>OY728153.1:1931754253-1933031926 GCA_963277665.1 Viscum album
GTACGGCGTACTATCACCTCAATAACTAATGTAATTTGTTCTTCCATTTACGACATTTCAAGGTTGTAAATAATGATGTATTTAAAATTTATATATTATATATATGATATTTAAAATATATTTAGGTTTAATTAACTTATTATATAATCTTATTTTCATGACTTCCATTTTGTGGGAATACGATAACATCATTTGTGGATGTGTGGACTAACACCTCCTCAAAGCTATATGATTATTTCATGGTAAACATGGATTTTATAAAGGATGGTTTTAATAAACCTATATGAAATATATGATATAAATATTATAATAGAATTATAATATAAACATATATATAGAAATATTAGTTAATTTTCATTCATTTAAATATCATAACGAAATAGAAGTAACGTTCATGCGTACGTACGGTCAATCGTCTACATGAAAAATGAATTTCACTTCCTATATACAAACATTATGTATATATATATATACTTTAAATAAATTTTATTTACATCATTTTTCACATCCTCAATATGATTAAATCATAATCTACATATGATGAACAAAAATAACAATTCATAACATACTAAAAAAATAGGAAATTGACACAAAAATAGTGAAAGTAATGAAATATTATTAAAAAGGTAATAAGATATTATAATAAGATCATAAATGATAATATATATATATTATTATGGTTCCTTAATAAGTTATTTACATATTTAATACCATTATACATGTGTTTAAACGATGTTCACCCAAAAGGAAACACAAATTAGGTTTTTTGTCTCAATTTCATTTCATTGAGGCATATTGTATTATTATGTAATGAATTAATTTTTTATTGGGTATACACTGCCAATTTTACATATTATATCACAAATAATTCGTTCTTAAAGGAATTTTAAGTTTCAATTTTACATATCTTATCTAAGGGGATTTTAATGAAGCATTACCAAGTGGGAAAAAAAATTATTAACCCAATTTCATTTCATTGGTTTATATCACTTCCTCATTATCATTATTATTATAAGATTATGTTTTCAATCACTTTTTACTATATATTGATTTATTTACACTTATTTTATGTGGATTTATAGATGATACACATAATCTATACATTGATTTGTTTTCACTTCAAAATTATGTTCTTTTAGGGGTTTATTTCATAATCTCATTCTAATTGGGATTACTTATTATTGAAATTCCATTAAAGGAATTTATATTATCATAGTTCAATAAACCATATATGTTTTTTAAACTCTAGTTATTCAAGATATTTTTCTTGTAATAGTACAATTTCCCACTCTTTGGTACTGAAAATGTTTAAAAAACGTTCTTAGGAAAACCAGACTTAATATCTCTCTTTAGTCAGAGAAACTATTTTCTTCTAAAAACACTATTTTATTCTTAATCACTATTTTCTATAAATGTTTTAAAAAGAAAATTTAACCTTTAAAAATGAATTTTTAAATACATTTTTACCCATTTTTCTTTCACAATTATTTTTGTAATGAATCTTATGGTCTCTTTTTGAACAAGGATCATTTTAAGGTTCATCCTTGATAAAAAGAATGTTATTTTCACATTGTATGAAATGTATGGAGTTTTCCACCATAATTTCCTTGGAGGTTGATTTTTTTAGTTTAAAACATTATTTTTTTCAAGAATTTGTTTTTAAAGTTATTTTCAATGAAATTTATTTTCAAAAGGGTTTTCAAAATAAAAAAGATATTTTCCTTAAGAATATTTTTAAAAATAAATTTTTTATACTCTTTTAATTCATCAATGACAAAAAACCATTTATTTTAATCCAATTGGTATATGTTATATTAATACCATACTTATTCTTCCACTAGATGGTTTATGATTGATTTGGTCAAAAATAATATTGAAATTCACATTCTTGATTCATTTTTATTGTCCCCTTGAAATATTTAATTTTCTATAATAATTAAACATTAAATTTACCCTAAATACCCATATCATTTATCATGGAGATGATTATTTCCTAAACCATATAACATTTTTATTTACAGTGATTATTTTTATAGTTATTTGATTATTTAAGGAAATATTCAAAAATTGGTATCCTTTATTAAATACAGATATTTAAAAAGGCACATTGTTTACGAATTAAATATATTATTAGATATTTGAGGAATGCTTTGGACATACCCTATAGAGGTTGGGGACTAGTTAATGAAAAATCATCGATGTATCAGTAGTCTCATGAGATGAAATCAGTAAGTGAGAAACCCTACTAGTTTGTTTCCATGAATAATAGATAGGATTGAACCCATAGACATAAACTATCACAAGGAAAGATCTTCAAGGTAATGTGGTTCATATTTCTGATACATGATGTCTAATAACTAAGAATTGACTTCATTCAGATTTAGTATTTATGATCCATGATATTTTCACCATGAAAAAAAATCTATGAATGCATTTCAGTCTGATTTTATTGATTAAATGGATGTTGTTTTCTGTTTCATACCATGACATATTCATTATTCCTTATCTAGTCATTTAACTAGAATAGTCTTAGTTATTTACCTTTCTATTTTGTTTAGTCAATCTCTCTGGGTTTATTGATTACATGTCACGTGTGTTCAATTATTACATTCTCATATTGATTATTCTCACTAATTCATAATATCATCCATTATACTTAACCCTTATTGGCCAATTGATCTCAATGAATTTTTTTCCTTTCCCTAGGAATCCAAGAAGTGTACTAATAAATATATGCAAGGATATGTTAAGTTGGAATAAATTTATTATTTAAAATATATTAAGTTGTAATTAGTGTATTTATTTATAATACAAGACTCGTGTATGTATCTATTTTTCCAAGACTGCTAATAAAATTGGTCCTATGGTATTTTATGCTTTGTAATTATGCTAAAAAAATTGGTCCTTTGGTATTTGATTCCTTGATCTTGATTTTTTAATGGATTCTGCTCACTTCTTATATCCTTATAGTGTTGTGGCAGAAAGTTCTATGTTATCCACATTCCAGATAGCCTATGAAGTTTTTGTACTCCAATTAGATTAACATTAGATACATTATCAATGAAGACTTTTACAACATCAAAATAATTTATCCCGCCTAACACAAATAAGGGTATGATGTGTCCCTGTATAATTTCATCTTTATCTTTATCTCTAATAGAGATAACTGCAGGACATTCCATGGATTAATTCTCTATTTGATAGAACTCATTAGCATCCACATCTGATTCAAACTCTTAGGGCCTTATAAAAGCCTCTATGAGTTCTTATTTGAGGACTTTTGACAAACTCAGGGCATCCAATATCAATATTTTAGTCGGTATCATGTAGTGACATGTTTATTTTATGTTCATGGATCTCCCCTTGAGATAGGAGTTGAAGGCACTATTGTCTTAGGTTGGTTGGGTCAGGCAGTTCAGTCGACCCGCCGAGGGTGATTTGAAACCTATTACTCTTCACATTGATATTCTACAGTGATAGGTCAAGGGACGAATTTTGGATGATGAAGAAGTATTTTATTTCTCTTCAAGAACTTGTTGAAGTGTTCTTATATTTGTTTCAACAACATTAATTGTCCAAGAAGGGGCACTGCTAGAATTATAGTTTCTGTTTCTGTTGTGCCTTTCGTAGCATCCTTGGATTTTGTAGCCTCTTCCTCAGGTTCCCCAATATAATGTGAGGACCTCGAGTTTATAACCATACTCATCTTTAGGGGAGGAATCCATTTGTTTAATGACCTTAATTAAAGTAAAGATCAATTCCAAATATGATGATGTGTTTTTTTGAAAAACCGTTTTTGGTAGTGCCATTTGATGAGTTTGTTCCCATTGTTTTAGATGTGAGGGCATAAAATATGAGAGTATTACATCTAAATTTTACCTTGAGGAAAGTTAATCCTCCTTCACTTACTCCTTGTCTTTCCATCCATGCTTCTTTTTTAGTGGCTGTATTCTAGAGATTTTTGGTGATGATTAATTCAACTATGTTGTAGAGGAAGTGGTTCAAAGAATAGTTTGTTGTTTTTATTATTCTTGGTGATTACCATGAGTTTTCTTGATTTTGTTTTAAGGTATCAAACTATCAAAATTTTGTACTTTTATGGAAAAAATATTACCCTCACCTCGTTCCTGAAGGGTAGCGGTGGAAATACACACCACTTGTAATGGTGGTATTCCCAACTTTATATGCCTAGAATCTACCATTTTCAATAGGATTTCATTAAAGATGAAGCATTCCTGAATGGTGTGTCCATGTAACTAGTAAATGGGGAAATAATTTGACCAATCTTTGATACTTACTTGGTCTGTATTTTTTGGTTCTAGTAGGGTTAGTAGATCATTTTCCATACTGGGAATAAAATAATGATGGACTTGATCATCATGGAATGAGTAGAATTTTTTCCTTTAAACCTAAAATTGAGTTTTCTTCGATCAAACCCACTAGTCTTGTGAATTAAATGGTTTCAATTGACCCCTAGAGGGTGCAGAAAAATATAGAGTCAGTTTTAGATCTAGAGAAAGTGAAGAGGTTGTTTCATGTGGGATGTATGACGCAATTATCTTTCATGCTCTTTTCTCGAGGTCTGGGGGAGTTATCCAGGACTTTATATTAGTGTTTTGTATGGATTATTCCAATACTTGGAAATTACAGAGAAATATGGAATCCCATCAATATATTTCACCAGTATGAGTGGCATTCGTTGCTTGTCAAGAAGGATATCAATGTAGAGAGTGAGCATATCCTCCTAAGGAAGTAGTCAATTTAGGGAGTACATCATTTCTTTATATCTGATAATGAAATCAAAGACTCTCTTGTTTTCTCTCTATATTCAATTTCAGAGTTCAATTATTGTTGTATTTTACAACATTGAGCTGAACTAAAATGGGAATTTATGATGGAGATACTCCCATGCCATGATCGATCGAGCTTGAAAACTAGGGCAGTATAAAAAAGTTATCCCTTGCATGGTTCGTACAAAAAATCCTAGTTTTACTAATTCTTATTACTTAGGAGTTCCCATAATGTGATCACAATGGGATGCATAGTTCATCAAATGTTGCTCTGGATCACATGAAGCATTTAATATCGAAAACTTATGACTCCTAACGTTTGGTGGTGGTGGGATATCACATTCCCAATCGGGATAAAGTTTTCATTCTAGATGCCCGGGAGCATGCCACTCCTCCATGTATTCCAATTGAGATAATAATAACTTGATGGTGTTGATAATCCCTTGAAGAGTGTTAGCATGAATAGGAGCATGGATAGTTGCATCAAACAGAAGGGTATCAAGTAATGTTTCTTCCATTATTTTAGGAATATATATGGATGGGGACATCTATTAAGGGTTTTATTAAACCTGCTTTAGTTTTCTTCTCAATGGAGGAAAATATTTATATCTAACCATAAACAGATCAAGGAAAACTGACATTTCAAGAGCTGAGTTAGGAAAATGTCATGTTTTTGATTCGGTATCTTGGATGAATCATTGTGGAAAAGCTATTCCAGCTATAAGTGTATATTGAGGCTCTCCCCGGGGAGCATATTCGGTAGGAAAATCACCTCAGAGCAGTTCATTGTTGATTCAACTCAACTCTATCATTTCTTTCTCCTGTTAGGAGAATCTTTATCGAGCATAGGTAAATCACCCTTATTGAGTGGAGCAGGAGGAATGTATGTGAACATTCCATTATTCTTCTTAGAGGTTCGTTGAGGAAGAAGTATATGATTGATCGAGGGAGCACATAAATTTAGGACAATTCCCTGCTTCTGAGTACGCACACCTTCTGTATTTATATCAGTGCAGATTTTATTTGGGATGGAATAATCCTCTCCAAGATCCTCTCTATTTACATAATTTTTTGTATAATTTATAGGATTCACATACATGATGTTCATCAATGTATTATAAATTTTGGGTGTCAAAATGGATACTGAATGATAGGAGGGTGGTTTTCATCCCTTGTTGGACCTATTCCTTTTCTTATAGGATTCTCTTCAAGGTTATTGGCAACAGGTGACCTGGAGGTTACCTATATGTAGCCTAGTCGTATGCCTCCGTTCTTGAGGAAATAGGTTACATGATGGAATGGAATGGGAGTCCTTATTTCTTTTCATCCTCCCTAAAGAGGTAAATATTGATTTTCATTAAGGGTTGGATGAGTTAAAAATTACTCCATCCCTATGGGTTGGGGTTGCTCACATTCTATGATTTTTGAGTCTCGATATAAATTTTCCCACATTATGGGGGTATTTTTTGTTAAAATTCCCCCAGATGTTCAAGATGGGGATGATCCCTTATTGCGGTTGCTGCTATCACCGATCTCTTGATCTCATGCATCCCTGTTTGAGAATGAGACTAGTGTGATGTCAAGTCTATATGAAAACTTATTTATTTTGAAGACCTTATCAATGCTTGATGATTAACTTCCCTTAGGCGAGAAGTCTATTAAATATTTTCAGTTTCCTACTTCATGAGTTTTTCAAAGGGTTACGCTCGTCGGACCTGATGATATTGAGACTTATCGAAGGTTGATTCTTATTGAGTGTCTTTTATTTATTATTTAGGGGTTTTTCTTAATAACAACCTTAGAATAGTGAAATTATAGTGTTTATTTTCTAGTGAGTTTTTTTGAATAGTATGAGAGGAAAAATGAAAGGATCCTTGTTCCCCCATCCCCATATATAAACAGTAGGAAGGGTATACACTATTAGATGAAGAATCTTATGAATCATATTGGGGAATTCTAATTGAATATTGTTCCTCTACTTCTCATATGGTGGATATCATGTAGATGGAATGGATTCTATGTTGACTTTTTGATGAATTTATCCCAATATTTTGACATGGTATGAATAAATGTCTTAAGGAATGAATTTTTCTTTTAGGTGGTGGAGTGTTTTCTAGATATTCAGAGGGATGTTGTGTATGTATTATTCTTACAATGCCTCTGTAATTTAAAACTAATAAGTGGATGAAGGTTGAAACATGATGGGTATATCATCCCTGGACAATTATCTTCTAAAAATAAACATATCCTATTATTATTCCATGAGACTCCCCTACTTGATTGGTCCAACATGAGAGATTTTGGACTATTTTGTCACATGTAACATGGCTAGTTGGCATCTCATTGGTATGTTAATGGTCTCAGGGTGTCTTAGAGGATGATCATTTCCCCGATCAATATTCTAGTAGAGAAAATATATTTATTATCATTGATAAGGTATTTAACATATCTGGATCCATCTTTACAAGAGACACATGATCTGAGAGATTTATCATATTTGACTCGGTAAGGGAAGTGACTTCATGCTAAAATTTGATGACAGTATGGGGAAGACCTTAGTAGCGAATTCTATCATGGTGAGGACTACCACCATTGATCGATGTAGAAATATAAGGAGAATTTTGGTAGTCTATACCCCTAGGAGGACCTTTTGAGTGGGTAATAGTATGGCGGGTCCTTATTGCTGAAATGAGGTGTCACAGCATGGAGGGACATCACATCAAATGCTATCATGGTGAGGACTACCATCATTGCTCATTGTCTGACTGTGGGGATAATTTCTATACCGTATACCCTAGGGATGACCCTCAAGGAGTATGATAGAAAGGGGAAATTCATACTATTTTATCTTTTGGACAAGAGGATGAGAACCAGGATGTTCATTAGGAGATAAGACCTCATGATGAATTGGATTCAACGCGTGAATGAATCCTTCGAGGCATGTTCTCTGAGAAGGACCTCTTGGGATGCTGATAACAATTTTATAGGGGGACCATTAAAACTAATATTTTGAATTCTGTAATAGGGTAACAGATTGAAAGATTCAGGGTCCACCCATTATGGACATTTGATGGACTCAAGAACTCTATCTTTCAGCATAAATGAGTTATGAGTCTTCTCTTAATCTTCCAATTTCTTTTAGAATATTTTATTTTTAGGTTCTCCCTTGTAGGAGATAAATGATTCTTACTTTAAGTGATGACCCTCATATATGGGTGTCTATTCATGTGATTCCCATGGTGCTACCAAGATATGCTGAAAAGATTCCAGAATTTTGGAAGGGATATATGATTTCCCTAGAGCCACCACTTAAGTGGACTAACATTCCCTAGTTTGAACAAGAATTTTTACCCTGCCTTATTGTCCATTTAACATGGAATATTTCCAATGAGCCTCATGGATGGGAGTTGGGATGAAAGTTTTCCCATGAGTTATCACCCTATTGTGTGGATGAATCACCCCACTCGAGGAAGTGGGTTTGTGGGTATGTCTAATATCTAATTCTGCAAATATGATTATATCTTGGAATGTTTGTAGTATATGGTTTGGTATTGATGCCTCACCCTCCATCATTTCTGATATTTTTTGAGAGACATCCTTGGTTGGAACATGAATATATTCTAATTCAAGTGTCAAGTCCGGAATGTAAGTATACCCATAATTTATTGTCGATATATGTTGACTATTTTCTCCAATTTCCTTTGTATTTTCATGGATGGATTTATGTACGAGAGAAGGTATTTGTATCTTATTGTAGGTTTTCATCATATTTTAATGAATTTCTTGGTATGTATGTACAATAATTTTCATCTACCTATAATTTGACTTTGTATTTTCATAGTGGTATTGATATGGATGAGAATGAATTTGTGTCTGTTCATAGTTTTCTGCCTTATTTTATTGGTGGCCTTCATATTTTTTAGAACATATTTACATCTACTTGTTTTCCACTATATTTGAAAATGAATGGATTTTCATATAGTCATGGTTGGTTTCCAACATATTTACCTAGGTGGATTGAGGTTCATTATCTTGGATATATGTATGCTTATATATTTCTTTTGTATTTGGAATGGAAGGCTTGATGTGAATTAGTATGAATTTTCATTTTCTTGTCATTTGTTACCATATTTGACAGATAGGATTCATGAGAGTGAGAAGGAATATACACCTTCCCATAATTAGTTGCCTACAAATTTTCATAGGGGGATTGATGTTTGGGATAAAAAATCATTATCTACATGTGTTCCATTGTATTCACATCACGGGTTCCATACTGGTGAGCATGGATTTTTATCCGCTCATAGGTTGTCGTCACATTTACTTAGAGGGTTTCATTAATAGGCATATGGAAGATGAAATGTTCATTATTGTTTAATATTAGTACTTTTCGGGTCATTCAAGGGATCCATGCATGAAGGACATTGACTAGGGACCACATGGTGTTATCCTATTTATGGTTAGGATACGATGTCACACAACATTGTTGAAAATTATTACAAGTAGGGGCCCTTAAGGAGAAACCCTGTTCTTATGGGATAAACTTGTTCGTGATGAATTTATCCACCTCCCTACGGTAAGGTAGGAACAAATTATAATGGTATGGGAACCTTCTCTTAAAATAAATTGAGATGGCTATTAGGTTTATCTGGTTTTGGCCCACCAACTGTCACTGGGTGGATGCTGGTGGGGATTCATGGATTGGAGGTCCTATTGAGCTGCCTCTAGGGTGGGTAGAGTACTATTCTAATGGTACTCTCTGACCAATGCATTTGAAAACCAGCTTTTAAGATTTTGGTTGGTTATGGTGTCATATGTTTGGTCGAGGAACCATTCAATATAGTCATTGATGTGCATGTTTTCAAGAACTTGTGAGATGAAATTTGATTGAATGGAGTTATGATGAAGAGTGCCTAAAATATATTTGAAAAATTTAAACAAAAAAACCTAAAAAAAGTATCATTTTAGGACCACATGCATAGTTGATGGTTTCATTTGGACCTCTTACATTTGGGATACAAAAGGTTTCTAGCGTAGGGTAACCCAACTACCATGGTTAAATATTCACATCAACTTCACCATTTTGAATCCGATAAAAGAGTTATGTTTCCTAGTGGTTGATTATAGGGGTTTATATTATGTGCAATCACCCACATTGGTTACATAATATTCAATCATTCTCTAGCATGTTTTGTTCATGAATCTGGAAAATACCAATGCCTCTCATATCCATGAAAACTCACGGACCTACTTTCCAAAGGAAGGTGTTCATTGGGTAACACATCCAAAAGCACATAAGAACTCACAATGGTCGAGAGGATGGTAATTCAGGCTCATCTCTCCCTTTTTGGGGGAACTATTTCTTATTCGAGGACACTCTTATATATTTAAGATATGTTTGTGAATCCTTTGTTCATTTCCAATTATGTATGCATGGATCATGTTGAATTAATGATCCATTACGAATAAGCATGTGACTAGAATCATCTATATGTATTAGAGGATCTCCATTTATAGGGATATTTTTATGTATCCAAGACTTTTCATTAATTTAACCATTTCTATATAGGGGTCATAGATTATTTGGTTGTTTATTAGGATGATTCTAGTTTGATTACTTACATTGTGGTGCTCTAGATTTTATTGTTATTCAGGGTGATATAAGTTGTTTTGATGTCTAAATCAAACCCATAATATGGGATTCCTACATATCCTCATAAAAAGAATCAAAAACCAAATAGTTTCGTTCCAATTAATAGGACACATAACCTTTTAAGCACATACAATGAGGAGGAAATCATGCAGTTTATTAATATGCGGAATAGATGACCAAGAGGAAGGTTCCTAGTCAATGTTTTGTGTAGGAATTGCATCGATGTGGTCCATAGAACCCGAATGGGATGTGGTCTCCCAATTGGATATGACCCAACTGGGAATGTCTTATTGATAAAATTAGGGTGAGTTTGGGTGTTTGAGCTGGACCTTAGGGAGGCTTCCTACATATCCTCATGGGTTGTGAATCAAATCTCACATTGTTCAGTTGGTTTGGGGATTATATATTTGGATGAGGACCATTTGAGGAGTCATTATTGGGTATTACAGATATGAAGAGAGCCAAAAGGTTTCACTTCATTGGAAATATGGGCATTTGAAGTTTGATTCATGGGTTTAAGGATTATAACATATATAAGACATAATAGAGAATATATGGTTAGGGATTACACTTGTGTGGATTCCAATTGAACATGATTAAGTCTTATAACATATAGGATGCCAATTGGAATGGAATTTGGAGATTGTATCTATAGAGATAGACCATAAGGTTTATGATTCTGTTACTTTCATGATCACCGCTAATATCTAAGACCACCTGAGTCAATCTTGGTATGATAAACAAGAAGAAGACGTAGATTTGAAGATCTCAGAATCCACTTTCTTTGCTGGTGGATGGATTCCAGATCCTAAATGGAGAGAGTAAAGGATTTGAATTTACTTGTATATTTTATTTTTTAGCCAATATTGTCACATCTGGTGACCCATTTGGCTACATATTGAGATGAGGAAAAGAGGACCAAGAACATCATCTCCCACAAGAAAGTATAGGGGCTTACTCTAGGAGGGATTCCCAATATTAGTTAGGGATTATTCCAAGGAGGATTCACATTTGAATGTTTGGATGTGAACTCATGATCATTTCAAGAGGCATATTATGATTGATGCATAAGGCATATCTTCTTTTTCATAGGAGGCATCCTATTTTTTACTTATAGGGTATACTATAGTTTAATGTCCTATTGCTAGGATGATGGTAACATGGTTTAATGTTATGTTACAAGGAATATGGAAGCATGGTTTAATGTCATATCATAGTGAAGAGTCCCATATAGTATAACATCATATGTTCGGGTAGAGTTTCATATAGTTTATCCTCATATGGTCAAGCTGAGTTTCATACAGTTTAACATCATGTGGTTAGGATGAATAGGAGGAAGATGCCTAGAAATGGTTGGTGTGTGACTTATGTAAGATCATACCATTCTGGTTTAACCTAGAATTGGAGTTCGGTGATGGGATTACAAGAGTAATATATGGAAAGTCTTTACTCATTTTATAATAAGGGGAGGACGTCAAGGACGTATAAGGAACAACCAAAAATGTACTCAACCTGGCCCAAAAAGATCACGGTGAGACTCTCGATTTTATGGGGGTCAATGGTGATAGAGAAGGGACTATCCTGGATGGTCAGGACCATAGCTCGGAACTAATATTAGGCGGGGGTGATGTGGAATATACCCCACATTATGGACTAGTGAGTGCATAGGGTTTTTCGCCTAGGTCTAGTCGCGTAGGAGGTAGCCACACAGGTCTGGTTGTAAAGGATCATCCGTGAAGAAGCATATGTGAAGGAGTTGGATGCATGGGATCATCATACATGAACCGACATCAAAGGAACATCTATGAATGATATGTCTGAAAAGGACCATCCATGAAGTAAGTCCACAAAGGATTATGCATGATGGGTCGCCCCTAAAGGGTACTTCATGAAGGATCATCCAAAAAGGGTTGGCCTCAATGGGCTACCCAAGAAGAATCATCCTCCAAAGGGATAATAAATGAAACAAATTATATATTTTTTAGGAAATAAAATGAAGCCTCATGTCAAAAATGACATTTCCTCGGTATGGAATCATTTTTTGAAGTTTCTTCCACAAATGGTTTGTGGGATGGTGTGCTCAAAAGGCCACTCGTATATGGTTTTCAGGGTGGTGTTTGGAATGTGGTTCGAGTGCAGGATTTGTCCAACACATTTTCTAGATATTTTATCCATGCTCCCTTTGGTTCCCCCTCTCATCTTTTTATTGAGGAGCATCCCAACCGACTATTGGGTTGGTCGGTCGCGGTGGGTTGAAGGGCCTCTATTTACTGGATCCTAGGAATAAAACCAACCTCTGTGAACTATTTCATTCATGTGGGATGGAAATGAACTCCCTTAATTGAAAATTATTATTTTTTCATAGGGTCTATCATTTTTAGAGGAGGAAATCACTTTCAATCCTCGCAAAAATCCATTATTTCATTCGCATGTGTGGTGGTTTGTGAGATTCATTGCATAGTTTCAGAAATCTACATAGATACATTATCCACATAGTTTTTTTTCATTGAGGGACCAAGAATTACTCTTTAGAATCCTGTACTTTGATCATTTTCTTAAAAATATTCATTAGGTTTTCTATTTTACCATTTTCCAAATTCATAGAATTCTTTTCTTCTTACGTGAGGATTTTCAAGACTCAACAATTACCTTATACATTGAATAAAGATTTGGGTCCCACCCATGACACAATCCAAAAATTTTCATACCATTGGAAAATAAGTCATTCATTATAAAATAACCCATTATCATAAACCTTTTTTCATCATCATTTCATCATATAATGACCCGTGGAAAAGAAATAGTTTTCATAATCATTTTATCAATTCATTATAGAATAAACCATGAAAAAGAAAAATAATTCATAAATAAAATTTCACCACAAGCATAAAACATCGAGGGAAAGAATAATTATGGTATCATTGGATCATATCAGTAATAAAACATAAGCAACACTAACTTTTGTCATCATGTATGAAGGGAAATTCCAAAAAGAGATCATTTACTCATTACTAAAGAAAATATCATTTCAATTTTGAAATCTAATAATTTTACCAATTTTCCAGAAAACATTTTCTTTTTAAAATTAAACTTGTAAACATTAAATGGAATATTTAAATAATTTATCATTCATAATTTTGGAAAATAACATTCATGTCTTAAGTATTAAACTAAAGATTCCATTAACATTTTGGGAAAAAAATCAAAAAGTTTCCTATTCAAAAAAAGGACAATAAGATTCCTTCAAAAAATTTAAAAATAAAAATATGGGTAAAAATATATTTGAAAAATAATTTAATAATATTTAAATCATTTTTAAAATATTTTTATAAAACATTGAAAATTAGGAAAAAGGGTTTTCGACAAAAGAAAGAAATGAATATGAATTCTATTTAAAACATTATTTTATTATCTCTAATCATTTAAAATAATAAAATGAAAAGAAACATGTATTATATATAAATAAATATAATATAATAAAATTATTGAGATTCATGGGAGTAAAATTAGACAATTTCTTCATTGGAAGCATAATCATTTACAATCCTGATAAACAATGAGATTGTAACATAAAACCCTTACCACATTGGTAAATATTGAATAATAAGCCCCCTGAATAAAAGAACCACATATAGACATCTAAATAACCATAAAATTAATATTAATAATAATAAAATACATTATGGGTAGTATATACACCTCATAAACAAACAATTGGTGAATAAGGCATGTGTCTCGCAAAAGTAAAAGTGAGACCAAAATCTCATTCCACAAATGTAACATTTGAATGGTAAGGATAATTAAATTACAACATAAAATTAAAATGTAAATGTAATTATGGGAAATAAATTAATAATATAACATTTTTAAGGGGTAGTACTACACCACACAAAATAAATGAGTGGTGAATATTCAATATAACTCCCAAAAATAAAAGAGACACTAGAAATCCATTATCTCAAGTATCAACTTTATTCATATACATTCAAATATATTGTGTGATAAATATAGGCTTATTAGACATATATTCCTGAATAATAATCATATTTATCATACCATATATGGTTTACTTTTAACTTTTTATTACGTGTTAATTAATAATTTCTTGTTAAAATTATGTTTAGGGTAATAATTGGATCGCTTTTCAAGTATGTTTTGGTTTGGTATATTTGGTCATTTTACATTGATCAAGGTTCCATAACCTCCAAATTTTTAACTACTATATTAATATAATATATCAAAATTATATATGTATTTAGAGTAATCCATTAAATGTGGAGATAGAAAATGGATTACAATGTTCATGGAGACGGCAGGACATAGGTACGTATGAATGTTGTTTCCATTTTCTGAATGAATGGAATGAAATAAAGGTAAATAATATAACACCATTATATATTAATTTTTATTTCATATGTATCATATATTTTAACTAAATATATCCTTATTACCATCCATAAAAAATTAAAATAAAAAATGAATCACATCGCTTCGTGAATGCAGTAGTCCACATGTATGAACGATAAACAATATCATTTTTCAAATGATTTGAAGATAAGAAGAAATATGAGAAATTATTATTAAATTAGTATAAATATATCATTAATTTAATATATAAACATTAAATTCATTATTATATCCACTCTTTATAAGTGTTTATGGAAAATAAATTATATATTTTCACAAGATGGTAGTCTATCAAACAAATGATCAAAGGTTTTATTTACCACTAGATGGAGGAGGAGATTGATATAGGTTATTCGATTAACATAATAAAATAAAATGTTATTTTATATACAAATATTACTATATCATTATAGTTGATTAATATGGTATGTATTTAGATAAATAAATAAAACAAAACCACAATGTTAAGGAATATACCTCTTCTTTGGAGAACCACTTTCGGTTTACACCTAAAGCCTTATTATTATTGTTTCAAAGTATAAATAATGACTATAAAAAATGGGTTAAAAAGTAATTAAGTGATATGTGTATGGATTTTACTATCCAAATGTATCTTTTAGTACAGTGAGGAGAGGATAGGAGATGCCCTTTAATAAGTAGGGAAAGTAACTCACATTGAAACTATATGGAAGTTTCCCAGAAGAATCCCAAATGATAATGTAATTACCAAAATAAATTCCTCAAAATGATGATATATTAGAATTTTGGATTGTAAAAGGATGAAATATTTCCATAAAATAGGATTTATATAATTTTTATTGGAAATATAATCCTTATATTTTGGTTTGACCCCTAGTAAACCCATTTAACAGTAATGTCATCCCAACTATGTTAAATACCTAGAGGGGGGGGGGTGGTGAGTCCAGGTATGATAGATTAAAACAACTACACATTTTGATCTTGATTAATTATTAAAAAAAACTCTTCTATCCTTCTCCCATAGAAATGTTTGAACAATAATGAAATCATTCATGAGAAACAATGATTTAAATTGGTTCAAAAAAACTTGGTTGCTTCCAATGAGAATACAAAGACAATGTAAAATGTACCAAATCCACTAAATCACAATATTTTTATAATGTTTTTATCAGACTCATTATCCCTCCTAGTTTACAAGTAATCACAATATGAAAGCTCACTACTCTTTCTACTGAAATGTGGTCACTACTTCTTCATACGATCCTCCTTTGATCACCTAAATTAATTTTTTTACACATAATTTAATGTATAATTATTTACACTTTTATAAAACTTATTAGTATCACTTTACCAGGTATTTATTGGTAAATGCCTTCTTTAACACTTTAACTAAGCTCACTGCCTTCAAGAAGCCACCTCCTTTTGCGAAGCTCACTTATTTCGTGAAGCTCAAATAACATTCACGAAGCACAACTTTTTTGAAAATATTACATATCCTTCATGAAGTAAACACCTTTCGTGATGATCATATGTTTTGGAAGGATTTTATAGCCTTTGAAAACTCACATTGTTCATGAATAATTTCACCAAAAGAACTTTCACGATCGACCTTCGTGAATCTAGAGACATAGAAATTTATTTGAGTCCATCTAATTTTATAAAGGTGGTAGAGAACTTTTTATATTCATTTTTTCCAATTACATAACCTTACATCCACATAATCACCACTCCTCAATGCTCTATCTTTTTATTGACGATGCTTCTTATTTCACAATGCTCTAGAGAAATTCGTCATTCGGGATGCTTGTTGTAATGGCAGAGCTCACTGTCAGAACCATCATCCCTTCACAAAACACCCTTCACAAAGCCTTGTCTTCATAAAATTATTGATTTTTTCATATTTTTATAAGTCCTTCAATAAATTCTAATTTTCGCGATGTTAGACCTCATCCAAATTTTGGACCCTAAAAATATGGAAAACGCTGGGAAATGATGTCACCTTGTGCGCGCAATTTTCTGTGCTGCTTCTAGGGAATCCAATCCATTTTCTTTGATATTTTTAATCATTTCTAGTAAAAAATATCTCCAGATATTGAAAATTATCCTTGGAAACTATCTTTTTCAACAAAAACTATCAACCCAAAAGTACTTCAATTTTACCATGAGGGATTTTTCCCATCTAGTAAATGTGGAAATATTTTTTTTTAATTTTTACTATACATTATGAATGATTATGTAGTTGAGCATATTATATATTATTAATTACGATGATTAAAAATATAAATTTATTTTTCCTTATTCAATTCCCTTATGTTATATAGTTTAATTTGAAATTAAACCTTTAGAAGTAATGAAAAAATGGGTTTCTAAAGAAAATATTCCAAAATTATAAAAATATTTTACATAAAAATTGTACATAAAATTGATTATAATAAACTAAATTGGAATAATAATAATTTTTTATAAAAAATTGTAATTTTTAAATTATTTTAAAAAAATAAAATTTGTAAATACTTTAAATCAAATGGATATTTTTAATAAAAAATAACCTTTTATCAATTTTCATTAAAAAATTAATGTATTCATAAAATTCTCAAAAATTCACTCTAAGAAAATTTTTACATGTTTATTTTAAATATTAAGTTCAATTTTTATGATAAATTTTATTAATTTGGGAAAAAATAATATTATGATTTAAAAAAAAAATATATTAAAATATTTTTTATGAAAAATCTATTTTTGAAATATAAAAAAACTTCAAAAATAAATAAGTACTTATTTAAAAAATATATTTTCATTATATAAATCTATCTAAATTAATTTTCATAACATTTATATTCCAATTTATACCACTAAATTTAGTTTCTATGTTATAACTATCACATTAAATAATAAATATTTTAATATTTGACCATTATTTATTTAAACTCGGTGTTTTATAAAACACAATCTATTGATGAAATTAAATTTATTTTAAAAAATAATATTGCATAAAATATCATCATGTTACAGAGTTTTTGGAGAATGATATATCTGAGAGTGGTATCACAATAGATTCTAAAACATTACAGGTGGTAAGGTCTTGATAACATACTAGAAATGTGTTCGAGATTTGATGTTTCTTGGGTTTGGCAGGTTACTACAGGTAGAATGTTCTGTAATTTTTTTAGAATGCATCTCCAATAATGTATTTGACTCATACAGATGTAAATTTTGAGTTGAATGAAATGTGTCATAGATATTTTTAGGAACTGAAAGTGATAAAAAATTTAGCTAAAATTTTTAGTATTTTTGAATAGGATTTAGGATATGATGTTTTATGTGGTGATTCAGATACATCATTGGGTTGTATCTTGATGGATGTGATGTAGGTGGTGGATTATGGCTCTTTATAGTTATTCTCTCATGGTAATAACTACCCTACACATGATCTTGAGGTTGATGTAGTTATTCATGCACTCAAAACATGGCATCACTCTCTATTTGGGGAGATGTTTATGGTTTAATCAGAATATAAAATCCAACATTATATTTTCACTCATAAGAATCTGATAATTTGAAATATATTTTGAGTTGAGTATTATTAGAAATTATATATTTTTATTACATTCACTCTTTGGATAGGCTATGTGGTTGTTGATTCATTTATCTGTAAATTACAAACTTAATTATTAAAGGATTTAGTGGTGGAGTGGTACCTTATGAGTTTTTTGGCCTAAGAAGATGTTTTCTATGGAAGAGCCTAGTGGAAATGTGTTCTTAGGTTTATTTAAGGTTAGCTCATCAGTTAATGAAAGGGTTTGACTCCATAAAGTATCATACACTGGTTTCCAGTGAATTAGTAAAATCCAAAATTCTCAAGAGACTACAGGAGAGTGGTCTCAATATCCGGTGAGTAACTTGTACGTATAAGGTAGTTTAGTTATTCCTACATTTTGAGGAAATAATTGATATTGATAGACATGGGTATTTCTAGTCAATACACCATAGGACTACCAAGATGTATCATGATTTTAAATATTGATATTAGCGACTAGGGATGAGGTGGTCAATTACATATTTATTATCACAGTTCGTTCCAGGTCATAGGATTTAGTTAGAGAACTAGAGACCTGATAGCTTATTAGAACCCTTTTCCACACCATTTTGGAAGTGGGATTATATTTCCATAGACTACATCATTTTTTACTTCAGACTCATAGTGGGATAGATGTGATATATGGGATCAATAATTTAATTTTGAAATCAGTTCAATTTTTCCCTATCTCAGAGACGATTAAGGTGGAATAACTTAGGAACATGTCTGTTGAAGATATTATGAGACTTCATGGTATTATATATATGGTTGAATCTAAAAGTAACATATGGTTCACATCTAGTTTTTGGAATGTTATTCTAGTGGGAATTTATTATAAAATTTAATTGATCATAATATATCACTTATAGAAAGATGGGAAAATAGGGAGAGAGATATTAAAATTTTGAAGGATATTCTCTGAGAATGTTTTCATGACATTGGTAGTTTATAGTAAAAGATTCATCCTTTGATCTAGTTTAATAATAATAATAGTTATCAATATTTATTTAAAATGTAACCCTTTGAAATTTTTTATGGGTCTCCATATAGATATCATTTGTACTAGGTAGAATTGGAAGTGTGGTCCTTGGTTGAACCCAACCTTGTTCAGGAGATGATGGAAAAGGTTCATTTGATTATGAAGATATTGATTGTGAAATAGAGTCATTGAAAATATTATATGGACCATATCCATTGACTGATAGAGTTTGAGGTCTATGATTGGTTTTTTAGATTTTCAGCTCGCTTGGGACACCATCGGTTTGGTAAATAGGGTATGTTGGCTCTATGGTTTGGGGCCCCCTTTTAGATCATGGAGGGTCCAGGAATTTGGGGTATCAGTTTCAATTTTTTCCAATTTAACAGTAATTCATTGTGTGTTTCATGTTTCTTAATGGAGGAGAAATCAACTGGTCTTTCCTATATAATTTAAGTGGAGGATATTGATCTAGAACCTGACACTAATATGGTTGAAAAAATGGTTCAGATTATTGATTGATTCGAAAGATAATAAATAGAAAAATTATTCTTTTACTCTACGTAATTTAGACGTTTTGATGAGATATCTATGAGATGTTGTAGTTGGAATAGTTGGTGAGGCTATAATGACCTTTCCTATTTCAAGTCCAAAGTCATGGGCACTTTCTAGGGACATAATCCATTTATGATGGAGAGAATTTAAACAATATAAATGCATGTTTATGCACAATTTTAAAATTTAATAGTTCATAGTTCATGTAACAGAATATTTTGAAGTTACCATTGGTTTTCTAAAAAAATTATACATTTCAGCAGGGGGTTCCACCAAGGAGGGTACAGGTTCTAGCCTGGTGATGTTTGTTATAGAATAGTCTAGCAGGATGTAGTATATGGATGATGAGTAGGATTTTCAAAGCTACTTACATGTTTGGAATAGTTTTTATATGGTCACCAATTTACGATATAATTTTATAGAGAGATTATATTTGAGTTTGATACCATTTTGGTTAGGGAAGTTCCTTGTAGTATATGATGTCTAAAAATCCCTCTCCTCCGGTGATCCGTTTGGCATGGTGGGATCTATAGTGGTGTCATGTCCAAGGGGTATGGTTTTCTTGGTTCTTCCAAATCAAAAACCCTTGTAGTGTGGTGTTTCATACTATGGTGAAACACCTCCTTGGGAAATAGTATATTCATAATGTGAAGGGAGATGGATCTTGGACATGTTTTTAAATGAAGGCTTGAAACATTGTGGGAAAACGTCTGATGTAATATGAGGACTAAGTCATGGTCTATCACGATGTGTCATGGTATTTTATTTTAATTCTAGGCTATAAATATCCCAATACTCTCTGAAAAACCACTCCATGGTCCTTTCTCTCACATACTCTTGGTGAACTTGAGAGCACTTTGAAGGATTTTAAATCCCTTATTGTTTGGATTTGACCTCAGGCTTTGGTAGATGAATCTATTGAATTTCCTATTCATTCATGAGGATTTTATCTCTTTACAATGGTGTTGTTTATTGAATAAATTGATGTTATAGTGGAATCTCATTTAAATTCCATTGGTTTGTCTTATGAAATTGATGGAAATGATATTAAAATGTATTGGATTTATGAAATATATTTTTTAAAAGTTATTTTATGTAAAAATAGATTTGAACATGAGGTGTGTTCTTGGAATTCCATTAACTGTGGTTTGGATTCTCTTATATATTTTTAATCATGAAAGACGATATGCTTACCTGTGAACATGTTTTGATAAAATTAAATCCTGATTTTTAGATGGTTTAGACTAGTATAACACCTTGGGATCCATGGGTGTGTTGGGTAACAGGCATATGCAACCTCAGTGTGTGTGCGCCTTTAAGAGATTATTTTGTTGATATCGATAGACTGTTGTAAGAATCTATTTAAATAGGATTCACATTAGGCCTTCCATAGTTCCGTCGCATAAAAAAGACTCCCATAAGCCTGAATATATTTTATGATGTGGTAGGAATAACAACTATTGTTGGGGTTAGACCTATTGTTCTGACCATAAGTGTCACGACCCGCCCTCGGGGCCTGAGCCATGACTACCCCAAGGCCACCTCCCATAGGCCAGGGGCTGGAGACTAGCACCAAGGCGTAATTCCCGATAAAAAGGGAAGGCATTGCTTTTTGAAGTAAACATGCACACAGAGTACGTAAGAGGAAGTAAAAACTAAGTAAACAGAGTACAAGTAAGTTCGGAAAACAAATGGGATAGAATACAAACCCAAACTGAAAGTAAAGTACAGCTGAAAAAGGGAGTACAACAACTGAAAAGTAAAGCCGCAACGTCGACCCGTCCACTGGAAGTCCCGCCTGAAGGGTGGGTACAGATAGCCTCCACAACTCCTCGGGTCCAGTCGTCCGCTCCATGTACGTCCCGCCCAGTGGTCCACCTCTAGGTGCCGGCCTGCTCCGCAAGCCTCAACCACGATCAGCGCCATCCGTCGTCTGCAACCAACACAAAGTAGTGCGGGCGTAGTCCGTGCAGGGGTGAGTATACGCTACTCAGTAGGGACCCCGAGACCCCCGAATGTCTCCCAGAATCCACAGAGGATAATCCACAAAGGAAAGATACAATCATGAAGTAACATCCAACACAACTTAGGTATATGACCATACATATACCTAAGTCATCAATTCAGCTCCAACATCTGAGCCCAAGTACAACCCAGTCCACACAGAAAAAACATAACCCATTACACATAGGATTTCACAACCCAATCCACACATGAAAGCATAACGTAATCCAAACAGGATATCAAGTCAATCTTATCGAAGATAATAATGAAAGTCAAGACTCAGCTCAATCCAGGATTTAATCATAATGTCGAAACCATAACTGCTGGGGAAACTCCTCCTCTATCAAGTACAGTGGGTCTGCCGCTACAACCAAGAGCCTCCCAATAACCTTGGACTGCTGTAGTACTCCACCTGTCGAGTACTGCGGGCCTACTTCTACAACCAAGCGCTTCCCACCATGGGTCTATCGCTACAACCATGCGCTCCCCCTCATAGCCTCCAGAGGTACTCCTTCTGTTGAGTACCGTGGGTCTGCTGCTACAACCAAGCGCTCCTCCGCCGTGGGTCTACCGCTACAACCAAGCGCTCCCCCTTATAGCCTCTAGAGGTACTCCTTCTGTTGAGTACCGCGGGTTTTCCGCTACAACCAAGCGCTCCTCCGCCGTGGGTCAGCCGCTACAACCAAGCGCTCCCCCCTCATAGCCTCCAGTGGTACTCCTTCTATTGAGTACCGCGAGTCTGCCACTAAAACCAAGCGCTCCTCCTCCATGGGTATGCCACTACAACCAAGCGCTCCCCACTGGGGTATCCGAAACACACCGAGTCGATCGATCAGCAGTCATCAAGTCTCAGCCAGCTCTAGGGTTTCCGCACACAGCATGCTTGTTCCGGGAGGGTCCACTCCACGAGCCAAGAGGTCGATACTCCACATATCACAAGTTCTACGAAGAAGTATCTCAAAGGACCTCCTCGTCATAGGGGTTTCAACGCAACAGACGACGCGTCAATCGGACGCCCGGTCTGTGAGTTATCAGCTTTTCCGTTTCAGGGGCCCGGTTGGATTTCGGGTTCAATCCAACCCAGACACTATCCAACTGCACCCAAATCTCAGGAGAATTATTACAAAAGTTCCGTCTCATCAAGAGTAATCCAACAAAGTAGATGGTACATCAATCGGACGTCCAGAGCTCAAGTTATAAGTGTTTCCCCTCCGAGGGCCCGATTGGTTTTGTGTATGAACCAACCCGGGTGAACCCAAAGTTCTCCTAAACCTTGAGTGTAATATACTGAAATGACCATCTCGATCCAAGGATCGCATCACAGCTGACGGTGTGTCGATCGGAGGTCCGCAACCCATGTTATGGGAAAAAGACCAAAAGAGGACCGAAAATGGGGGTTTCGGGCCCGGACCGACCCAGCCCGAGACCCCATGGGTCGGCCCGAACTGGGTCGACCCGACCCGGGTCTGGGTCCAGCCCGCTTGGGAACGACCTGGCCTACCTGGCATGGCCCGGCTCGGCCTGGGTGCGGTGCGGAGCGGCCCGGCCTGGGCGGCCCGGCCCGGCATGGGCGTGCGGCGCGCGTGGCCAGCTCGGCCGGTGCCGAGTTGAGCGGTACAGGGGGGCATGCTGCCCCCCTGATTGGAACACCGCGGCCCCCACGTGGGGGCCGCTTCTTCGGCCAGGCAGCTCGGCCGAAACGGCCGAGCCAAAATTGGAGGGGGGGGGGGGGGCGCTGCCCCCCCTGATTGGAAAACCGCGACCCCCATGTGGGAGGAGGGCCGCTCCTCTACCCAGCCGGGGGTTAGGAACCCCCGGTCTCCCCTGAAACGGCCGGCCCGCTCCTGCCGGCTAGCTGCTGCCACCACGGAACCGGCGCGGTTCCGCCCTGCTGCTCCGGCGCCGGTGGCCGGAAATCGGCCGCCGCTCCCTGCTCCGCTGCGGCCAAAGGCCGCGACCTTGGTCTGTTCGACGCGGCGCGACGGCACCGCACCCCTCCAACGCTGCCCCACTTCGGCCGCGGTCTCTTCTAGGTTCTCCGGCGCGGCGCGACGGCGCCGCGACTTTTTAGACTTCAACGGCGTGGCAGGATGGCGCCACGCTTCTTCACCCAATCTCATAGCTTCCACGCGGTGCAACGACACTGCGTTGCCTTACACGTGCCTCAACAAAATCAACAACCAAGGGGGGCGGAGGGTCGCCCATGTTCGTGCGGTCCGACCTCCTCCCGTTATTGAGAAATCAGGCATCTCAAATAAGGACGATAAACAGTGATGAAGGTAATCAGGAACAAAAGAAATAATTCCCCTACCTCGAGTGTTGTTGAATGAAGGCTCATCGCGGAATTGAACGTCGCAGAATAAGGTTCCGTACACGTTGTCGAAAATCGTCCGAGGAGGAACGGTGTCTTCCTTCCTTTGACGCGGGAAGAAGGAACGAAAGGATGCACGTCGGGTCGTTGATCTCCGAGGAAGGAGTCTCTCACCGTCGTCCGTCGTCGGAGGTCGGCGTTCTTCGCGTTCTTCGTCGAGGAAGAAGAACTTCAAGACCTTGAGGAAATTTTTCCAAGCCTTCACACACAACGAACCCCTTAATAAAATAAGACTTGTCTTATTTTATTAACACACAAGACAAACGTCTTATAAATTCAAAACAAAAAAGAATCAATCAATTAATTGAATTAATTACAATGTTTAAACCGCCCAATTAATAGAGGCGTTTAATATTTAAATAAATGCACGAGTTGACTTCATTTTAAAAGGGGGGGGGGGTCCGGGTGCGTTACCTTAATTAATAGGGGTTGAAGAAATTGAAAGGGTAGGGCTCATGTGGGCCCCACCCCACTAATATCCTACCTAGTGGATTAGTTAGGATGTGGGTACCACTCAACCACATAGCTTAGGTTAACACTTCCTTGAATAAAAATAAAAACTGTTGCACAATATTTTATTTTATTCTTTAGTTAACCCAATTAAGTAAAACTCCACCCGAGCAAACGAAACTCCAGAAAAGGTGTTCTTAAGCAAAAAACTGGCGCTGTGATTCCATCGGTGCCCTCAGATTTCGATTCCGAGCACCGGTTCAAAAGTTAGGAAAACTCGCTCGTTCGTTCAGTGAACGTACCCGAGCTAAACTTTGAAAAATGATTTCGGGCACACCGGGCCTTGGAATCAGGCGCCGTCAGAAACTACGTTCTTGTAAAATCCCAAAGAAAATTAAGAAAAAAGTTTCCTTGAATTTTACGGTTCTTTACAATAAGGCACTTTGAGTAAATTCCCTCACCCCTCAAGGGATTATGCTCAAGAATCTCCAACCCATGTAGAGATAAGAATAGGGGTGTATCACCCCAAGGTTTTAAAAAATAAATGAAATTCATGAATCTTTGTTTTAAGAAGTTTTTTATAACTATCCTTTAAAAATAATTTTACTTCTTCTATGTTTATAATTTCGAAAAACAGTCATATACAAATGTGTAATGTATGTTATTTCGAGTCGGATGGAACAAACTGTTTTTTGTGAATTGTAACATACTCTTATGAATATTAATATTAAAAGTAATATGACCATAATGAATAGAAAATATTATTATTTTCTTTTCTTAAGGCTTTAATATAATGACATCTTTGTTAATTTTTCAGTGTGATATAAAAGCAGTTATAGAATTAAAATAGTTAATTTTTGAATTTTGTATGATTTTATTTAAAAAATGAATTAATAATAATTAGAAAATTATTTTAAAAAAATGGAGTTCAATTTTTAATTCTAAACATCAAATAATTGTTAGGGTTAATTTTTGGGATTTTTCTGAAATTCATGATTTTTCGATGAATCGTGAAATACGGTAAAATACCGTATATTCAAATTATCAGTAAAATACACTATTTATGACATCATGAGTGATGTAAGGCCACATGGTTAGAACTATTATGAAATTATTAATATTTTGGGTCACATTAATTAAGACTATTAATATTCTGGAACAAAAATATTATAATAATGATTAAATTAATGTAATATACGTCCTCTCTTCCACTATAAATACAACCCTCATTCTCCTATTCCTTCCACAACTCTAAATCCTCGAGCCTTACCTAAATTCTTCCCAATACTACTCCCAATACTATTCCCCACATCCTATAGCTTCTGGTCTCATGAAATGGCCAAAATCAAAGGCCTTAAGAAGGATCTCAAGGATAAGAGATCAAGAGGAAAACATCCTCTTTTATTCCTTATTTTCTTTCATTTTATGTTATGCTTTTTTAATTATATTTGTATAATGTTAGTTTATGTCATTATATACATCCCTTAATTCCCATATTATGTATGGATAATTATATAAATATTTTCTATCATCAATAAATTTTATGAAATTTTAATCTACGTCGTTAGGCGGCCAGATTATTTGTAAGGTATTTGTCAACAATTCTTTTATTTTGAGTACCTTTATTTTATTATTGTTTCCTCATATACCCATAAGAAAGTGGCATGAATGATAAAGTATCTTACATATTATTTATTTAATCATGTTTATGGAAGACTCACCATTACATTTCTTCTCCTCTACCACTTATTCAAGAAGTTAAAACACCGTCCGTGATGTGTCAATTTACCGACATTGTGGATGATGTGATTTCAATATCTTTTACTTCCATCTAACCAGGTCATGAAACCATTTTTATGGATGAAAAATATTTTAATTTATGTATTATATCTTATATAAGTTTCTATATTCATTTTGTACACATGTGATTAATTTATAATGCAAAACAGTTCATCACGATCGAAGAATCGCCCAAATGACCAAAACAAATATCAATAATGTTTTAACTTATGAATCATCCTTATTTTAGAATTCAAAATGATAAATGGTATAATTTATGGTTATGGAAATATGAAAATACCATTTTATTCCAATTATGGAGTTTTACTTCCAATCGACAAGAATATCCATTATGAACCGATCATAAAACCTTGTAAAGAACACACATGAAACAATGTAAATAACAAAATATTACTAATAAATGTGTCGAATGAAGTTGTAAAATGATTATATAAGGTGTTATAAACATTAATATGTTTCATTAAGATATTAATTACACTTTTTACCCATGATATAGGTGGTTTAAACACTTTTTATGTAAGAATAACCAAATGTAAGATAATTCTTAACCCAATTTCCATTCTTTGGGTTAACCTTCTTATTTATTCATTATGTGGTATTTAGATTATTGGTGTGATAAATTTTTTATTATGTTTCCCTATGAGAATTTATAGTGTATACACATATCCATTAAATTCTATTAATTTTCACTCCAATTATATTTTAAGGGACTTTCTTTTTAAAATCCCTTAATAACTCACTTTAAAAAATTTCAAAAGGATTGTTTTTTTAAATGTATATGGAATGAGTATTTTCTTCTAATTTTAAAGGCACTTTATTACCATGATATGTTACTTGGACATTATTTATGTTGGTTTGTACCCATTATAAATCAAGATATGTTGGGTTGAGCCCATTATAGCTCAAGATATGATGGGTAAGCCCCAATATAGCTCTCTAATGAATTGGGTACTCCAGATATGGAAGTTGACCAAAAGGGTATTCCATGTGTAATGGAGAATGTAAGAGTGTTATAGTAAATATATCCCAAGGAAACTATATGATGATTCTATGCATATGAGTTTTTATGATTATGGGTTTTATTGGTATTTATGTTATCACTTAACTAACACTTTCATTATATTTCTTACGAGGTTTTATACTCATCCCGAGTTTTTTTAAATTGTTTTTCACAGGCCATAAGGATGTGTAAGATAAATAAGGGATTTGTGGTGTTTGATATAGAGTGTTGTTAATTAAATAATGTTCTATTTTTTAATTACTAATATTTTCAAAAAATAAATACTATTTTAGTAGTATCCACTTGTATAAAGACCCAACCATAAAACATTACTTAATTGTGAATTTTACACAAGACCATACATTAATACACATTGAGTATCTTTTTGGGTTTTGAGTTTTAAATAATTAGGATGTCAAACATACATGTCATAACACTTTCATACAATAGGTTACTACTAAAACAATATCCATTTTTTTCAAAATATAAAACATTAAAATTTAACAAATGATTTCTTTAACCACATCCCATATCTGCTGGAAATGTTTTTTTATTAAAATAACAGGAGGACGCCCTACAGACACCAAAAATTCACGGAGGTTGAAAGTGGTGATGCCCTAAGGAATCCCCTTGGACAAATAAATTACATACCCTGGGTAATGAACCTAAACTAGAGTAAATCACCAAAGGATCCTCCGGTCTTCCCTCATGAGAAAGAGAATCCGCAGCAAAATTGGCTTCTCTTGGGACATACTGAATCACACAGCCTTTGAGTATCTCTAATTTTCATCTACGAACCAGATAGATTAGCTGCCATGGTACCCACCCTTCGCCGTGAGTTCCCATACCAGCACTTCCAAATCAGATTCCATAACCATGCAGTCTAGGAAGAACCTTTTACACAGTTTAATTCCCAATAGTAGGGCATCAGCTTCGGCCCCCAAGGAGCACCCCATCCCGTGGTAGCTGCTAAATGCCAGCAGAACAGACCCTTTCCCATCCTGGACCAGCCATCACGACTCCCTTATTTCTATTATACTTCCTTATATCCTTTGAAAAACGTTTTAAAAACTTGGGATGAGTGTAAAATGTAGTAAGGTATATAAAGAAAGATAGAGTAAGTCAAGTGAGAACATAAAAACCAATAAAACCCATAACCATAAAAACTCATATGCATAGAAAAATCATGTACTTTCCTTGAGACATATTTACCATATCACTCTTATAATCACACTTACACCTGGAATAACCTTTTGGTCAACTTCCATCTCCAGATTACTCAATACACTGGGGGGCTTTAATGGGTCCCACCCGTCATATCTTGAGCTATAATGGACTTAACCTAACATATATTGATCTATAATAGGATCCACCCAACATAAATAATGTCCAAGGAACATATCATGGTAATAAAATATATTGAAATCATGATAAACCACTCATTCCATGTACATATATAAAAAAACAATCCTTTTGAAAATTTTAAAGATACTTTTAAAAGGATTTTAAAAGGAAATTCCCTTAAAATATAATTAGAGTGAGAATTAATAGAATGGGATGGATATTTATAACAACATAAAATAAACATAGTTCAACATAATATATAAAAAACCTCATCACACCAAAAATATTATTTCCACATAATGAATAAAGAAGAATGTTAACCAAATGAATGGAAATTATGTTAATAATTCCCTTACCTTGGGTTGTTCATATTTCAAAAGTGTTTCAAACTCATATATAATGGTTAAAAGAGTGTTATTAATATCTTAATGAAACCTATTAATATTTAAAACACCTTATATGATCATTTTACAACATCATTTGACACATTTATTTTTTAATATTTTTTTATTTACATTGTGTCAGGTGAGTTCTTTACATGGGATCCATGATTAGTTCATAATGGATATTATTTTCAATTGGAAGTGAAACTCTAGAATTATAATGGAATGGTGTTTACATATTTCTTGAACAAATAATTATACCATTTATCATTTTAAATTCTTAAATGTGGATAATTCATAAGGTAAAATAGTATTGTTATTTTTTAAGGTCATTTTAGCTATTTTTTGATCGTAATGACCTTGTTCTTTATTATAAATTAATCACATGTGTAAAATATGATTCACGAAAATTATATAATATATAATAAATAAATTATAATTTTGGTCAACCATAAAAATTATTTCATGACCAGACTTTAATGAAGTAAAATAAATTGAAATCACATCCTCCATGATGTTGGTAAATTGACACATCATAGATGGTGTTTTAATTTCTTGAATAAATGGGAGAGGGGAAGAAATTTAATGGTGAATATTCCATAAAAATTATTAAATAAATAAAATTTAAGACACTAAATAAATAATTCTTCTAGGATAAGGGTAGATAAAGAAAGAATAAGAAAAGAAAAGAGCTCAAAATAAAATAATAGTTGAGAAACGCCTTACGAAAATTCGATAGCCTAACGACTATGCAACACGGTTTTAGAAAATATTAAAAAGGGAGGAGAAAAGGGACACCCATAGTTAAATAAAACATAATACAATATTGAGATATGATAAAATGGAAATAAGAACATGTTATGGAAACTTTAAGGGTATACCACATAAAAGAGAACATGAATGGAAAAAAGAAAAAAGAAGTTGAGAATTCTATTACCTTGTACAGTAACTCCTATGACATAAAGGTTGGGACCTTGGGGGCGTGAGTACACCTTGGGATGATTAATAGGGAGATAAGAATGCTAAATTTTCTTTGATGAGGAATTTGGAATGAATGTAATGAAGGAATGGGTAGGTATTTATAGAAAAAGTGAGGGAATATTTTATTAATTTCCAAGGGACACCTCATTAGTGGTATTTACAAAACCATGGGACATCCCATGGTATTAGTCACTTGGGACACCTCATATAATATTTTATTGTACACAAGTCTACCAGAATTATTACATAATTATTACATAATTAATAATGTCATTAAAGACACTGAAACTCAAAACTGTATTTTTACTATTCACTCAAAAATCTACTGTTTCAGAGAAATCCCAAAAATACACCCTAAACATTTTTTGAAGATTAGAATTCACAAATTAACTCCATTTTTTGAAAATAACTTTCTAAATATTATTAATTTAATTTTAAAATAAAATCATAATTTATTAAAAAATAAAAGTATTATGTATATGACTCTTTTTTTAAAACCTTGAAAAATTAATCGACATCTCATTATCTTATAACCTTAAGAAAATAAAATAAAAATAAAATTTACTATTCACTAGGGTCATATTAATATTACTATTCATATGGGTAGGTAACTATTCAACAAACTATGAAGTTGGTTCCATAGACTCATAATCACTTACAGATCACAATCGTAGATGACCGTTTTTAAAAATTCAAAACATAGACGCTGTAAAAATATGTTTAAAGGATAGTTATAAATATCTAATTAAAAAAATGTTTGTTGAATTTTAATTTATTTTAAAAAACCTTAAAATAAGGACCCAACCTTAAAATGTTACTTAATCTTGAATATTGCACAAGACCATACATTATTACAAATCAATGATCTTTTTAGGTTTTGAATTTTAATGAATTATGATATCTTACATACATGACTTACCACATTCATATAATAGGATATTACTAAAACAATATCCATTTTTAGAATGATATAAAACATTACAACTTAAAACATGATTTCTTTAACAACACTCCATATCAAACATCACGACTCCCTTATTTCTCTTACCCATCATTATATCCTATGAAAACCATTCTATAAACTTGGGATGAGTATAAAACTCAGTAAGGGATATAAAGAAAGGAATCGTTAGTCAAGTGATAACATAAAAACCAATAAAACACATAATCCTAAAAACTCATATTCATAGAAAAATCATGTACATTCCTTGGAACATATTTACCATATCACTCTTACATTCACCCTTACACATGGAATAACCTTTTTGTAAACTTCTATATCTGGAGTACCCAATGCATTGGAGAGCTATAATGGGGATCACCCATCATATATTGAGCTATAATGGGCTCAACAAAACATATATTGAGCTATAATGGGATCAAACCAACATAAATATTATCCAAGGAACATATCATGGTAATAAAGTATCTTGAAAATCAGAAGAAACCACTCATGAAATATACATAAAAAACAATCCTTTTGAAATTTATTAAAGAGAGTTTTAAAAAGATTTTAAAAATAATGTCACTTAAAATAAATTTGGAGTGAGAATTAATAGAATGGAATAGATATGTGTATACACTTTAAATACACATAGGGAAACACAATATAAACAAAAAATCATCACACTAGTAATCTTAATACTTCATAATTAATTAAGAAGAAAGTTAACCCAAAGAATGGAAATTGGGTTATGAATTCCCTTACCTTGGGTTCTTATTAGTTAAAAAGTGTTTAAACATCATGTATAATGGTTAAAAGTGTGTTATTAATATCTTAATGAATCATATTAATTTTTATAACACCATATATGATCATTTTACAACATCATTAAATAGAATTATTAGTAATATTTTATTATTTACATTGTGTCAGGTGCATTCTTTACATGGTTTCCATGATCGGATCATGATGGATATTCTTGTCGATTAGAATTAAAACTCAAAAACTGGAATGGAATTGTATTTAAATATTTCAAGAACCATATATTATACCATTTTTCAATTTAAATTGTAAAATGAGAATAATTCAGAAGTTAAATCATTATTGATATTTGTTTAAGTCATTTTTGTGGTTCTTCGATCGTAACAAATTAATTTGTTTTATAAATTAATAACATGTGAATAAAATGATTCCAGAACATTATACAATAAATAAGACACAAGTTATAATCTTTTTAAATCATTAAAATGGTTTCACGACCAGTATTGAATAATGTAAATGAAATTTAAATCACATCGTCCACGATGTCGGTAATTTGACACATCACTGATGGTGTTTTAATTCCTTGAATTAGTGGGGGAGGAGAAGAAAAATGAAGGGGGAAATTCCATGAACATGATAAAATCCATAATACACATTATTCTATATCTTTCTTGCCTCTTGTATAATATTAGGGGAAGAGATTATAAGAAAAAAATGAAATGAAAGGAAAACACATGAAAATGAAAGGAGATTCTTACCCCTTGAACTTTTCTCCTTGAGATCCTCCTTAAGGCATTTGGTTTTGGCCTTTTGATGATACCAGTAGCTCTAGGTCGTGAGGAATATCTTTGGGAGGTGTATTGGGTTGAACCTACATTAGGACCAAGGATTGATTGGTGTGGGGGGAAGAAGGGAGTGAGGGTGGTATTTATAGTGGAGGAGAGGGGGTATTTTTCATTATTTCAATCATTGTTATAATATGTTTTCTCAAGACTATGATTAGTCTTAATTCATGTGAACCAAAATAGTAATAAAGGCATGTGAGTTTGAACCTAGTGGTCTTACATCACTTATGATGTCATAAATAGTGTATTTAACTGATTATTTTAATATATGGTATTTTACCATATTTCACTATTCATAGAAATTCCAAAATTTTAGAAAAATCCCAAAATATAACCCTTACTATTTATCAATATGTAGAATTCAAAAATGAACTTCATTTTTTTGGAAGTAGTTTTCTATATAATATTAATTTAATTTTTAAACAAAATAATACCTTATTCAAAAAATAACAATTTTAAAACTATAACTGTTTAGATCACATTGAAAAATTAACCAAAATATCATAATCATAAAGCCTAAATAAAATAAAATAATAATAGAATTTATTTTTCATTAGGGTCATATTACTATTCATAAGGGTATGTTACTATTCACCAGAAAAACATGTTTGTTCCATCAGACTCTAAATAACATACAGAACATGACTGTAGATGACTGTTTTTTTGAAATTCCGAACATAGAAGAAGAAAAAATAAGTTTAAATTCTAGTTAAATATATCTACATAAAACAATGTTTCATGCATTTAATTTATTTTTTAAAACCTTAGGGTGTTACATTATCCCCACCTTCTAGAGATTACGTCATCACAATTTTATTTACTCATTAAACAAGTAAGGGTACATTTCCCTCATAAAATATTAATATTCACATGTTTCTTCTTCAACCATGTGGTTTCTCCCCAAAATATTTACCTAGTGTATTACCTTATTCTGCAATTCATGTTCACTTCGATCAATAATTTTAACTGGTTTCTCTTCATAAGAAAGGTTCTCTTCTAGTTGAACTGCTTTTGGGATCATGACATGAGATTAATCTGACACATACTTCCTCAACATCGAAACAAGAAAAACATTATGTACCAAGGATAAACATGGAGAAAATTCTACTAGGTATGAAACCGGTCCATCATTCTCTAGGATTTCAAATGTACTAATGAATCATGGACTTAGGTTTCCTTTCTTACCAAAATACATCTGACATTTACTAAGATTAATTTTATGGAAAACCTGGTCACATACCTCGAAAGGGAAGTCTTCACTTCTTTTACCTACATAACCTTTATGCCTGCTCTGATCTATCCTCATGTGTTACCGGATCATCGTCAGTTTCTCAGCCACTTCCTCTACTAATTATGGTCCCATTAAATTACATTCCCCGACTTCATCCCCAAAAACTTGAGTTTAATACCGATTCCCATACAATGCCTCACAAGGTTCCATCTGTATACTAGAATGAAAACTCTTATTATAAGAAAACTCAACTAAATAAATATGATGATCACAACTTCCCTGAAAGTCCATTGAACAATCTCAAAAAATATCCTCAAATGTTTGAATCGTTCATTCTGAATTCCCATCTAATTGAGGATGAAATCCTATAATGAAATTTAATTCTGTTCCTAATGACTTTTGAAGCCCCTTCCAAAATTTAGAAGTGAAACTGGGATCCCGATTATATGCAATTGAAAAATGAAATCCATGTTTCCTAACAATATCATTGAGTTATAGTCGAGAAAGATGAATCAACATCATTGTATCTCAAATAGAAAGGAAATGTAAATATTTTGTTAGCTGATCAATAATAACCCAGATCACATTATTACCTCGTGATGTCTTAGGTAGTCGCACCTCAATTTCCATGGATACATTCTCCCATTTCTACTCTAACATTGGAAAAGGATGAAGCATCCCCTTTGGTAACTACAGCTCTCCTTTAACCTGTTTACATATCAAATATTTCATGGTAAAATCAGCAATATCTCTTTTTATTTCATCCCTCCAATAAAACTCCCAAAGGTATCTATACATTTAGTACTACGAGGGTGAACTGAAAATGGAGAACTATGAGCTTCACACAACAAATATTTCTTCAACTGGGAATCACAAGGCACACACAACATTTTTGCAAATTATAACACACAATATTTATCAATGTTAAATTCTAGAAACATACCCATTTTAAGTAATTATACATTTTGTTTTAGCTCATGATCTTGCTTCTATGCTTTCTTAATTCTCTCTGATAATGATGACTATAATGAAAACTGAAACAAAATAGAGGTATTTTCTACACCAACAACTTTAAATCCAAAATTCAACAATTCATTGATCAAGGGACTATGTTCTAAACATAACATGGTTGATGATGCATGAAGTTTTTGAGTCAAGGCATCTGCCACTTTGTTTTATTTCTTGGGATGATAATTGATCATGAAATCGTAATTTTTTATTAGTTTAATACATATTCTATGTATTAGGTTTAATTCCTTTTTAGTGAATATATACATCAAACTTTAATGGTTAGTATATATTTGACATTTGGTTCTGTAAAAATTATGCCTCCAAATTTTCAAAGAAAAAACCGCAGCTGCTAAATTCAAATCATGTGTGGGAAAATTTAACTCATGAGGTTTTAGTTTTCTTGATGCATAAGAAATTACATGATAATTCTACTTCAAAACAAAACCAATTCTATTAAATGAAACATCATTGTAGTTGATGTACTCACTGTTTCAGCAAGGAAAGGCTAAGAATAGAGAATTCTCAAATCACTTCTTCAGTTCTCGAAAACAAACATCACATTCTTCTGTCCAAATTTTTTTATCCCCTTTTAATGTTATCTCAGTTTGTGGGATAGATAACTATGCAATGTTTTTAACAAACTATTTGTAATAACCTTCTAATCCAAGAAAACTGAGAATATATGAATCATTTTTAGGTCTTGGCCAGACATCAACCACTTTTCTTCTGTTAGGATCAACCATTATTCCATCCTTATTTACAATGATCCCAATAAAAGAAATTTGCATGCATAATTTTATTCAATGCACGTAAAGGAAATTATTTTGAGGGACTTTTTAAATACATCACCATAGTTGAGAATTTTCAATCCCTGGAGGAATTTCGAGATACTGCAGAAGAGGGTGACCTCTAAGCAACGTATCTTTGTTAAAATTTGACCTCAAGTCTTTCTGGTCAAGTTATGGACATCATAATTCTTGAGGATGAGTCTACCAATTTATGTTATAGACATCAAGTTCATGACGATGTCTCCGAGTATCATACACTTCATGATTTTATCTCAAGTAACATTATATGTCCACATGGGACTGATCCAAGTTTCATGTGATGCATCTGGGCCAAAGAGATCGAAGAGTTTGAATCTGTTTTAGGGATCTATTTAACCAGGAACTGGGGAAATCATCGACACCAAGAGTACTGATGATGGGACATCATGGGGTATTTCAGGAAATCTGTACCAGGGAGTTGTGATAGGAAGTAAATGGTTATGTGACACCTTGAGTTTCATGAACCTTGTTTTAAATGGAAAGTTCTTTATTTTTTTATGTTTTGGTAAATTAATATGAATTTGAGAAATAACACTTTTGTTTTAAATATAATTATGCTTTACTGAGATTTTTTTTTGAAATTTTTAGATGGAAGGAGGGGGTTCACGAAGAAACCTCTTGTCCTATCAAACTGAACTGCTAGAGATTATAATTTTCAAGAAGTGTTCAAAAGAATACCAGCACTATGTAAAATTATGTCTGTATCTCAAACAACTCTACCGAGTGTTGATCAGGAAAAATATATTCTAAAATTACCAAGGAGATAGTTATGCCTATTACCGTATCGAAAATACTCAATTTCCAGAATATTGAAAAAGAGGAAAGTATCACAAAGGTCCTTTTCTATGTTTCACTTTGGCTGATAACTTCCAATCTGTAGGAAATTTTAGAGAATCTTCAATGGAGGGTGACCATCAAGTAGCCTATCTATTCCAGGATCTGAGTTTTATAATATATGGGGAATGCTACAATATTAAAACTCTCAATAAAGATGTAGTTTGTGGGATTTATAGAGGATGAGTCCACTTTGAAATCTTAGTCATCCTTACATCTCATGCCTCTCTTTGGGAGGCCGAGTGTTTTATTCATGGGTTTAACCCTAACTACTCACAGTGTATCTAGAACAAGGAAGTATAGGATCTGAATACTACCCTAGGAATCCACCTGATGTTTTCAGTGGCCTATCCATGGTGGCGGTCCTGGTGAAGGGACCTCAGGAGTGAAGTCTGTCTGGTTTTGTCAGTAGAAGTGTAAAAGTATGATATAATTTTAAGGGTGAAATTCTCCAATGGGGGGGGGGGGATAATGTGACACCCCAAACCTATTTCATGTGTAAGAATAATATTTTATGGTTTTAAATCATTTAATTTTCATGATATCCAAACAAGGTTTTCAATATAAAAACACGAAATGGTTTTTCCAATTAAACACTGAAACGATTACATTACAACAAGGCCAATAGACCATACCAAGCCTAGGAAAATAATGGAGAATCGGAGAAGCACCACTAGGAGACCTCCTTCCATCCTAATGAGACCAAGAAGGTATCCCTCAAAATTTAAACTGACCATAGTAAAGAATAAAATTTCTAGAATAATGGCACAAGTAATAAGCATCAGAGGAATATAGAGAACCATCTTTATAATCCCATATAATTTAAAGATAGGAAATGTCCTAAACATGTATTTATATGGGTCTTATTGACCATTGGAAATAAATATGACCATTATTTTCTTTTTATGACCATTGGAGTTTAAAATAAAGTGACTGTTAGTGTATTATGAATCCAAAATAATATAAGTGTTAAATTTTTTAAAGTGATATAAATAATAGTTTCAAATATAAGATATATTGTATAATATTTCATTGGTTTACAGCCTATATAATTTCTCTACATGTTCCCAGTGTTTTAATATGTCTTAAATATTCTAAATATATAGATACATTAATATTTTTGAATGTTTTAAATGATTTAAATATTATAGCCCGGTTAAATGATAACATAGTTTTAGGATATAATTTAATTTTATATTTTAAAAATTATAAGTATCAGAATGTTCAAGATTTGAGGACATGCATTTTAAAATTTAATCTTTTGAAGTACTCTTATAAAAAGTAATACATTTAATATTGGTATAATTTTTTATGAAATTCAATATTTTAAAACATAAAATTAAATTAAGAATTATGTTTTAATTAATAAGGTTATAATGAAGAAATTTAGTATATTCTTTTTTTGTCTTTGTTTTCCAAGTATTCTTTTGGGTTTTTATACAAAAAAAATGGATTTTTAAAGTCCATCCAGCCACAACCAGCTGGCTAGGGGAGGCAGCACAGATCAATGCTGGTGCAGCCAAGCCTCAACTCCCTACCTAGCCACCCAGGCCAACCGTGTGGGTACGGGTTCCCACATGGGTGTAAAGGAACCAGAGAGCACCATCGTTTGGGGAGGCACAACGTCAGGGGTGGGTGATGAAGCGTGCTCAGAGAGAGCTGGTATGGGGCAGTACTGTAGTGAGGAGAGGGAATTTTGAGAGAAAGCTAAGAGATCTAGGATTATAAATATGGCCCAAAAACTATTATTTTTCGATATGGGATGGGCTTTTCAATGGGGGATCTAATCTCAGTTGTCTGATATCACCATTGGAGATCTTGACCGCATGATCCAATCTCAGATTCGAACTCCTCCACTACAGTATTAATGTTGTGTTTCTTTGGACCGTCTGATCACGGATGCAGTTAATCTCAACCTTTCATCTGTATTTAAATCCTGTGTCTCACCACATTCTTCCAATCAAAACGAGATTTAATCTCATCCCTACACATCTTTTTATAACTTTCGAAGTGACTACCACCATCTGATCAAGTCTCACTCGATCTAGAATGTTTGGCATTTTCCACATCCCCTTCCTCGCATCTTCTTCTTCCTCCCGCTTTGCACCGCACTAGTCTGTATCACTTTTTTCTCCTTTATTTTCTTCATCAACCCATAAAACCTCTTATATACATCCACAGACTCTTCTCCACTCTTCTTTTCCATAGACCCGACACACATCTTTTAAAAAAAACTGATCTCCTTTGGTTTCGATGTACATTTCATATATTATATATATATACACACTTTATCAGTGTTGGTTTTGATAAAGGTTGTGTTGATTGGAATGTTTTTCCTATCCTTCTTGAGTCATTTTTTCATGTCTTTGTTTATAGTTTATATTAAATATGTGGGGTATATAAATAATATAATTATACTGTTTATATGGGTTCTCCTCTCCAAAGTCTTCCCAAACCTCTACCCGACTTAACTCAATCGTTGATGTTCTGGTAAGGGTTTAATATACCTTGCCTTATTTGTGAAAAAACCTATATACACACTTTTTATATGAAGTTATTTATTTATATAATCATACAATTTATATATGTCCTCTTTTGAACATAATTTTAAGCCTTCTAAGCATTGTTTATCATTATTTAAATCATGTGTTTTTAAATGTATGGAAATAGAATGTGATATTTTTCCGTTTTAGTTTTATTATATAAAACCCACACATATATATATATATATACCTTTTTTATATATGGTTCTATGTATATATGTATGTTCATTATGAAACAAACCAGTTTGGTTTATGTGTTTTTCTTCAAATGATGAAAACAAACTTTTTTTATATACATGTAAATCAAGAAAGTGTACTTTATTATTATTTTTATGTGGATTATGCCAACATATATATATGATTATATATATTTAAATATATACATATTTGTTTTTTTTATCATAACATGAAATTAATTTTCAAAAAACCAATTTTTTTGTGATTAAATTATGTTTTGTGAAGTACCATATTTATAAGGATTTATCAACCATTGTTTTGGTTTATGAAAATACCATGTATAAACTTTTTGATTACATGGTTTTATATCAATTGTTTAAAACCCAAATGTATATGTAGAACCAAAATCACTTAAATGGGTTCATTTTAGTTTTGTTTGGCATGCCCATTTATCCGCATATGTTTTAAATATTAATGAAAGCTATCTAAATTCAAAATTATACATTTCAGAATATAAAATGATTATTTTCATGAAATAAGTATTTTAAAATTTAAGGGTTATCTTTTTATGTGACAAATCCTGAATAATAATTTATCTTATGTGCATTAGTTATCATCACAAGTTCAATATTATGTTTTTTTATCCTCACATGTCATTGATTAATTGTTTATAACCATACAATTGTTAGTATTGAAAATTAATGCATGATTCACTTTATATATGTAATTTCTAAAGAACCAAATATAACTATTATGATCATTATTAGATTAAGAACTAAATTATTCAAATTGGTATGGGATACTTTAAATAATATGAAATGAGAAGTAAAATATTCAAATTGGTATCAGAAACATTGAATATATGACATTACTAGACATATGTGGAATGTATTGGACTTAATATCTAACGGGTTGGGGACTAGTTAATGAACGCCCTATGGGCTGCAGATCGGTTAATGTAAGCCCTACAGGTTGGGGAGTAGTTAATGGAAGCCCCACAATGAATCAGTAGTTTTCATGAGAGAAATTTGGTCATGACATGAGGCCTTGACACATTTCTACATTAAACATTCTCTCACTATGTATTAATATATGACCAACCATGAGATTATTCGACAAGTAAGATATCCTTTATTATGAGCCTTTACATATGAGTATCAGAAAAAGTAAATTCACATGGCATAATGTTAATTCATCACTCATTTTCTAAACATTAATATAAATGATTGTAGTTTATATTCCATATTATGATTTTCAATTAGTGAAGAAAATAATTAATGTTATCATTTTATGTGCAACCCGGATAAATTATTCCATTCATATTTAAAGTGTGAACTCGCACCCTTTCATGTTAAACTTAGTACGGTTCCCTTAGCTCTTGAATTATTCGATTCACATCATGCAACTTGTATATGTATGCATATGATTGGAATGTGTTTCATTGATAACTCTATTAATTTTCCCTAAAATTTTTACTGCTACCCTTGAAAAGATATTAACATTGGAAAGCATGAATTGTAATTTTCTTTTAAGAAAATGTTTTATGATTATTTAAAAAATGGGTGTTTTAAAAAGGCTTTACTGGAAATATTATATTTATTTTATAACCCCATTACTGGCCATTCCTGTGCTCACCATACATTCACAATTTATTTTTACAGGTTTAGTACATTTGAGTTACACTCTGTGGTGGCTGCTTTGTGGAGTCCTTTCTTTTCAGTATTGAAGGATTGTAATATTTATATCTAGTTTTCCAAAACCTATTCCGAAAAAACCTCTATATGGAACATGATGGGTAATTCTTCTGCATTTCTTTTATAAAAAAATTCACACTCAATGTTTATTAATGTAACTTCCCAATATTTTAAAAGGAAACACTAAGTACTTAAATGAACTACTAAACACTATGTGAACATTATAACTAGCCTTTAGACATAATTTTTCCACTTTTATGTTGTTTATTTTAAAAAATGGTCATCTACAATTATGTTTAGTAAGTTATTTAGTGTGTAATGGAAATAACTTGAATTTTTGGTGAAGAGTAACATACCCTTATGAATAGTATCATGAATAATAATATGACCCTAATGAATAGTAAATTTTATTGTTATTTTATATTATTAAATATTTAAGATAATTAAATCGGGATTAATTTTTCAATGTGTAGTTCTAAAATTGGTAATTTTTGAATATGTATGATTTTATTTAAAAATTAAATTAAAAAAAATATATAATTATTTTCAAAAAATGGAGTTCATTTTGGAATTATACACATCATAAAATGGTTAGGTTGTATTTCTGGGATTTAGATGAAATTTTTGAATTTTCAATGAATAATGAAATATGGTAAAATACCATTTATTCAAATTGTCAATTAAATACACTATTTATGACATCATAAGTGATGTAAGAACACTTGGTTCAAACTCAAAAGCCATCATTACTATTTGGGGTCACATGAATTAAGTCTATTCATAATATTGTGAAAAAAGAATATAATAATGATAAAAATAATGTAAAACACCTCCTCTCCTCCGCTATAAATACCACCCCCATTACCCTCTTCCTCCCACACATATAAAACCTTGAGAATTGTCTATTTTCTACCAAATTCCTTCCCCAGGGATCTTCCCCACGTTCAAGATCTACTGGTCTCACGAAAAGGCCAAAACCAAATGCCCAAAGAAGGATCTCAAGGAGAAGAGGTCAAGTGGTAAGAATCCACTTCCTTTTTCATGTGTTTTCTTTTCAATTCCATTATTTTGTTATACTCTCTTCCCTTAAACTTATCCATGAGGTATGAAATCTCCATAATTTTATATATTATATATGTTATTATGTTTATGTATAAAATTCATCATCTCCCTTCCTCTCCTCTCTTTATTTCTTGAAAAATAAAAATATCATCCACGGTGTGTCGATTTACCAAAATCGTGGATGATGTGTGTAAGAACCTGAATCTTATTTTTAGGTATGTTTTTCTTTTTCCTGGAGTTTTTAAGAAAAGAGGAGTTTCTGGAAATTTTCTATGTACACACCGTGTACTTTATGAGTACATGCTGAGTACTGCCTTGCCGCATGAGGCCGTGTGCTGGCCATGTCGTAGCCACACACACGGTCATGTGGGAGTGACTTGGAGGTAGCTTAAAGTGGAGTATAGAAAAGGTGAGTACACGCCGTGTACTTCAAAATTATATGCTATGTAATTTTTTTCATTAAACACACCGGGGTCACGTTTGGAAGATAGAACCGACTTCTTCTAGGTCTGGTTTGTCCGAGAGCATAAGTACATCTGTTGATCTTCGACGAACCCCCGAGACTCAGTTCGTCCTCTAAATCGAACACTGTTGGTTGCATTGGAATCACATCGGTGAGTTCTCCCTTCTTCTTGATCCTCATCCTCTGTTTTCTCTTCTTTTCCAAGTTATCTTGGGTTGAATGTTTTAGACGTTTTTGTAGATATTGGACGTTCTAAGGAGATTCAATCTTTGAGGCTCACATATAGCAATCTCTTAACCCCAATGTATGTGGTTTGTGCCTTTATGTTGAATGTATTTGAGTTTTATGTTCACATTTTACCAATACCCATGAATGGGGTATTTCGAATTTACCATTTTAGACCTATTGTTTGTCTACTTTGCTTCTATGCTAGTTTAGATGATATTTTTTGTGAATAGGGTGAATTGCTGTGCTTTGGATGTGATTCCCATGCATGTTTTTCCTTTTTTGACATTTGGGTCTATTTCATGTTAGGCTACTATTTACATTCCATTCCTAGTATTGTAGGATGGTGTGACTGTTGTTCTGACATGCTGATATACTATAGAATGCTAGCCAAGTAGTTCTTGAGGTTTACTTGGGCCGATACGTGATGCTACACTTTCCTGACTTACAAAGGGCCATGATAACCTGATGTATAGACCATAGGGAGAATTGACATTGAGGGCTCCTCCAGAGTGTCTTTATATTTATACGATGCAAGACCACATGGGGAATCGGCATTGAGTACTTTCCCCAGAGTGTCTGTAGTTCCTTGACATGGGCCACAGGGGGAATTGACGTTGAGTGCTTCCCCAGAGCGCCTTTAGTACGATACGAGACTATAGGGGGGATTGACAGTGAGTGCTTCCCCAGAGAGTCTACACTTTAGATGAACCAGAGGGGTGAGACTATGTGTGCTTCCCATAGGGTTTATTGTACTTTTTGGGTTGAAATATAGGGGTTAGGCTGTGAGTACTACCCAGAGGGTTACCTCTTGTTTTTAGCTACTTTCTTAGCTGTTGCTTGATATTGAAACTGTCGATTGTATTTTTCTATTGATTAATTCTTGTTTACTGCTTTCTGTACTTTTACCTTCCACATATTAACTGATTTTTAGGCACATATCTTATGGTGGTTGCCTACTAGGATTTGTCTCACACTTTGTTTGGGCCCTGATTTTGGGCCCAAATAGATTATATTGCTACAGGTATAGACAAGGGAGATCACCCTTCTACTTCAGGTACTTGATTTCATTGGAGATGGAGAGCAAGGGACCAAGCTGAGGCTTGCGATGCTGAGGAGTTGCTTATCTGTTTTCCTTTTGTAATTTGGTTTAGTACTGTATTTAGAATTGTGACTTGTTTGGATACTTTCTTATACATATATGTATGTTGAATCATTTATATATATATATGCTCCAGTTGTTTCTTTATCAGTCTTTCGTTGTTTTCTGTTGTTGGATATTTACTGCTTCCGCTATTGTACATTTGTTTCTCATCTATTGTGTTAATATTCCAATGAGGGAATTGTTTTCCCACTATCACACCCAAGGCCCTCACTTCTAGTCAGCAGCCTCTGGAGTTTGGGGAAATGTGCTTGAGGCCATGTGACCAACCGGGTATGGGGTGCCTCTGGGTGGCTTCTGGAACTGGGACATTACAAAGTGGTATCAGAGTAATTCCTTTCTCTTGACTTACAGTTTGGAGCCTTTAGCTAGGGATAGGAAGGAATAGGTACTTGATAATAAGTTGTGCTCGAGAGTTGCTAACCCGTGTACAGGAAAAATCCAATCTACCTCATTATTACAATCTTTTCTGGTTTTCAATTTTATAGTTGATTCGATTCCGCCATTGGGTGATTCACATGTTTTGTGCAATTATTGTTGATGTTATAGAGGTTATACTTCTGTCGCAACCTGATGAGATGAGGGTATTCCATCTCATGCATCAAATAGGCACTTGTTAGAAATTAGATGGCATCCATTATTTCCATGCCCTCTTGGATCCATTATCGACAACATGTTGTTGTGATAGATGTTGTGTAGAATATGCATGCTGTTGTGATAGATGCATTGATAGAAATACCTACTGTTTGATAGGGTTTTGTGTGTAAGGTATTGTTTGAATGAATTCCATACTTTGGTTCTTGAGGTGTTATGGGCCCTCATGGACCGGAATTTGGTGTATCATTGCACTTTTTTCTTGTTTATAACATGTATAAGATGCCAAACATTGATTCGCTGGGAGTATGGGCTCTCATGGATCGGAATTTGGAATTTTCAATGTTCTTTTTAGTGTTTTTCTGGGATCCAGAGTAGTTTCTAAGGCTTACTGTTCGGAAAAACCCAGAATACACATCGTGTAATGTTAATTACACACCATGAGTTCTTATGTTCGGGAAGAAACAATTTATCTTAAGTACACACCGTGTACTCTATGTACACGTTGTGTAGTTTATGACCATGTCGTAGGCCATGTGGGAAGAGACATGGGATGGGAAATTTCTTACAGGAACATGCCATATACTAGTTGACCACGCCGTGTAGTGTAATCCTAGGAACCCAGCCATGTAGCTAACAACACGGGTCGATGGAGTCTATTTTAATACACACCGTGTTAGGTTTGAACATGCCGTGTAGTCTGACCCAAGTACCCGGCCGTGTCACTAACAACACAGGTCAGTGTTATCCATTCACTTACACACCGTGTCCGCCTTGAACACACCGTGTAGTGTGAGCTGTGTTTCGGGCCGTGTCTCTAACAAAATGGGCCAGGAGAAGCTTGTTTAGTAGACGCCGTGTCCACCGAGAACATGCCGGGTAGTCTTGTCTTAGGAAATCCATTTTTCTTAACCGTGTAGAAGAACTTGTGTAGGGAAAGAGGATTCAAGTACATGTCATGTGTTAAGACAAAACGTCATGTGTTTTGGGTGTTGCCCGACCAGTTTAGGATGGAGTACACGCCCATGTGAATGACTTCATGGAACATGCCGTGTAAGAGGTGTACATGCCATGTAGTCATGTTTTTTAAAATTTGAATGTTTTCTTTCTCTTGTTATCTTCTTACAATTACTTGTTTCAGTCCCTGTTAATTTTGATATAAGGTGTGGTGTTTGACCTTTTAGAGTCATGCAACCAAGATGTCCTCTGGTTGTCCGCCAGTTACAGGTCAGTGATCAAATGCTAGATATAGCTGATCAGGGACTTCCAGCAGATCCTCATGTTGTGCCGGTCTTGGCACCAATAGTTATACATGTTACCGATGCTGATGCACAGTTCAGAGGTGGCATCATGGGGATGATCTAGATCTTTCAGGAAGCTCCAGCTCTAGCCCCGTCGATGGCTGATTTGACGCGGGTCTTCCAACACCAACATCCTCCCACTTTCTCAGGGGAAAGATGACCTCAGGCTGCAGAGTCATGGCTAGAAGCCATCATAATGATCTTTGAGCATTTGGAGATGCCTCCATAGAGGTGGGTCAAGCTCTCTACCTATATGCTGTGGGATTCCACTAAGAGATGATGGGATATGATCTCACAGGTGGGTCATGAGTAGGTTATGGCTTGGGAGGAGTTTCAGCACATCTTCTTTGACTACTTCTATATGGATACCCGGAGGGCCGACCAAGCCCAAGAGTTTATGAGCTTTGAGCAGGGTACCCTATCAGTTATGGAGTATTCCACTCGTTTCACTGAGATTCAGCGTTTCACACCCTTCCTAGGAGAAGATGGGTTATTCTTGGCAAGGATGTTCGAGGATGGCCTCAAACAGGACATCCGCTCTCAGGTGAATATCTTCAGGTCGACTTCCATTGCTTCCATCATCAACCAGGCACTGATCAATGAGCGAAATATGAGGGAATCTAGAGTTGTGATCCAGGGAAGCTTGACATCCAGAGTTAGTGCTTCTCGAGCTGATATCTGGAAGCACCGCAGGGAGACTACATAGGAGGATCCAAGTAGGCTGGATGCATCTTCTTATAGCCAGATGGTGTGCTACTAGTGCGGGAGAAGCAGGCATACGAGGCCGCAGTGCCTGAGACACCCAGTGGAGTGCCGATCTTGCAGTAAGTTGGGACACCTTCAACATTTATGTCAAGTATTATCACCAGAATTAGGTGACCAGGGTTCATCTATGACCCCTCGTATAGGAGGAACACCACCCATTTCTCACCAGTCGGGGAACAAGAGTTCTTCCAACTATTCATGCCGAGGTGGAGATGTGGTCGTGGTTGTTAGTCGCCGGTCATTCAGTGACAACAGAGTGGATCAGCTCAGAGTGGTCAGGAAGGCTCATAGGCCCGTGGATCAAGCCATACCATTGTAGTGGAGCAGACCTAGCAGGAGCAGGATCCTGGACCTTATACAGTTCATTGTACGATCCTAGTTGCCTCAGTTGTATCTTCAACTCTTTTTGATACAGGGGCTTCCCATAACATTATATCTATTGATGCTTTGGAGATCCCTGAGATCTGTATATTTTCCTCTACTGATATTTTGACAACAGACACTCCGTTGGGGACTAGAACGACTAGTGTACGACAGTGCAAGGTGTTCCCTCTTGAGGTTGGTGGGTGTCACTTCCTTTGGGATATCTATGTCCTAGAGATGACAAGCTATAATGTCATTCTCAGAATGGACTGGCTAGTTCCCTTCCAGGAATTCGTCTACTGTTATCATTGTAGGGTGAGTTTCATATCACCAGAGGGTGGATCTTTTTATCATAAGGGCGAGTGGGATGTCTAGGTGAGAAGATCGGGCCCAGAGCATCATGTGTTGGGAGCAGTTACAACCCCTAATTCTAGTCTTTATCTGGATGATCAGGGGACTTAACAGTTAGACTTTCCTCAAGTGGTGGATTGTTTCAGAGATGTCTTTCCAGAGGACTTTTCAGGTTTGCCTCCAGAGCATGAGGTATAATTTTCTATTGAGCTTGTGATAGGGGCGGCATCAGTGTCCATTCCTCCTTATAGGATGGATACACCTGAGTTGTAGGAGCTCAAGAAGTAGCTAGTGGAGTTTCAGTCAAAGGGTTTCATCTGACCTAGTACTTCTCCTTGGGGTTCGCCTGTCCTGTTTGCGAATAAGGAATATGGCACCCTCAGGCTTTGTGTGGATTATCGGATGTTGAACCAGTTGATGGTCACGAACCGATATCCCTTACTGAGGATTGATGATCTCTTTTATCAGCTTCAAGGAGTCCAGGTGTTCTCTAAGATTGACTTGAGGTCCGGTTACCATCATTAGTGTGTTAGACCATCAGATATACCTCTTACATCCTTTCAGAGTAGGTATGGTCTATACGAGTATATATTTATTCCATTCAGTATCACGAACATGCCATCAGTTTTCATGGCACTGATGAACTGAGTGTTCCATCCATACTTGGATTCTTGCATGGTGGTCTTCATGGGAGATATCTTTCTGTACTCTCACACTCGACATGACCATGATACCAATATTAAGATCGTTTTGAGTACACTGAGAGAGAATTATTTATATGCCAAGCTCTCAAAATGCCACTTTTGGATAGATCATATTCACTTCTTGGGTCATGTTATCTCATAGTTAGGAGTATCAGTAGACCCAGATAAAGTGAGAGCTGTAGTTTCCTAGGAGCATCCGAAGAATGTCTTTGAGGTGCGGAGTTTCCTAGGGCTGGCTAGATACTACTGAAATTTTATACAGGACTTTTCACGCTTAGATGCACTACTGACGAGCCTGACTAAGAAGGGTTTGAAGTTCTTGTGGTACGATTTTTGTGAGTCATCCTTTTAGGAGAAGAAAGGGAGGTTTACCTCAGAAATGATACTAGTATTTCCAAATCCGAGAAAGAGCTATACTGTTTATTGCGATGCTTCATGTATCGGGATGGGAGCTATGCTTATGGAGGGAGATGGATTCGATGCGTACGGGTCTCAGCAGTTGAGGCCACATGAGAGGAATTACCCGATGCATGATCTGAAGTTGGAAATTGTTGTTCATGCCTTACACTATTGGAGACATTACCTTATGGGAGAGAATTTTGTGGTTTTCACTGACCACAAGAGTCTCAAGTACATCTTCACTCAGCATGATCTAAATTTGAGATAGGGAAGGTGGGTTGAGTACCTTCAGTTTTTTGACTTTGAGCTTGCCTACATGCCTGGGAAAGGCAACACAATGGATGATGCGTTGAGCAGGAGGACTCAGATTCAGGCAGTTCAGGAGTCCAGTAGTGAGTGGTAGCTTATGGATCTATTCTTTGAAATGCATTTGGTGGTGCACGACAGATAGGGGCAGCGTTTTCTATCTTCTATAGCTGTTACCTCTACCCTTCTTGATCGAGAATGCATGAGGCAACTATCAGATTTTGAAGGCCTAGTCCTACGGGAATGTGTGTCAGGAGAGGACTCTATTCCTAGATGGACCATAGGCAAGGATGAGATCTTGTGTTTCTAGGGGCGAGTATGGGTGACATCAGACATACACAAGGAGCTGATGCAGGACTTTCATTCCCCAGTTTGGGTAGTTCATCCTGGTGTCACCAAGATGTATCGTGATCTACACCATCAGTATTTGTGGCCATTCATGAAGAGGGATGTTGCCGGTTTCATCATGAGGTGTCCCACCTGTCAGTAGGTGAAGGAAGAGCATCAGCAGCCAGTAGGGCTTTTACAGCAGTTATCCATTCCCAAGTGGAAGTAGAATGACTTCACGATGGACTTTGTGACCGGTTTTCTGAGGTCACCTCGGGGAAATGATGCAGTTTGGGTTTTCATTGATAGACTCACGATGGTTGGTCACTTCTTACCATTCAAGTTGACCTTCAGTGTTGACGAGATGGGGAGGTTGTACATCCGAGAGATTGTGTGCTTACATGGAGTTCCACACTCCATTGTTTCATATCTAGATGCACGTTTTACTTCTCGGGTCTGGTAGGGGCTATAGAAAGCTTTGGGTACACAGGTACTTTTGAGTACAGCTTACCATCCCCAGACAGATGGCCATTCTGAGCGTATGATTCAGGTTCTTGAGGACATGCTCCTATCATGCATTATGGACTTTGGAGGTTCTTGGGAGAAGAATATACCTCTTGTGGAGTTTTCCTACTATAATAATTTTCATGAAACTATTCATATGGCACCTTATGAGGCTTTGTATGGTAGGCCATGTAGATCACCCTTATGTTGGCTAGAGGCAGGAGAGACAACTATGATGGGACCTCGTCTTGTGTAGGAGACCACAGGTCAGATAGAGATGATTTGGAAGAAGATGGATACTACACATTCTCTTCAGAAGTCTTATGCTGATCAACCGAGATGACCTCTTGTGTTCGAGGTCACGGATCAGGGTTTTCTAAGTGTCACACCAAGGATGGGACACAAGAGGATTAGGAGACATGGTAAGCTTTCACCGAGGTACGTCGGGCCATTTGAGTTGTTGGAGAGAGTTGGGACGGTTGCATATCAGTTCCAGTTACCTTATAGGTACATGGATATGCATGATGTTTTCATGTCTCTCATCTCCGACGTTACTTTTCAGACCTGACTCATGACTTTAAACCCGAGGAGGTTGATCTTGAAGTGGAGGCATCATTCGAGGAGCACACTATCCGAATTCTTGATTGATGTAAGAAGGTTCTATGTGGCTGGTCAGTTCCTCTAGTACAGGTGCTATGGAATCACAGGCGAGTATAAGACGAGCCATGGGAGATGGAGGCTGATGTACGATCGCAGAGGCCGGAGCGGTTCAGGGTTTCTTATTCTACACCACCTTTCATAGGAAATTCGAGGAAAAAATTTTTTAAGGGGGGAAGTTTGTAAGAACCCGGATCATCTTTTTAGGTATGTTTTTCTTTTTCTTGGAGTTTTTGAGAAAAGGGGAGTTTCTTGAAATTTTCTAAGTACACGCCATGTACTTTATGAGTACATTCCATGTACTACCTTTCCTCACGAGGTTGTGTGCTAGCCGTGTAGTAGCCACACACACGACCGTGTGGGAGTGACTTGGAGGCCACTTTAAACTGAGTAAGAAAAAGGCAAGTACATGCTGTGTACTTCAAAATTACATGCCGTGTACATTCTTTTTTTTCATTAATGGCACGGGGGTCGTGTATGGCGAACATAAATGACATCTTCTATGTCTGGTTTGTCCGAGAGCGAGGGTACGACGACAGATCATTGATGAACCCCAGAGCCTCCGTCCGTCCTCCAAATTGAACACCGTCAGTTGCATTGGAATCAAATCAGTGAGTTCTCCCTTCTTCTTGAGCCTCATCCTCTATTTTATATTCTTTTCCATGTTATCGTGGGTTGAACGTTTTAGATGTTTTTGTAGATATTTGATGTTATAAGGAGATTCAAGCTTCGAGGTTAACATATAAAGATCTCCTAACCCCGAGGTAGGTGGTTTATGCTTTTATGTGGAATGTCTTTGAGTTTTATGTGAAATTTTTCCCAATACCCATGAACGGGGTATTGCACATTTACCGTTTTAGACCTATTGTTTTTCTGTTATGCTTGTATGCTTGTTCATATGATATTGTTTGTGAATAGGGTAAATTTTCGTGCTTTGGATGTGATGCCCATGCATGTTTTTCCTGTTTTTACATTTGGGTCTAGTTGCCTGTTAGGCTGCTGTTTACTTTCCATGCCTAGTATTGTAGGATTTTGTGACTGTTGTTATGACATGATGACTTTCTATAGAAAGCTAGCCAAGTAGTTCTTGAGGTTTACTTGGGCCGATACTCGATGCTACACTTTCTTGACTTACATAGGGCCATGAGAACCTGGTGTATAGACCATAGGGGGAATTGACGTTGAGGGCTCCTCTAGAGTGTCTTTATATTTATATGATGTGAGACCACTGGGGGAATTGATGTTGAGTGCTTCCCCAGAGTGTCTGTAGTTTCTCGACGCGAGACACAGTGGGAATTGACGTTGAGTGCTTCCCTAGAGAGCCTTTAGTATAATACGATACTATAGAGGGAATTGACAGTGAGTGCTTCTCTAGAGAGTCTATACTTTAGCTGAACTAGAGGGGTGCGACTGTTTGTGCTTCCCAGAGGGTTGCTTGTACTTGTTGGGTTGAAACATAGGGGTTAGGCTTTGAGTACTACCCAGAGGGTTACCTGTTGTGTTTAACTACTTGCTTAGCTATTGCTTGATATTGAAACTCTGGATTATATTTTTCTGCAGAGTACTTCCTGTTTACTACTTTCTGTACTTTTACCTGCCATATATACACTGACTATTAGCCACAGATCTTGTGGTGGTTGCCTACTAGGATTCGTCTCACACCATGTTTGGGCCATGATTTTGGCCCTGAACAGATTATATTGCTCCAGGTAAAGACATGGGGAAAATACCTTCTACTTCAGGTACTTGATTGCATTTGTGTAACACCCCAAGATTTCATAGTAAGTTATTTTCTTTAATTCAATAGCTTGCACTACACGCAACACCATGTTTGAGAGCACCACGACTTACCAAACTACTCGTTCAAAAGGAGTTATGAATAGTATTAACTGAATTTTGAATTTTATATACTCCATATAATTTTAGAATCCATATTATTTGTTTCTTAGACATAATATGAGAACAAATTAATTTTTTTCACATAAAAGTAGTATTTTTTGAAAAGATGAAATTTTACCGCCTTTTAATGGAAAACCCTTTTTAAACCAATATTTGACACTTTAATATGTTAAATTTAATTAAATTAAATTATTCTTTAGAATCAGGACATAAAAATTTAATTTGGATATATTTTTGGTACTTTTTTAAAAACTTTAATATTTTGATGAATACTGAAAAATAATAAATTTTAATTGAAAAAAACATTTTTAATCAAAATAATTTATAGTGTTAAATTATGTATTTGAATGGTTTGGAAGTATAATTAGATTTTATTTTTATCGTTTAATACAATGTAGTTGATTATATGTAATTTCACATATAATTTTGACATAAACACATGTCAATATTTTGATAGTTTTTACTTTTTTAAAAAACCCACTTTTCGATTTTGACAACGAGAATTAATTTTTAATTAGTGAATTCAACTTCTATGTTTTGAATTTGGTAAAATAAAATTTATTTTTGAATTCTGAATATCAAAATTAGCTTAGGGTAAATTTTTGGTATTTTTTTGAAAATGTTCAAATTTTTATTAATAGTGAAAAACACTGCACTATAGTTTAAAATTGACTTTTTATTTAAATAATTATTTATTTTATTTAAATTTATTTTATGTAAAAATAGATATATAATAATTATATAAGTTCAGTATAATTCATTGGAGTCATTTTATAATAATATTAGATGTATAAAATTTTATTGAACTTTTTACTGTCTTTTACCCACCACCTAGGAGCATTTACAAATTCGCAAAAAACATAATTTTACCGCTTCTATGAGTGGAACTTCAAAAATCAGGGAAACTTTTTTTGATATCATTAAGAAAAATATGATTCAATAAGATGAAAATTATTGTTGTTGAATTGTAACTTTTTACTTGTATTTACCACGGTTAAAAGTAAATTGGGTAATTAAGGGTAAAAATGATATTATTATTACCCTAAAACATGTCCTAATTATATTAGATAAGTATAATTCGACAAAAAAAACCTTAGGAATAAAATATAAACCTTTTTGGTCTACTTGTATTAGATTAGGACATTTATTATTATTTTATTTAAAGAAGAGTTAAAAGAGTTAAAATCAAAGTTTAATGAATAAAACATATTTAATATAGAGTTCTAAATATGATAAATTAGACTATAAATATTAATTAGAAAGATAAAAATATTTCCTACATAATTTTATTTTATATATAATTTTTAGACATTAAATAATTAAATATATTTAAGACATAATGATGATGCAGTAATTATCATATTAATGAAAGATTAAAATAATTGACATTGTAAATATCCAAATAAATGCAATTTGAAACTTTTTATAAATGAAAATAATTTTTTATGTTAATATGATATGTTAGGGTTTTTTAGATAATTTTTTTTGAAGTAATAATTCTGTTATGAATTTAGAAAAAACAAAATACCAAATAGTATTAAAATTCACATAAAAGAGTTTTTAAAACAAATATTATATTATTAATTGATATTATATTAATAAAAATCTATGGTTCAGCCAATGGTTTGAAATAATATTATATATGTCATTAATTAACCACTTGAGGTTCTCTTGAAAGTTTATAGTAATTTTATTAGCCGTATAATATAAAAATAAAAAGAGACATGGTAAATGTCAAACTATTTAACTAAGAGTTAAATCTAAAAGATAAAGTTAAAATAGTGACCAAACCTGACTAAAACCTATTGGTTGAGTGGTGTTATAACCATAAACACCTTAACATTTAAATAATTTATTTTTTATCCATTATAAACAGAAAATGATTTTATTATAAAATAATATATCTATCTTTTCCTACGGTGTCCCTCACCCCTCTTATAAACGGGCACCCCTCCTTATCTCTAGCCTACACATTCAAAGCCATTTGGATCGGCCAAACCCTGCCAAAATACCCTCTCAAATTTCCTCCCTTAATCCTAGAGGACTTAATTTAGTCATAAATACAAACTAAGGAGCCCTTTTTATCAAATCAAAAGGAAGAACCCGATGAAGAGACAAATATTTCATCACCTCTTTCAAGTTCCTTTCTTCTTACACTTCTTCTTTCTTTGTTGTTTCTATTATAAAATAATAACTCCAGTATCATATATATATATATCTTGATGTTATTATAAATATGGTACAACAATATTTATTATTTCATCCATCCTTTGAATGAAATTTCACCATACGTGCGTACATACAACTTACCGTCTCCACGTCATGGTTTAGTTGTTATTCAATACATTATTATTTTGATGGGTAAAATAATTATGTGTAATTGATGTAAATAATAAATATAACATGATAATTATTCTTTATATATGATATACCATCCAATTATGTATTAATTTAATATCAAAAGAAATATATTGTCGCTCGTGTGTACATACGGATTACCGTTTCCACGAACAGATGAGATTCATTCTCCATCATATCCATTCAAGACAAATTTTCATTTGATGATTAAAATTAATATTTAAAAACTTAATTTCATTATGAATATTAATAAGATACATCCTATCCATAACAAACATTACTTATGTAACAAATCATATAAAGGAAAATGAATCAGTTAACACCCGAAACGACGATAATACTAAGATATTATTAACAATGAAATGTTAAAAGATCATATATGATATCATATTAATATATATGATTCTTGTATATTTTAATAAAAATTATTTCACCATTATACAAGAGCTTAACCTACCCTCGACCAAGGAAAATTACAATGTAAGGGGTTTCTTATCTCACATTTAATTTCGTGAGATTTCCATTGTTCTCCACTTATTTATTGCATGTGGTGTATTGTGTATTGACATCTGATATATATTATCATGATTATATTTATATTCATGGTATTCTGTGATTAATTTGTTGGTTATTAACTTTTGGTCATACGACTCGATTGATTACAACGAAGTAAGGGTTTTTGGTCTCACTTTTATTCTTGTGCGATTCATGCTATAATGGACACTATTTCCTTTTGTGTGGCATATGTACTTCCCATGATTGTTTTCTTGGTTTAGTATAATTTAATTTATGAGTATTTACATCTTAATTATATTATCCTACTTTCATGAGTTTTATGTTTCATATGTTACCAAATCGGTAAGTGAATTTCAATTTTCAATTTCCACTCAGTGGGCTTTACAAATACTTCATCGATTATTTTACTCCAAGATTATGTGTTGAATACCTATTTATTATTTATGTACTAATTTGAACCCCCCTTTGTGTGGATATACTTTTGATACACAAAATCACTCCATTGATAATTTCTCATGTCATTGATATAAACATGATCTTAACTCAATTTTCATCCATTGAGATAAACATCCATGTCATTGGTGTTGTTTTTATAAGAATATGTGTGAATGTCCTCTGATTTATTTACACTAAATATCCAATCATATTGAGTGTATTTATTTTTTTCACACATGATTATGTCATTGATATATCCTTTACCAAAGGATACTGTCTTTATAAGATATTTCATCTTAATTTACATTCCTTTGAGACTACTTTGTTGTTATGCACCAATTCACTTTTATATGGTTTATATACTATCCTTTGACATAGTATATAATGAAATCCTTTATTCTCATGGTATTATAATATTTTTATTACCTCAATTATTTGTATTCAAGCATCTCTCATTTGGATATTAACTCTAACTAAAATACCATTTTAATTGTTTTAAAAATTTATTCTTCTAAATGTTTCTCATTAATGTCCATGTTTAAAAAATGGTTTTAAGGTTTTATTTATATGGAAATTAATGTTTTAAAATTAAAATTAATTTTAAAAGTTTCAAAGTGGTATGGGACACTTTGATTCAAAAACCTATTTTTAAATAGCTTCTTGACAAATAGTGTGACTTTTAAATGTTTTGAAGAAAAAACGGATATTTATCTCAAATAGATTTGATGATTATTATCATCTATGTCAATATCCTTCCTTTTTCTCGATTGAGGTTAATTTGTGACAATATAATCTTCCATATTGTATTGAATGAGTTATTTTTGACTGTGGATGTGCTATTTTTATACCATTCATTGTTTGTGGATAAAGTATTGACATTTCGTATGCTAGGTTTAATACGAATGTTTATGTTATGTTTCAAACTTTTCATATAAGGAATGAATTGGACTTAGTAAGTGACGGGTGGAGCCCGCTATAGCTCCTCGATGCATCGGTAGGTCTCATGAGAAAAACTAGTGTCTTGGCACAAGGCCTTGACAAAAGCTTATTTGTAGTCTTGGCACAAGGCATTGACTATGTGGTTATGAAAGTCTGGCATTATGCATTCCATCTTTATGAAAGTTGCTATTGATATTGCATGTAATTATTCGAATAGTAGAATATGCATGTGAATAAGTAAATGGAATTATTTGATTCTATCTTTTCCATATTATGCTTAAGTTCAAGTTTAAATGGCTTTTGTTTTAGTCTTATATATTTCCTTAAGAGTTTGTGCTTATCTATGAAAGTTTCCGCTTTATTGTTATCCTTACTGAGAATCTGAGCTCACCCCTTTCTATGTTTAATTTTTCCTAGGGTGTGAATATAGAATCCCACCTTTTTGTCACATAAACTTTCATTACATTATACAAAACTGAGGATCTTTAAGGTTTAGTGTCTTGGAAACCAGGAACTTAATACATGAAACAAAAAAAACATTCTTCTTAAAAACTTGAAAGGATTCTCCTTATGTTCATCCTAGGTTCATTACTACATCTCATAACCTGGGGACATACATCAAAAGAAAGGGTGAGCAGAAGGACCAGTAAGGGAAACAAGGGGAAACATTTAACATGTGAACTTGAGATACATCAACAATGTCATGAAAAAGAACTTTAAGGCATGAGAAAGAAATCATGAGGCATATCATAATAAAAATAACAATTTTTATAACTTGAAGATGTGGCTAATACATTTAACAAAGAAAATCATGAACATATAACCAAGGTCCATCCCCAAGGTGTCATTTGAAAATAACCAAGGTTATTCACCAAGATATCGTGAAAATTGTAATCTCTAGTGGTTGCATCATTACTTAATGCATTGGAGCGCTATCATGGAAACCCTTAAATTTGCCTTTATTATCATGTGAGCCCCATATATCATCATCAAACATTTCATAAATAACCCATATAGCATAAAATAAATGGGTTTCATTTCATAATCATAACGTTTTAAAAACTACTTTAAAGACATGATCTTTACATCACTTTAAACCCACGGAAGGGGAGAGTGGGTCTCATGTATGTAAATCCCAGAATTTAAAATAGAACATTTTGATATATATGTGAATACACCTGTAGAAATAATATCTTTGAGTATTCAATTAATAACATAAAATAATTTTGAGAAAAGAGAGAGGCATTTTGAGAAGAAAATTCTGCAGCATAACGGCTACGTTTCGGGGTTTTAGAAAACATTGAAAAGAGAGGGGACATGGGTCAAACATTCATAAAGGACCCATAAAACAGTTGAGGGGAAGAATATAAGGGATTTAAGAACATGATAATGAAATTTAAAAATATACCATATGAAATGAAGAACATGAAAGGAAGACAAAAATAAGATTTCTCTTATGAAAATTCGGCAGCCTAACGGCATCACATAAACTTCAACCAAAAATTAATTGATGAGATCAAATAGGGTCTCTAATAATATGAACATAAAAGATCAGTATGATAGATATAGAGATCATACCCCAACATAATAAAAATTAACTTTCAAGACTTGACATGGAATTAGAACTTGAAAACGAGAAGGGTGAAAGAACCACTTAAAAATTCGACAGCCTAACGACGCCACATAAAACATCAAAATACTGAATTGAAGAGATAAAATATGGTCTCTCATCATATGAAAATAAGAGTTCATTATGACAGATATAGAGATCATACCCCAACATAATAAAAAGGAACTTGAAAGACTTGACGTGAAAGTAGAACTTGAAAATGAGAAGGGTGAAAGAATCCGTTACAAAAAATTCGACAGCCTAATGGCGCCACTTAAAATTTCATAAAATGAAATGATGACAGTAAGAGGGGGTCTCTCATCATGTGAACATAAAAAGGACATTATAATGAATATATATGAACATCCTACAACATAAGAACATTGAGCATAAAAGAAATGACATAAAAGAGATCACTTGAAAAGAAAGAGAGGGGGTTGGATCCCTTACCTTAAAACGTAAATCTTAAAACTCAATGGTTTGGACCTTGAGGGCTTGAGGGAACCTTCGGAGGACTCCTTGGGAGGTAAGGAGACCAGAACTTCGTTTTAGGAGAGTTGGAAGTGAAAACTAAAGGAGGAAAGGGTGGGTATTTATAGGCAATGTGAGGGGACAAGGCATTAATAGCCAAGGGACACCTCACAAGTGCTTTTCTCAAAACCATGTGCTCTCCCATGGAATTTACCATGGAGTTAGGCCACATGGGCCCCCCAATACAATAATTCATCACCTTTGGCCGGAAAACCCTTAAACATTCTCATGACATCATCATGACATAGTTATGATGTCATTAAACATACCGAAACCCTAAAACTGTATTTTCACTTTTCATCAAAAATTCAACTTTCTCAGAAAAATCCCAAAATTTCACCTTAACCAAATATCAATGCTCTGATTTCAAAAATGAACTCCATTTTATAAAAATAATTTTCTAAATATTTTTAATTTATTTTTTAAATAAATACACTATTCACCGAAAATTCATTTTTTTCATAAAAAAAACCCCAAAAATTACCATAACATAATATCGATGCTCTGAGTTAAAAAATGAAATCCATTTTATAAAAATAATTTTCTAAATATTTTTAATTTAATTTTTAATTAGAAAACACTATTCACCTGAAAAAACTAATACTTGAATAATAATTTATGAAACCGTTATTTAACCATTTTATTGAATCACATTACTTAATCAAGGGGCCTAGATTATTTTAATACTTTCTTTAAGTGAGATTACTAATCCATTTGGACACATTACTAATCCTAATCATACAATCACAATTCATAATTTACTATTCATCAAAAATCAAGTTGATCTTATTAGACTCTAAATTTCGTACTGGACATAATTGTAGAAGACCATTTTTTGAATATCATTACACGTTTTTAATTATTTAAGGTGTACATAAACATTTTTAAAATATCATTCTCTAAAATTCATCAAAAATATGCATACTCTATTTATCCGGTCATTTGAAAATTCATAAACTTCATCATACAAAGAAATCCCAATTTTTTATTTAAAATAAAGGATTACACAAGGCAGTTACGGTCTCCATACAGAGCCCCTTATCACACCAGCATAGGACCTAAGTGTAAGGTGTGCTAAGGTGAGAGAATCCGAGGGAGGCTCGGCCAACATCGCACGAGTAGTAATTTCTATCAGTTTGAAATTCTCGCAAAGGCGATTCTGTTCTAGCTTCACACGATGATGTTCGGCTTGGGTTTGGTCCAGAGCAAAGCCCAATGGTGCTACCTCCTTCCCAAGTTCTGTTAGATGGGCTTCGATCGGTCCAAGACTACTGGGTGAGGCCATCGAATCTTCTTTCTATACCAAGATTACTTGTATTTAGAGACAATAATCGAAACGTTTAGTTTACAGTGGTCATATTGACCAATGGCCATATAATAGTCAAAACCCAATGGTCTCATTTTAATTATGCTCATGTTATCAAATGAAACATTTTTGTTGAGTATAAAAATAAAATAACTCACAAAATTAGGAAACAAGATTTATTCAAAATTTCAGGTCGTTACAATATTCCCCCCATAAGAAATTGCGTCCTCGCAATTTTTAAAATTGGGTTTTGAAATTTTATTGAAAGTCCCACATCGGAAAAGGAGTCAGTAAAACTATTACTTTAAATGAAAGAAAGGGAAGTACAAAGGACACTCGAGTTAACCCATACTAAGATTCCATGTAGGAAAATATGGATATGGAAGAAAAAACAAAGGGTCAAGTTCTGAGGGAGAGTGATAGAAAACATGATTTGGAGAAAGTTAACCATAAGAAAATCACAAACTTATGATATGTGTAAACGGTCTATGATTACCTAGTAGGAAATGTAAACCAACAACATTTTTTGTTTTATGTTCCTTTTCATAGTTTTGAGGAATTCATTTACTACATTGAAAAAAAACATAAGGAAATATACCTACCTTCAAGTAGAGTTTCATCCTTTAATAAGTTTCTTCCAAAACAAATCTTTTCTCCAAACGATGAGCTTTCAAAACTACTTGGTCTCATCAAAGCACAAGAATCATCTTATAGAGAATCACATAATCCACTATAGATTAACTATCTATTTCTTCTATATTTAAACATTATCCCAAAAACAGAAAGGGTAAGATAAAAAAAATCTTCCAAAATAAAGAACCCTAGAGGAAGGGAAACTACTTTAAATCTTCAAAGTTCCATGGTACTACCCAAAGTTCATCATAGACCATTCCGTAAATAACTGTCCTTAAAAATCCTCAAAATAAACCAAACTAATATTGAATCCCAAATACAAGAAGGATTTGATAACATAGTATTCCAAGGTAAACTTTATCTTTCATCTCCAAACAATATCAACCACTCCTAACATCTTATAACAAAAGTAACTAACCTAAACATATTTACCCCAAGATAGGTTAATCATTTCCATAATTAACCTAAATTACTATAAGTCCGCCTTAAATTCATTGATTCTTCAAAATATAAGTCAACCTTTAATCCTCAAATAAAATACCGTAGTAATCTATTTACCTCGATCAAATAGGGTTCCCAAAATAGTGAACGTATTCCAAAATAATAATCATCTTTTAATCCCCTAATCATCTCTGTCATATTAATATGGCAATCGTCACATTTCCTATCACATTGGTTATTGGGACATGTTCTTCCATTTCCTGCCATTAAGTAAGAAAACAAAGTACAATTAGGGGCTTAAATACTTATCCAATAATCATGAAAAGGAACTTAAAGCATAGAAGGATAACTTGTAGAAGAAAATTATACCCTAACTTGTGATCCCCTAGGTTCCAATCTAGGTTATCCATGATCATATATTCTTATGTGAATATTTATTTTATTTTGTCTTTGTTCCTTTAATAATGGTTCATACTAAGCTTATGAATTTACCAAAGCATATCCCCTGGGAGTGTCGTAACCAAGAGTGCAGCAAGGCCCGTTGTCGTGTACCAGTTCCCGTTCGAGTCTAGCTCAAAGCGGGTTTCTTGAGTTTTACCCCTATGTACATCTGTTCCAGATCCACCTCTACATGCTCGTATCCAGACAAGGATGTATTTCCTTGGAAACCCCTTACTCAATACTCACCAAAATACCAGGAAGATTTCGTATATTTAAACTTTTATATAGGGTTCTTCCTAATGTTTTCATATCCTAATTTCCATAAATAACTAAACCATCCTTTGATACCAACTATAGAATCCTTCCTTTTTGTCACATAAAATTTCATTACAATATACAAAACTGAGGATCTTTAGGGTTTAGTGTCTTCGAAAATAGGAACTTAATACATGGAAGAAAAAAAACATGCTTCGTAAACACTTGAAAGGATTATACTTATGTTCATCCTAGGTTCATTACTGCATCTCATAACCTGGGGACATACATCAAAGGAAGGGGTGAGTAGAAGGCCCAGTAAGGGAAACAAGGGGAAACATTTAACATGTGAACTTGAGATACATCAACAATGTCTTGAAAAAGAACTTTAAGGCATGAGAAAGAAATCATGAGGCATATCATAATAAAAATAACATTTTTAATAACTTTAAGATGTGGATACTAAATTTATCAAAGACAATCATGAAAATATCACCAAGGTCCATCCCCAAGGTGTCATTTGAAAATTACCAAGGTTATTCACCAAGATATCATGAAAATTTTAATCTCTAGTGGTTACATCATTACCCAATGTATTGGATTGCTATCGGGGCGCAACCTTAAATTTTATTTTATTATCATGTGATACCCATATATCATCATTAAACATTTCATAAATAACCCACATAGCATAAAATAAATGGGTTTCATTTCATAATCATAACATTTTAAAAACTGCTTTAAAGACATGATCTTTACGTCACTTTAAACCCACGTAAGGGGAGAGCGGGTCTCATGTATGTAAATCCCAGAATTTAAAATAGAACATTTTGATATATATGTGAATACCCCTATAGAAATAAGATCTTTGAGTATTCAATTAATAACATAAAATAATTTTTAGAAAAGAGAGAGGCATTTTGAGACGAAAATTCTGCAGCATAACGGCTACGTTTCGGGGTTTTAGAAAACATTGAAAAGAGAGGGGACATGGGTCAAACATTCATAAATGACCCATAAAACAGTAGAGGGGAAGAATATAAGGGATTTAAGAACATGTTAATGAAATTTAAAAATATACCACATGAAATGAAGAACATGAAATGAAGACAAAAATAAGATTTTTCTTATGGAAATTCGGCAGCCTAACGGCGTCACATAAACTTCAACCAAAAATGAATTGATGAGATCAAATAGGGTCTCTCATAATATGAACATAAAAGATAATTATGATAGATATATAGGTCATACCCCAACATAATAAAAAGGAACTTTCAATACTTGACATGGAATTAGAACTTGAAAACAAGAAGGGTGAAAGAACCACTTAAAAATTCGACAGCCTAACGGCGCCACATAAAACCTCAAAATACTGAATTGAAGAGATAAAATAGGGTCTCTCATAATATGAACATAAGATTTCAGTATTATAGATATAGAGATCATACCCCAACAAAATAAAAATGAACTTTAAAGACTTGACATGAAAGTAGAACATGAAAATGAGAAGGGTGAAAGAATCTGTTACAAAACTTTCGACAGCCTAACGGCGCCACTTAAACATTCATAAAATGAAATGATGAGAGTAAGAGGGGGTATCTCATCATGTAAACATAAAAAGTAAAGTATAATGAATATATAATAACATCCTACAACATAAGAACATGGAGCATAAAATAAATGACATAAAAGAGATCACTTGAAAAGAAAGAGAGGGGGTCAGATCCCTTACCTTAAAACGTAACTCTTAAAACTCAAATGTTTGGACCTTGAGGACTTGGGGGAACCTTGGGAGGAATACTTGGGAGGTAAGGAGACCAGAACTTCGTTGGGGGAGAGTTGGGAGTGAAAAATAAAGGAGGAAAGGGTGGCTATTTATTGGGAAAGTGAGGGGACAAGGCATTAATGACCAAGGGATACCTCACAAGTGCTTTTCTCAAAACCATGTGATCTCCCATGGCATTTACCATGGAGTTAGGCCACATGGGGCCCCCAATACAATAATTCATCACCTTTGTCCAGACAACCCTTAAAATTTCTCATGACATCATCATGACATAGTTATGATGTCATTAAACATACCGAAACCCTAAAACTGTATTTTCACTTTTCATCGAAAATTCAACTTTCTCAGAAAAATCCCAAAAATTTCACCTTAACCAAATATCAATGCTCTGATTTCAAAAATGAACTCCATTTTATAAAAATAATTTTCTAAAAATAATTTTCTAAATATTTTTAATTTATTTTTTAAATAAATACACTATTCACTGAAAATTCATTTTTTTTCAGAAAAAACCCCAAAAGTTACCTTAACATAATATCGATGCTCTGAGTTCAAAAATGAAATCCATCTTATAAAAATAATTTTATAAATAATTTTACTTTAATTTTTAATTAAAAAACACTATTCACCTGAAAAAACTAATACTTGAATAATAATTTATGAAACGGTTATTTAACCATTTTATTGAATCACATTACTTAATCAAGGTGCCTAGATTATTATAATACTTTATTACGTGAGATTACTAATCCATTTGGACACATTACTAATCCTAATCATAAAATCACTATTCATAATTTAATATTCATCAAAAATCAAGTTGATCTTATTAGACTCTAAATTTCATACTGGACATAATTGTAGAAGACCATTTTTTGAATATCATTACACGTTTTTAATTATTTAAGGTTTACAAAAACATTTTTAAAATATATTTCTCTAAAATTCATCAAAAATATGCATACTCTATTTATCCGGTCATTTGAAAATTCATAAACTTCATCATAAGAAGAAATCCCAATTTTTTATTTAAAACAAAGGATTACACAAGGCAGTTATGGTCTCCTTACACAGCCCCTTATCACACCAGCATATGACCTAAGTGTAAGGTGTGCTAAGGTGAGAGAATCTGAGAGAGGCTCGGCCAACATCGCACGAGTAGTAATTTCTATCAGTTTGAACTTCTCACAAAGGCTATTCCGTTCTAGCTTCACATGATGAAGTTCGGCTTGGGTTTGGTCCAGAGCATAGCCCAGTGGTGCTACCTCCTTCCCAAGTTCTGTTAGATGGGCTTCGATCAGTCCAAGACTACTGGGTGAGGCCATCGAATTTTCTTTCTATACCAAGATTACTTGTATTTAGAGACAATAATCGAAACGTTTAGTTTACAGCGGTCATATTGACCAATGGTCATATAATAGTCAAAACCCAACGGTCTCATTTTAATTATACTCATGTTATCAAATGAAACATTTTTTTTGAGTATAAAAATAAAATAAAATAAAATAACACACAAAATTAGCAAACAAGATTTATTCAAAATTTCGGGTCGTTATAGTGAAGAAGTATATTATGACTGACCTACAGGGATAGTCTACGAGATCTCAGTATTGTCTATGGAAACAATGTTGTCGTTGTTTTCATTTTATGATGTAATGTAAACCGTATGAATGTATCTAGTACTTCCAAGGCTACTAAACTAATCGGTCTTTCGAGAATTGATCTTTTGTGATCATGACAATGATACATAATAATGCACTGACTCTGGGATTCGGTGGTCGGGGCATTATAGTTGGTATCAGAGGAAGTTTAGTAAAAATATTGGATACTAAATTTTGATAAACTCTGATTAGAGCACATAACCCAATGATAGAATTTGAGGATTAGTATATAATAACTTCCGAGAATTTTGGTATTTTAGTGATTTTGCGAGTTTTCCAAGCAATACATCCATGTATGGATACGAGCAGGTAGAGTCGGCTCTGGCATAGATGTACCTAGGGTAAAACCTGATAAACACCACTTTGATCTAGACTCGAACGAGAACAGGTGAACGATAACGGGCCTTGCTGCACTATTGAGTATGACACTCCCGGGGGATATGCTTAGAATAATTCACATTTTCCTTACAAACTGATTTGAAGGATTTTAATATAAGATGAGAATAAATAAATTTCATTAATCCTAAGGTTTTTTAGAATTAAAATAAGGTTTTATGATATTCAATAAATTATTTTATGACTCACAGTATGCTTTATTGTGTTAGTAAATGGTTTGATTCCAAGGAAGTCATAGTAACATAGAACATGATGCACATGGTGGGCACAACAAAGAAAATGAGCAACATAATGGAATGTTTATAGGTGTAGAAGATATCGTGTTCATGCTGAATCAGTTTTCCAAAAATATGATCAACAACATATATATTAACCAACTCCCAGACTCAACAAAGAAGACAAAGGTGGTGAATGTTAAGAGCTCTAGCTATGGAGACCATGGAGAAAAGAAAGATCAATTTCTATCATATAAGAAATGTGGAAGGATACACCGAGTGAAGTGTATCAATGGAAAAAATAAATTCTTTATGTGTGGGAAAGATGGACATAATGTAAAGAATTGCCAAGGAAAAATGAAGATAACTATGGGAGAAAATAAAAATGATCCCAAGAATCCATTTATAGTCATTTTCCAAAAATGTAGGGGACTTGTGCATTACCCGAGTGAATTCTCTATTCTATAGGATAACACCTAAGTCAAGGATGAACCTATGTAGAAATAAACAGATAGTCAAATGTTTAAAAGTATTAGTGCTCTTTGTTGATGGGATTACATTGGAAGACTTTTGTCTTATGTGTAACCTTGCATTTTATTAAGTGAAAATGATATTTTACGAAGAATTGTATTTTTTATTGTTTATGTAGTTATAAATAAACATTTGGGTTTATATGATCCTTGAATTTGAGGAAATTACATGTTATTAAATTTTGGGATGAAAATTCAAGGTATGAGATAACATTTGTGGTGAAATTATGTTATAGTTATTTTGAAGAATTTATCTCATTTTGGGAATGTTATAAAATATAGTTTTTGAAAAAGGACAGCACACATACTGTGTGACAACCCATCGTGTTGGAAAAAGTTTTACGAATTGAACCCACAACTATAGTGCGATTGGGATTTATCGCCTACCACTGGACTACGAGAAGTCCCTGGTTAGTGTGACTAATTGTTTTTAGTTAAATGATTTTATTGATCAATAATAAACTTATTTAGGATCTTATGTCTTATCAAATGAATATCCTTAGTATAAGAAAATGATTTTGGGATTAAGTGATAAATGTTATTTCGGAAGACGTTCGCTCTATTGGGAATACTATATGCCTAAGGAAAATAGAATACTATGAGATTTCATTTGAGGATTAATAGTGGATTTTTTATTTATGTTTTTATTGTGGATTTATAGTGATTTGGGTTATTTATGGAAACGATTAACCTATAATAGAGAATATGTGATTAGTTTAATTACTTTTAAGTATGTGACTTTAAGAGCAGTCGCTGTTATTTAGAAATACAATTTAACGGGGAAGACTGTGTAACCAAATCCTTGAATGTTTTGGGTTTCAATATTAGTTTGGATTATATTGATTGATTTTAAGGACAATTGTTTAATGATTGGTATTTATTGAACTTTGGGTATTGTTGGTTTAATTTTAGAAATTAAGATAAGTATTTATTTCTCTAAAAGATTATCCTTTTTGCGGATCATCTGATCTTGTACTAACCATTTTGGTTTTGGTTAATCTCTAGAGACAAGGTAAATATATATAGTTTATCCTTTGTGGATTTTGTGATTATCTAGAAGTTGATTCTAGCACTTCAGGTGTGACCAAGTCATCTTGAATACTCAACGTTAAAAAAAAAGATGAGTTAGTGGTAAAAATTTAGTAAAGGATGAAACTCTACTTTAAAAGTAAGTATATATCTTTATTTTCTTAGTCAATCTCATAAATAAATTCCCCAACTTTATGAAATGGAACATAAAACAAAAAACGTTATCCATTTACTTTTGCTACTAGGAAACTAATGATCGTTTATCTCATCACAAGTTTGTGGTTTTATGGTTGTTAACTTTCTCCTAATCATGTTTTCTATCACTCTCCACCAGAACTTGACACTTATTTTATCTTCCATATACATGTTTTCCTACATGGAATCCTTGTGTGGGTTATCTCGGGTGACCTTTGTACTTCTACTTATTTCTTTTAAATAGATAGTTTTATTGAATCTTTTTCTGATGTGGGACATTCAATGAAGTTCTAAAGCCCAATTTTAAAATATATAGGACTCAATTTCCAAAAGGGGGAAGAATGTAACACCCCAAGATTTCATAGTATGTTATTTTATTTAATTCAATATCTTGCGCTACACGCAAAACTGAGTTCGAGCGCACCACGACTTACCAAACTAGCCGTTCAAAAGCAGTAATGAATTTTATTAACTAAATATTGAATTTTATATGCTCCATATAATTTAAGAATCCATATTATGTGTTTTTTTAGACATAATATAAGAACAAATTCATTTTTTTCAGATAAAAGAGGTATTTTCCAAAAAAAAATGCAATTTTACCATCTTTTATTGGAAAAACCCTTTTAAAACACATATTTGACACATTAATCTATTCAATTTAATGAAATTAAATTCTTCTTTAGAATCAGGACATAAAAATTTATTTTGGATAAATGTTTTGTACTTTTCAAAAAAGATTTATATTTTGATGAATACTAAAAAATACTAAATTTTAATTGAAAACAAATTTTTTAATTGAAATAATTTATAGTGTTAAATTATTTATTTGAATGGTTTGGAAGTATAATTAGATTTTATTTTTATCATTTAATACAATGTAGGTTATTATAAGTAATTTCACATTTAAATTTGACATAAACACATGTCAATCTTTTGATAGTTTTTACTTTTTAAAAAAACTCGCTTTTCAGTTTTGACAACAGGAATTTATTTTAAATTAATTAATGAAACCTCTATGATTTGAATTTGGTAAAATATAATTAATTTTTGAATTTTTAATATCAAAATTAGCTTAGGGTATATTTTTGGAATTTTTCTGAAAATGTTCAATTTTTGATGAATATTGAAAACACTGCGTTATAGTTTAAAACCAACTTTTTATTTAAATAATTATTTATTTTATTTAGATTTATATTAAGTCAAAATATATATATAATACCTATATAAGTTCAATATAATTCATTGGAATCATTTTATAATAAAATTAGATGTATAAAATGTTATTGAACCTTTTACCATTTTTACCCACCTCCTAGGAGCATTTGAAAATTCGCATAAAATATAATTTTACCACTTCTATGATTGGAATTTCAAAAATCCGAGAGAAAAGATTGGTATAAGTAACAAATATGTGGTTCAATAAGATGAAAATAATTTTTTGTGAATAGTAACATTTTAATTTTATTTACCACGATTAAAAGTAAATAGGGTAATTAAGGGTAAAAATGATATTATTATTACCATAACACACATTCTAATTGTATTAGATAATTATAATCCGACCAAAAATTACCTTAGGAATAATATATGAATCTTTTTGGTCCACTTGGATTAGATTTGGACATTTATTATTATTTTATTTAAAGAATAGTTAAAAGAGTTAAAATCAAAGTTTAATAACTAAATTTTTTTAATATAGAGTTATAAATAATATAAATTAGACTAAAAATATTCATTATAAATATATAAATATTTCCTAAAAAATGGTATTTTATTTATAATTTTTAGACATTAAATATTTAAATTTATTTATGACACAATGATGATGCGGTAATTACCTTATTAATGAATGAAAAAATAATTGACATTATAAATATCCAAATAAATGTAATTTGAAACTTTTTATAAATTACACTAATTTTCTTGGTTAACATGACATGTTAGGGTTTGTTTGACTAATTTTTTTTGAAGTAATAATGCTGTTATGATTTTAGAAAAAACAAAATACCAAATAGTATCAAAATTGACTTAAAAGAGTTTTTAAAACAAATATTATATTATTAATTGATATTCTATTCATAAATATCTAAGGTTCAGCCAAAGGTCTTAATTAATATTATATATGTCATTAATAAACCACTTGAGGTTCTATTAGATGTTTATAGTATGTTTATTAACTATATAATATATAAATACAAAGAGACAAGGTAAATGTCAAACTATTTAACTAAGAGTTAAATCTAAAAGTTAAAGTTAATATAGTGACCCAAACTTGCCTAAAACCTATTGGTTGAGTGGTTTTCGACCCATCCCAACCTTATACTTTAAATAGTTAATTTTTAATACATTAAAAACCGAAAATGATTTTATTATAAAATAATATATCGGGCTTTTCCTAAGGTGCCCCTCACCCCTCTTATAAAAGGGCACCTCTCCTTCTCTCTAATTCACACCTTCAAAGCTATTTGGATTGGCCAACCCCTACCCATATACTCTCTCAACTGTTCTCCCTTCATGATAGAGGGATTCCTTTAGTCATAAAGACAAACTAAGGATCCCTTTTGATCAAATCAAAAGGAAGAACCTGAAGAAGTGGTAAATCTTTCATCACCTCTTTCAAGTTCCTTTTTTCTTCCACTTCCTCTTTCTTTGTTGTTTCCATTATAAAATAATAACTCTAGTATATTCTATATACTGTGATGTTATTATAAATATTGTGTAGACATATTAATTATTTCATCCATCCTTTGAATGACATGTCACCATACGTGCATACGTACGACTTACCGTCTCCATGTCGTGGTGTAATTGTTATTCAATACATTATTATTTGGAGGGGTACAATAATGAATTATAATTTATGTAAATAATAAATATAACTTGATAATGATTCTGTATATATGTTATACCACCCAATTATAAGTTATTTTAATATCAAAATAATGATATTGTTGCTCGCGCGTACATACGGATTACCGTCTCCACGAACCGACGAGATTCATTCCCCATCATATCCATTCCAGACTAATTTTAATTAGATGATTAAAAGTAATATTTAAATAATTAATATCATTATGAATATGAATAATATATATCATATCCATAACAAACATTACTTATGTAATAAATCATATAAAGAAAAATTAATCAGTTAACACCTGAAACGACGATAATACTAAGATATTATTAACAATGAAATGTTAAAAGATCATATATGATATCATATTAATGTATATGATTCTTTTATAATTCAATAAAAACTATTTCACCATTATATAGGTGGTTAACCTACCCTCGACCAAGGAAAAATACATGGTTATGGGTTTCTTATCTCACATTTAATTCCTTGAGATTTCCATTGCTCGCCAATTATTTATTGAATGTGGTGTATTGTGTATTTACATTTGATATATATTATAATGATTCTATTTATATTCATTATATTATGTGATTTATTTAGTGGTGAATAACTTTTGGTCATACGAATCGATTGATTACAATGAAGTAAGGGTTTTTCGTCTCACTTTTAATCCCGTGAGATTCATGCCATAATTGACACTATTTCCTTTTGTGTGGCATATGTACTGTCCATGATTGTATTCTTGGTGTAATATAATTTAATTTATGAGTATTTACATCTTAATTGTTTTATACTTATTTCATGAGTTGTATGTTTCATAAGTTATCAAATCGGTAATGGAATTTCAAATTTCAATTTCCACTCAATGGGCTTTACACATACTTCATTGATTATTTTACTCCAAGATTATGTGTGGAATCACTATTTATTATTTATGTAGTAATTCCACTCCACCTTGTGTGTATGTACTTTTGATACACATAATCACTCCATTGATAATTTCTCTAGTCATTGATATAAACTTGATCTTAACTCAATTGCCATCCATTGAGTTAAATATCCAAGTCGTTGGTGTTGTTTTTACAAGAATATGTGTGAATGTCCTCTAATTGATTCACACTGAATATCCAATCATATTGTATATATTTATATTTTTCACACATAATTATGTCATTGATTTATCCTTTACCTAAAGATACATTCTTTATAAGGGATTTCATCTCAATTTACATTCCTTTGAGACTTCATTGTTGTTATGCACCAATTCACTATTATATGGTGTATATACTGTCCTTTGAAATAGTATATAATTAAATCCTTTATTCTCATGGTATTATAATGTTTTAATTACCTCAATTATATATATTCAAGTGTCTCTCATTTGGAAAGTGACTCTAACTGAAATACCATTTTAAATGTTTTAAAAATTTATTCTTATAAATATTTCTCATTAATGTCCATGCTTAAAAAATGGTTTTCTGGATTTATTTATATGGACATTAAGTTTTTAAAATTAAAATTCATTTTAAAAGTTTCAAAGTGGTATGGGACACTTTGATTCAAAAATCTATTTTTAAACGGCTTCTTGAGAAATAGTGTGACTTTTAAATGTTTTCAAGAAAATGTGGATATTTCTCTCAAATAGATTTGATGATTATTTTCATCTATGACAATATCCTTCATTATTTCTGATTGAGGTTAATATGTTACAATAAAATCTTCCATATTGCATTGAATGAGTTATGTTTGACTATGGATGTGCTATGTTTATACCATTCATGGTTTTTGGATAAAGTATTGAAATTTTGTATGCTAGTTTTAATAAGAAAGTTTTTGTTATGTTTCAAAATTTTCTTATGAGGAATGAATTGGACTTAGTAAGTGACGAGTAGAGCCTTCTATAACTCCTCAATGCATTAGTAGGTCTCAGGAGACAAACTAGTGTCTTGGCACAAGGACTTGAAAAAATGTTATTTTTAGTTTTGGCACAAGGCCTTGACTATGTGGTTATAAAAGTCTGGCATTATGCATTCCATATTTATGAAAGTGGATATTGATATTACATGTGATTATTCAACTAGTGTAATATCCATGTGAATAAGTAAATGGAATTATTTGACTTTATCTTTTCCATATGATGCTGAAGTTCAAGTTTAAAAGGATTTTGTTTTAGTCTTATACATTTCCTTAAATGTTTATGCTTATTTATGAATGTTTCCACTTTATTGTTATCCTTACTGAGCATCTGAGCTCACCCCTTTCTATGTTTTATTTTTCCTAGGTTGTAGAGAAGTATATGATGACTGACCTGCAGGGATGGTCTATGGGATCTCAATATTGTCTATGGAAAAAATGTTGTTGTAGTTTTCCATTTTATGATGTAATGTAAACATTATGAATGTATCTAGTACTTATAAGGATACTAAACTAATCGGTCTTTCAATACTTGATCTTTTGTGATCATCCCAATGATACATAATAATGTACCAACTCTGGGCTTCTCAGGTTGGGGTGTTACAATTGGAGCAGGAGAGCTTGGGACCAAGCTGAGGCTTGCGATTCAGAGGAGTTGCTTATCTATTTTCCTTTTTTACTTTGGTTTAGTACTGTATTCAAAATTGTGACTTGTTTGGCTACTTTCCTAGACATATATGTATCATGCATCATTTATATATATATGCTCCGGTTGTTTGTTTATCAGTCTTCTGTTGTTTGCTGTTGTAGGATATTTACTGCTTCTGCTATTGTATATTTGTTTCACTTCCGCTGTGTTGCTCAACCAATGAGGGAATAGTTTCACCACTATCACACCCAAGACCCTCGCTTCTAGTCGGCAGCTTCTGGCATTTGGGGAAATGCGCTTGAGGCCATGTTTCAAACCATGTACGTGGCTCCTCTGGGTGGCTTCTGGAACTGGGACGTTACAATGTTTTTCAATATCCATTAAATCGTTCAAAGATAATAATAAAACCATGGTAATGGTTTAAATATAATTTAAATTTTATTTTGTAACCTATTTTATGTTATGTAATTTACTTCTAGGCATGAAATTAAATTATATAGTGAAACAAGTTCATGATTATCGAGGAACATCCAAAAATGATCTAAACAAACATCATTAATGTTTTGTCGAATGATCCATAATCACATATGATTAAAAGATGAATTATAGTGTCATTATATATTATGGAAACATATTAATACCATTTCATTACACTTCGAGAATTTCATTTTCATATGATAAGAAAATCAAATACAAATCGACCATGGAAATCATGTAAAAAATGTACCCAAAATAATAGAAGAAACAAAATAATAACAATTAAAGGGTGAAATGATGTTACTAAATGATCATATTGTGTGTTATAAACATGAATATGTTTCTATATGATATTAATAAAACTCTTTTAACAATTAAACATGAGGTTTAAATGAGTTTTATGTAAGACAAACCCGAGGTAAGGGAATTCTTAACCTGATTTCCATTCATTGGGTTAACATTTTACTTTGTTATATATATTGTATTAAAAATGTTTGTGTGATTAATTATTTTTATATTCAGATTAATTATATGTATTTTTATTTTATATACATATTCAAACCTCTCAACTCTTTCACACTTGAATTATATGATATTTTTAAGGGGATTTTATTTTAATATCCCCCTTTAAAATTCACTTTTACCAAAATTCAAAAGAATTTTTTTTGAAAATATTCATGTTGTATGATTATGTTATAGTTAATGGGAATTGTTTATGAATAAGGTTGTGACCTATATCTACCTCTAATGCATTGGGTATGTATATGTTGGAGGTCGGACGTATTGTTACTCCAAGTGTAACTATGATGGTTACCCAAATTGTAAGGTAGACGTGAGGGTTACAAATTACAATGTAGAAGAGAGGGTTACAAACTTATGTAATTAATGACCCAAGATACCTTTATGTTTCTATTTATGTTATTATGTTATTTTTGGATCTTTTGGAAATCTCATTTTTTATAAATTATGTTATATGGGTGACAAGTATATCTTTTGAAAATGATTTCATACAATAGAAGTATTCATAGACTAATGTATTCTTTTCTTCTTTTTATATATCTTACGGATCTATTTTTTCCATCCCAGGTTTTTATACATTTTTTATAGGAATACTTAGAAGATCTAAGGGTAGTTATGGTTGTTGAGAAAACTATTGTTTTCAACAATACATAATAATCTTATTTAAAGGGGGGGATTATTGAAAATAATACTCTGTCTCTTTATGATAATTTTGATGCTCGAAAATACCCTTTCCTATTTTCTAATGATTTTATTTAGTATTGATTCTCACTCAAATTTACCCAAGAGATGAAGGTAGAACGGTCCTTGTAGTCTAGCTTGGGTTATCGAATCCACAGAGACCTAAGCAGTAACCTATAGACACCCACATTCTAAGGACTATTTTTGGCTATGAAGTCGCCAACTTTGGGTTGATTTTAGATGGGTTTAAGTGAACTCTAAGAGACTTAAGTGAATTCAAATTAAAATAATGAGTTGATCCTAGGTTATCGCTTGGGGTGGATTGGACGTATTTCCTTTTTAATGATTTCAATTTCTTATATTTGAGATGGGTTCATTTAAGGAGATAAAACAACATCATCACTTACTGGTTTAATGACAACACCCTTTAATAATAATCACCTATACACTTGAAGGATCAAAGTTTTGATCACTTCAAGGTAAAGGTTCGTATTAGCACTTGAAGTGTGTGGCCTTAAATTCAACAAGGATGATGGAGTTTAAAAATCATCAAATAAAAATCTCAATTAAAGAAGTAATTATACATTAATGAGGTGATAAATAACATCCAATACATCCCCTTGCTACTCCCTTGGATCAACCCATAAGTGGGTTAGACCTCCATTGATTCTATGGTTTCAATGGAATCGGAATGTAGACTCATGAGAGTGGAAATTGAGAAGTAAAAAAAACGCAATAAAATAACAATCACTCCACCGTTGTGTGATAATATCACAAGGTTTGGTATGAACAAGTTCACACCTTGAACCAACGGTATCAAAGTGATAAGGAGAAGAATAGAATGATAAGAGAAGAAGAAATTTTATTAAGAAACAAGGATGAATTAAAACAACTTACATGTGAAGGAAGAACATTACAAAGAGAAATTGGCAGCATAACAATAAGATGAAAACAAGCTCAAAGATCCCTAAATCCTCTAAAAACACTACCTTGAATAGGAATTTGTGAGCCCTTGGGTCGATCCTCCAATAGTCCAAGTCTCCTCAATTAATTTTGGTAGGCCATAGGTGGGTGGAAAGTAAGGGAGAGTTGATTTTTCCACCCTTGACCCGAGGTGGAAGCCATCTTTCCTTCACCGAACAGACGTGTCTGTAAGACCTTCTAGGTTGCCGAATCAGAGTGGTCCATAGAAGAAGACAATGGATATCCTGATGTCTTCTAACTGCCTATAAAATTTGGTCCCCTTTGGAGTTGTGGATTCCAAGATATGATCAAATAAGTGGGCTGTTTTTCTAGGCCGCAGAATCTGGCCCAGAATTGTATCTCTAACTTGGGACGCCTTAATGACCACCATATAGGCAGAATTAGCATTAACTCCGGGAGAGTGATTTGTTACTATACATGTCTTATATAATCCCAAGAAATTTGGGATTAATTGGGCCTGTATATTGGGCCCCATAGTCCAATCAGTGGGCTGGTGTCCAATCTTCCTTCTCTATAATTGCTTCCTTTCATCACAAAATATCCCCATCTTCTTCCATGAATTCTCCATTGATCCATGAATGAAAAATGTTCACATTTAAGTTTAGATAACGTTCCCAAAATATCAAATTAAAATATTGATAATTACATTCCTTAGAATCAGATGACTCATTGGGCCTAAATTGGTGTATATTAGGCATGAAGTGCACAAATGATGAGAATGGATGTTCATAATGAAAATGCACTAACTCAGGCCCATAAGATCAAAAATGAACATTTAATACCATTAAAATGTAATTAAAATATATATTTTTATTGGATAATCACACCCCTTAACTTGAGATTTGCTAGTCCCGAGCAAATAATTCAATGATTTTATTTGAATTCCTTTCTTCAAACACATTATAACAAACAGTGCTGACAATGTAAACTGCACACAAATATATTTTTATAACCTATCAAGATAATTTAAAACAAGATGAATTTAAAAGCAGATCCCAATACCAAGCCCATTCCTTTGATCAAATCCATCATCATACTTCATCCAACTCAATTAGGTGTAATGATGTGTTATGAATCACAATAGATATGGGGGTTCATTTTCATTTAAGGGGAAAATCATGGAAGCGCTAGGTGGAATCACATTTAATCCTAATATGACTAATCTTCATTCTTTTTTTTTGGATTTTTTTTTCAATATTGCCATAGTAATTGAGATTGTAGTTAATCAAATTAACCCATGTAGCAAGACTTTGCCGATGACTCCCAGACTCAAAGGCCTTAGGGCACCAAGTGAAGCCCACATACTCGGGCATCGTCTCGAGTTAACTTAATAAAAAACAAAGTCATATTAACATAAATAGAGATATATTGAAAAACTCAGGGCTAGACAACTCTGGAGTCATGATCCCCAAGTTCCGAAAGCCTCGAATTTTATCAATCCATTGCTCTACACACAAATTTTTTTTTTATTTTTTTTTTAATTTTTTTTGAATACTCATATTATTCAAAAAAATCAATCCAACCTATGCTATTTATTATGGGACCCCAAAAATTCAAATTATTACCCCACAGTCTAAAGGACGTGCATTGTGGCATTTTGATTTAATGGATGAAAATAAAAATGATGAAAATTTTCATTGGACAACCAAACATCCAAAATCAATGCTTTTAAACTTAATCATGAATTAAATTAAGAGTCAAGGAAATAAAATTTATTTGCTATGTAGTTTTAATGTGAGAAAAGATGTTATTATATGAATGATAAAGGAATTTTAATTATTTTTTTTATCATTGTTTTTTCTAAACAAAATTTTTGTTTCCACACCCCCCAACTTAGAATGAAACTGTCCCTAGTTTCATAAAAATAAAATTTAGAATGGGGTAGAGGAATAAAAAGGGAGTTCAATAAGGAAATTGAAATATGAGGATCATGGAATGAAGTCACCTGATGGTTGAAGTTTGAAGTTCTTGCCGCTCAAATTTAGTCCTTTGATATGCATGTCGCTTTCAAAGTTCCCTAGTGGAAAAAGGAAAACAAACAAACAAAACAAAACAAAAACAATATATATATATATATTTATATAATAAAGGAAGTAAAATATAAGAATATATATAAAAATTATAGAATAAGGAAGCACAAGAAGCTATAGGTCAGTGGTAAGTGCGCACCCCTGTCTCCCTTCGGTCCTGGGTTCAAATCCCCGCGGCTTCGCCGGTTATGACAGGGTTTGCCCCACGACCTACGATGTGGACTTTTTTTTTATTATTATATTTTTATTTATTTATTTTTGTTTTTTAATTTTTTAACCTACAAACACATTAAAAAAAAACAAACAGATGATACATTGTCTTCTTTTTAAATTTCAGGGTAAGGTATTACTCAAGGATCACACCACGTGACACGGATGAATATGGTGCTCCCCTTTCGTACCCATCCATACTCATTATAGAAGAACAGTTCAATAGTTTTTTTATTTATTTTTTTTCGAAATATCAAAATGTCTCATTAACCCTATTTAAAATATAAAGTTAATTAAAACATCGAAATTATTGAAAACATGAAAACCATGGGTTTCCTCCCATTCAGCGCTTTGTTTAACGTCGTTAGCCCGACATGGACCCTAAATCTAATAATTTTTTCCTGGTTCATAGGTTTTCTCAGTTAACTCAACCTCTATTTCCTGTTTATTGAATGATTCAATGAATGGTTTTAACCTTTGACCATTGACCTTGAAAATGTAACCACTTGTGGGATCTTGAATCTCTACTGCCCCATGGGGGTACACATAATGTACGATGAAAGGTCTTGACCATCTAGACCTTAAATTTCCTGGGTGTAAATGAAGTTTTGAACTATACAAGAGCCCAAGTTTTCCTGGTTCAAAATGTTTGACATTGATATTCCTAGATTGGTAGGCTTGAACTCTAGCTTTATTGATCCTTGAATTTTCATAAGCCTCTATCCTTAGTTCCTCCAGTTCATTGAGATCTAATTTCCTTTTTGTTCCGGCCAATGAGAGATCATAATCCATTTTCTTGATTGCCCAAAAGGCCTTATGTTCAATCTCCACTGGAAAATGGAATGCTTTACCATAAACCAACCTATACGGGGACATTCATAAAATGGTTTTATATGCATTTCTATAGGCCCAAAGAGCATCTAAGAGTTTCTCAGACCAAGCTTTCCTAGAGGGGTTGACAGGTTTTTCAAGAATTTGCTTAATCTCCCTATTCGCTAACTCGGCTTGACCATTGGTTTGAGGATGGTATGCAGTGGACACTTTATGAGAAATACCATACTTAGACATGAGTGAAGCAAATGGGCGGTTGCAGAAATGGGTTCATCGATCACTGATTATAGCCCTAGGAATTCCAAATCTTGAAAATATGTTCTCTTTTAGAAATCAAATCACAACTTGATGATCATTGGACTTAGTGGGAATGACCTCAACCCATTTTGAGACATAATCAACAGCTAAGAGTATGTAGAGGTATCCCCGAGAGTTTGGGAAGGGACCCATGAAATCAATTCCCCAACAGTCAAATATTTCAACCACTAAGATGGGAGTGAGTGGCATTTGATTACTTTTTGTGATGGACCCTACTTGTTGACACCTAGGACAGCTTTGACAAAATGTGTTGGATTCCCTTGAGAGGGTGGGCCAGAAAAGACCACATTGAAGAATCTTAGCAGATGTTTTCTTAGAGGAAAAGTGACCTCCACATGCCTCACTGTGACAGAATTTAAGGATGGACTCTTGTTCAGATTCTGGAACACACCTCCTAATGACTTGGTCAGGGCAGAACTTATAGAGGTATGGATCATCAAACACATATTGTCTAACATCAGAAAGAAATTTCCTTCGAGCTTGAGTCCCTAAGAATTTTGGAATGACTCCTGTCATTAAGAAATTTTCTATGTCAGCATACCAAGGGTAGTCACTCATAGAGTATAGGTGTTCATTAGGAAACGAATCAGACAAAGAAAGGTGATTTGAGTTGTCTTTGAATTCCATCCTAGAGAGGTGATCAGTAACAACATTTTCAACTCCCTTTTTATCCTTGATTGTGATGTCAAATTCTTGTAAGAGAAGGACCCACCTAATCAGTCTAGCCTTATAATCTTGTTTTTGGAAGAGGTATTTTAGTGCTGAATGGTCAGTGAACACAATGATGGGGGATCCTAAGAGGTAGGACCTAAACTTCTCTAAATCAAACACAATAGAAAGTAACTCCTTTTCAGTAGTGTTGTAATTTATTTGGGCATCATTTAAGGATTTTCTTGCATAAGCAATGACATAAGAAGTTTTATCAAAGCGTTTTCCTAAAACAGCTCCAACATCAAAGTCACTGGCATCACACATAAGTTCAAAAGTAAGGTTCCAATTTGGATATTTCATAATGGGAGGAGAGGTGAGAGAGGATTTGAGGGTTGAGAATGAACCATCACATCTTTCTATCCAAACAAATGGAGCATCCTCTACTAAGAGAGCACAAAGGGGACGGGATATTGAACTAAAGTCCTTGATGAATCTTCTATAGAAACCAGCATGTCCTAAGAAAGACCTCACTTCCTTGACAGTTTTGTGTGATGGAAGGTGACGAATGATGTCAACCTTTTCTTTATCAACTTCAATCCCCCTACTCGAGACCAGATGGCCTAGAACAAGTCCCTCTTTAACCATGAAATGGCATTTTTCCGAGTTTATGGACTCAAAGTTTATGATTTCTCTTAATGGTTCAGTGATTTGTGTTTTTGAAAAATCATCAATGGAGTTATATTCATGAGACTCAATGCATGATGTCAAATGTTTCTCTTGTGAATACAAATAATCAGTTTCCTCTTGATTTAAAAAAACATCAACAATTCCTTTATCCTCTTCATCTTCCCCAAATCCAAAGGTTTTCTCTTTAGTAAATTCATGAGAGGTTTGTGGGAAACTAAACACTTCACAAAAGGTTATGGAAGGGACAATTTGTGTAGGGATGGGTTCCTCACAATTTTTAATGCTTTTTAGTTCTAAACTCAATGATGAAACATCAAAATTCATTATCTCCATTTGTTGACACAATTTTTCAAGTAATGGATGTGGATTAGGATGGATAAGGGGTTGATACAGATGGTCTATTCTAGGAGGATAACTATGTTGTTGGAATTCCATAGGAGGATGTTCAAATTAGATTTGTGGGGATTGAAACTCATTATATTTTGGAATATTTTGTGGAGAATAGGAGTTAAAACATTGTGTCTCAATTGGTTGTTGGTTATCCCACCAGTATAAACTAGGATGATCATTGTACGTCACACTTGGTGTGGGGTGATCAATGTAGGGAGAGGTTCCCCATGTTTGTGCTTGTTCAAAATTGATTTCCATAGGAGCGAGGGGGTGAGAATAGAGAAGAGGGATGAAAAAATGATAGTGTCTAAGAAAACTTACTTAGGTCCCCGACAAAGGCGCCAGAATTTGATTCTCGCTCAAATTTACCCAAGAGATGAAGGTAGAACGGTCCTTGTAGTCTAGCTTGGGTTATCGAATCCATAGAGACCTAAGCAGTAACCTATAGACACACACTTTATAAGGACTATTTTTGGCTATGAAGTATCCAAATTTGGGTTGATTTTAGATGGTTTTAAGTGAACTCTAAGAGATTTAAGTGAATTAAAATTAAAAGAATGAGTTGATCCTAGGTTATCGCTCGGGGTGGATTGGACGTATTTCCTTTTTAATGATTTCAATTTCTTATATTTGAGATGGGTTCATTTAAGGAGATAAAAAAACATCATCACATTCTGGTTTAATTCCTACACCCTTTAATACTAATCACTTATACACTTGAAGGATCAAAGTTTTGATCACTTCAAGGTAAAGGTTCGTATTAGCACTTGAAGTGTGTGGCCTTAAATTCAACAAGGATGATGGAGTTTAAAAATCTCAATTAAAGAAGTGATTATACATTAATGAGGTGATAAATAACATCCAATACATCCCCTTTCTACTCCCTTGGATCAACCCATAATTGGGTTAGACCTCCATTGATTCTATGGTTTCAATGGAAGCGGAAAGTAGACTCATGAGAGTGGAAATTGAGAAGTAAAAAAAAACGCAATAAAATAACAATCACTCCACCATTGTGTGATAATCTCGCAAGGTTTGGTATGAACAAGTTCACACCTTGAACCAACGGTATCAAAGTGATAAGGAGAAGAATAGAATGATAAGAGAAGAAGAAATTTAATTAAGAAACAAGGATGAATTAAAACAACTTACATGTGAAGGAAGAACATTACAAAGAGAAATTGGCAGCATAACAATAAGATGAAAACAAGCTCAAAGATCCCTCAATCCTCCAAAACCACTCCCTTAAATAGGAATTTGTGAGCCCTTGGGTCGATCCTCAAACAGTCCAAGTCTCCTCAATTAATTTTGGTAGGCCATAGGTGGGTGGAAAGTAAGGGAGAGTTGATTTTTCCACCCTTGACCCGAGGTGGAATCCATCTTTCCTTCACCGAACAGACGTGTCTGTAAGACCTTCTAGGTGGACGAATCAGAGTGGTCCATAGAATAAGACAATGGATATCCTGATGTCTTCTAACCGCCTGTAAAATTTGGTCCCCTTTGGAGTTGTGGATTCCAAGATATGATCAAATAAGTGGGCTGTTTTTCTAGGCCGCAGAATCTGGCCCAGAATTGTATCTCTAACTTGGGACGCCTTAATGACCACCATATATGCAGAATTAGCATTAACTCCTGGAGAGTTATTTGTTACTATACATGTCTTATATAATCCCAAGAAATTTGGGATTAATTGGGCCTGTATGTTGGGCCCCATAGTCCAATCAGTGGGCTGGTGTCCAATCTTCCTTATCTAGAATTGCTTCCTTTCATCACAAAATATACCCATATTCTTCCATGAATTATCCATTGATCCCTGAATGAAAAATGTTCACATTTAAGTTTAGATAATGTTCCCAAAATATCAAATTAAATTATTGATAATTACATTTCTTATAATCAGATGACTCATTGGGCCTAAATTGGTGTATATTAGGCATGAAGTGCACAAATGATGAGAATGAATGTTCCTAATGAAAATGCACTAACTTAGGCCCATAAGATCAAAAATGAACATTTAATACCACTAAAATGTAATTAAAATATATTCTTTTATTGGATAATCAAGTATTTTGCAGGAATTTATTAATTTATTTTACTCTTGAAATAACAAGAATTTATTACTTTTTCGGGAACTGATTTTACGTGTTCAGATTCTACTTTAGCGCATCCTAGAATCACTGTTCATACCCTACGTGGATAAACGTAGCGTAAGGATGAAAAGAGTGTATAATTTTTGAGATAAGAGAGAAGTATGGTTAAACAACCATACGTTTTCAGCAAAGTATGGAAGAAGAACCTTACGTTAGGAAGGAACCTTACGTTTTGGTTATCATCAAAGTATGGAAGAATAACCTTACGTTAGGAAGGAACCTTACGTTTTTTTATCAGAAAATTATGGAAGGAGAACAGTACGTAAGTACTAAATGTTCCGTTTTTTTCTCAAAAGTATGGTTCATCAACCTTACTTTTGTGAAAAACCATACGTTCTTGGAAAAGTATGGATCAAGTAAAAGTATGGATCTTTTACCATACGTTTGAGAGTTGAAGAAAATGTATGGATCATCAAATCTATGTTTATGATCAACCTTACGTTTGAATACTATTTCATCAACCCTACGTTTGGAGGCCACATCACCAACCTTACGTTTGGCATTGGAATGTTTGAAAGATGATATGCAACAGTCAGCAAGCTGATTATTGGGTGGATTTCAAGATGGATTTAAAGACGATTTGAAAATAAGACTTTGACCAATTCAAATATGTTTTATCATATATTAATGATCGAATTAAAAGGATCTTTTTATGTTGAGTCTTCAGGGAAGTTACGACTACTTTGTAAATTCAAATGTTTGAATATCACGAATCAAAAGGCGAATTTTATGGATCTAAATGTGAAGGAGATATGCTCAGCTGTATATATATGTTCTCTCTGAAAAAACCTAGTTAAAAAGGGATAGTGGTGATCAATCTATTATTCGAAAAGGAAGAAAACAGTGACTGCAAAAATCACGTCAATCTGCTGATTCAAAAAGGTGTTTCAAAGCTCTGTTCATTTAAGAAGAAGGAACTCAATAAAATATTCACTTGTTCTGCATTGAATATCTATTATGGATCTACTACTGCTGATGTTGTGAACTATATATCTATATCTACTGCTATCAGATCAACTCATAAATGCTTTGTCTTGAAAATAAATATTTCTAGAGATGACGATCCATCTACTGTCAATTGCATTCTGTTGCAATTATGAAGATCAACTGGAAAAATTCTTTCTGAAATTATTTTTATTCTTGAGTAACCAGCTTCTCGTACTAAGCTGTGTAGGTTTGTGTTTGAACTAGAAGACTTTGTTTTGCCTTGGATTGTAAAGGTGTCAACTACCTGTACTCAGTTGTGGACCGGTCTGTTGAAACGAGGACCAGATAGTGAAATTCACCAAGCTCGTGGAGTTGAGCGTTGGTGGAGTGGACTAGGGGCCTTATGTTCCCTGAACCACTATACATCTTTGTGTCCCTGATTTTATTTATTTCCGCTGCATGATCAAATCTGATAAAGCATAGAGTACAGAATTCGTTCAATCAAAGAGTTAAAGAAAAATCTGAAAGACACAATTCACCCCACTCTTGTGTATAATCTGTATATTCAAGATCCAACAATTGGTATCAAAGGAGGAGTTTCTGATAGAACCTTATCACGCTAGAATAATTTAATGATTATATAACAGAGCATCATGACTGATACAAGAGAAGGGATGTCAATGGTCAGAGCACCATATTTCAATGGAGACAACTATGGCTACTGGAAATCACGCATGATAATATATTTGAAAAATCTAGGATATAAAGTCTCTTCATGGATTTTGACTCCTTATGAAATTCCTGAAAATCATGAGACATGGAGTGCTGCTACAGAGGCAGAGTATGATATAAATTCAAAGGCTATGAATGAAATCATCTACGGTCTAGGAACAGATGAATTTAACAGAGTATCTTAGTGCCTGACAGCATATGAGATGTGGCAAACAATAGCTGTTGCATATGAAGGAACCGATAATGTGACAAAAAATGAGATATGAAACTGCCAAATTGAAATTTGATACTTTCAGAATGTTTGAAGGAGAAATAATTACCCAAATGAATGGGAGATTGACAGAAATTTTCAATAATATAATAGCTCTAGGAGAACCTATCAAACATGCTGATTAAGCATTAAAAGTACTAAGGGTACTTCCTACACGATGGAATGGTATCTCTGTTGCAATCAGACAATCAACACCTGTCAAAAATATAACTATGAGAGAGCTTATTGGTACACTGATGATGTATGAAGCTAAAATTCATGATGAGGCTAATGAACATAAAGTCTACATCAAAAGGATGATACTACCTTGAAACTAACTTCACAACAAAAGAATAGAAATATGGAGAACAGAGAAGTCAAAGAAAAATCAGAGAGCTCTAACTCATCAAACTCAGATGAAGAACTGGATCAGCTAGCCAGGAAATTTAGAAAGTTCTACAGCATGAAAAGAGGCTTCAAAAAATCCTTTATGAAAGATGATAAGTAAGTAAGATGCTATGAATGCAAGAAGATGGGGGCATATCAGACCATATTTCCCACAATTGAAGGATGCAAAGAAGAATAAATTCTTTAAAATAAATGACTACGAGCAAAAAGACAAGAAAGCTATGAAATACACTTGGAGTGTATCTGAAGACTCTAGTAGCTCTCCTGAATCAAGCTCAGAGAAAGAAGAAGTCAATCTAAAAGAAAACATCTGTTTCATGGCTTAAACTGATGAGGTACACTCATATTACCTCTCTGACTCAAATAATGAATCAAATTCTGAATCAAGCTACACAAATGAAAAACTTGCAGCCTACTGCAATATGCTTGAAGAAAGATATGACTCACTATTTAAGAAACATAAGTCACTAAAGAACAAACATAAATCTGTTTCAGATGAAAGAGATACAATGCTGAAACAACATAAGAAATCAACTGATAAATAAAATTCAATTAACACTAACTATATTAATTTTGAATCAAGAATTAAAACACTGCAGGATGAAGTAGAATCTTACAAATAGGCTACAATGGTTTTTACAAAAGGAGAAAATTCATTAAATGAAATTCTTGGAAAAAATGTCATTAAAAAGGAGAGATTTGTAATTGGAAGTAAAGGAGAAAAGCCTAATCTATTTAAAAATTATTTTGTTCCTAGCTCTAAAAAGGTTAATTATAAATTTTGTGGGACAAAGGGACATATAGCTAAAAATTGTTTCTTAATACAGCCTCAAATTTGTGGTATTAAGAAATCCTATGTTTCAAAATACCTATATGATTCAGCTAATTTTAAAAGAAGAATGCAAATATGGATACCCAGATCATTGCTAGCTAATACCCCTGGACCCAACAGAATATGGGTACCAAAGCAATTTGTTTGAATGTCTTAGCAGGTAGCAGGCCACCAAAGTAGAAAAGATATATGGTACATGGACAGTGGCTGCTCAATACATATGCGTGGAAACTCATGGAATTTTTCTTCACTCACTAAAAAAGAAAAAGGACTTGTCACATTTGGTGACAATGCCAAAGGAAAAATCATTGACATTAGAACTGTTGGAGATCCAAAAACATTCTCAATCAACAAAGTACTTTATGTACAAGGATTAAAACAAAACCTGATAAGTATCTCTCAACTTTGTGATGATGGATATACTGTTGATTTTACTAACAATTGTTGTACTGTTTCAAAAGATAAAATGTTTAAATTTAAATCACCAAGAACTGAAAATGTCTATACTTTGGATTTAAATTCCTTGTGTAAACAATAAGTAAACTGCTTGACTGCTAAAGTAAGTGAATCTTGGATCTGTCATAGGAGACTTTGACATTGTAATATATATTTTTTAAATAAGTTATCTAAGAAACATTTATTTTCTGATTTACAAAGTCTCAAATTTGAAAGTGACAGATTTTGTGATGCATGTCAACTTGGCAAGCAACACAAATCATCCTTCAAATCTGTTAATAAAGTTTCTACATCTAAAACTCTAGAACTTATTCATATGGATTTGTTTGGACCCTCAAGAGTAGAAAGTTCTGATGGTAAATTATATGTATATGTTTTAGTTGAGGACTATTCTAGATTTACATGGATTTTCTTTTTGAAATTTTAAAATGAAGCTTTTACTTTATTTGAAAGTTTCAGCAAATCTGTTCAAAATGAAAAAGGTTTTAATATAATCTCATTGAGAAGTGATCGTGGTGGAGAATTTTAGAATCAGGAATTTAATTCCTTTTTCTCAAACATGGGTATTAAAAATACCTTCTCTGCACCATGAACACCTCAAAAGAATGGGATTGTAGAAAGAAGAAATAGAATAATTCAAGAAATGTCTAGAAATATGTTAAATGAATATAGCCTAGCTATATATTTTTGGGCAGAAGCTGTGAATACAACATGTTATATAATTAATAGAGTTTTAATTAGACATGTTATGAAAATGACACCCTATGAACTATGGAATAACAAAAAATTTAAAGTAAATTACTTTAAAGTTTTTGGATGCAAGGTCGACATCTTAAACACCAAAGATAATCTTGGTAAGTTCGATCCAAAATCTGATGAAGGTATTTTCTTAGGATATTCTGCTACCTCCAAAGATTATAGAGTATATAAGAAGAAGTCAAGGACTGTTGAAGAATCAGTTCATGTGAAATTTGATGAATTTGATCCCTTTGAGAAAAGGACAGATCAAATAGATGAACTTAACTTTAATGATAACATGAGACTTGAGAACTTAAAGAATGATTTTGAAAATGATATAAAATAAATTTAGTCCAGTTCAGAGGATCGTGATACTAAAGAACCTTTAAATGTTTTTCCTAGACAGTCGAGAACCCTAAAGAATCACCCTTTAGAAACTGTGATAGGTGACTTAGATACACGAATTCAAACTAGAAAAAAATTAGGAATCTTAGTGGAATTCTCTGCCTTCCTATCTCAACAAGAACCCAAGAATATAGAAGAAGCTTTAGATGATGAAAGATGGGTAATAGCAATTCAAGATGAATTAAACTAGTTTAAAAGAAATGAAGTTTTAGAATTAGTGGAAAGACCTAAGAATTATCCAGTAATAGGAACCAAATGGGTCTTTAGAAATAAACAGGATGACCAAGGCACAATAACTAGAAATAAAGCAAGATTAGTAGCTAAAGGATATAATCAAGAAGAAGGAATATATTATGATGAGAATTTTTCACCTGTAGCTATGTTAGAAGCCATTAGAATCCTTTTAGCATATGCATCTTAAATGAATTTTAAATTATTTCAAATGGATGCTAAATTTGCCTTTTTAAATAGTTATTTACTATTGGAATGGCAGACCCAACACTCTTTAAGAATACTATGAAAAATAATATTTTATTAGTTCAAATTTATGTTGAAGATGTAATTTTTGGATCAACTAATAAAACCCTTTGTCATGAGTTTTCAAAGTTAATGCAAAAATAATTTGAAATGAGTATGATGGGGGAAATAAATTTCTTCTTAGGACTTCAAATTTATCAAAAAGATTTTGGAAATGTTTTGAATCAATGAAAATAAATTACTGATTTACTTAAGAAATTTGGATTTGAAAACAGAAAGACATTTACAACTCCTATGTTTACTGATATAAAACATGATTTTGATGAAACTGGAAAATCAGTTGACAACAAGTTATATAGAGGTACGATTGGTAGTTTATTATATCTTACTGCTAGTAGGCCAGATATAATGTATTCAGTATGTCTTTCTGCTAGATTTCAATCAAATCCTAAAGATTCTCATGTAACTTCTGTTAAAAGAATTTTTAGATATTTAAAAGGAACTGTTTTTCAATCAATTCTTTATCCTAAAACTTCTAATTTCAATTTGATTTCATATTTAGATGATGACTTTGGAAGTTGTAGATTAGATATAAAAAGCACATCAGGAACATGTCACTTTTTAGGAAAGTCTTTGGTGTCATGGTCTAGTAAGAAACAACATTCAGTTTCCCTGTCAATAGCTGAGGCAGAATATGTTTCTACTGGTAGTTGTTGTGCACAAGTGTTGTGGATGAAAAAAACTCTTATAGACTTTGGATTGAATTTTAATAATACACCTATTTTATGTGATAATACAAGTGCAATTAATATTTCAAAAAATCCTATTAGTCATTCTAGAACGAACAACATTGATATAAGGCATCACTTATTAAGATATCATGTTATTAAAAAGGATATATTTTTAGAATTTATAAATATAGAGATTCAATTAACATATATTTTTACTAAACCACTTCCCACTGCAAGGTTTGATTTTATTAAGGGGGAGCTAGGTTATTTGTTTTTAAATAAAATTTTATTTTATAATTCTAGTTCTTTATTGTTTTTAATTATGTTTAAAAATAATTTTGATATTTTTTTTAAAATAGAATAAGTTTCTTTTATTCGTGTAATCTATTTTATTTATTTTTAAATATATGTAATGATTATTAAAAACATGGGAATCAAGGTTGTCAGAAACCCTTTCGACTTCTAAACGGTTTCATTTCCATCAAAACCTTTTCGAATCCGCAAACTACACCTCTGCTCGTGAACCCTAATCATAAAACCTCTGAAACCCTAACCTTCAAACCTTCAGAGATTCTCACATAGATGGTAATAACTAAAAGGGTCATTGAAGTTGAGACAAGAAATGTCAAGAGACAACACTCAGAAGGAAGAAAGATCTTACAGGGAAAGGTAATCGATCTCGACTGCTTATTTCAGACAAATCTACTGTGGAAACAAGCAATGTCATTTCAGAACCTTGAACAGACATTCAACAGTGAAAATACGGAATTTCTGTATGAGGTAGAACATAGATACTTCTTCAAATATGTACAATTTAGTCTGGGGGATACTGAGGATAGTATGATGGCTAAAATAGAGAATAGGGATTTCTCAATCTCGTCAGTAGAAATTGGTCAGATTCTCAACTACCCTCATGACAGAGTTTTTTATTTTGATTTGAAGAACATAGGATATGTTGTGCATAAATCCAAGGAAATTATTTCTTTTTTGTTTGGAACATCTACTATTAAGAAAATGATGGTGAAAGATTTAGTACCAGATCAGAAGATCCTGGTTAAATTTTTTAGGCAGGAATAGCTCCCAGAATGGCAGAAATGGAAAAGAGTTTGTACCCTGATATGTACATAATGTATCTTCTGTTAAGTGATATCAAGTTAAACATCACAAGGTACATGGTCAGGTACCTCAATTACTGTTTCCAAAGTGACTCCCAGATGAAATTTTACCATTTCGGTTGATTTACTTCTAAACTATTTCTTAAGAAAGACATTGTGAGATTAGTGGATGCCTGAGTACACTGTCATCACAGTAATATATTCAATGCTGGATCTTTAAGGAAGATTGGATACTTCTGGAGCACCATTAAAGGAAAAATCTTACCAGTAGTAGCTGAGGACGATTCAGAGAGTGATCAGGCTTAACCTGTAAAGTCCAAGGAGGGACAGGCTGAATCAAGAGTCAACAATGTCGCAAGAAGGATCCAATTTGAAGTAAAAGATGCTAAGGAGGAAAGAAGTCAGGAGGGACTTTAATTTCATAGAACTAGAGCTGTTAATGAGGAAATTACTTCCCCTACATTGCCAAAAACAGAAGCTTTATTTTCTTATTCTTTTGTAAGATAATATGTTATTGATAAGACCATGGAAGTTGTTAATGAAAGGCCAACACCAGTAGAGGGATCAGGAGCTCAATAAGAAGCTCAAAGGGAGAATCAGGAATAGATTGTATCTGATTTTGAAGTTACACTTCAACAGGACCAAGATAAGGAGGATGTGCCTGGTGAGGAAGTGGCCAGACCTCAGGAAAATCCTGAAAATATTGTTCTCGAAAATCCAGTGGAAGGCCAAGATGCTGATGTTCATGATGAGAATGCTTCTGAATCTCACACATAAGTAATTAAAGAGTATTTTTCTATGGAAGAGTCTGCGGACTATAGGAAAAAATCTATGGACCAACCTACTCAGGACAAAGAGAAAGAAAAATCTGATGCTGAATCATTACCTTTGGTACTGCTGCATCATCCAAAGCCTGAGAATGCAAATCAAGCACAAGGTGCCTCTGATTCAAGGAAGAAAGAAGTTGAAGAACTATAAAAAAAGGTGTCTTATTTAGAATCTGAGAATTTTACTATGAGAAATGCCTTAAACTTCGAACAATTGAGATTTCAAAAGCTCAAAGAGAGTATAGTCTCAGGGAAAGAAGTTGAAATATTTAAAGAGGATATGCTAAATGCAGTTGAAAATTTGAAATTTGAAATGGTTATGAAGAAAGATTTATCAGATCTGAAGTTGTTTATGGAGAACCAATTTGCATCAGTTGAAAATAGTGCTGTTAGTGGATCAGGTACTTCACCTGATTTAATCCAATGATTTGAAGCTATCACAGCCACGATGAGCAACATGAATGACAAGTTTCACGATCTTCAATGTAACAGTGCTACATTATCAGGTTTTTTAGACAATCAGAAATTTTGAGTTGATCAACTGATATCCAGTGAGCCACCAATCAGAACTCTGTTAAATAAGATATCAGAGAAGCTGTCAGTTTTTATTGAGAAAAAAGAAAGGATGCATGACTTTTTTAGAGTCAATTTAATCGAAGTTATTTATATGAATCAAGAGAACGGAGAGATCATTATCAAACTTGGAGGCAGGATGATGAAGATACTTAGGGAACAGTTCACTGAAATCAATTCTTCAATCCATAGGAGATAGAACCTATTGCCTATCTTTCCAAATCATTGATTCCTGTGTTTATCATATTGTATTTGTTTTTAATTTTTAATGAAAATATGTCTCTTTCTTTCTATTTATTTTACTGAATTTATTTTTGATATACCAGTACTACAAATTTAATTATTGATAAACAGTTAATAATAGCATTTGCCTACAGTTCAGTGCAACATTAAATGTGTTAAAATCCATGATTTATCATTCTTTTTGATATCACAAAAGGGAGAGAAATTTGGATAAACACAACATTTTTTTACAAAACCTTATTTAAATGGTTTCTTGTATATTTAATGTTTTGGATACTTATCCAGAATTTTTTTTAAGTTATTAATAGTCATTTATTAGAAATGTTATTCAGAAGGAGAAATTTGGATAAAACATAAATGTTTTATTTCTAAATAAAAATTATTTTATTTTTATGAAGGGGGAGAAATTTTTATTTATTGAAATAATTTTTTTAAAATTAAATATTGTTTAATCCACTCAAAATTCTAAAACATTATGTAACTAATTTTGAAAGTTAATTTCGTTTAATTAATTCCTTTATCTTATGGGTTTTGAGATCATAAAAAAGGGGGAGATTGTTGAGAAAATTATTGTTTTCAACAATACATAATAATGTTATTTAAAGGGGGAGATTATTGAAAATAATACTCTGTCTCTTTATGATAATTTTGATGCTCACAAATACCCTTAGTTATTTTCTAATGATTTTATTTAGTATTTTCAGGAATTTATTAATTTATTTTACTCTTGAAATAACGAGAATTTATTACTTATTCGGGAACTACTTTTGCGTGTTCGGAATCTGCTTTAGCGTGTCTTGGAATCACTGTTCATACCTTACTTGTTCGGAATCTCCTTTAAGCACGTCCTAGAATCACTGTTCATATCCTATGTGGATAAACGTAGCATAAGGATGAAAAGCGTGTATACTTTTTGAGATAAGAGAAAGGTATGGTCAAACAACCATACGTTTTCAACAAAGTATGGAAGAAGAACCTTACGTTAGGAAGGAACCTTACGTTTGGAAGGAACCTTACATTTTGGTTATCAGCAAAGTATGGAAGAAGAACCTTACGTTAGGAAGGAACCATAAGTTTTGGTTATCAGAAAAGTATGGAAGTATAACCGTATGTAAGTACTAAATGTTATGTTTGTTTCTCAAAAGTATGGTTCATCAACCTTATTTTGTGAACAACCATACATTCTTGGAAAAGTATGGATCAAGTAAAAGTATGGACCTTTTACCGTACATTTGAGAGTTGAAGAAAAATTATGGATCATCAACTCTACATTTAAGATCAACCTTACGTTGGAAGACGATGTCATCAACCTTATGTTTGGAGGCCACATCATCAACCTTACGTTTGGCGTCCGAAAGTTTGAAAGATGATATTTCTATGCAACGGTCAGCAAGCTGATTATTGGGAGGATTTCAAGATGGATTTAAAGTCCATTTTAAAATATGACTTTGACCGATTCAAAGCCGTTTTAACATAGATTAAAGATCGAATTAAAAGGATCTTTTTATGCTGAGTCTTTATGGAAGTTACGACTACTCTGTAAATTCAAATGTTTGAATATTGCGAATCAAAAGGTGACTTTTATGGATCTAAATGTGCAGGAGATATGCTCAGCTTTATTATATATGTTCTCTCTGAAAAACACCAGATAATAAGGGAGAGTGGTGATCACTCTCTTATTAAAAAAGGTGAAAAACAGAGACTGCAAAAATAACGTCGATCTGCTGATTCAAAAAGGAGTTTCAAAGATCTGTTCATTTAAGAAGAAGGAACTCGATAGAAGATTCACTTGTTCTGCATCGAATATCTATTATGGATCTACTAATTCTGATGTTGTGAACTATATCTCTATATCTACTGCAACTGGATCAACTCAGAACTGCTTTGTCTTGAAAATCAGTATTTCTAGAGACGAAGATCCATCTGCTGTCAATTTCATTCTGTTGCAATTGTGAAGATCAATGGGAAAACTTCTTTCTGAAATTATTTTTATTCATGAGTAACCAGCTTCTCATACTAATCTATGTAGGTTTTTGTTTGAACTAGAAGGCTTTGTTTTTCCTTGGATTGTAAAGGTGTCAACTGCCTGTACTTAGTTGTGGACCAGTCTGTTGAAACGAGGACCAGATAGTGAAAATCAACAAGCTCGTGGAGTTGAGCGTTGGTGGAGTGGACTAGGGGCCTTCTGTTCCCCGAACCACTATACATATTTGTGTCCCTGATTTTATTTATTTCCGCTACATGATCAAATCTGATAAAGCATAGAGGAAATAATTCATTTAATAGAAGAGTTAACGAAAAATCTAAAAGACACAATTCACCCCCCTCTTGTGTATAATCTGTATATTCAAGATCCAACAATGGTGTTAATGCAGATCAATCCAGTTATTTATATTATCTATTTATTTTTTTAAACTCTGATTCAATATAAGTAAGCTGTTGTCTAATTTTCTGTAACCTAGAATTGAAAAGGTACACCTTTTATAATGTACTGTGTATTTTTTAATTATCTATTATACAAAAAATAAACAATATGTTTTATTACTGAATCTAGAAGTGCGGGTTCAACTTCCATCTCTAGAGTACCTAATGCATTTGAGAGATATAATGGGGCTCACCCATCATATATTGAGCTATAATGGGATAAACCCAACATATCATGAGCTGTAATGGGTTCAATCCAACATAAATAATGTCCAAGGAATATATCATGGTAATAAAGTATCTTGAAAATAATAAGAAACCACTCTTTCCATATACAAATAATTAAATAAATACTTTTGAAATTTATTAAATAGAGTTTAAGAAGGATATTAAAAAGAAAGTCCCTTAAAGAAAACTAGAGTGGGAATTAATAGAATGGAATAGATATGTTTATGAAATGTAAATACACATAGTGAAACATAATATAAACATAAAAAACATCACACCAATAATCATAATACCACATAACGAACAAAGAATAAGGTTAACCCAACGAATGGAAATTGGGTTATGAATTCCCTTACCATGGGTTATTCTTACTTCAAATGTGTTTAAACCACCTGTATAATGGTTAAAAGAGTCTTATTACTATCTTAATGAAACATATTAATGTTTATAACACCTTATATGATCATTTTACAACATCATTCGAAACATTTATTCATAATATTTTGTTTTTTACAATTTAGAATTGTATTTACATATTTACAGAACCATAAATTTTACCATTTATCATATTGAATTCTGAAATGTTGATGATTAATAAGTTAAAACATTACATATATTTTTAGGTCATTTTGGCTAATGTTCGATTGTAATGGACTCATTTTGAATTATAAATTAATCACATGTTTATAAAAAGATTCGAGAACCTTATATAATATATAAGACATAAATTATAATCTAGTTCAACCATAAAAATGGTTTCATGACTAGCCTTGAAATAAGTAAAAGAAATTGAAATCACATCATCCACAATGTTAGTAAATCGACATATCACAGATGATGTATTAATTTTTTGAATAAGTGGGAGAGAAGAAGAAATATAATGGTGATTATTCCATAAACATGATGAAATCCAGAATATGTATGATAATAGATCATTAATTCATTTTGGATAAAGGGAGGAGAATAAAGAAAAAGAAAAGAAGGGAATCTCAAAATAAAAAAAGTTGAGAAATCTCTTATGAAAATTTGGCTTTTTAACAACGTCACTTACAATTTAATAAAATATTTTTATGAGAGAAAAGGGGTCTCTCATGATTCATACATAATATGGAATGTAATGTGTATATTTAATGAAAAATCCCATCAAAATCTAAAGGAAATTAAAAATATTAATATAAAATGAAAGAAAAGATAGAAAACAAAAGAGGATGTTAACTTCTTGATCACTTCTCTTTGAGCTCCTTCTTATGGACTTTAGATTAGGAATTTTAGTGAGACAAGTAGCTCTAGGACTTGAGGAAGTGTCTTTGGAGGAGTATTGGAAAGAACATAGGTAAGGCACAAGGCTTGAGAGGTGTGGTAGGAATAGGATAATGATGGTGGTATTTATAGTGGAAGAGATGAGATATTTTTCATTATATAAATCATAATTATAATATTTTTCCTCATGAGTATGAATAATCATAATTAATGGGACCCCAAATAGTAATAATAGCATGTGTGTTCGAACAAAGTGGTCTTACATCCCTTACGATGTCATAAATAGTGTATTTAATTGATAATTTTAATATCGGGTATTTTATCGTATTTTACTATTCATCAAAAATTGAAGAATTTCAGAAAAAATTCAAAACATTCACCCTAACCATTTGTCGACTTGTATAATTCAAAAATTAACTCAATTTTTCAAAAATAATTTTCTAAATATTATTAATTTAATTTTTAAATTAGATCATACTTAATTAAAAATTTAAAAATTTTAATTCTATAACTACTTTTATATCACATTGAAAAATTATCTAAGATGTCATTATATTAAATCCTTCAGAATATAAAATAATAATAATAGTTACTGTTCATTAGGGTCATATTACTATTCATATTACTATTCATAATGGTATGTTACTATTCTCCAAAAAAAGAAGTTTGTTCCATCAGACTCCAAATAACATACGGAACACAATTGTTGATGACTATTTTTTGAAACTCCAAAAATAGAAGCAGCAAAATTATGTTTAAAATATAGTTATAAATATCTACTTAAAACAATGTTTCATTCATTTCATTTATTTTTTTAAACCTTGGGGTGTTACATTATCCACACCTTTATAAATTTCCTCTTTGCAATTTTATTTACTCATTAAACAAGTGATGGTACCTTTCCCTCCTAGCATTTTTAGATTCCCATGTGAATTCTTCAACCATGTGGGTTATCCACAAAATTTTTACCTGATTGAGTAAGTGGCTAATAAAGTGAAGAAGATCTAGCACCACATGAGGATAGCTCAGAGCAGGTAGGAAAATTATGCAGATAACAGAAGGAAATACTTCTCTTTTGAGATAGGTGACCATGTTATCCTTCAATTATCTCATTATAAAAGTGTGATGTGTTTTGGTAAAAAATGAAAGATAAGTACATGATTCATAGGAACTTTTTAAATCCTGAATAATGTTGGAACAGTTGTATACCGAGATGTTTTTCCACTGAGTTTATCACAGGTAAATAATGTTTTTCATGTTTCAATGTTGGGGAAGAATGTGCCAGATTTATTTGATATCATGAGCCCAGAAGCTGTTCAGATGGAAGAGCACCATTCTTATAAAGAGAAACTAGTTCAAATTCATGATCAAAGGGAACAAGTATTGTGTAAAAAGTTAATCCACCAAGTAAAGGTTTTTTTGGAGAAACCACATAGTTCAAGAACCAACATGGGAATCCAAAAATGCAATGAGGGAAAGGTACCCTCACTAGTCTTATGAGTAAATTTAATTGTGAGGATGAAATTTCTAGAAGGCGGGGATAATGTAACACCCCAAAGATTTAAAAAAATAAATGAAATGAATGAATCTTTGTTTTATGTATATATTAATAAATATCCATTAAACATAATTTTTCTGCTTCTATGTTTTGAATTTCGAAAAATGGCCATCTATAATTGTGTTTAGTAAGTTATTTGAAGTCTGATAGAACCAACTTGATTTTTTGGTGAATTGTAACATACCCTTATAAATAGTAATATGAATAGTAATATGGCCCTAAGTAATAGTAAATTCAATTATTATTATTTTTCTTTAAGGCTTTAAGATAATGAAATATTGGTAAATTTTTCAATTTGATATAAAGCAATTATAAATTTAAAATTTAAATTTTTTGAATAAAGTATGATTTTATTTAAAACATAAATTAAAAATATTTAGAAAATTATTTTCAAAAAATTGACTTCATTTTTAAATTCTACATGTCAAAAAATGGTTAGGGTGAATTTTTGGGTTTTTTTTGACATTCTTGAATTTTTGATGAATAGTGAAATAAGGTAAAATACCGAATCATTCAAATAACCAGTTAAATACACTATTTATGACATCATATGTTATGTAATTCCATATGGTTCTAACTCAAAAGTATTTATTACTAATTGGGGTCAGATTAATTAAGATTATTCATAGGCTTGAGAAAAAATATTATAACAATGATTTAAATCATGTAAAATACCTCCTCTCTACCACTATATATACCACCCTCATTCTCCTCTTCCTCTCACACCTCTCAAGACTTGATCCTTTCCAAAGTTCAACCCAATACTACTACCAAGGCTCTTTCCCAATTCCTTGAGCTTATGGTCTCATAAAAGTCCAAAACCAATGACCTTAAAGAAGATCTCAAGGAGAAGAGATCGAGGGGTAAGAATCTCCTTTCATCTTCACGTGTTTTCATTTCATTTCATTTTATTTTATTATAATCTCTTCCCATAATCTTATTCAAGAGGCATGAAATCATAAGAATATATTATATTCTTGATGTTCTCATGTTCATGGAAATTTTCTCATCATTCTTCTTCTCGTCTCCCTATCATTCAAGAAATTAAAACACAGTCCATGATGTGTTGATTTACCGACATCATGGATGATGTGATTTTGATTTCTTTTAATTCCTTCAAGGCTGTTCATGAAACCAATTTTATGGTTTAACCAGATTATAATTTATATATTATATGTTATATCAGGTTCTGTAGTCATTTTTTACACATGTGAGTAACTTATAATACAAAACGAGTTCATTACGTTCGAAGAATATCCAAAATGACCTAAACAAATATAAATAATGTTTTAAATTATGAATCATTCTCATTTCAGATTTAAAAATGATAAATGGTATAATTTATAGTTTTGGAAGTATTTAAATACCATTCCATTCCAATTCTGGAGATCCACTTCAAATCGACAAGAATACCTATCATGAACTGATCTTGGAAACCATGTAAAGAACGCACCTGACACAATGTCAATATCAAAATATTACAAATAAATGATTCAAATTATGTTTTAAAATGAACATATAATGTGTCATAAACACTAATATGGTTCCTTAAGATATTAATAAGACTCTTTTAAACATTATGCATGTGGTTTAAATACTTTTAAATTAAGAAGAACCAAAGTAAAAGAATTCTTAACCCAATCTCGATTCTTTGTGTTAAACTTATTCTTTAATCATTATGTGGAATTAAGATTACTGGTGTGATGTTTTTTAGTTTATATTATGTTTCACTATGTGTATTTAAAGTGTATACACATATCCAGTCCATTCTATTAATTCTCACTCCAATTATATTTTAAGGGACTTTCTTATTAAAATCCTTGTAAAACTGTATTTAATAAATTTTAAAAGGATTGTTTTTTATATGTATACAGAATGAATGGTTTCTTGTGATTTTAAAGATACTTTATTTCCATGATATGTTCCTTGGATATTATTTGTGGGTTTCTTATCCCATTATATCCCAAGATATTTTAGTTTGATCCAATTATAGCTCAACATATGATGGGTGACCCACATTATAGCTCTCTAAAGAATTGGGTACTCTGGAGATCGATGTTGAACAATTCCTTAAAATGTTACATAATCATGAATATTATATAGGAATATACATTATTGCAAATTGAGGATCTTTTTGGGTTTAGAGTTTCAAATAATTAAGATATCTTACAAACATGACATACAACAATCATACAAGAGGATACTACTAAAATAGTATCCATTTTTTTCAAAAAATAAATCATTAAAACTTAATAAATGATTTCTTTAACAACACTATATATGAAACATCATGACTCATTTATTTCTCTTAACCATTATTATATCCTATGAAAAACATTTTAAAAACTTGGGATGAGTAAAAAACTCAGTAAGGAATATGAAGAAAGAAAGCATTATTTAAGTGTTAACATAAAAACCAATAAAACCCACAATCATAAAAACTCATATGCATAGAAAAATCATGTAGTTGACATGGTGCATATTTACCATATCACTCTTACATTAAAACTTTCTTATGGAATAACATTTTTGGTTAACTTCCATCTCCGTAGTACCCAATGCATTAGAGAGATATAATGGGGCTCACCCATCATATCTTGAGCTATAATGGGCTCAACCCAACATAGCTTGAGCTATAATGTGATCAAACCAACATAAATAATGTAAAAAGAACATATCATGGTAATAATGTATCTTTAAAATCATAATAAAAAACTCATTCCATATACATATATATAAAAAATTCATTCTTAAATTTATTAATGAGAGTTTTAAAAGGATTTTAACAAGAAATTACCTAAAAATATAATTGGATTGAGATTTAATAGAATGGAGTAGATATGTGTATAAAATGTAAATACAAATAGTGAAACATAATATAAACCTGAAATCATCACACCCATTGTCTCAGGAGAACATAATGAACAAAGAAAATGTTAACCCAAAGACTGGAAATTGGGTTATGAATTCCCTTACCTTGGGTTCTTCTTACATAAAAATTGTTTAAAACTCATGTATAATTGTGAAAATAGTGTTATTAATATTTTTTTGAGAAATTTAGGGGAAAACCCTTTTATTAAAAAAAAACAGAAATCCCTTTTATGGGAGAAGGTGGAACCCAACAGAAATCCATAGACCCAAAGTCACAGATCTAAGAATACAATGACCCAAAGGCCCAATGACACAGTCATTACAAATCAAACCAAACATCAACTCCGCACATCCCAAAGACCCGGTAGTCATAAGACCAAAATAAGACCCAATGGTACAAACAACCATTACACAATCCATTGATAAGAAAATAATGGGATCAAATAGGCCAACCCGAGCCCAGTAACACAGCATGATCTCCGTTGCGCCGCCAGCTGACCAGCGAACCACCCCGCCTCTACGCATCAGATCGCCAACTATCGTGCTGATCACCATAGAACATCATCCACCGTAGATAGATCCATCGTCGCACCTTCTAAAATAGTGTTATTAATATCTTAATTAAACATATTAATGTTTATGACAACTTATATGATCATTGTACTACATCATTAGACACTATATTTAGTAATATTTTTTTATTTACATTGTATCAGGTGCGTTCTTTACATGGTTTCCATGATCGGTTCGTGATGGATATTTTTGTCGATTTGAAGTGAAACATAAAAATTGGTATTGAATGGTATTTAAATATTTCCAGATCTAAAAATCATACCATTTATCATTTTAAATTCTTAAACTAAGATGATTCATAAGTTAAAACATTATTGATATTTGTTTAGGTCATTTTGGTGATTCTTCAATCGTAATGAACTCATTTGTTTTATAAATTAATAACATGTGCATAAAATGGTTCCAGAACCATATAAAATATGTAATACATAAATTATAATCTGGTTCAACCATATAAATGGTTTCATGACCATTCTCAAAGAAAGTAAATGAAATTGAAATCACATTGTCCACGATGTCTGTAAATCGACACCTCACAGGCGATGTTTTAATTTCTTGAATGTCTGGGAGAGGAGAAGAAGATTGATGAGGAATTTTCCATGAACTTGAGAACATTTAGAATATACAAGATTTTATAGCTTTCATTCCACTTGGATAAGAGTAGGGGAAGAGTGTATAATAAAAGAAATGGAAATGAAAGTAAAACACATGAAAATGAAAGGAGATTCTTACCCGATGATCTCTTCTACTTGAGATCCTCCTTAAGGCCATTGGTATTGGCCTTTGATAAGACCATAAGATCTAGGACGTATGTAAGATCCTTGGGAGGAGTATTGGCTACATATTAGGTAAGTTTCAAGGCTTGAGAGGCATGGGAGGAAGAGGGGAATGGTGGTGGTAATTATAGTGAAGGTGAGGATGTATTTTACATTATTTAAATCATTATTATAATATTTTTTCTCCAGACTAAGATTAATCATAATTCATGTGACCTAAAATAGTAATAATTGAATTTCAGTTCTAACCAATTGGTCTTACATCACTTATGATGTGATAAATGGTGTATTTAACTGATAATTTGAATAGATGATATTTTATTGTATTTCACTATTCATAAAAAATACATGTATTCCAAAAAAATACCAAAAATTCACCCTAACCATTTTTCGACTTGAAAAATTCAAAAATGAACTCCATTTTTCAAAAAAAAATTTATAAATATTATTAATTTAATTTTTAAGTAAAATTATAATTTATTTAAAAATTAAGAATTTTAATTCTATAAATGGATTTATATCACATTGAAAAATTATCCAAAGATGTAATTATCCTAAAGACTTAGGAAAATAAAATAATAATAAAATTTACTATTCATTAGGGTCATATTAATATTCATATTACTATTCATAAGGGTATGTTACTATTCACCAAAAAAACATGTTGGTTTCACCAGACTCCAAATAACATACTGAACACAATTTTAGGTGAACGTTTTTCTAAATTCAAAACATAGAAGAAACAAAATTATGTTTAAAGGCCAGTTATAAATATCTATTTAAAACAAATTTTCCTTCATTTAATTTTTTTAAACCTTTTGGGTGCTATATTATCCCCACCTTCTAGAAATTGCGTCCTCCCAATTTTATCTACTCATTAAACAAGTGAGGGTACGTTTTGCTCATAGAATTTATAGATTCCCATGTTGCTTTTAAAACCATGTGGTTTCTCTAAAAAACTTTTACTTGGTGGATTACCTTATTCCCAAATACCTATTCCTTTCAATCAAGAATATGAACTGGTTTCTCTTCATAAGAATGGTTCTCTTCAAGATGAACTGCTTATGGGATTAAGACATGAGATGAATTTGAGACATACTTCCTCAACATCGAAACATAAAAAACATTATATACCTGAGATAAAATCAGAGGAAAAGCTACTCAGTATGAAACTAGTCCAAATTTCTCCCTGATTTCAAAAGGAAAGATGGATTGCGGACATTTATTTCATTTCTTACCAAAATTGATCAAACATTTCCAAGGAGATATTTTAAGGAAAACACGATAACCTACCTTGAAATAGAATTCTTTCATCTATTATCTGCATAACTTTTCTACCTGCTCTGATCCGTCCTCAAGTGCTGCTGGATCATCTTCACTTTCTCAACCACTTTCTCTAATAATTCTGGTCTCATCAACTTCCTTTCCCCGACTTTATCCCAAAAAGCTATAGTTCAATACTGGTTCCCATACAATGCCTTAAAAGGTTCCATATGTATACTTTAATGAAAACTATTAGTAAAAGAAAACTCAAATAAAGAAAGATATTGATACCAACTTCCATGGTAGTCCATTAAACAAGCTCCAAGAAAATCCTCCAATGTCTAAATTGTTCATTCTGACTGCCAATCTGATTGAGGATGAAAAGTTGTACTAAAATTTAATTTCATTCCCATCAACATATAAATCCCCTTCCAAAAGATAGAAATGAACCTGCAATCCCGATCAGATAAGTTGGAAATAGGAACTCCATGTAACCTACCAATATCTTTGAGGTAAAATCAAGAAAGATGATCCAATGAAATTGTATATCAAATTAAATGGAAATGTACAGATTTTGTTATCCAATCAACAATAACCCAAATATCATTGTTAATCGAAAAGTCTTAGGTAGTCACACCATGAAGTCCATGGATATATTCACCCATTTCTACTCTGTCATTGGAAAAGTTAGAAGAATCCACTTCGGTAACTGCAACTCTGCTTTAACCTATTGACATGTCAAAAATTTCACAGTAAAATCAGCAATATACATTTTCATTCCATCCCACCAGTAATACTCCTGATGGTCTCTATACATCTTAATACATCCAGGATAAACTGAAAGTGGAGAACAATGAGGTTCACACAACAAATATTTCTTTAATTAGAAATCACAAGGCATAGAAAACCTTTTTCAAAATCTTAAATAACAATATTTATCAAAGTTAAATTCTGATAACATTCCCATTTTATGCAATTCTAATTTTTTATTTAGCTCATGTTTTGATCCCAGAAGTAGTTCAGCTAGAAGATAACCTTTCATATTTAGAGAAACCAATTCATATTCTTGATCGAAGGGAACAAGTATTGAGGAATAATGTAATCCACCAGGTAATGGTTTTGTGGGGAAACCACATGGTTGATGAAGCTACCTGGGAGTCTAAAATTTTTATGAGGGAATGATACCTTTACTTGTTTAATAAGTTAATGAAATGTAAAGGATGCAATTTCCAGAAGGTGGGGATAATGTAATACCCCAAGGTTCTCTAAAGATAAATTAAAATTCATGAAACTTTGTTTTTATGTATATATTTATTACTATCCTTTAATTTTTTTCCCTCTTCTATGTTTTGAATATCAAGAAACGTTCATCTACAATTGTGATCAGTAAGTTATTTTGAGTCTAAATAAACCAACTTGTTTTTTGGTGAATAGTAATAAGAATAGTAATATGACCCTTTTGAATAGTAAATTATATTATTATTTTATTTTGATAAGGATATATGATAATGATATGTCGAATATTTTTTTTCAAGGTGTTAAAAAAAGTTATAGATTTAAAACTGTTATTTTTTTAAAAATTATGATCTTATTTAAAAAATAAATTAATAGTATTTACAATATTATTTTCAAAAAATGGATTTCATTTTTGAATTCTACACTTTGAGAAATGGTTTGGGAGAATTGTTTGGAATTTTCTAAAATTCTGGAATTTTTTATGAATAGTGAAATACAATAAAATACCATATATTCAAATTATCAGTTAAATACATTATTTATGACATCTTTTGTAACATAAAAAGAAAATAAAGAATAATTCATTTTCATATTTATTAATATTTATAAATTAAATATTAATTCTACTCTAAAGGGGATGCTATGTTCGATGGTGTAACCATTATGCAACAACATGTTTTTTTGAAATCTTATGTTGCACACAATGCTGAGTCATACAGAAAAATAATAGTATAATATTATCTTAAATGGTAGTTAACACCTACCAACTGTATGGGTGTGAATGAACATAACTAACTACAATACTAATATATATGTTTGTTAAATGTTTTTATATTTATCCAATAAAAGTTAGAGGCTTAAAATGTGAATGAATCTAATTTTAAGCACAAATAGTATAATATTCTTTAAAATGTCGATTTACCACCTTTTGATGAAAACCCACTTTAAATCCAGTTTTGGTTACTTTTATATGTTCTATTTGACAAAATAAAAATCGTCTTTAAAAAAATGCTTTTTGTTTTGAAAATAGGAATTGATATTAAAATTAATTAATCCAAATTATATGTTTTGAATTTGGAAAAATAGAAATCATTTTTGAATTTGGAATACCAAATATATCTTAGGCTGAAATGTTGGTATTTTTCTAAAAAACTTCAATTTTTGATGAATAGGAAAACACTAAGTAGTAGTTAAAAAACAGACTTTTTCATTTAAATGAAATTTCACCGCTTTTTTAAATTTAATTTCAAAAATACGACATTCATGGTTGTTATTAGTATGTCAAACGTGGCTCAATAAGATGAAAATAATTTTTCATGAATAATAACTTTTGACTTTTAATTACCATAGTTAAAGGTAAATAGGGTATTTCAAGATAAAAATAACATTATAATAATATTAATTTACACTAACATGTGTCCTAATCCTATTGTTTGATACATTTCGGACCATGGGAATCCTTGGGTCGATTGTGGGACCGCATGGTGCCACTTAAGAATGGTAATTACACTTGATGTGAATTAATTTAATGTAATGAAAAAAATGACATAAACATATATGTTTTAGTAAATCAATTGTTAATGGGGTTAGATAATGTAACACCCCAAGCTTCCACGGTATGCTTCTCTTTGAATAGTATAGTAGCGTGTGTTGTATGCAACTTCGAGTTCTAACACACACCACAACCAATCAAACTAGCCGTTATGAATAGTAATACCTACTTTTTGAAATTTTATAAATTTTATCTCTCAAATTGGAATTCATTTTTGGATTTGGAATATCGAATTTAGCCTAGGGTGAAATTTTGGTACTTTTCAGATAACTTTTATATTTTGATGAATAGTGAAAATTACTAAATTTTAATTAAAAACAACTTTTTTAATAAAAATAATCATTAGTGATAAATTATAAATTAGAGTGTTTTTAAAGTATATTTAGAATATATTTTTACCATTTAATACAATTTTGGTCATTGTACATAAAATCACAATTAAACCGGACATAAACAAGTGTCAATCTTTTGATAGTTATTATATCTTAAAAACACGCTTTTTGTTTTGACGACATGAATTAATTTTAAATTAAATTCTGCCACATCTGTGTTTTAAATTTGGAAAAAATGGATTACATATTTTGAATCATGATTTCCAAATTGTTTAAATAGGTAACTTTTATTTTTAGACATATTTGAATAATTACTTCGGTAAATATTTTATTTACCATGGTTAAAGGGTAAATCCGGTAAATAAGGGTAAAAAGATAATATTATAAAAAAAATAAATTACCCTAAAATGTGTCCTAAACTTATTGGTGGATACATGTCCGACCATGGGAATCTTTGGGTCGATTTTGGGACCCCATGGAGCCACTTGTAGGTGATAGGGACACTTTATATTAATTAAGTTAAAGTAAATACAAAAATGCCAAAAACTTATATCTTTTAACAATTTTTTTTTACATATGGTTATATATGTTATATATTCGATTATAAATATTAATTATAAATCTAAAACGATTTCCTACATAATTTTATTTTACTTATAATTTTTATACATTTAAAAAGTAAAAATATATATGACATAATAATGATGCAGTATTTTCCTTATTAATGAAAGAATCAAATAATTGGTATTATAAATGTTACAATAAATATAATTTGAAATTTTTTATGACATAAACTAATTTTATTGGTTAATATGACATGTTAGGATTTATTAATGTATATGATTCTTGTATAATTTAATAACAATTATTTCACCATTATACAGGAGGTTAACCTACCCTCAACCAAGGAAAAGTACAAGGTAAGAGGTTTTCATATCACTCCTTATTCCCGTGAGATTCATACCATATTTCCACTATTACCTTTTGTGTGGTGTATGTACTGCCCATAATTGTATTATTTGGGTAATACACTGTAATTTATGTGTATTATTTATTCATTGTATGATACCTCTTTCATGGGGTGTGTTTTTCGTATATTACCAAATTGGTAAGGGTTTATTTCACAATCTCTTCATTATCTGAGGTTGTTTATTCGTAATTATCTACTGGGACCTCTTTATCATCCACATCCATGTTTGTTAAAAATGTATTTCAAAACATTCTTAATATTTTAAATAATATGGTTTAAATCCATTTATACCCTTGTTTGACTATTTTTATACGAAGTTTATAAAGGAATCCTTCCGTCGTTTTCCAAACAAGGTCCTTTTTAACCTTTTTGATAGAATTAAGGTAAGAATGTTTTTTTAACTTATACGGCGGGTGCGGCTATTTTCCACCATTATAAAATCTTTGAATCTTCCCTTACAAGATTATAAGAATATTTTCAAAGTAAATGTTTTCTTTTATAATTATGTGACGTTTGAATGATTTAAAAAAAGAGATATTTCTCTCAAATAGTTTTGATTTCATCTATGTCAACATATTTTGATAAACTTTACACTTGTTTGAAGTTGATTTATTATGATAAAAATCTTTCATATTGTATTTAAGGTTTTGTGACATGTTTGACTATGGATGAGTTATTTGTATGCCATTAATGGTTTATGATTAATTTTTTGGCATTTCGTATGTTAGTTTTAATACGAATGATTATGTTATATTTCATCATATTCTTAAGATGAATGTGTTGGACTAGTATGTTCCGGGTTGGGGACCGGTAAAAGTAAGCCCTCCGGGTTGGGGTCCTGTTATAGCAGACCCTTCGGATTGGTGTCCAGTTATTAGAGGCACTCCGGGTTAGAGTCCGATTACAGAGGCTCTCCGGGATGGAGTCCGAATACAGAGGCTCTCCGGGTTGGGTTCCAGTTACAGTTATCTCTTAGGTCTTGGCACGGGGCCTTGACATAGAAATTAAAGTTTGGAATTATGCATTCCCTTGTTATGAAAGTGGTTATTTAAATTTCATATGATTAGTCAATTAGTATAATATCCATGTGAATAATTAAATGGAATTATTTCATTTTATCTTTTCCATATTATGATGAAGGTAAAGATTAAAAGTCTTTTGTTTTAGTTATACAATGCCTTAAATGTTTATGTTTATTTATGCAATTTTCTGTTATATTGTTATCCTTACTGAGCATCTGAGCTCACCCATTTCAATGTTTTATATTTCCCAGGATGTGAAGAAGTATTTTATGAATGACCTATAAGGATATTATGAGGGGATATGAAAAAAAGATGTGGTTGTAGTTTTTTTAATTTATGATATAATGTATGACTTATTAATATATCTAGTGTTTCTAAGGCTGCTAAACTGATTGGCCTTTCAGGATTTGATCCCGTGTGATCATAAAAATGTTATGTAATAATGCACCGACTCTGGGTAACTGGGGTCGGGGAATTACAGTTGGTATCATAGGAAGTTTAGTACAACCCTTGGAAACTAGATTTAGATAAACTCTGATTAGAGAACATAGCCCTAAGATAGAATTTAAGGATTAGTATATAAGAACTTCCTAGAATTTTGGTATTGTAGAGATTTTGTGAGTTTTCCAAGCAATACATCCCTGTCTGGATATGATCAGGTAGAGGTGGCTCTGGCACAGATGTACCTAGGGGTAAGACCCGAAAACACCGCTTTGAGCATGACTCGAACGGGAACTGGTGCACAACAATGTTCCTTGCTGTACTCTTTGTTATGACACTCCCAAGGGATATGTTTAGGAAAATTCTCATTTTCTTTACAAACCATTATGAAGGGTTATGAGTATATACTTCTCAAAGAAAACATTTTTATGATTATGGATTATATCGATAAACTGTTCAATTTATGTTAAGTGTTTTACAAGTATGGAAATATGTGTTTTGATTCATAAACTGATCTAGTTTATGACATTGTTTAGAAATGGCGCCTAGTGGAAGGAATGGAAACCGTATCAATGCACACACTCCATGTAGGGATTTACCTCCTGCTCAAGATAATTATAGTGGAGCTGGTGATGCAACTGGTGCTGATCAGCTAATCACCATACTGGGACAACTCACTCAGGTTATGAATAATAACCTTACCTGTATGGAGCACCCTAATCTGTAGTGTGTAGGATCAATGTTAGATCGCTTCATGAGGCAGCAACCACCAACATTCAATGGGAGTACAAATCCATTAGTAGCTGAGCAATGTATAAGTTCCCTAGAGAATATATTTCATGCCTTGGGGAGTAGTGAAAGGAAAAAAGTTATCATGGCAGTTTACCACCACACTGGAGATGCTGATCAATGGTGGTCATTGATTCAAAACACGAAGGAAGATGATGAAGTATCAAATATGGAATGGAGGGAGTTCAAAGGGATTCTCTTAGAAAAATACTTTCCTCATGACCATCGAGAAGATATGGAAAAGAAATTTCTGAGTCTGAGGCAAAAGGAGGATGAGAATGTCGCAAAGTATGAGGCTAACGTTACAAGGTTATCACGGTATGCTGGAGATTATATACGTAACCCAATAAGTAATATTAATCATTTCTTTTATGGGTTAAAACCATTTCTTCATCGAGCATTAGTCTTACAATTTTTCTCAACGTACGAAGATATAGTCTCTTGTGCTATCAAGATAGAAAATGAATTCTCTAAATCTTATGACAATAAAGTAAAGCAAGAGAAGAAGAGAATGATGGAGAAAGAGACAGATAAAGGGAAAAAGGGAAAGAATAATTTTACATTATGTGAAATTTGTGGGAATAAACACCCCGGTACTTTCCTAAAAGGAATGGGAGTTTGTTACAAATGTGGAGAAAAAAGTCACCAGACTCGTGATTGCAAGAGAAAGAAGGAGGTTGTCAATGTTGAATGCTACAATTATAGAGAAATGGGGCATTATGCAAATGAATGACCTAAGAGTAAGGGAAAATTACCTCAGAAAAGGCCAAGGGATCAAGGCCAAGATTATGCTGTTACTACAGTTGAAGAGGAATAATTAATGTATTTGTGTTTTTGGACTCGAGGACTATATTCTGGTTATGAGAATAACATGATATATATATGGATTGTACTGAAGTACTTGTTGTTTTCATTAAGGGTTTAATATGACTAAGGTAATCATATTTTAAGTATGTGACAATAATAGAAACTTTACTCTGTTTCGATAATCTGACGTTGCGGTTGATTTTTGAATTTAGATACCTTTTACAGAGAGTCTGGACAGAGGTACTTTCGATACCTTTAATGTTTTGGAATGGCTTAAGTTGAAGATTGGATAGTTTATTCAAGGTTAAAACATTTATTATGATTATTTTTTGAATATTATGATACTATAGTTTTAGGAAAAGGAAAACCTGTAGGTAAGGCGATAACCCGTCACTTCGGACAAAGCTGCAGGAATCGAAGTAACAACCATAGTGCGACATGCCTTTATTACCTACCACTAGCCTACAGGAAGTCCCTGGTTATTAAAAAATATTTTTTTTATTATAATGGTATGTGTTAAGGATTGTAACCTTATACTATTAGGATAAATATAATATTTTTGAGTTCTATTATCTTTTGGAGTGAGAGATGATTTTGTGGTAGAAGTTAGTTGAAGGATGAAAACTCTACTTGTCAAGATGTACATATATATATATATATATCTTATTCTGTGAAGAAATTAATTATTGAACTTTAGGGAAGGGATATTAAGACCAAAAATGTGTTATCCTAATACATTATGTTTTGTTGAACTGATGATATTTTAAATCATCATAGACTGATGGCTTTGAGGCCCTCAATTCTACACTTTTTTTTGATCGATGAACTCTATCACTCCCTATAAATATTTATGTTTTCCCTTTAATTACATGTATATAATTTCAACCAATGTTCTCATATTCGAAACCCTAATTTGGTGGTGACATTCTCATTTCCCTTTCCCTCTTATTAAAACTAAATTTTATTGACCCTATTTCTGATATGGGTTTTCCACAAAGGTATTCTCTATTTTCAACCTTTTATTTTCAAAGAACAATTTCCAATTGAGAGGACACAATTATTTGAAGAAGGAGAGAATTTAACACCCCAAGCTTTAACGGTATGCTTCTTTTTGAATAGTATAGTAGCGTGTGTTGTACGCAACTTTGAGTTTTAACACACACCACAACCAATCAAACTAGCCGTTATGAATAGTAATACCTACTTTTTGAAATTTTATAAATTTTATCTCTCAAAATGGACTTATTTTTTGGATTTGGAATATCAAATTTATCCTAGGATGAAATTTTGGTACTTTTCGGATAACTTTTATATTTTACTGAATAGTGAAAATTACTAAATTTTAATTAAAAACAAATTTTTTAATCAAAATAATTAATAGTGATAAATTATGAATTTGAGTAGTTTGAAAGTATATTTAGAATATATTTTTACCATTTAATACAATTTTGGTCATTGGACATAAAATCACAATTAAACTGTACATAAAAAAGTGTCAATATTTTGATAGTTATTATATCTTAAATACACACTTTTTGTTTTGACAGCGGGAATTAATTTTAAATTAATTTCTGCCACTTCTTTTTTTTGAAATTGGAAAAATGGATTCCATATTTTGAATCAGGATGTCCAAATTGTGTAAATAGGTGTCTTTTATTTTTAGACCTTTTTGAATAATTACTTCGGTAAATATTTTATTTACCATGGTTAAAGGGTAAATCCGGTAAATAAGGGTAAAAAATAATAATATAATAATAATAAATTATCCTAAAACGTGTCCTAATCTTATTGGTGGATACATTTCTGACCATGGGCATCTTTGGGTCGATTTTGGGACCCCATGGTGCCACTTTTAGGTGACAGGGACACTTTATATTAATTAAGTTAAAGTAAATACAAAAATTCCATAAGCTTATATCTTTTAACAAAACAATTTTTACATAGGGTTATATATGTTATATTTTCTATTATAAATATTAATTATAAATATAAACCGATTTCCTACATAATTGTATTTTATTTATAATTTTTAAACATTTAAAAAGTAAAAATATATACGACACAATAATGATGCAGTATTTTCCTTATTAATGAAAGAATCAAATAATTGGTATTATAAATGTTACAATAAATATAATTTGAACATTTTGATGACATAAACGAATTTTATTGGTTAATATGACATGTTAGGATTGCTTAAATGAATTTGTTTTGAATTGATAAAGTTTTTAAGACTTTAACAAAGAATAATTATTGAGTAGTGTCAAAATTGACATAAATGAGTTTTTAAAACAAATATTATATCATTAATTTATATTCTATTCCTAAAAATCTAAGGTTCAGCCAAATGACTCATATAATTTTTGGTATATAATTAATCGACCATTTTGGGGTCACTTGGATGTATATAGTATGTTTATTAACTATATAATATAAAAATACAATGTGACATAGTAAGTCTCAAACTAATTAACTAAGAGTTAAAACTAAACGATAAGGTTAATATAATGACCCAAACCTGTATAGAATCTACTGGTTGAAAGGATTTCGACCCATCCCCACCTTAAACTTTTAATAATACACTTTTGATCCTTTAGAAACTGACTATTATTTTATTATAAAACAATACTTTATGTTTTTCCTAAAGAGCCCCTCACCCCTCTTATAAAAGGGAACTCCCCCTTCTCATTATTTCACACCTTCAAAGCCATTTGGCTCGGCCAAACTCTACCCAAATATCCTCCCAACTTCCCTCAATTCATCCTAGAGGCCTTATTTTGATCCTAAATCCAACCTAAGTATCCCTTTTGATCAAATTAAAAGTAAGAATCCGAAGAAGAGGTAACGTCTTCACCACCCTCTTTAAAGTTCCTTTCTTTTTCAACTTCTTTTTTCCTTGTTATTTCCATTCTAAAATAATAAATCCAGTATCTTCTATATAATGTGATGTTATTATAATTATGTAACAAACAAATTCATTATTCTATCCATCCCTTGAATGACATGTCACCATACGTGCGTACGTACGACCAACCATCTCCATGTTGTGGTGTAATTGTTGTTCAATATATTATTATTCAGATGGCTATAATAATGATGTATAATTCATGAATATAATAAATATAACATGATAATGATTCTGTCTATATGATATAGCATCTAATTATATATTATTTTAATATCAAAATAATGATATTGTCGCTCTTGCGTACGTACGGACTACCGTCTCCATGAACACGATGAGATTCATTCCCCATCGTATCCATGCAATTATAATTATCATTTGATGATTAAAAATAATGTTTAAGGACTTGATATCATTCTGGATATGAATAATATACAACTTATCCATAATAAAAACGACATATGTCACAAAACATATAGAAGAAAATGAGTAAGTTAACACCCGAAACGACGATAATACTAAGATATTATCAACAAAGCAATATTAAAAGATCATATATGATATCATATTAATGTATATGATTCTTGTATAATTTAATAACAATTATTTCACCATTATAAAAGAGGTTAAACTACCCTCAACCACGGAAATGTATAAGTTAAGGGGTTTTCATCTCACTCCTTCTTCCCATTAGATTCATACCATATTGCCACTATTACCTTTTGTGTGGTGTATGTACTGCACATAATTGTATTCTTTGTGTAATACACTTTAATTTATGTGTATTTACATATTCATTGTATAATACTTCTTTCATGGGGTGTATGTTTCGTATGTTACCAAATTGGCAAGGGTTTATTTCACAATCTCTTTATTATCCGAGGCTGTTTATATGTAATTATCTACTGGGACCTCTTTATTATCCACATCCATGATTCTTAAAAATGTATTTCAAAAAATTCTTACTATTTTACAGAATATGGTTTAAAGTCATTTATACCCTTGTTTGACTTTTTTTATAAGATGTTTATAAAGGAATCTTTCGGTCGTTTTCCAAACAAGGTCTTTTTAACCTTTTTGACAGAATTAAGGTAAGAATGATTTTTTTAACGTATATGGAGGGTGCGGCTATTTTCCACCGTTATAAAATCTTTGAAACTTCCCTTACAATATTATAAGAATATTTTCAAATTAAATGTTTTATTTTATAATTATATGACTTTTAAATGATTAAAAAAAGAGATATTTCTCTCAAATAGTTTTTATTTCATCTATGTCAACATCCTTTGATAAATTTTACACCTATTTGAAGTTGATTTATCATGATACAAATCTTCCATATTGTATTTAAGGTTTTGTGATATGTTTGACTATGAATGATTTATTTTTATGCCATTAATGGTTTATGATTAATATTTTGGAATTTCATATGTTAGTTTTAATACGAATGTTTATGTTATATTTCATCCTCTTCTTAAGATGAATGTGTTGGACTAGTATGTTCCAGGTTGGGGACCGGTAAAAGTAAGCCCTCTGGGTTGGGGTCCTATTACAGCAGACCCTTCGGGTTGGTGTCTGGTTATAAGAGGCACTCTTGGTTAGATTCTAGTTATAGAGGCTCTCCGGGATAGAGTCCAGTTACAGAGGATCTCCGGGTCGGGTTACAGTTACAGTTATCCCTTAGGTCTTGGCACGAGGCCTTGACACAGAAATCAAAGTTCGGCATTATGCATTCCCTTTTTATGAAAGTTGTTATTGATATTTCATGTGATTAGTCGATTAGTATAATATCCATGTGAAAAATTATATGGAATTATTTCATTTTATCTTTGCCATATTATGATGAAGTTCAAGTTTAAAAGGATTTTGTTTTAGTTATACATTGACTTAAATGTTTATGTTTATTTGTGCAAGTTTCTGCTCTATTATTATCCTTACTGAGCATCTGAGCTCACCCCTTTCAATGTTTTATTTTTCTCAGGATGTGAAGAAATATTTTATGAATGACCTGCAAGGATAGTATGAGGGGATATGAAGAAAAGATGTTGTTGTAGTTTTTTTTAATTTATGATGTAATGTATGACTTATGAATATATCTAGTGTTTCCATGGCTACTAAACTGGCCGGTCTTTCAGGATTTGATCCCTTGTGATCATGCCAATGTTATGTAATAATGCACCGACTCTGGGTAACTAGGGTCAGGGAATTACAGTTGGTATCAGAGGAAGTTTAGTACAACCCTTGGAAACTAGATTTAGATAAAATATGATTAGAGAACATAGACCTAAGATAGAATTTGAGTATTAGTATAGAAGAACTTCCTAGAATTTTGGTATTGTAGAGATTTTGTGAGTTTTCCAAGTAGTACATCCATGTCTGGATACGAGCAGGTAGAGGCGGCTCTGGCATAGATGTACCTAGGGGTAAAACCCGAAAACACCGCTTTGAGCTTGACTCGAATGGGAACTGGTGCACGACAACAGGCCTTGCTGCACTCTTGGTTATGACACTCCTGGGGGATATGCTTAGGATAATTCTCATCTTCTTTACAAACCATTATGAAGGGTTATAAGTATATACTTCTCAAAGAAAATATTTTTATGATTATGGATTATATCAATAATCTATTCAATTTATGTTAAGTGTTTTACAAGTATACAATTATGTATTTTGATTCATAAACTGATCAAATTTATTCCATTTTTTAGAAATGGCGCATAGTGGAAGGAATGAAAACCGTATCAATGCACGCACTCCATGTAAGGATTTCCATCCTGCTCAAGATAATTATAGTAGAGCTAGTGATGCAACTAGTGCTGATCAGCTAATCACCACATTGGGAAAACTCACTCAGGTTATGAATAATAACCTTACCCGTATGGAGCACCCTGATCTGCAGCATGGAGGATAAATGTTAGATCGCTTCATGAGGCAGCAATCACCAACATTCAATGGGAGTACAAATCCATTAGTAGCTGCGCAATGGATAAGTTCCCTAAAAAAATATTCCATGCCTTGGAGAGTAGTGAAAGGGAAAAAGTTATCATGGCAGTTTACCACCTCACTGAAGATGGTGATCAATGGTGGTAATTGATTCAAAACATGAAGGAAGATGATGAAGTATCAAATATGGAATGGATGGAGTTCAAAGGGATTTTATTTGAAAAATACTTTCCTCATGATCATCGAGAAGATATGGAAAATAAATTTCTGAGTCTGAGGAAAAAGGAGGATGAGAATGTTGCAAAGTATGAGGCTAACGTTACAAGGTTAGAAAGGTTTGCTAGAGATTATATACGCAACCCAAGAAGTATGATTGATCGTTTCTTTGATGGGTTAAAACCATTTCTTCATCGATCATTAGTCTCACAATATTTCTCAACGTACGAAGATATAGTCTCATGTGCTATCAAGACAGAAAAGGAATTCTCTCAATCATATGACAATAAAGTAAATCTAGAGAAGAAGGGAACGATGGAGCAAGAGACAGATAAAGGGAAAAAGGGAAAGAAGGATTTTCCATTATGTGAAAATTGTGGGAAGAAACACCCCGGTACTTGCCTAAAAGGAATGGGAGTTTGTTACAAATGTGGAGAAAAAGTTCACCAGACTCGTGATTGCAAGAGAAAAAATGAGGTTGTCAATGTTGAATGCTACAATTGTAGAGAAATGGGGCATTATGCGAATGAATGTCCTAAGCATAAGGGAATCTTACCTCAGAAAAGTCCAAGGGATCAAGGCCAGGCTTATGTTGTTACTACAATTGAAGAGTAATAAATAATGTATTTGTGTTTTTGCACTCGAGGATTATATTCTGGTTTTCAGAATAACGTGATATATATAAGGATTGTACTACAGTACTTGTTGTTTTCATTAAGGGTTTAATATGACTAAGGAAATCATATTTTAAGTATGTGACAATAAGAGAAACTTTACTCTGTTTGGATAATCTGACGTTGCAATTGATTTTGGAATTTGGATACCTTTTATAGTGAGTCTGGACAGAGGTACTTTGGATACCTATAATGTTTTGGATTGGATTAAGTTGAACTTTGGATAGTATTATTCAAGGTTAAAACATTTCTTATGATTATATTTGGAATATTATGATACTATAGTTTTATGAAAAGGACAACCTGTTGGTCGGGCAATAACCCATCACGTAGGAAAAAGTTGGAGGAATCGAACTGACAACCATAGTGCGGCAAGCCTTTATTACCTACCACTATCCTACATGATGTCCCTGGTTATTTCACAATATTATTTTCATTATAATGGTATGTGTTAATGATTGGAACCTTATACTATTAGGATAAATATAATATTTTTGAGTTCTATTATCATTTGGAGTGAGAGATGAGTTTGTGGTAGAAATTAGTTGAAGGATGAAAACTGTACTTGTCAAGATGTATATATATATATTTATCTTATTCTAGGAAGAAATTAATTATTGAACTTTAGGGAAGGGATATTAATAAAAAAAATGTGTTATCCTAATACCTAATGTTTTGTTGAACTGATGATATTTTAAATCATCATAGATTGATGGGTTTGAGGCCCTTAATTCTACACTTTTTTGTGATTGATGACCTCAATCACTCCCTATAAATATTTACGTTTCCCTTTAATTACGTGTCTATAATTTCCACAAATTTTCTCCTACGCAAAACCCTAATTTGGTGGAGAAATTCTCATTTCCCTTTCCCTCTTTTTAAAACTAAATTTTATTAACCCTATTTCCGATATGGGTTTTCCACAAAGGCATTCTTTATTTTCAACCTTTTATTTTCAAAGAATAATTTCCAATTGCAAGGATGCAATTATTTGAAGGAGGGGATAATGTAACACCACAAGCTTCCACGATACACTTCTCTCTGAATAGTAGATTAGCATGTGTTGTATGCAACTTCGAGCTCTAACACACACCACAACCAATCAAACTAGCCGTTATGAATAGTAATACCTACTTTTTGAAATTTTATAAATTTTATCTCTCACAATGGACTACATTTTTGGATTTTGAATATCAAATTTATCCTAGGGTGAAAGTTTTGTACTTTTCAGATAACTTTTATATTTTGATGAATAGTTAAAATTACTAAATTTTAATTAAAAACAACTTTTTTAATAAAAATAATTAATAGTGATAAATTATGAATTTGAGTGGTTTTAAAGTATATTTAGAATATATTTTTACCATTTAATACAATTTTGGTCATTGGACATAAAATCACAATTAAACCGGACATAAACAAGTGTCAATCTTTTGATAGTTATTATATCTTAAAAACACGCTTTTTGTTTTGACAGTAGGAATAAACTTTAAATTAATTTCTGCCACTTTTGTGTATTGAAATTGTAAAATATGGATTCCATATTTGGAATCAGGATGTCCAAATTGTGTAAATGGGTATCTTTTATTTTTATACATTTTTGAATAATTACTTCGCTAAATAGTTTATTTACCATGGTTAAAGGGTAAATCCGATAAATTAGGGTAAAAAAATAATATTATAATAATAATAAATTACTATAAAACATGTCCTAACATTATTGGTGGATACATGTCTGACCATGGGTATATTTGGGTCGATTTTGGGACCCCATGGAGCCACTTGTAGGTGATAGGGACACTTTATATTAATTAAGTTGAAGTAAATAAAAAAATGCCATAAGATTATATCTTTTAACAATTTTTTTTACATAGGGTTATATATGTTATATTTTCAATTATAAATATTCATTAGAATGATAAAATGATTTCCTACATAATGGTATTTTATTTATAATTTTTAGACATTAGAAAAGTAAAAATATGTATGACACAATAATGATGCAGTATTTTCCTTATTAATGAATGAATCAAATAATTGGTATTATAAATTTTAAAATAAATATAATTTCAAAGTTTTGATGACATAAAAAAATTTTACCGGTTAATATGACATGTTAGGATTTATTCAATGAATTTGGTTCTACTTAACAATGTTTTTAAGTCTTTAACAAAAAACAATTATTTAGTAGTGTCAAAATTTACATAAATGAGTTTTAAAAAAAATATTATATTATTAATTTATATTCTATTCCTAAAAATATAAGGTTCGGCCAAATTACTCATATCAATATTGGTATATCATTAATGGACTACTTTGGGGTCTCTTGGATGTATATAGTAAGTTTATTAACTATATAATATAAAAATACAAAGTGACATAGTAAGTGTCAAACTAATTAACTAAGAGTTAAAACTAAAATATAAGGTTAATATAATGCCCCAAACCTTTCTAAAATCTATTGGTTGAAAGGAAATAGACCCATCCCCACCAGAGAATTTGAATATTCTACTTTGGATCCTTTAGAAACCGAATATGATTTTAAAATAATACTTTAAGTTTTTCCTAAAGAGCCCCTCACCCCTCTTATAAATGGGCACTCCCCCTTCTCATTATTTCACACCTTCAAAGACATTTGGCTTGTCCAAACACTGACCAAATATCCAACCTACTTCCCTCAATTCATCCTAGAGGACTTATTTTGATCAGAAAGCCAACCTAAGGAGCCCTTTTGATCAAATCAAAAGGAAGAATTCAAATAAGAGGTAACGTCTTCACCACTCTCTTTAAAGTTCCTTTCTTCTTAAACTTCTTCTTTCCTTGTTATTTCCATTATAAAATAATAACTACAGTTTATTATATATAATGTGATGTTATTATAATTATGGAACAAACAAATTCATTATTCTATCTATCCCTTGAATGACATGTCACCATACGTGAGTACGTACGGCCTACCGTCTCCATGTTGTGGTGTAATTGTCGTTCAATATATTATTATTTATATGGTTACAATAATTATGTATAATTCATGTAAATGAAAAATATAACATGATAATTATTCTGTATATAAGATATACCATCCAATTATGTATTATTTTAATATCAAAATAATGATATTGTCGCTCGTGCGTACGTACGGACTACCGTCTCCACGAACGCGATGAGATTCATTACCCATCGTATCCATGCAATTATAATTCTCATTTGATGATTTAAAATAATGTTTAAGGACTTGATATCATTCTAGATATGAATAAGATACAACCTATCCATAATAAAAATGAAATATGTCACAAAACATATAAAAGAAAATGAGTAAGTTAACACCCGAAACGACGATAATACTAAGATATTATCAACAAAGAAATATTAAAAGATCATATATGATATCATATCAATGTATATGATTCTTGTATAATTTAATGACAATTATTTCACCATTATACAGGAGGTTAACCTACCATCAACCAAGGAAAATCACAAGGTAAGGGGTTTTCATCTCACTCCTTATTCCCGTGAGATTCATACCATATTGCCACTATTACCTTTTGTGTGGTGTATGTACTGACCATAATTGTATTCTTTGTGTAATAAACATTAATTTATGTGTATTTACATATTCATTGTATGATAGCTCTTTCATGGGGTGTCTGTTTCATAAGTTACCAAATTGGTAAGGGTTTATTTCACAATCTTTTCATTATCATAGGTTTTTATACGTAATTATCTACTGGGACCTCTTTATCATCCACATCCATGTTTCTTAAAAATGTATTTCAAAACATTCTTAGTATTTTACATAATATGGATTAAAGTCATTTATACCCTTTATTGACTTTTATTATAAGAATTTTATAATGGATTCTTTCCGTCATTTTCCAAATAAGGTTTTTTAACCTTTTCAACAGAATTAAGGTAAGAATGTTTTTTTAACTTATAAAAAATGTGCGACTATTTTCCGCCGTTATAAAATCTTTGAAGCTTCTCTTATAAGCTTATAAGAATATTTTCAAAGTAAATGTTTTCTTTTATAATTATGTGACTTTTAAATGATATAAAAAGGGATATTTCTCTCAAATAGTTTTGATTTCATATATGTCAACATCCTTTGATAAATTTTACACTTGTTTGAAGGTGATTTATTATGATATGAATATTCCATATTTTATTTAAGGTTTTGTGATATGTTTGACTATGTATGAGTTATTTTTATGCCATTTATGGTTTATGATTAATGTTTTGGTATTTCGTATGTTAGTTTTAATACGAATGTTTATGTTATATTACATCCTCTTCTTAAGATGAATGTGTTGGACTACTATGTTCCGGGTTGGGGACCGGTAAAAGTAAGCCCTCTGTGTTGGGGTCTAGTTACAGTAGACCCTCTGGGTTAGTGTCCGGTTATTAGAGTCACTCCAGGTTGGAGTCCGGTTACAGAGGCTCTCCGCGATAGAGTCCGGTTACAGAGGCTCTCCGGGTTGGGTTCCAGTTATAGTTATCTCTTAGGTCTTGGAACGAGGCCTTGACAAAGAAATTAAAGTTCGGCATTATGCATTCCCTTGTTATGAAAGTGGTTATTGATATTTCATGTGATTAGTCGATTAGTAGAATATCCATGTGAATAATTAAATGGAATTATTTCATTTTATATTTTCCATATTATGATGAAGTTCATGTTTAAAAGTCTTTTGTTTTAGTCATACATTACCTTAAATGTTTATGTTTATTTATGCAAGTTTCTGCTATATTTTTATCCTTACTAAGCATCTGAGCTCACCCCTTTCAATGTTTTATTTTTCCCAGGATGTGAAAAAGTATTTTATGAATGACATGCAAGGATAGTATAAGGGGATATGAAGAAAATAGGTTTTTGTAGTTTTTTTAATTTATGATGTAATGTATGACTTATGAATATATCTAGTGTTTCCAAGGCTACTAAATTGATCGGTTTTTCGGGATTTGACCCCTTGTGATCATGCCAATTTTATGTAATAATGCACCGACTCTGGGTAACTGGGGTCGGGGTGTTACATATAAGTTATCTCTTCAACTATAAATATTCATTTGAAAGCTAAAACTGTTTCCTACATCATGGTTTTTTTATAATTTTTATACAACAAATAAATAAAATTATTTATTACACAGTAATGATGAAGTGTTTACCTCATTAATGAATGATTTAAATAAATAAGATAAAAAAAACTAAAACAATATCCAAACCGATCCAATTCTTATTGGATGATTTTATTTAGAATATGATACATCTTATCTTCTACTGTAATATGTTTTGGACTTTTAGAAACCGAAATATTTATATAATAAAATAATATTTTCAAACATTCCAAAAAAGCCTCTCCTTCCCCTTATAGAAGCGCTCACCTTAAACTCATTACACACACCTCTCAAGCCTCTTGTCTCATCCAAACTCTACCCAATTAAGATCCCTACATCTTTATATTACACCTAGGAGCCTTACCTTAGGCATAAGAAACTTCAAGAAATCCTTTCGGTTCAAACCAAAGGGAGTTACCTGATTTAAAGATAATGTCTTCTTTTAAGTTCTATTTCTTAATTTTACTTCTCCAACCCCATAAAATATTTTTATTAGTTTACATTAAAAAAAAATATCCTCAATATAATAGGTTGTTTTTATGATAAGGATTTGAACTAAACTTACACACACCTCCATCTAATGGGGGAATTACATAGTGTTTCTGTGGACGGTGAACCACTGCCTCACAAAATGATGATTGTTCGATTATATCCTACCACCTCTTATGGTGGCCATCATGATGGAAATATATTTATATGTAATATATATTATATTTATATTGTTTATATATTTCTGTATTTTTCATTTATAGCATACATTTATGGTTTCCATAATGGGTAAACATGATAATTTCATCTTAAGAAGTGCGGACCACCACCCCCTCAAAGTGATATGACTCGTTCATTCCATACATGGGGCATATAATGGATGGAGTTACCTAAATTATATATTATACTGTAATTATAGTATACTTATTTATAATTATGTTTTCATTCCATTAAAATATGAAATATAAATCAAATTAGTGTTCATGCGTTACATACGGCTTACCGTCTCCATGGATGGTGCATTTCATTTATTATCTCCAACTTTTAGGTGCTTTTATAGATACATATATATACTGGATATATATGATATAAATGACATCTAAATAAAGAATATAATTCTAGAGATAATGTAATTTTTACTACATGGACAATTTATAATTATAACAAGTTCAATTTTTAACTCAAGTTCTGAAAATCGATAAAATGTCCGATATGAACTCAAATAATTAATCAATTGTTATAGAAAGGTAATAAGTGATATAAAAGGAATAATAAAATTGAAAAAGGTTATTAAGAAATTATAAATTATCTTATGTTTATTATTCAGGAAATTAAATAACAAAACAGGTCAAGTCGGACAAGAGGTAAGGGAATTCTTCTCAATCTTTCTCATTGAGGCAGATTATGCTTTATACACAACATTCTTTTATATGGTGTACAAACTGATTTTAATTTTCATTTCATTCAAAGAGAATAATTTTTCTAAAAATAATTTTATGAAACGAAAAAAGGAATGTTTTTTACATTCTCGGTGACAATGACCTCTCTGCCACCGTAATCGTTATTTGGATTCCTCTATAATCCTTAATGTTTTAAAAATGAATGAAATCCCTTATTCTGTTTTTGGGTGTTTTGGTATTGAAAATGGTTTTTGAGATGGATTGATTATTTCAATATCTTGAAAATATTTATTATGATTACAAAAAAAATGTTATTAGTGAAATATTTATATTTGCAATATTTTATGTGTTATGGATTTATAATGGTAATTGGACATTTGACGAGTTGTTACATGATAAAACCAATTAAGGGTGGTGTCATGATAAACTAGGATGGGTGGTTATGTTATAACCTCAAATGCATTAGGTATGGAAGTCAGTCTTATGGCTATTCCATTTAGGGATATGTGTAGAACTTGACTGTATGGTTATTCCATTTAAGTATGTTTATGTCCCAAGATACCTTTATATGTTATGTGTTCTTTCTATGGGTTTTGTGGTAATAGTTGTTTATGAATTGGTAAGCAACAATCTTTTATTCAGTGAAGAGTATTTACTACTTCATAAAGGTGAAAAGTATTACTTATGATATGGTATTCATGGTTTACTTGTTTTAAAAAACTACCAGTTTTCCTTCTTTTTGTATCCCGTACTGTTCTTTTTATGTTTATCCCATATTTTTGAAATGTTTTTTAGAGGACATAAAGTGGAATAAGTTCAAGGATGGGATCATGAAAAAATCTTGCTGTCTAAAACATGGAACTAGACATGACTCTTTTTTAAAAAGTTTTCATTTTATAAAAAATGGATACTGAGTAGAAGTGTCTACATGTAATATTCAAGTTGTTTTGTTTATTGTATGACCTAATTATTTAAATCTCTTAACCTGAAAAAATCCTCAATGTGAATTATTAATTAGTTCAAGATTATGTAATGTTTATGTCCAAGTCCTTATAGTTGGTATCAGAGGTCAGTTTAGAAAAATTTATGAGTTAGAATATTGTTAAATTAATGTTCATAAATTAATATATTATAAGATTGAAATGATATAGAATTTACATATTACTATGTTTCTTCGCCTAAGGTATTTCTAGGTTTATAATGGTTTTACGTAGAGGAAACATGGAAGCTATGATGGGACACCATCAAGAGTAAGAAAACCTTCCAAATCAGCAACCTAAGATGGTCAGAATTGGAACTGAATAGTTTTTTGTAGTGATGTCACAATTGACTCAGGATATAAATAGTAGTGGTATCCATGCACGAGATCATCTAGATCAACCATAGAGGAACATGTCAATAGTGGAACATTTCATGAGGCAACATCCCTCATCATTCAGAGGGTCATCTGAACCTGTTCTAGATGAAGTTTGTATTAATGCACTAGAGAAGAACTTTGATGTCATGGGGTGTTCAGAACAGCAAAAGGTTAGTCATGTTGTTTACCATTTTGAAGGTGAAGTCGATCAGTGGTGGTCAATGGTGAAAAATATCTCGGATAGTGAGGATATTGATACTCTTGATTGGGATGAATTCAAAGGTATATTTCTTGAGATATATTTTCTTAGTGTGTTTCGTCTTAGGATGGAAAACAAATTCCAAGAATTGAGGTAGGAGGATGAATTAGTGGCTACTTATGAATGAAAATTCAGTTGACTGGCAAGGTATGCTCTAAATTTTATACAAGATCTTGAAAGTAAAATCAACTATTTTTATTAAATATTAATTCCAATATATCGATGAGAATTAGCTTCTCGTGAGTTCAAGAGTTATGAAAAACGTGTTTGATGCATGGATAAGGTGGAAATGGAGTTTTCCGATAATCAGGTGTTCATAGAAAAACAACAGAATAAGAGGTCTAGGTGGTAGATGAAAGGGAAGAACTTATCAAAAAGTCTGATGGTAAGAAACTTAAGTATACAATTTGTGAAAATATTGGTAAAAATAATGTGGGGGAATGTCTTTTGAATTCAAGTAAGTGCTACCGATGTGGTAAAATGTGACATAAGGCTCATAATTGTACTGAAAAATATTAGGTTAAGGGTAAGACCAAATCAGATTTACAGTCAGTATAATGTTTTAAGTGTAATGAAATGGGTCATTATGCGAATGAGTTTCCAATGAAGAACTCAACTGAGGGAAAGAAGCCAGAATACAACCAGGAAGGGGTGTTGAAATCCTTTATAACAACTTTCGCAGATATTGGTCCATTAAATGGTATAGTATCAGATACAATGTCTTTTTAACCAGATTATGCAAATGTGTTGTTTGATTCAGGGTCTACACATTCATTCATTTATAATACGTTTTCTAGTAAATTGGGAATTCCAACTCAAGATATAAATCTAGAACTTATGTTAAAACATCGAGGGGGAAACATTGAGACAAAAATAAATTATAAGAACATTTCTGTCCTTATGTATAGAAAGAATCTACCTAAAATCCTTATTGTTTTTCATCTAGTAGAGTTTGATGTAATTTTTGGCATGGATTGGCTTTCCATTTATCATGCTAAGATTGACTACAGAGCTAAAGTGGTTTCTTTTCAAAAAGAATTTCAATTTCTATACAAGAATAAACCATTACTTTTGATAAGATATCAGGAAGATGAGAAACTAGTAAAATATGGAAATGAATTTTACCTTGCACATATTGTTGAAAACAAAGGAACTGTTTAGATGAATGACATGACAATGGTAAATGAGTATCTTGATGTTTTTTCTAATGACTTTTCTAGTATAATAAATGATTGGGAAGTTGAATTTACTATTGACATAGTTCCTAATGCAAATCCAATTTGAAAACCCCCTTATCAAAGGGATCAAATTGAATTTTTAGAGTTAAAGAAGCTATTGCAGGAGTTATTAGATAAAGGTTTCATTCAACCAAGCACATCACTCATGGGTGACCATGTCTTTTTTGTTAAAGAGAAATATGGTTCAATGAGACTTTGTATTGATTATAGATCATTGAATAACATCACTATTAAGAACCAGTATCCTTTGCCTCATATTTGTGATTTTTTTGATCATCTCCAGGGAGATCAGTGTATTTTGAAGATTGACTTGAAGTTGAGGTACTATTAGTTGAAATTAAAATAAGTAGACATTTCTAAGACCACATTTCGTGCTATATATAGCCATTATAAATTTCTAGTTATGCCTTTTTAGTTAACCAATGCACTTTCTATATTAATGGATCTTATGAATAGAATATTTTGTGAATTCTTGGATAAGTTTGTGGTTGTGTTCATTGATGATATTTTGGTTTACTCCAAAATTAAAGAGGAACATTAATGTCATTTAATGGTTTCCTTTCAAATCATAAAAGAAAATAAACTATAGGTAAAATTCAACAAGTGTTAGTTTTGGTTTCAAAAAATTTCATTTCATGGTCACATTATTTCAAAAAAAGGGATAACTATTGATCCTACTAAAACCAAAGATGTTGATGAATGGACAAGACCCACAAATATAACAGAGATTCGTAGTTTTATTGGTTTTTAAAGTTATTACTGGAGGTTTTTTGAAAATATTTCATGGTTATAAGGCCTACTGACTAAGTTAAATTGAAAAGGTGTTAAGATCATTTGGTCAAAAATAATATGATTATTATTTTGAAGAATTGAAACAAATACTGGTGAATGAACTAGTTTTGGAACTACCTTCTAGAAATGGTGATTTTTTTATCTATAGTGATGCTTCATTGAATGGACTTGGTTGTGTTCTAATGTAGAATGATTAAGTAATTTTTTATTCTTCATGTAAGTTGAAACCTAATGATTTTAGTTACCCTACACATTATTTGGAATTAGATCATGTTATTTTTGCTTTAAAAATTGGGAGGAATCATCTGTATGGAGTAAAATGTGAAATATATAATGACAAAAAAATTTTGAAGTATATATTCACTTAGAATTAATTGAACATGAGACATAGAAGATGGATGAAAGTAGTCAAGGATTATGATTGAAAATTAATTACCATCCAGGAAAGGTAAATAATGTGGCATAGGCTTTGAGTTGAAAAAGCAATGCTTCATTAACCTTGTTACATTTCGAACAAGATCCTTTGATTAAAGTCTTGATGAACTTTGAAATAGAAGTTGTTAGTGCAGGAAATTATTCTATTTTGTTTCAGGTGTCAGTGAAATCATCTCTATTAGAAAATAATTAAGAAATCGTAGAAGGAAGATAGTGAGCTATAGAAAAAGGTATAATTTTATCAGAAGGGTAAGTTTCCCGATTTTAACATTGATAATGATTGTATTTTGTGATTTGGAAAGATATTTTGCATGCCATGTGATTTAAAGTTGAATAATGAGTTGTTATGTGAAGTTTATAATTCTCCGTTTTCAGTTCATCTAGGCAATACTAAGATGTACAGAGATATTCGGGAGAATTACTGGTGGGATTGAATGAAAAGGGATATTTATGATTTTAATGTGAAGTGTTTGACTTGTTAACAGTTTAAAGAAGAGAGGAAGTTATCGAAAGGGATGCTTCAGTTTTTACAGGTGCTAGAGTGGAAATGTGAAAATATATCCATGGAATTTGTTGTGGGATTACCAAAAATATCTTGAGTTAGTAATGCAATCTGGGTTATTATTGATCGATTGACTAAATCTTCTCATTTCCATCCTATTCAAAATACTTTCTCTCAAGATAAACTTTCTCAGTTGTATGTTAAAAAGATAGTCATGTTACATAGAGTTCCCCACTCCATTGTATCTGATCCTAATCCTAGGTTTAATTCTATCATTTAGAAAGGCCTTCAGAAGTCATTGGGTACTAAATTAAATTTTAGTACAGTTTTTCATCCTCAATCAGATTGGAAGACAGAATGAACAATTTAGACCTTGAAGGATATGATATGTGATTCTTCACTAGATTACCAGGAAAGTTGGGACCAACATCTTTCTTTGGTTGAGTTTTCTTATAATAACAGTATTCATTCCAATATACATATGGCTCCATTTGAGGAATTATATGGGAAGCGGTGTCAAACTACAAATTTTTGGGATAAAGTAGGAGAAAGGAAGTTGATGGGACCAGAATTGGTAAAAGAGATGATAGAAAAAGTTCAGTAGATTAAGAATCACATGAGAACAACTTAGAGCAGGTAGAAATGTTATGGGGATAACAGGAAGAAGAATCATTAATTTTTGGTGGGTGATCATGTTTTTCTCAAAGTTTCTCCACAGAAAAGTGTGATGCGTTTTGGTAAGAAGGGAAATTTGAGTCTAAGGTTAAATGGACCTTATAAAATCCAGGAGAAAGTCGGATTAATTTCATACATAGTGGATTTACCTCCATTTTTATCCCAGGCAGACAATGTTTTAAATGTTTCAATGTTGAGGAAGTATATGTTGGATTCATCTCATTTTTTGAGCCCATAGGTAGTTCAGTTGTAAAAAAGTATCTTTTATGAGGAACAACCAGTCCATATTTTTGACCAAAGAGATCAAGTGTTGCGGAATATGGTAATTCATCAGGTAAAGGTTTTGTGGGAAACCCATATGGTTGTAGAGGAAACGTGAAAATATGAACATGCTATGAGATATAAAGATACTCACTTATCTGATTAGGGAATAAAAATTGCGAGGAAGAAATTTCCAAAAGGGGTATGGATGTGAAATCACATGTTAATAAAGAAAAAGACATTTTCATATTTATTAATATTTTTGAATTAAATATTAATTTTACTTTAAAGGGGATTCAATGTTCAATAGCGTACCTGATGAAGCTCACATTTTCATATATTTTACACTATAAATTATTGTTTATAATCCCACAAAAGTGTTATTGGATGGGTAATTGTCATGTTTTTAGGTTTTAGTGTTATTTTTAGCCAAAATGTGAAAAACGCCTAATTCTGGATTTTAGACAGATTTTTACATAAAGGGTATTTTGGTCATTTATGTAAAATTATATTTCCAAATTTTCTGATTCAAATTTTTTTAGAATCCTTATTTTATTTCCTTCAACAATGTCTTATGGACCAGGAGATGATTCGGCCATCTAAAGGGGCTTAAATTTTATTGAAGTTGGGAATTTTTCCGGGCGGACAACATGGACCCACCCAACGTAACGGACATAAAACTCGGCCTACACATATCTAAATGATGTGTTTTCACCTGGGATACCACAAGGACAGATAGGGACGTCTCTAAAATAAATTTAGAGGATGTTTTAGGTCATTAAGGAGGCTATTGAATGACATTCTTTTGGAGGAACCTTCCTGGAAGCTTCATCCAGAAACATAAACCATGAATGAAAAACTCATAACTCCTTCATACAATTTACAAATTAGCTGAAATGTGGAGGAGAGACGCCCAAGATATTTATGAATAACATTCATGAAGGGTGGAATGCGTGAAGAGGTCATTAAGGGGGTATACAACGCGAAAACGTTCGGGGGTCAAATTCTGCCTATAAAAGGAGGCCCTCACCTCCTTCCCAAAGCATCCCATTCTCCATACATTCCTTCAAGGCACCAAGGGGGAGATCTCCACTGAGGGAGGCCGGCCACAAATCTTCCAAATTTAATTTATTTTCTTTATTTTTGTTTTAGTTTTCATTTGTAATTTAGATTTCTAATAAAATTCATGCATTGTTTTTATTTTTGTGTCCACCCATCCTCCCTGTTTTCTTCTTCATCTTTTCTCCTTTTCTTATTTTATTCTTCTCATATTCTCCATCGTGACCTCTTACCCGAAAATATGAGGGGTTAACCTGAAACTTTGCCCAGGGGAGTTATGTGGAAATTTCAATTATTTTGTGCTTAATTTTTTCTAATTTATTAGGTTTGTGATGAGTAAGAGTGATGTGCACGGGTGTGGGGATCGTCCACCACGACACTGATCTCAAACTCATTTCTATTATTTTATTTAATATTTTCCCTTCCTTATACTGGATACAAGCTCTTAAAATGATGGAGTTGAGCCATTCCGTGGTTGAAATGGCATACTATGGAGCCAGGTCTTGGAAGATGTCATACTCTCGATTGAGGTGTGCCATCAACCTTGATTATAGGAGGAGGTGAAGTTATGATTTCTAAATGCATTAAAGATTTCACACCAATAAATAAAGGAATAGTAATTCATGAATGAGATCTCATAATTGAATTATCAAACTTAATTTAAATACAAACAAGGAGAATGATGGAACCCACATACCAACCCATAAATGCCAAGTTCTTTCTTCATTTATTGCATTTTGTCTTTGCATGTTAGTTTTATCTTTTCTTTAATTGTATCCCATTACTAGATAATATAAAAACAACAAAAAGAAGTAGTTTAGTTAAATTATATTAAGTAAGTAAATGATTGACTAAGCTCCCCAAGTGAGATGACCCTGGTTAGCTTCTATGCTGCACTAGGAAAATTAAATTTCTTTTTCCACGCCCTACGACAGGAGTGCGTCAATACTGGCACCGTTTCTGGGGATCTAATCAGTTGTTTACTTTAATTTTTTTTAATTTCAAATTTTATATTGTTTCCAATTTTAAAAAAAAAAATTCAAAAAAAAACTTTTTCCACGATGCATTCAAATTCAAATTATTCTGCATGGAATAATTACTCACAGATGCAGGAGGAAGAAAGAGACTATACTGAGGAGGCCCTCCAACGAAGAGATGATTCCCTGATAATAATGTTCAAGTAGGTGGAAAGAGGAATAACAACATGTATCTCACCAGAAGATTTGATGGCCATGGTCAATGAACTCCAAGTTGACTTAAAAAGATTCAAGTCCAAGAAGAAAGTGCCACTGGTCTTCCCAGATTTCACTGAAAACATCCATAAAGTTGAAGCCAAACTTAAGGTGGAGGATCCTGACTACCTACCTCCATCCAGCAATAATCAACTCCAAGAGGCACTTTCAAATCAAGAAGAGATTCAAGATGAACCGACTCAGGGAGATGATACATTCTTGAACTCAAATTCTTTTAATTTTGTTGAAATGAATTTGAGTATAACTCCCAATTGTTTTGAATTTTCAGAATCAGATGACTCCTATTATGCCCTGGAGAATGAAGAGACAAAAGAAGATGCACCAGTTGAGGAACCCCTGGATCTCCTAGAAGTCATGGAATATCTACTGGATGAGCCCCATCAAGAGAACCAGGTAGCTGAGCCTAAGAAAATTAGTCAAGAGGCTTCTCTTCATGTAGCCCCCATGAAACCAGCCCTGGAAGATAAGAAGGTTTCACAAGTTGCAACCAAGGAAGAGGATGGTCCATACTTCATCCTACCCCCACCATGCAAGCTATAACTCATTGTGAAGGGGAAGGATATGGTGTACTCTATCCATGGATCATCCCTTAAGAACAACGATGAATCACAAGATGGGAAAAGCCACATGTGGTGGTTCAAATCAAAGAAACTTCATCCTCCATCATACTTTGGATAACAGCTGGTACTACCCTCTGGAGGCAGTAAAAGATTCTCGGTCCCACTTGGGGGATCATACCAAGATTTATCTTTACATGCTTTCTAGTAATTTAAATTTCAAATTCAGTATTAGGAATTAGTCTAGCATGTGGCCCTCTCCCTCTTTTCATTTTGAGCTGAAATGAAATGATCCTTGTGATTAATTGAGTAATTTTTCTTTTGTAGGATCATGAAGCCAGAAAGAAGCCCCAAGAATTAGAGGAAGAGGACCGAATCATTATTTCAAAAGGGAGTTAACTTTTTATGACTATCATTTAAACTCCTTTCATTTTTTTGGTCCAAAACATATTTTTTGCTTTAATAAATATTCTTATCACTTTTCACACATCAATTTATTTTGAAAAAGTTGAAATGATTTTTGAAATAATTGATTTTAAATGATTGTTGATATGAATTATTTTCCCTTGAAATGGATTTTCAAGAATTTTAATGAGTTTGACTAATTTTTGAAATCCATGCCCATGAAACACTGACTCAAAATAATTTTCCAATCCTGTGATGTATTCTAAACCACTTTTATATATTCTTCCTAATACCCACACTTTTTTGAGGGAAACTTGAATTTTGTGTGAGAACTAGAATTTGTGAATATTCTCTTTTGAAGCTTTTGATTTCATGGAATGTATTTAAAATTATTGAGGCATCTCTTTGGCTAGACAAATTTTATCTTGATACCCACCTTAACATTTATCCTTCGTAAGCCCTTAGATGCCATGAATTTCCTTATAGGTTTAAGCCGCATTACAAGTCAATTTTTCCTCACCTACCCACACTTTTAGTATTTTTTCATGGATATTTCAAGTTTGAGTGTGGGGGAAGGGCCTTTAGGGTGCGTTCATTGAGATGTGTATTATTTATGGGTACTGCGAAGTGTGTGTCAATATTTTGGGCTGAGGATAATAAGAGAATTGGGCATGTGTCGTCATTTCATTGTGCTTTATTTGTTTCATCCATTTTTCCTTAAAAAAAAGAAAAAACTAGAGAAGAGTTTGAATTACTCATTGAACATTCTGTTATGACTCATGTCCCTCTCAAAAATCAAGGGCATGAATTGTCATTCATTCATTGTATTCAATTTTCATCTCATCCTCCATGAACAAAAAGAAAAAGAAAATAAAGTTGTGCCTTTCTGGAGCTTTGAAAAAAGGGGGAGAACATAGATGATATCATTCATTATAAGCACTTCTTTGCTCATGTACCATGTCATAAAAGGGGGTGGTGAAGTTTAGTTCACATTTTAAAGTGGGATTGAGAGAGGAATTACCTGTGTTTTCCCTTGATTTAATCATGCATTGTACTTAAAAGTCCGACCTCCTATTTCTAGCCTGAAACATTTTCAATCATTTTCCCACCAACCCTAAGCCACAGAATAATTTGAACCTTTAATTAAAGCCTTCATGATTAAATTCATTTCCATGTTTCACGTTGTGGAGAAATGAGAATTTTCACAAACCTATGGTGATACATGCGATTTTCAAGTATGAGTATAACTCTAGATTCAATTTCTCTTTAGTGAAGAGTGACATAAAATTCAATGTGAGTTAGGTTGTGATTGGGCCATGGATTGATTTATGAGGTTGAAATTTTTTAATAATTGAAATAAAAATGAGAGAGGTTTGTATTTCATATATGATACATGATGGAATTCTATTTTGGATAAGATCATTGATATTTTCTCATTTTTAATTATTGTGTGGAAATTGATTTGGATGTAAGATGATTGCCCAGGAGTGCAATGTTTAAGTGTGAGGGAGTGTTGAAGCTCAAATTTTCATATATTTTATACTGTAAATCATTTTATATAATCCCAAAAAAGTGTTATTGTATGGGTAATTGTCATGTTTTTAGGTTTTAGTGTTATTTTGAGCCCAAATGTGAAAAACGCCTAATTCTGGATTTTAGACAGATTTTTACGTCAAGGGTATTTTGGTGATTTCCGTAAAATTATATTTCCAAATTTACTGATTAATTTTTTTTAGAATCCTTATTTTATTTCCTTCAACTTTGTCTTCTGAACCAGGAGCTGATTTGGCCATCTAAAGGGCCTAAAAATTTATTGATGTTGGGAATTTTTCCGGGCGGACAGCGTGGACCCACCCAATTTAACGGACATCAAACTCGGCCTACCCATATTAAAATGACATGTTTCTACCTGGGATACCACTAGGACAGATAGGGATGTCTCTACAATAAATATTGAGGATGTTGGAGGTCATTAAGAAGGCTATTGAATGACATAAATTTGGAAGAACATTCCTGGAAGCTTCGTCCAGAAACATAAAACGAGAATGAAAAATTCATAACTCCATCATACGGTTTCCAAATTAGCTGAAATGTGTAGGTGAGACGCCCAATATGTTTATGAACAACATTCATGAAGGGTGGAATGCGTGAATAGGTCATTAAGGGGGTATAAAACATGCAAACACTTGGGGGTCGAATTCTACCTATAAAAGGAGGCCCTCACCTCCTTCCCAAAGCATCCCATTATCCATCCATTCCTTCAAGGCACCAAGGAGGAGATCTCCACCGAGGGATGTTGGATACAAATATTCTCCATTTCATTTATTTTCTTTATTTTTGTTTTAGTTTTCATTTGTAATTTAGATTTCTAATAAAATTCTTTCATTGTTTTTATTTTTGTGTCCACCCATCCTCCCTATTTTCTTCTTCATCTTTTCTCATTTTCTTATTTTATTCTTCTCATATTTTCTATCATGACCTATTACCCTCAAATATGAGGGGTTAACCTGAGACTTGGCCCGGGGGAGGTATGTGGAAATTTCAATTATTTTGTGCTTAAATTTCTCTATTTTTCTAAGTTTTTTATGAGTAAGAGTGATGTGCACGGGTGTGGCGATCATCCACCACGACACTGATCTCAAACTCATTTCTATTATTTTTATTAAATATTTCCCCCCCTTATACTGGATACAAGATCTTCAAATGATGGAGTTGAGCCATTCAGTGGTTGAAATGGCATACGATGAAGCCAGGTCTTGGAAGATGTCACACTCTCGATCGAGGTGTGCCATCAACCTTGATTATAGGAGGTGGTGACGTTAAGATTGCTAAATGCATTCAGGATTTCACACCAATAAAAAAAAGAATAGTAATTCATGAATGAGATCTCATAATTGAATTATCAAACTTAATTTAAATACCAACAAGGAGAATGATGGAACCCACATACCAACCCATAAAGGCCAAGTTCTTTCTTCATTAATTGCATTTTGTCATTGCATGTTAGTTTTATCTTTTATTTTAATTGTACTAAATTACTAGATAATATAAAAAAAACAAAAATAAGTAGTTTAGTTAAATTAGATTAAGTAAGTAAACGATTAACAAAGCTTCTCAAGTGAGACGACCCTGGTCTGCTTCTATGCTGCACTAGGAAAATTAAATTGCTTTTGCCACGCCCTACGATAGGCGCGTGTCAGTACCCGATATCCAACAACAGGTTTCTTTGAAATCTTATGTTGTACACAATGCTGAGTCATATAGAAAAATAATAATATAATATTATCTTAAATGGTAGTTAACAGTTAGTCGTTGTATTAGAGGGAATGAATAGAACTAACTATAATGTTATTATATATGTTTGTTAAATGATTTTACATTTATCTAATAAAATTTAGAGGCTTAAAATGTGAATGAATCTAATTTTAAGCACAAATAGTTTAATATTCTTTAAAATGTTGATTTACCACATTTTGAAGACAACCCACTTTAAATATAGGTTTGGTCACTTTTATATGTTCTATTTGAAAAAATAAAAATCTCTTTTAGATTTGGGACATCAAAATTTACTTTGGGTAAATTTTTGGTATTTTTCTGATAAAATTCATTTTTATGAATAGTAAAAAATACTGTATTTTAATTCAAAACAGCCTTGTAATCTAATTTATTTATGTGGTTAGATTATATTTTCAATTGGTTTTAAAATTTAATTAGATTATATTTTTACCATTTAATATAATGATGTTCATTGGAAGTAATTTCACTTTGAAATTGGACATAAACAAGTGTCAATCTTTTGATAGTTATTTTTTTTTTAAATAATTCTTTTTGTTTTGAAAACAAGAATTTATTTTAAAATTAGTTAATCCAAATTATATGTTTTTAATTTTTTAAAATAGAAATAATTTTTGAATATGGAATATCAAATATAGCTTGGGCCAAATTTTTGGTATTTTTTCTGAAAAACATCAATTTTTGATAAATAGTGAAAACACTAAGAAGTAGTTAAAAAACTGACTTTTTCATTTAAATGAAATTTTACTACTTATATGAATTGAATTTCAAAAATCTGATATACATGGTAGTTATTATTAAGTAATATTTAGTTCAATAATATGAAAATAAGTTTTTGTGAATAGTAACTTTTGACTATTAATTACCACAGTTATAGGTAAATATGGTAATTCAAGGAAAAAATAGTGATATAATAATATTAATATAACCTAACATGGGTTCTAATCCTATTGGTTGATACATTTCCGACCATGGGTATCCTTGGGTCGATTTTGGGAGCCCATGGAGATACTTAAAAATGATAATGACACTTTATATTAATTAATTTAAAGTAATGAAAAAGATTACGTAAACATATATTTTTTAGTAAATAAATTCATACATAGGGTTATATAAGTTAAATATTCAACTATAAATATTAATTTGAAATATAAAATGATTTCCTAAATCATGGTAGTTTTTTTTATAATTTTTAGACAACAAATAAATAAACTTCTTTTTGACATAATAATGACGCAGTGTTTACCCCATTAATAAATGATTTATGTAAATAAGATAATAAAAAATAGAACAATATCCAACACCTATCCAATTCATATTGGATGATTTTATTTCGAAAAATATTCTTCTTATCTTCGACTTTAATATGTTTTGGACCTTTAGAAACTGAAAATCATTATATAATAAAATAATATTTTCAAACATTCTTGAAGAGCCCCTCCTCCCCCTTATAAAAATCCCTCACCTCTATGTCATTACTCACAACTCTAAATCCCCTTGGATCATCCAAAATCTACCCAATTAAGCTCCCTACATCCCTATCTTCTACCTAGAAGCCTTACCTTAGGCAGATAACACTTCATGAAATTCTTTTTTGTTTAAACCAATGGGAGTTACCCGATTTAAAGGCAACAAATTCTTTTAAATTATTTTCTTTTATTTTACTTCTCCAACCCCCTAAACTATTTTTATTACTTTCTTTTATGAAAAAACAAGTATCCTCAATATACTAGGTTTGTTTTTATGAGAAATATTCTAACTACACTTACAAACTACCCCATCAAATGGGTGAAGAACATACTGTTTCTGTGGACGGTGAACTACTACTTCACGAAATGATGATTGTTCGATTATTTCCTACAACATCTTATGGTGGAAATTATTATGGAACTGTTTTTATGTAATATATAATATATTTATATTGTTTCTATGATTATATATTTTTCATTTATAGCATACCTTTAGGGTTTCCATATTGGGTAAACACGATAATATCCTTTGAGGAAGTGCGGACTACCGACCCCTTAATGTAATATGACTCGTTCATGCCATATGTTGGACATACAAAGGATGAAGTTAATAAATTTATATATTATACTATAATTATAATATAACTATGTATATTTATGTTATCATTTCATTAAAATACAAATTATAAATAAAAGTAGCATTCGTGCGTACGTACGGGTTACCATCTCCATGGATAGTGCATTTCATTTCTTATATCCAAATTTTATGTACTGTTATAAGTAAATATATATACTGGATATATATGATTTATATGATATCTAAATAATTAATATAATTCTGGTGATAAGGGAATTTATACCACAAGGAAAATTTATAATTATTACTAGTTCATTTTTTAACACAATTTTAGAATATCGAAAAAATGTCCGATATGAACTCAAATAATTATCCAATTTCTATAGAAAGGTAATAAGTGATATTAAAGTAATAATAAACATGAAAAAGTTTATTAATAAAAAATAAATTAAAATATGTTTATTATTCAGGAAATTAAAGAACAAACGGGTCAAGTCGGACACGAGGTAAGGGACTTCATCTCAATCTCCATTCATTGAGACATATTTTGTTTTATACACGACTTTCTTTTATACAGTATATATACACCATTTAATTTGCATTTTATTCAAAGTGAATCGTATTTCTATGAATCATTTTACTAAATTAAAAAAAGGATTTTTTAACGTTTTTGGTGATAATGACCTCTCCGCCGCCGTAATCGTTATTTTGCTTCCTCTATATGCCATAATTTTTTTAAATGGAATGAAATCTCTTATTCTGTTTTTTGGTGTTTTGGTATTGATAATGGGTTTTGAGATGGATTGATTATTTCAATATCTTGAAATGATTTCATAGGATTTCAAATGAAATGTTCTTAGTGAAATGTATATATTTTCAATATTTTATGTGCTAGGATTTTATAATAGTACTTGAACATTTGACGGATGGTTACATGATAAACCAAATGACAGGTGGTGCCGTGATAAATCAGGATGGTTGGTTACATTATAACCTCCAATGAATTTGTTATGGGTGTTAGCCGTATGGCTATTCCATTTAGTGATATGTGTGGAGGTCTACTGTAGGGTTATTCCATTTAAGTATGTTTATGTCCCAAGTTACCTTTATATGTTATGTGTTCTTTCTATGGGTTTTTTTGTGTATTCTTTTGGTTACAAAATAGTAAGCAATGATATTTTATTCAGTGAAAAGTATTTTATAATTAATCAAGGTGAAAAGTATTACTCATGATAAAGTATTCATGGTTTATTTATTTTTTTGAACAACTAACAGTTTTCTTTCTTTGTGTATCCCTTACTGAGATTTTTATGCTTATCCCATGGTTTTGAAATGTTTTTCACAGGACATAAAGTGGAATGGGGTCAATGATGAGATCAAGGAAAATTCATGATGTCTAAAACATGGAACTGGACATGAATCTTTTTTTCAAAGTGTTTTTATTTTATAAAAAAATGGATACTGATTAGAAGTGTCTACATATAATATTCAAGTTGTTTTGTTTATGTTATGACCTAATTCTATAAAGCTCTAAACCTAAAAAGATCCTCAAAGTGAATTATTAACACAATTCATGATTATGTAATGTTTAAGGATGGGTCCTTATATCTTAAGTAATTTAATACCACTTGGTTAGAAATCACATTCTATTATTAATATTTTGGGCCACATGAATTAAGAGTATTCATAGTCTTAAGAAAAAATATTATAATAATGATTAAAATAATGAAAAACACCTCATCTCCTCCACTATATTTACCACCTTCATTCCCCTCTTCCTCCCACACCTATCAAGCCTTGATCCTTAACTATGTTTTTTCCAATACTCCTCCAAGGGATCTTCCCACATCCTAGAGTTTCTGTTCTCACCAAAAGGCCAAATCCAAAGGCCTTAAGGAGGATCTCAAGAAGAAGAGATCAAGAGATAAAAATCCCCTTTTTTCTTTCTTTTCTTTTCATTTTATTTTATATTCTTATTTATTACTCACCTACCCTTATCCCAAAGGAATGAATTATCCAGTATCATACATATTCATGATTTTATCATGTTTACGTAATACTCATAATTATATTTCTTATCCTCTCCAACTTATTCACGAAATTAAAACACCACCTGTGATGTGTCGAATTGCCGACATCGTGGAAAATGTGATTTAAATTTATTTACATCTTTAAAGACATGTCATGAAACCCATATTATGTTAGAAACAAGTTTTATTTTATGTGTTATATCTTATATAATGTTTTGGAATCATTTTATATACATGTTATTAATTTATAAAACAAATTAGTTAATTACGATTGATGAATCGCCAAAATGACCTAAACAAATATCAACAATGTGTGAACTTATGAATCATCCTAATGTCATAATTCAAAATTTGAAATTGTATAATTTATTGTTTTTTAAATATTTTAATTCCAATACATTCCAATTCTATATTTTCACTTCCAATCAATATGAATATCCATCATGAATCGATCATGGAAAACATGTAAAGAACGCACCCAAAACAATAGAAGGAACAAAATACTAATAATTAAAGGGTGAAATGATATTATGAAATGATCAAACAATGTGTTATAAACATGTATATATTTATTTAAGATATTAATAACACTCTTTTAACCATTATCTAGGAGTTTTAAATGAGTTTTACATAATAAAAACCTCTGCTAAGGAAATGCTTAACCCGATTTCTATCCTTTAGGTTAACCATATAATTCATTATGTATGTGTTATTTAAATTGTTTATGTGATTTATTATAATAATATTATGTTTCATTATGTGTATTTATATATTATATACATATTATAACCACTCTAATAAGTCTCACTCTAATTATATGATATTTATAAGGAGCTTTTCTTTTGTAATCTTATTTTAAAATTCTATTTTTCGAAATTCAAAAGAAATGTTTTTATGAAATTATTCATGATTTATGATGGTGTTATGGTTATTGGCTATTGTTTATGATTAAGGGTGGGAAATATATCTCCCTCTGATGCATTGGGTATGTGTAGGTTGGAGGTCGGCCGTATGGTTACTATAAATGTAACTGCGATGGTTACAAAAATAGTAAGGTAGATGTGAGGGTTACAAATTATAAGGTAGTCGAGAGGGTTACAATATTATGTAAGTAATTCCCTAGGATAAATTCATGGTTCTATTTTGGTTCTTTTTTTTTATGTTAATATATTTTAAATCAAATGTTTCAAAAATTATGTATATATGGGTTACAAGTATGTATTTTAAAAATGATTTCATACATTACAATTATTCATGGACTAATGTGTTATTTCTTTATTTTTATATCACTTAATGAGATTTTTATGGTCATCCCTTGTTTTTAAATGATTTTCAATGGTTATAGGTATGTGTATGGAGAATAAAGGGGATATTTGAAATGTTTAAACAATTTTCAAAGAAATAATGTTTTATTTGAAAATATCCTCAATGTGAAGGGATGTGATTTTTTTGACTAAATTCACGATTATGTAATGTAATAAGGCTAGGCCCTTATAGTTCTACAATGAGAAATCCCTAGAAGCTCAAAGGTGATGAATTATTTTAATACATTGGTATGATTACATAGAATCATATCCTAGAAGACTGAGTAGTTTAGTAGTTTTGGAAAACCAGATACACACATATATTCAACATTACAACTTGAACATAAATACAACATAGAAACTCATTTGACAATATCCATAACACCTATGTTATTTCTGATTTCCATTCATAATATACCTATTTGTTTCCTAGGAAAATGAAACATAAGAAATTGGTGATCTCAAATTCTCAATAAGTGTAAAAAAACCAGTGGAAGATATTTTAAACATAAACATTAGGAATCATGAATAACTAAAAACACATCCCTTAAAAAAGTAAACTTGAACACATTATGTCAATAATAAGAGATGAATAAAAAATTCCATTATAAAACATAACAATTGGTATTCTACAAGCTAAATAACCACATGAACCATCAATACTATTTTCATATTGGGGGAATCCATAATGCATGAAATCATAACAATAGTATCAAAGCCTCGTTATAGGACCATAAATAATCATATTGTCATGGCCTTGTGCCAAGACTGTAGTTTGTCTCATGAGACCTACCGATGCACCGAGGGGATATTGAAGGCCCCAACCGACACTTAATACGTCCAATATATTCATCTTATGAATGGGGAAAAGCCTTAACAACATACACATTCATATTGAAACTAACATATGAAATTCAAATAACATTCCCCAATCAATAATCATAAATACTAACCATTCCATGTAATATGGTGAATGGTTTCAAGATATCACATCCATAGTAAAACTAATCATATAAAATTCAAGAAAAGTTATTGTATGATTTCTTATAAGATAAAACAGAATTATTTAAACGATTTAACAATGTATGTTGACATAGATAAAGAAACTTTTAAATGATACCATTGAAAAATCCTTGAGGAAATAATCCTTATACATTCTAAAGTGTCCCATACCAACATGAAACATTCAAATCATAATCCATTAGAATATCATCAGAATAAGGAGACTCTCGATATGATATACCAAAGGTAATTACATACACTACAAGAAATAAACAAGTCGTGAATAAGGAATATATCTCATAAAAGTTAATGTGTGTTGAGAAAAAATCTTTTATACTTTTGAAAAAAGAGTTCTTTTGGAAAATCCTATATATTTTCCATGAAATTAGTTTTTAAAAATTAATATCCCAAAAAATAAAAGTCTAGTAAATTTTAATTTTATTTTAGGTTTATTTTATGTCCTAGTGAATTGAAATCATGTAAAAAGAATTTTTAAGATTCTTTATAAATAAACCATTTTAGAGGATTTTAAGGAAATTATTAAAGAGAATTTTAAAGTGGAAATTAACATTTTTTATCATTAATCCAGAAATTATACAAGATAATTTACCCTGATAAAATATTTTTTATACAAATAATGGTGGCTTAAAACATATTCTAGTGTACACATAAAAATGGGTAAGAATTCGAAAAGATCCATTGAATCAAGTTTATATTTCAAAAATAATTTTTAATGTTACACTTTTAAATGTGTAAGTCCTCATAAAATAAGGATTTAATAATGATTTTAAACATATATATAAAACTCAAACATAATTTATTATTATTTAATAATAATATATAATAATTTCATTGAGGTAATTAGATGATAAAATTTACCTGAATGAAAATGGAGGTTCAGGTGGAAACCCCTCATCAAATTGCAATCAATCGATTCAAATGACCCAAAATTAATAATATTTATATGAAAAATTTATTACCATAATAATAAAGATATTCATGTTATTATACATCAATGGTATGTATACATACACTATACCCATGTAATAGTAGTGAATAAATAATATCTCACAAAGATTGAAGTGGGATGAAGAAACCCTTACCTTAAGTATCATGGGGTTCTTAACATGATCTTAGTGTCATGCATAAACAAATTAAATTAATTAAATAATATTTCCAGAACCACTTATTTATTTAATTTATTTATTATATACATATTATGTTCATTCATTTCATTCTATATGGGTTTAAAAGGTTAAATTTTATTGTTTGGTAGTGTTTTCTTCATGATCAGTATATTTATATACATGAATAGAGAATCATGTAAAATAATGACTGTTACCCATAATTAAAGTTTTATGTTTTTAGTGAATATAATTAAGGTCACATGTTTGTAAATTTAATTTGGTTACTTGGGGTGAGGAATAATAATTATATGAATCATTTAATGAAAACTAATTGGGTTAACTGGCGGTTTTTGAACCCAAGAAACTCATTTTGATTTAAAAATAAATACCATGTGTAAAAAAATATACCAGAACCATATATGATACATCATAAATATATTATAGTGTGGTTAAACTATAATAATGGTTTCCTGAACATAATTGAAGACATTTATAGATGTTGAAAATCCATTGTCCTTGAATGTGGTAGATTAACACATCTCGGGTGGTGTTTTCATTTTTTATTATAAAAGAATGGGAAATGAGAGATGATGAAACATTATTAAATTATCATGAAAAAATTATAGTACATATAAGATACTAGATTCATAAAAATATTATCAATAAAGGGTTAGGGGAAATAAAAAGAAAGGAACTCAAACTAAAAAAAGTTGAGAAATCTCTTACGAAAATCTGGCAGCCTAACGAAGTCACTTAAAAATTAATAAAATATATTATTGAGAGAAAAAGGGGTATATCATAATTATTACATAATATATAATGTAAATGTAATATGGAATTACATATACCAACATAACAAATTTAATTAAAAGATAATAACATAATAAGAGTTGTTGAAAAATTGAGATATTTTTTAGACGAAAATTTGGCGCAAAACGGCTATGAAACCTGGTTTTAGAAAACATTAAAATGAAATGGGAAATGGGTCACCCATTCATAGAATAATATTGAAAGAGTATTGGTACAGAAGAAAATATAAATAATAACATGTTATTAAAATGTGAATTATATACCACAGAAAAGTGAACTTGAAATAAGGGAAATAAAAAGAGGAATTTGCCTCTTGATATAATCATCCTTGAGAGCCTCTTTAGGGGAGAGGTTTTTGTCTTTTGGAAATAATAAGAGCTTCTATGATGTGGGGAGTGACTAGGGAAATTTATTTGTGCAGAATATTGAGGATATTCAAGTATTATAGTATTGAGGAGAAGAGGGAGTGAGGGGGGGTTTTATAGTGGAGGAGATGAGTGAATTTGGATATTTTATTCATTATTTTTTATTACCATCAATACAACCAATAGTGTGGTTTCATGTGACCCCTAATAGTGATAAGTTCATGTGGGTTCGATCCAAGTGTCCTTACATCACTCATGATGTCATAAATAGTTTATTTAACAGATAATTTGTATATACGGTATTTTACTGTATGTCACTATTCATCAAAAATTTGAGAAGCTTAGAAAAATACCAAAACTTCACCCAAAACATTTTTTGATGCGTAGAATTAAAAAATTAAATCAACTTTTTGAAATTAATATTATATTTATTGTAATTTAGTTTTTATATAAAATCATAATTTATTCCAAAAAAATAACTTTTAAACTATAAATCATTTTATAACACATTTAGTAATTAATCAAGGTCCCTTAAAATTATCTTCTAACCAAAAGAAAATAAAGTAAAAATTTATGAATACATTTTATGAAAATAAATTTCCATTTTAAATTATTAAATTATTCAGAAAATTATAATTTAAATATTTAGGACATGTAAAAATAGAAATACTTATACAATGATTGTTTTTTCACTTTTATGATGTCTAAATTGTATTTATACATTTCTGGGAGAAGTTTCTATTTTTTGGGGCCGATTTACTATTATTTAATATTTATTACTATTCATAAGGTTATATTATTATTCATAAGGGTTTGTTACTATTCACCATAAATTATGTTTTTTTATGAGACACTAAATACCTTATTGACCGTAACCGTGTTTGTCAGTTTTTCAAAATTAAAATAACAGAGGTGGAAAAATTATGATTACTTGGCTAGGTTATAACAAATTGGTGTTTTTAGATACTCAGTGTTTCATGCATTGAATATTATTTTTTCAATGTGATATAAAAGTAGTTATAGAATTAAAATTATTAATTTTTGAATTAAGTATGATTTTTTTTAAAATTAAATTAACAATATTTAGAAAATCATTTTCAAAAAAATGTATTTCATTTTGGAATTCTATGCATCAAAAAATGGTTGGAGTTAATGTTTGGGATATTTCTAAAATTCCTGAATTTTTGATGAATAGTGAAATACAATAAAATACTGTACATTCAAATTATCAGTAAAATACACTATTTATGACATCATAATAGATGTAAGGACACTTGGTTTGAACTCACATGCCATTATTACTACTGGGGGTCACATAAATTAATACTATTCATAGTCTTGAGCCAAGAAATTATAATAATGATTAAAATAATTTGAAATACCTCCTCTCCTCCACCATAAATACCGCCCTTATTCCCCTATTCCTACTACACCTATCATGCCTTGGACCTTACCTATGTTCTCCCTAATACACCTCCCAATAATCCTCTCTACGTCCTAGAGCTGCTGGTCTCACCAAAAGGACAAAACCAAAGGCCTTAAGAAGGATATCAAGGATAAGAGATCAAGATGTAAACATTCTCTACCATTTTCTTTCTTTTCTTTCATTTTATGTTATTCAATTTAATTTCATTTGGCCTATGTTGGGATATGTCATTCCATATCCACAAAAATTTCCATATTATGTATGAATGATGAGATACTACATTTCTATCATAAAAACATTTTATTAAATTTTATGTGACGCTATTAGGCTGCCAAATTTTTCTTAAGGGATTTCTGAACTATTATTTTATTTCATGTTACTTTTTTTTTTATTTCTTAATCCCCACTTATACAAGAGGAATGAATTATCTAGTAGCTTAAATATTCTACATTACATCAGGTTTAAATAATATTTACCATAACATTTCTTCTCCTCTCCCACTTATTTGAGAAATTAAAATACCGTCCGTGATGTGTCGATTTACCGACATCGTGGATGATGTGATTTCAATTTATTATACTTATTTAAAGCCTGAAAATGAAATAATTTTTATGTTTTAACAAGATTATAATTTATGTATTATATGTTATATAATGTTCTTGAATTATTTTGTACACATGTGATTAATTTATAATACCAAATGAGTTCATTATGATCGAAGAATTGCCAAAATGACCTAAACAAATAACAATAATGTTTTAACTTATGAATCATCCTCATCTAAGAATTAAAATCTATAAATGTTATAATTTATAGTTCTAGAAATATTTAAAACCATTCCATTAAAATTATGGAGTTTCACTTCCATTCGACAAGAATATCCATCATGAACCGATCTTGGAAACCATGTAAAGAACGCACCTGACAGAATGTAAATTACAAAATATTACAAATAAATGTGTCAAATGATGTTGTAAAATGATCATATAATGTGTTATAAATATTAATATGTTTCAATAAGATATTAAAAAACACTTTTAACCATAATAATGGAGTTTTGATACTCTTAATGTAAAAAGAAGCCAAGGAAAGGGAATTCTTAACCCAATTTCAATTCTTTGGTTTAGCCTTTTTATTTATTCATTATGCTGTATTAATATAACTGGTGTGAAGATTTTTTATTTATATTATTTTGTACTATTTTTATTTATAGTGCATTTACATATCCATTCCATTCTATTAAATCTAACTCTAATTATATTTTAAGGGACTTTCTTTTCAAAATCCTTTTAGAACTCTCTTTAATAAATTTCAAAAGGATTGTTTCATTATATGTATATGTAATGAGTGGTTTCATATGATCTTAATGATAATTTATTACCATGATATGGTCTTTTGACATTATTTATGTTTTTTGAAGCCCATTATAGATCAAGATATGTTGGGTTGAGCCCATTATAGGTCAAGATATGACGAGGGAGCCCCATTATAGCTCTCTAATGCATTCGGTATTCCAAAGATAAAAGTTGACCAAAAAGTTATTCCATGTGTAAGGGTGAATATAAGAGTGATATGGTAAATATGATCCAAAGAAACTATATGATGTTTAAATTATATGAGTTTTTATGATTATATGTTTTATTAGTTTTTATGTTATCACTTGACTAATGCTTTCTTTCTTTATATCCCTTACTGGGTTTTGTTCTCATCCAAAGTTTTTTATATGTTTTTCACAGTTTATATAAATGGGTAAGAGATGGAAGGGAGTTGTTATTTTTGATATGGAGTGTTGTTAAAGAAATCATGCATTATGTTTTAATGTTTTATATTTTTTTTTTAAAAAATAGATACTTTTTTAGTAGTATCCTCTAGTATGAAAGTGTTATGACATGTGTGTAAGATGTCCAAATTATTTAAAGCACTAAACCCAAAAAGAATCCCCAATGTTTATTAATGTATAGAATTTTGTAAAATTAAATATTAAGTAACGTTTTAAGGTTGGGTACTTATAATTTTCATCAAAGGATGGTTTATATAAAATTAGGCGTTAGGATGTTGCTAATAGAATACCATAATTTTTTTTAACTCTATGATTAATTTGAAATTTCACAGCAGTTAAAGATTACCATGATGCTTTGACTAAGATATGTATGTAAAGAATGGTTCTCCACAGAAGAAACATGGAAGCAGAAGATGGAAGGTATGAATAGGTTGATGTATAATAGAATCCATACCCTAAAATCATGGGAATCATAACAGAGTTATTTTTGACAGCAATGGCTCAGTTGAATCATGCAATAAATGGGGGGTGTTATCCCTTCTAGAGAGGAACATGATCTACCACAAAGAAACATGTCTTTTTTGGAGCATTTGATGAGGCAACACCCTCTAGAATTCAGTGGAACCACAGATCTAGTGATAGCCGAATGATGGATCAATGCTCTACTAAAGTTATTTGATGTCATTGGATGTTTAGAACGTCAAAAGGTAGTACTATCCATTTAAATATTGGAAGGTGATTATGATAAATGGTGGTATCTGGTTAAGAATACGGGAGAAAGATATGATCATGATAGTTTGGAATGGGATGATTTTAAGTGTCTTTTTCAGGAAAAATATTTTCTCAAAACTGTTCGACTCATAATGGAGAAACAATTATTGGAACTGAAGTAGAAAGATGATGATTTTGTGGCAGTATATGAATCTAATTTTACAAGAATGTCCATGTTCGTAAGAAATTTTACTCAGTATTTTGAAAGCAAAATTAATATATTGTACTCTGGTTTGAAACCATTTTTGAAAAGTTCTTTGGCTTCACAAGAGATTAAAATATATTATAAGCTAGTTAGTTGTGCTAAAAAAAAGTCAATATGGGGTATGAAAAAACATATGTGGCTCATCAAAACATTAATAATAAGCATTCATCTTGGCAGCAAATGGGTAAGAATTTTTCAATGAAGTCTGGAGGTAAGAAAATGATTTCCCCTTCTTATGAATCGTATGGTAAAAGGAATAATGGGGGATGTATTATAAATTATAGGGAATTATACAAATGTAGAATGTTTTTACACATGTCTTGTGAGATAAAAAAATTATCCGAATGTTAATGATAATTCGATGGTGAGATTCATTAACTGTAAGAAATTGGGTCATTTTGCAAATGTTAGTCTGAATCTAGTCACTCAAGCAGGTAATCAGAAAGATTGGAAGTAGAAGGGTATGGTAAAATCATTTTCAACCACTTCAATAGATGATGATCATTAAATTGAGGTGGTATCAGGTACATTTTATATTTTTAAAATTTTCACAAATGGGTTGTTTGATTCTGGGTCTACACATTCTTTCATTTTTTAGAATTTTTCAGAAAAATTGGGAATTCGTCCTCATAAAATGAAACCGGATCTAATGGTAAAAACAACTGGATGAAATATTATGGAAAAAAGAAATTATAAAAATATGCCTATCCTTGTCTGTAGAAAGATTTTACCTTCAAAACATGTTGTTTTTCTTCTAGTAGAGTTTGATGTTATTCTAGGTATGGACTGGATTTCTTTTTATCATGCTAAGATATATTGGAGAGTAAAAGAATTTCCTTTTCAAAAATAATTTTGGTTTGTGAAAAAGAATGGACCCATACCATTAATAACATACCAGGAAGTTAAGAAACTGATAATGGATGGAAATGAAAATTATCTTGCTCATATTTTTAAAAATAAGGGAACTATCCAAATTAATGATATACCGGTGGTAAATGAATACCTGGATGTTTTTCCAGATGATTTTATTGATGTTATTACCTATCTAGAGGATGAGTTTACTATTGAATAAGTTCCAATTCCTAATCCAATTTCTAAACCCCCTTACCAAATAGACCAAATGGAACATCTATAATTAAAATGCCAGTTGTATGAATTATTAGATAAAGGCTTCATCTGACCTAGCACGTCACAATGGGGTGCTTCTGTTTTGTTTGTTAAGAAAAAATATGGTTCAATGAGACTTTTCATCGATTATAGAGCCTTGATACATTACTATTAAAAACATGTATCTTTTTCCTCATATATATGATTTGATTGATATGCTCCGGGGAGCTTAGTATTTTTCAAATGTAGACCTGATGTCGGGGTACCATCAGTTGAAAGTAAAAGATGATGACATCTCGAAGACGACGTTCGACACTAGATATGGTAATTATGAATTTTTAGTTATGAAATTTTGGTTAACTAATTCACCTGCTATTTTCATGGATATTATGAATAGAATATTTCATGAGTTCTAGGATATGTTTTTGGTTGTGTTCATTGATGACATTCTTTTATATTCTATAAGTAAATAGGATCCTGAGGAACATATAAGAGTTGTTTTGAAAACCTTAAAAGAAAAGAAAATATATGGAAAATTCATAAAGTGTGATTTTTGGTTGCAACATATTTCGTTTCTTGGGAACATTGTAAATAAGGATAGAATAACAGTTGATCTTTCCAAAAAAAACTGCTTGTTGAGGGGCCAATACCTACAAATGTTAGAGAGATTATTATTTTTCATGGATTAGAAGGTTATTACCAATTGTTTTTGAAAAACATTGCATGGTTATCTAGACATCTAACTAAGTTAACTCAAAAGGGGTTAAATTTGTTTGGATAAAAGAATGTGATGTTTGTTTTCAAGAACTGTCGAAGGGACTGGTGAATGATCTAGTTTTGGAAATGGATTACCGAAATGGAGAGTTTTCCATTTACAGTGATACTTCATTTAAGGGACATGGTTTTGTTCTTGATGCATAATGATAAGGTAATATCTTATGCTTCAATATAACTATAACCTCATGAGTTAAATTATCCACCAAATGATTTGGAATTGGAAGCTGTGGGATTTTGTTTTAAAATTTGGAGGCACCATTTATATGGATCCAAAAGTTAAATATATACTGACCCTAAAAGTATGAAGTATATGTTCACTTTGGACGAATTAAACATGAGGTGGGAAAGATGGATTGAAATGATAAAATATTATGATTGAACGATCTATTAAAATCCTAGAAAATAAAATAAAGTGGAATATCCATTGACATGAAAACATCACGCATCATTAACCATATTACATTTAGAACAAGATCCATTAATTATCGATTTGATAAATCTTGTCTTAGATGTTGTCGGTGCCAGGAATACATCTATTATGTTTTATATTTCAGTGTAGTCATCATTATCAGATATAATTAACTAATTGAATAAGGAAGACCGTGAGCTACTGAAAAAGCTATAATTGGTTAATGTGGGTAGGTTTCTAGAATTTAACCATGATAAAAATTGGGCTTTATGATTTGGAAAATGGTTGTGTGTGCCTTGTGATTCCCAAGTTAAAGCAATATTTGTTGTGTGAAGTTCATAGTTCTCTATTTTTAGTTTATCCTGTAAATACTAAGTTTAGTACAGACCTTTGGGAGTATTACTGGTAGGATGGAATGAGAAGGGATATTGCAGAATTTACTATTAAATGTTTAAAATGTCAATTGGTTAAAGTAGAGCGGCAGTTACCAAAGGGGATTCTTCAGCATTATCCAGTTCCATATTGGAAATGGGAGATTATATACATGGTCTTTGTTGTGGGACTACCTAAGAATTATTGAGGTAAAAATGCGATTTGGATTATTGTCGATCGACTGATAAAATCTGAACATATCTTTTCTATTCGAGATACATTGTAATTGGATCAGCATTCTCGACTGTACTATAAAGAGATTGTCGGTTTACATGGAGTTCCTCTTTACATTGTATCTGATTTGGATCATAGGTTCACTTCTAATTTTTGGAAGGGCCTTCAGAAGTCGTTGGGAACAGAAATAAATTTCATTTTAGCTTTTCATCCTCAATTAGATGAGAAATAAAAATGAATGATTCAAACTTTTGAGGATATTCTTTGAGCTTGTTCAATGGAATACCAGGGAATTTGGGATCATCATCTTTATTTAGTTGAGTTTTCTTATAATAACAGTTTTCATTCTCGTATAGAGATGGAACCTTTTAAAACATTGAATTGTAAGTGGTGTTGAACTCCATATTTTAGGGATGAAGTATAGGAAAGGAATTTTATGAGATAAGAATTAGTAGAGTATGTGTCTAGGCAAGTGAAAATGATCCAACAACACACGAGGATGACTCAGATCAGGCATACAAGTTTGGCAGCTAACATAAGTAAAGACTTCTCTTTAGAGGCAAGTGAGTATGTTTTCCTTAAAATCTCTCCTAGGAAAAGTGTGATCCATTTTGGAAAGAAATAAAAACTATGTCTGCGATACTTTAGTCCTTTTAAAATCCTAGATAAAGTCAGACCAGTTGAATAACGAATAGCTTTTCCTCTGAGTTTATATCAGGTACATAATGTTTTTCATGATTCGATTTTGAAGAAGTATGTGCCAAATTCATCTTATATCTTGAGCCCAGAATAAGTTCAGATAGAATATAACCTATCTTATGAAGAGAAACCAGTTTAAATTCATGATTAAAGGGAACAAGTGTTGCAGAATAAGGTAATCCACCAGGTAAAGGTTTTGTGGAGAAAACACATGGTAAAAGAAGCATCATGGGAATCTGAAAATGCTATGAGGGAAAGGTACCCTCACTTTTATAATGAGTAAATAAAATTGTAAGGATGAAATTTCTAGTATGTGGAGATAATATAACACCCTGGGGTTTAAAAAAATAAATTTAATGCATGGAACTATTTTAAGTAGATATTTATAACTAGCGTTTAAAAATAATTGTGTTGATTCTATGTTTTGAATTTTGAAAAACGGTCATCTACAATTTTGTTTAGTAAGTTATTTGGAGTAGGATGGAACCAACTTGTTTTTCTAGTGAATAGTAACATACACTAATGAATAGTAATATGACCCTAAGGTATAGTTATTATTATTATTATTTTATTTTCTTAAGGCTTTATGATAATTAAATCTTGGTTAATTTGTCAATGTGATATAAAATAAGTCATAGAATTAAAATTGTTAATTTTTGGATTAAGTATGATTTTATTTCAAAAAAAATTAAAAATATTTTGAAAATTATTATCAAAAAATGGACTTCATTTTTGAAATCTACACTTTGATAAATGGTTTGGGTGAAGTTTTGGGATTTTTATGAAATTCATGACTTTTCGATGAATAGAAAAATACGGTAAAATACCATATTTTCAAATTATTATTAAAATACACTATTTATGACATAATAAGTGATATAAGGCCACTTTTTTCAAACTCACATGGCATTATTACTATTATGGGTCACATGAATTAAGACTATTCATAGTCTTTAGCAAAATTATTATGATAATGATTAAAATAATGTAAAATACCTCCTCTCCCCCATTATATATACCACCATCATTCCCTTCATCCTCCCACAACTCTCGAGCCTTGAGCCTTACCTATGTTTGGAATAATACTCCTCTCAAGACTCTTTCCCATGTCCTAGAGCTATGGGTCTCACCAAAAGGCCAAAAACAAAGGCCTTAAGAAGGATCTCATGGAGAAGAGATCAAGAGGTAAACATCCTCTTTTGTTTTTTATCTTTTCTTTCATTTTATGTTATTATTTTTAATTTAATTTGTCTAATGTTGGGATATGTAATCAAATATCCATTTACAGCCCATATTATGTATGATTTATGAGATACGCCTTTTCTCTCATCATAATATTTTATGAAATTTTAAGTGACGCTATTAGGCTGCCAAATTTCTCATAAGGGATTTGTCAACTATTCTTTTATTTCAAGTTCCTTTATTTTATTATTCTTTCCTTATCTCCCCTTATCCAAGAGTCAGGAATGATTTTTTATCTTACATATTCTATATTTCATCATGTTTATGGAAGATTCACCATTATATTTCTTCTCTTCTCCCACTTATTTACAATATTAAAAAACCCTCTGTAATGTGTCGATTTACCAACATTGTGGACAATGTGATTACAATTTATTTTACATATTTCAAGGATAGTCATGATACCATTATTATGGTTAAACCATATTATAATTTATTTTCTATAACTTATATATGGTTTTGGAATCATTTTGTACATATGTGACCAATTTATAATGCAAACTGAGTTCATTACGATCGAAGAATCACCAAAATGACCTATTAAATATCAATAATGTTTTAACTTATGAACCATCCTCATTTCAGAATTCAAATTTTTAAATGGTATAATTAATGGTTCTTGAAATATGTAAATACCATTCATTTCCAATTCTGGGGTTTCACTTCCAATTGACAAGAATATCCATCGTGAACTGATCATGGAAAAAATATAAATAATGAACCCAACACAATGCAAATAACAAAATATTACTAATAAATGTGTTGAATTATGTAGTAAAATGATCATATATGGTGTTATAAACATTAATATGTTTCATTAATATATTAATAAAAATGTTTTAACTATTATACAGGTGGTTTAAACACCATTTAAGAAAGAAGAACCCATGGTAAGGGAATTCTTAACCCAATTTCCATTCTTTAGGTAAACCTTCTTCTTTATTCATTATGTGGTATTAAGATTGTTGGTGTCATGATTTTTTGTTTATATTATGTTAAAATATGTGTATATATAGTGTATACACATATCCATTCCATTCTATTAATTCTCACTCTAATTATATTTTATGGGACTTTTTTTTAAAATCCTTTTGAAACTCTCTTTAATAAATGTCAAAAGGATTGTTTTTATTATATGTATTTGGAATGAGTGGTTTATTATTATTTTAAAGATAATTTTCTACCATAATATGTTCTTTGGACATTATTTATGTGGGTTTGATTCCGTTATAGCTCAATATTTGTTCGGTTGGGCCCATTATAGCTCAAGATATGATAGGCGAGCCCCGTTATAGCTCTCCAATGCATTGGGTACTCCCGAGAAGGAAGTTGACCAAAAGGTTATTCCATGTGCAAGGATGAATGTAAGAGTGAAATGGTAAATATATACCAAGGATTATTTATGAAGTTTCTATGCATATGAGTTTTTATTATTATGGGTTTTATTGGTTTTTATATTATAACATGACTAATGATTTCTTTCTTTATATCCCTTACCGAGTTTTATAATCATCCCAACTTTTTTTAAAACTTTTCGTAGGATATAAGGAACAGTAAGATAAATAAGGTAGTCTTGATGTTTTATATTGAGTGTTGTTACAGAAATAATGTTTTATTTATTATATTTAAAAAAATGGGTAGTGTTTTAATAGTATCATATTGTAGGAAATTGGTAAGACATGTGTGTAAAATATCTTAATTCCTTAATTATATAAACCTGAAATGATCCTAAATTTGTATTAATGTATGGTCTTGTGTAAAATTCACGATTAAGTAACGTTTTAAGGTCAAGTGTTTGTAAGGTGAATCTTTCTGTAACTATTGACCTCTCATAGTCTGAGATAATGGAAATGTAAAATGAAATTTCTGATCCCCCGCCACTAATGTTAGGGTAAGGTGACCGCAAGTTGATTCTATCCATTCATAAGGAAAAAAATAAACCAGGTCCTTAGATCCCTGCATAAAATATATAATGGTGAATATGCCTTGGCTTCCTTCTAGGGACTCTTGATTCTACCATCCCGACCACAATTATCATACCACATCTCCACCTCCACTATAAGATCAGGGGACACTTTTGGTTTTAGATTACCCCCATCGAATGAAGGTTATTTTTCTATTATGAAACTGTCTAATAATGACCTTATTGATTATTTAGTGTTCATTTATTACCCATCCCACATGGATACGGTTAAGAAGTTAGATATGACCCTGAATTACAACGTATCATTTCTTGGATGATTGGTCCATGTGATACCATTAAAACTAAAAAATCAACAAAAATATAGGTCTATGTCATTGCCATCCCGACTTTCACAAACATTGTATAATTATTCTTAATGTTATACATAATGTAATGACCCTCTTGATAATGATTAGTATGTGGAAATCTTGTGAGATATTTTTTCCACTAACCAGTTACTGGTTGTGTATTGGCCACCTGCAACGTTACACTTCATTATCCTAGTGCACCTCATGGGGAACCACAAGGAAATTATCTTCTATATTTTGTGGGATATTCTCATTCATCTTTATTACCACCATTTAACCTATATTGGGATCTAGTAACACGTTTACAATATTCATCGACATTGTTTGAATGTCACAAGTGTTGCACTCCTAGTATCTCAATACCTTGAATCATATTGATAAAGACAAAAATTATCACAAAATTATTCTAGTATCCTCACTATTCTATATGGAATTATATAATAGGTGTCTGAATCATTTTAAAATCATGGTTTTCTAGTAGTATTCTTCCTTGGAATTTAGTTCCCTCTCATAGAGACAACATAGTCGGTAATCTATCCCACCTGATAATGGTGTGAGATGATCTCCAACCCCCAAAACGTGATTTTTTTCATGATTTATCCCCTAAATTCCAAGAGTAATCTAGTTAGTGACATAGGGTCTAATTAAGATAATCCAACATGAGGGGGGATGCAACCTCAGATAGAGACTCCTATGGGTGCATTCACTGGTATGTAGAGACAGACAATTAGTCTCGAAAGTCCCAATATGGATCCACTTAAAACTAATAATTAACATTTAAATAAAAGAAAAGTGATTTTCAAATTATTTTCCCTATTTTAGGCTACTCTAAAAACATTTTGTGACACCCAAATGATTACATTGTTCTTGGAGCATGAGGGTTGTAAGTGGTTTATTTTTTTAACTCTTTGTGGAGAAACATCTGGAGAGACACAATGTATGAGAGGACCCCATCCCCCCCCAGGTTGAAAATCCAACACTCCTTATCAAGGTATCCTAATTAAAGTAATGAATGAAAATGTACCCAAACACGGTGGAGGTTGGTAGCTATTGGAAATAGTGAAGATATGACATGACTACCTTGCCTGAGCATCGTGAATTACCACATATGGACTATGAATGATTTTCCTTACAATATAATTTTTTTTTGAGAATTGGTGATAACCACTCCTCAATTTAACAATTTTATTGCTACTCTCATTTCCCATATTGAGGCTCTAAAGATGCAAGAAGATATAATCCTATTTTAGGGAAATAAAAATACAACATGGGTAAAACAGATGTGTCGGCCTACAAAATTTGGTACTCTATGATTTATTATGTTCAATGGGGTTGGTGATATGATGTAGAGTATAAACTTTTATTTCTACTGATATGGAATGATGTTCAGTACTCTAGAGTAATAGAAATATTCCAAGCCTCATTGCTTTATCCAGAACATGGAAGGACCTTCTTTTGTTTTGTATAGAAAACTGACCCCATTATCTATTATCAGTAAGGAAGATGTTCATAGTAAATTAATCTATCAGTTCGGATCCACCATGCTTAAGACCATAATCACTAACCTCTCAATGTATAGATAAAGGTCCAATGATTTAATTTCTATCTTCATTTCCTAGTGGAAAGAACTAATGTATTCCCTAGATGTGTATCTTTTCCAGGAACATATATTGATAATGTACTCCCTGAGGTTATTCTATGTGATGATGTACTCCATAGATGTACTCCCTTGATATTTTGATGATGTACTCCCTAGATTTTTTTTGTAGGATGAGCTAGACCCATACTCATTTCTATGATATATCTAGGGGATTATGATAATTTTATGAAATATATCAACACATAGAATAATCCTTTTATCAAACAAAGTAGTGGTCATTCTCATTGCCTCCTATATCAATCATGTTGAAAACAAGAAGGTACAAACTATTGATGTGGTATAACCTCAGGCCCCAACATCATTATTCCATTAGTAACCTCCACAGTAAATGAATCACTATTTGAATCCGAACCATGATAATGATGCATATACTTCCTTCCAAGGCTAGGGGTCAAGGGTTCCTATTGAAGAAAAGATGAAAATAGTCAACTCCCACATGGATGAGGAGGTACAAGGTCACTTCATTTTCTCCCTATATAAGGACATACTAAAGTTTCTAGAATATCTAAGGCCTCATGAGGCTAATCTAAAAAATAATTCCAACTGTTACCCATACAAATAATTCCATGGAAATAATATCAAGGAGTGTTTTTTAATAAAAAAATTGGCTCCAATTCTAGGTAGACTATGGCTTAGTTGAGTTAGTTGATACCTCATCAAAGGTAGACCAAATCCATTCTAACCCCAATAGTGACAAATAGGACCCTGGTGAAAGAAAAAAAGTCACTAATTATGGTATGTATATGTAAAGATATTTTATAGCCTGCTATGTGGTATATCTTTCCTAGAAAGTTATTAATTCCAAGATGAACAATCCCATTCCCCCTATGGTCACCATTCCACCAACAACCACCACATTTTGTTCACAGCTTTCCAAATCATGACAGATTATGCACCGATTATTTGATGGTAATCAGATCCCCACAACCATTTCGAAACAACTTGTAGAATCAGTGGAATCATGACTCCTATGTTGTGATAATCCCCAAGGGTCCGACCCATCCTTGAATATTACACAGATTAGGAACATGAGTAATATTTTTTTAATGATCATAGGTTGGTAGATCACTTCACGAATTTGAAACTGATGGTTTCCACAAATCCCCTTCAAGTACCTCTAGTTAATTTCACAAAGAAGATGTATATGTCATATTACCATGAAAAACACATATGATGTTTCTTCATAGAATCATGTTTATGCTGCTGATACTAGATAGAAAACATTACATAAGACATAGCAGGCGATGTACTCACCAACCACATCATTGGGTGTACCTTCACAACCAACCAAATTGGTTGGTCATGGGCCCAGGCCACACTATCCTAGATCCTAGTATCAGGTTACCATGTTCTAACCTCATCTATAGGGTTCCCTACACAAGCTATCAAATAAAGAACGGAGCATAAAAAGAACTCCACTAGCCCCAAATCCTCAGCCGACTATGGCCACTACACTCTACACTAAAGAGAAACCCTTAGTTGGTAGATATATTACCCATACATTGACCTATTATGTGTTGGTGCACCTCATTTGCATACCATCATTGATTTCAATCCTTGTCACACTCCAACTATTTAAGGACTTGCTTGAGTCCCTTACCTATTCACTAAATATACCTATCAAGTTTAAGGATATGGAAGATAACATTGAGGGATGTCATGAAGAGGAAGATAAGAAAGAAGAATTAGGGGCCACCATTTATTTCACTAATGTGGACCTAGGTTCCATTATTTTGGGGAAAATTATCATTGTATGTCACATGAATGTTAAAAAATATGAAAATCATCCACTTCCTAGTGGATACAGGCTATAAGATCAATCTCATTCTGGCCTAGAAACCCCCCAAACTAGGGATCGTCGAAGAAAATATTACTCCCTCCAAACTCAGGATTCAGGGTTATAAATAGATTGTTGAAAATTCATGTGTCTAGATCATTCTAGAGACCTAATTTATTAACATGATAGAAATTAATGAATTCAAGGTTATATTATTTGATACTACCTATATTTCCCAATTGGGAAGGCCATGGATATATATTTATGTTTCAATCTTTACTTCATAGAATCAGTTCCTCATGCACACCCTTAGTGGTTGAGTAGGGGGTACTTCAGGGTAATGATTATAACTTCAACTCTTATGAAGCCTACTACATGGATGCTTGTACTAAAAAGGTGAGGGGAGGAAACACTAGACAAACAAGGTCAATCATATCAATTGTCCTAATCATCTATTGACCACTTCAGTGGATCCTTGGGTGGACTTGAAGGAGATTTTCATCCTAACAATACACCAACTATAGCTTATATTTGATGATCATTGAAGATTCTTCATAATAAAAAAGCAGGTAGAATATTCATAGATCACTTTGTATTTATACATAAGACAAACATGGATTCCACTATAAAATCATACTCCCATTTAATACCAAGTGGTTTCCCCCATGTCCATTGATCCACAACCTCTACTCATGTTTAAGAAAGTAGGTATAACTCAATAGAGGACAATGAGATATTATTACTTTGATATCAGAGGTGGATTTCATGGTAAAATAATAGACCAAATTAGCTCATCACCTTTAATCTCCATGATCTACCTAAAGTAGGATACTCTCCCCAAGAATCCTACCCTTCAAGTAGATGATAGTACAACTCTAGATACTATATATCCAAAGAACACACTCCCACACATCGATCTTTAAGATTGAAATGATGAAGATGATTTGGATGACACCATTACATTCATTGAAGATGGTGTCTCCACTATAGTCAATGGGTATTCCTAAATGAATGTTGGCACCAAGGAATACCTAATAATGAAATTTATTGGCATGGTAGTGTAAATATATGAATAATGATAGTATATAGACTTCTTGAAACTACCCCATGGTTCTATTGGATCTTAAATAAAAAATAGGCATAAAACCTACATTTCGGTACCCCGCAATGGCCTCCTAGTGGTCTGATGATGGTTTAAAAACCTCCATAAATGATGAATTCTTACCACGGTGCCATGGATAAGGCAAAAGTTGACAATATGTTCAAGGAAATAATTTTAAGGGAGATTTATTACCTTATGTGGTTGGCCAATATCTTCCCAAAAATTGAGACAAATGGGAAGACTATAGTCTTCATTTACTTTTGAGATCTCAACAACTACTACCCAAATCAAAAAATTTCATTTATAGTGACAATGTTTATTATTGATGATACAACTGGTTTCATGACATGTAATTCATGGATGGGTACTCCAAAGGCAAGTAGATCAAGATATCACTTGAATATGAAGAGTCCACTACCTTCAGAGCGCCTTAGGGAAACTTCTACGGCTAAGTGATCCCATTCAATTTCAAAAATATTGGGGAAACCTACTAGTGTTCCATGAATTGTATCTTCAAAATAATCCTCAGGAAATATGTGGTCTACTATATGGCTGATTTGTTTGTAAAATCCAATCAATGCTTGTAGCATCTAATGGACCGTGATAGAGTGTTATAATTCCACAACTAACATGACATGAAGATGAACCACTTGATGTGTGAATTCATGGTAAACTCTGTAAATTTTCTGGACTTCCTCACTAGAAGAAGATCCATTAAAATGTTTCTATATAATTCTTGATCATTATCAATATATCCCTTATATTAAACATTTGTAAGTTTAATGTCCACCTAGACTATATCGAAAGTCTCATTACAAATCTGAACATTAATTGTAATCCATTATCAAAACTCATGAGGAAAGGAATCATTTATTAGATGGATGGATATTGATACATAGATTTCAAGGGAATTAATAAGTATCTGCTGCATCTACGGATCCTAATTACACCAATACAGGGAATCCACTAGTCCTTTATTCGACCATAGATTGGTCCCTTGGATCCCTTATATTTGATAAGAATAATTATGTTTGGTAAAATACATTTACTATCTCATTCACATTATCCTAAACATGAATTCCATATATTGTAAAATTTTTATGTATTTCATCACCCTAGTCTTTATTCTTCTGAAGTTGTAGCACAACTTGCAGCACCATGAGATAGATTTTGTATCCTGCATCGATCTGTTAAAGTATATTCTCGTCCTCCCCATGAAAATACAGATTTTATCATTTTGGTGGTCTGTATAGAATATGTTGACATCATGTTTTCCCCCTATAATGTTTTCAATGGATAAGAAATGGAAAAATTATTGGTCACACAAAAAACCACCAAATAACATCCCATAGATTTTTACTTTGAAGAAGAGTCCATTATCTATGTATATCAAAACATGACATGTTGTAGGATTCAATTTGATGTAGTATTTCCTAGCCAGACTAGGAAAAAATAAACTGTTCCAAACTCTATGGTATTTTCATTCATATTTTATTCATCACTCCTACACATGATGTTTTTCCATACTCATTATTATAATCTAGAGGTATCACAAACGAAAATGATAAATACCAAGATATTATCATATGAATTGAGTTGTCTCTTGAGAATGGAATCTCTAGATTTCATTTAAAGGGACACTCTGAGTTATTAATCAAGAATATAAATGGTGACAAAGTTATTCTAAAGAAATAATACCTCCCCTTAAGGGACCAAAATCAGCATTCAATGACCTACTTCCCCTCCCAACTAATGGGGACTTGTATTTCCCTATCAAAGAACTACCAAGGTGATTCTTTAGAAAGCCTTTTTTTCATTACTAATGGAGCATGATCAAGATTATGTGTTCATTCATTTGGCACTTTAAAAATCCATCCCACACATTACTATTAAATATAAACAATGATAAGTAAATAATATAGTTATTGGATCCTTTATTCTAGGGTCTCAAACACACCAATATTCAAAGAAACATAAAATCGGATAAAACCTTTTTAGTAACTATTTCATGGTACCCTCTTTCATGATAGATCTGATCATGATATAATCCATTATTATTTGGTATGATTTACCCTCAAGGTGGACCTAATCTAGACTAGACCCCATATATGAATAAGTATCATAGGATCCTCCTTCATTTCATCCACGAAAAGAAGATCCATAAAGTCATACAAGAAGTCCATGATGGGTCAGCAGGGCCATAATGTAGAATTGAAGCTCTCTCAACAAATACTAATATTGGGGTACTTTCTAATTACCATGGTTAATGACATTATTGTGTTTACCAAGGTGTTTCATTGATTCTAGATCTATGCTGATTTTATTCATGATCTACCCAAATTCTCTATGCCACGAAATACTCTTGACCCATTTCTATATAGGGACTTAACATTTTTGACCCCTAAACACAAGATAGTGCATGTTCATTATGAGTGATACAAATCTCATTTCGAATTGGATGGAATCAACACCTATAAATGATGTGAAGACCTAATTTGTGATTTTTTGAAGTCCCACATCATCCAAATATTTGGAATTCCTCGGACTATCCTCATAGAGAATGACACATAAATTTGAGTATTAGAGATTTAAAATTTTAAGCTAAATAAAAAAATTTCAACACAGAACTCCCACTATCATGCCTAGGATAATGGGAAGACGAGGTATTCAATAAAAGGCTCTTTACCATCATATATAAGACTATCTTTTAGAATAAGAAGAGTTGGCCCAATAATCACTTAAATTCACTCTGGTTCTATAATAATACGATTCAAAATTCTACCCATGTTACTCTATACTCCATTATACATGGTATATAGGTTGAAGATCCAATAGAGTTTCAATATTCATTACTCTAGATATCCATTTATGATCATCAGAGAAATAATTGGAGGGTAAAAGTATGATTATTTAAGATGGAATCCCCGAAAATCATTATAAAAACTATACATAACCTGTAAATGAATCATAGATACACGGTGTGATCATTAGATATAAATTTTTGACTCTTCTCCTACCTCTATAATGATATGGTACTGGCTCTCAACACTAAGATGATACCTAGGATGAAGAATCATAAATTAGAAACTAATTTCAAATGACCTTATTTCACTCATAATGTATACCCCAATGGTTCAAATTCATTTATCACTATAGATGGGGATCACACCACACCTCCCACAAATGTTAGGTTCCTCAAATAGTACATCACATTAACCCCACCATAATTTGAGATATATAACATAAATCTATAAATCCTAATAACCTATTTGCGTGACAATAAACTGAAGGAAACCATTCCAGTCACATTCAATTAAAATATATGACACCATGGTCAATGATATATAACCTTAAAATAAGAATGCCTCATCATTATTTTATGACTTTATATTGTGTTTCCAATGCCGTTACCACATGATAAAAAAAATCAGGGTCTTTTTCTGGGTTACATGAATTTAAACTGTGTGATACCACATATCCTGACATGAGAGGGTGCCCCTCCCTATTATTGGACCAATAAAACACCCTACACCAGATTTATGTTTGGATTCATTCCCAGTATTGTGGGATATTTTTTAATTCCTAAACCCCTATCTTCGAGCCCAACCAATAATTGCTTCCCTTGTGTGAGATTATCGTCACAAGTAATAGGCGCCCACTGTGTCATTCTATATCAGGTCCATTATCTTTTTTAGAAATGTCACCTCATGCACACTATCACGACCCGCCTTCACCAAAAGGAGGGAAGGGAAACAAGATTTCCAGTCCCTTCCTTCTTTATGTTGAAGGAGAGTTAATGACCCCTGAAACCCGCCTTCAATAGGCCCTGGAGTGGCGACTAGAACCAAGGGTATAGAATCTCACACAAAATGGAAGGAATTACCCTTTTCATTTTTATTGGATCGAGAGATAAGACAGCAACCCCAACAATAAAAAAGATGAAAGTAAAAGTAAAAAAAAAACCCATTCCCATATGCATGTTCAACAATAAATGATACAAGCCACAAAACACCAAAGGTAAAGTACCAATGAAAACGACAATAGCAACTGCCCCAAGGTTCGAGCTAGTACGGTCCCGCACGATCCCTGAAGTCATCCTGGAAAACTAAAAGAAGTTTTTTATATGTAGGGTGAACATACAAGTACACTTAGTAGGGAAAACCAAAGACTCTCGTTCACAAGTAGAGAGGCATTCTAATGCCCTGTGAGAAAAGAAAAACCCAAAACACCTAGCAAGGGAAACTATCCACCCAAGCCTCACTGAGGAACACTCCCCAAATAACGCAAGTCAAGTAAATTAAAGTAGTAGCACATTGATATTTGGGTACCCCGCGCCACTTTCCCACTGGTTATTGAAGACATTCTACAGGTCGAACCAATCCCATCATTCTTGCTGCAGTACCACTGCCAAACCCCACCCACACACACCTGAGCCATAACCTCACCACAATCCCACTACCAAACCCCACCCGCAGACACCTGGGCCATAACCTCACCGCAGTCCCCCTGCCAAACCCCGCCCGCAGACACCTGGGCCACAACCACCACACATAACAACACCCGCAAACACCTATGTCATAACAACTACGGCCATGCCCGAAGACACTTGGGCCTCATCCCGAAGACACTTGGGAAACATCCTTCCCGCAAAAACCTGGGCCAACCACCAAAACTACCCTGCCCGAAGATTCTTGGGCTAATAATGGACTTCGGGCCATCACAGCCTGCCCGAAGAGTATTGGGCTATTCGAGAAAGGGAGAAGAAAATGAGCTAATAACCAGCCAATCATAGGAGTGTTGGGAAAAACACCCACCCCATGAAATGGGGGTGTTCAGAACTAAAGTGATCAACTTGGGTGGGGCGCGAATAAGAAACATAAAAGCTACAGATATATGTATAGGTAACAAACACTCATCCCAACCTAGGGGTTCCAATACTTAAGCACAACACTCTTGTTACTATTCATTCATAAAAGAAGCAACGACACTCATGGTCAAGTCACAACTCATCCCAAAAATAGTTCCCCGTTAAAACCATTCTTGTTTTCATGATCAAGTGATCCCATTTAGGTGAATTATTTACTATTGGGCAACTAACAGGCATAAACAAAAGACAGGGAAAGAGAAACAGCCAAATAGAAATTTAATCATTTACACCTGGTTTTCTTGTAAAGTTACAAAAATAATGAGGGGATTAGTGAGATCCCTCAAAGTGCTAGAGCCAAAGAAAACCTCACAAAAAGGGATAAGTGAGATCCCTCGAAGTACTGGAAATAAAGAAATCCCTACGACACAGCCCCATGTACCCAAAACTAGGAACCAACGATTTATCAACAACAGAGGATCCCACCCGATTTCATGTCACAGCAGAGCAACCACACAACTTCAGATTCACAACCAAAATCCGTACCAGAACGGAAGATCCCATCCTCACCCACATAACCCCATATGAAATAAAATAGATCAACATGCCTACTACCAAAATAGAGCGGGGAAACATCCAGGTTCAACACATCATTCATAGGGTTCTTTTCTCTGTTTATTAACCAGGGTGATCACACATGGCTTCTTGTTTTACTAAACGTCCATTTATCCAGCTGAGTTTAAGTGATTAACCAAATTCCATGTTAAGTCATTTAATCATCACATAATACATGGTTCATTAGTACGCAATTAAAGGGCACAAATGACCATGATTCTCACTGAGCATAGGCCCACACAATTCACAACACATATCAACATAAAAGAGTACAATAGAACATCAATCACCCCCCCTTAATTCCTTAAAGGTTCGTTCAATATCTTCATTAAGATTGGTTTCATCAATTCCCATTGAGACAAAAGTGTACCCACCCTGCATGATACACAGAAAAGAGAGGCGAAGGAAAAATCCCTACTTGATTGATCGAGGATCGACGTTTTTCTCCACGTTCCATGAATAGGGTATGCACGACTTGCAGGGGAGGAATTCCGTGGACTCCAAGGGTTGCAGAAAGCTCCAACAGAGGCGCACCACAAGCCACAGGAAGAAGGGACTCCAGGCACATCAGGGGGAAGAATGGATCCAGCCAAAGGAAGAAGAGGAAAAAGAACTTCCTGTGCGATATATAAATAATATCCCGTTGTTACGAGATATGGGAATTTTGAACACCTGGAAATTCAGATCGCGGTTTCCTACACAGTTCGGTAGTTACGCACAATGGCATTAAGTTGTTATTTAATATCCCACAACGGGGAGGTTTCTCGGGATTTTTAGGAATTAATTATGGGCTTTAAATGGCCTTTAAAGGGAAAAGAATTAATTTATGTGAAAAAATACATTGCGGGAGCGGGACTGGAAAAATGAAAACAGAGTGCTGGGTAAGGTAACAGTGCCATCGTCATAGTGTCACTTTTTTGGTGGAGCCTTATTTTGAAAAATTAATGGCCCAGGAGGGTCTGGGCCATTACATTAGATACCTCTCAAACTATTCTCGCCCTCGATAATCAGAAACAACCAGAAGAAAAGAGGGGGTCCGAACAACAACCTCGAAAGATACCTCTTAGGAGTGAACTTCATCATCATCTAGAAACACCTCTCCCTCAAGAAACCAGGAAACATACAAGGGTCAAACTTCCCAGTCATATGGGTTGGGGAGTCTCTTCCCCCATGTCAAGATACTATCTGCTTTGGGCAGCACTGACTCGCCCGCACGGGTTCAATTACCTCCACCTTAATGCGTCTTGATTAGGGATCAGGTCCTCCCCTCCCCATATCCAGGACTTTTCACACACATTCAGAGAATAAGGAAAACCACATATTTCATAGTTTAACAAGGAAAAAATGTTCCGTCACAAACAAGTAAAAAAAAGAACAGCACAGAACTCAAAACAACTCTGGGTACTGGGTGCGCATCTGTGCTTCCCATTCCCAGGTACACTCCTTGATCCCACCATGCCTCCACAACACATGAACCAGAGGAATGTTCCATCCACAGAGTACATTCTCCTCACGAGCCTCTACCCTCACTGGTCTTTCCACAAAGGTCACGTCGTCCTCGATATCCAGCTCTCCCCAGTCGAGGACGTGTGAATCGTCATGCAGATACTGAAGGAGCTGGGACACATGGAAGACGTAATGTATCCTCAGTAGTGGTAGTGGTAACGCTAGCTGATAATCCACTTCTCCGACCCGCTGCAACACTTCAAAGGGTCCGTTGAATCTAGTAGAGAGCTTCCTCCCCCAACCGAACCTCCGTTGTCCACACCGAGGAGAGACCTTCAAGAACATGTGGTCCCCAACCCTGAACTCCAAGGGTCTTCTCCTATTATTATCATATGACTTATTTCAGTCCTATGCCGCCTTCATCCTTTTCTATATATGTTGAACCTTCTCTTTCATGCTCTGCACTTCTTCCGGGCCAAGAACACTCGCTTCCCCAACCTCAGTCAAGCACACGAGTGAGCGACATGGCCTCTCATACAAGGCTTTGAACGAATCCATGCCAATGGTAGAGTGATAGATATTATTGTAGGCAAACTCTACCAGAGGAAAGTGTCGCACCCACAATCCTCCTGAGTCCAGAACACATGCCCACAACATATCCTCCAAGGTATGGATGGTGTGCTCTGTCTGTCCATCTGTCTGGGGATGGAAAGAAGAGCTAAGACGTAACTGGGTGCCAAAATCATGCTGCAATCCTCTCCAGATTCGTGAGGTAAATTGTGCATCCCTATCCGAGACTATGGACCTCAGAACTCCATGAAACCGCACCACCTCATCCACGTATGTTTGTGATAAATCATCCACTACACCCAACTCCTTGATCGCCAGAAAGTGAGCCGATTTCATCAACCGGTCCACCACTACCCAGATAGCGTCGCAGCCCCCTTTAACCTTGAGTAGTCTCGTGATGAAATCCATTGAGATGTCCTCCCACTTCCACTTAGGGAAATCTAGAGACTGCAGCAGACTGCCTGGAACATGGTGTTCGACATTCACCTACTGACACGAGGCACTTTGCTATGAACTCTGCTATTGCTCGTTTCATCGAGGGCCACAAAAAATATCTCCTCAGACCCTGGTACATCTTGGAAACTCTCGGGTGCACCGCTAGGGGTGAGTTGTGCAACTCACTAAGAACATTCCCGCACATCGCCTTTGGAACAAACAACCTTCCTTGGAAAAGAATCTGGTTCTGACCATCCTCTGTCCACCCTTACGGAGCATTTCCCTGGTCAACTCATTCATGCATCACTTCACTTTCTAAGTCCTCCCACTAAGACTCCTCTACCTGCCGAAACAGAGAAGATTTCACTGTCATCTGATACATGCAACCTCTACCACCTTCCATCCTAGAATCCAAGTGTAGAGCAGCCAACTCCCCCATTGCCTTCCAATCATCTACCAACTCTCGAATCACATCCCTCTGTGACTTCTTGCTTAGGGAATCATCCACCACATCCCCTTTTCCTGAGGTGTTGGAAATCTGGAAGTCTTAGTCTTGAAAGAACTCCATCCACCTCCACTGCCGTATGTTCAGGTCCTGCTGGGAGAAGACATATTTCAAGCTCTTGTGATCAGTGAAGACCACGAAGCGCTCCCCATCGAGGTAGTTCCTCCACAAATTTAGTGCGAACACGACTGCCGCAAGCTCCAAATAATGGGTTGCATAGTTACCCTCATGGGGAAGTAACTTCCTAGACCCATAGGTGATCACCCCTTGCCACTGCATCAACACACATCCGAGGCATTGCCCTGAATCATCACAGAACACCTCATATGCTGCCCCTTCTTCTGGCAACCTCAGCACTGGGGCACTAACCAAATTCTCCTTCAGATAGCTGAAGGCTACCTCGCACTGCTCGTCCCATACAAAAGCATGGTCCTTCTAGTTCAAGGTTGTCATGGGTGCCACAACTCGAAAGAAGTTGGTCACGAACCTCTGGTAGTGACCTGCCAGCCCGAGGAAACTACGAACCTCCTCCACATTATTGGGTGCTACCCAAGAATCAGCCGCCCCAACCTTCGATGGGTCCACTTCTATCCCCTGCTCGGACACCACGTGCCCAATGAAATGCACTTATCGCATCCAGAACTTGCACTTGGACAACTTCCCATAGAGTTTATACTATCGGAGGACCTCTAATACCATTCTCAGATGCTCACCGTGATCCTCCTTGGATTTTGAGTAGATCAGAATGTCTTAAATAAACATGACTATGAACCAGTCCAGATATTCCTGGAATATGGAGTTCATGAGCCCAATGAACACAACTAGTGTGTCTGTAACGCCTAACGACATGAATACAAACTCAAAGTGCCCATATCTGCACCTAAAGTCAGTCTTTCAGATGTCTCCCTAATTCACCCTCACATGGTGATATCCAGACCGCAGATCGATCTTCGAGAACCAACCTGCTCTACTCAGCTGGTCAAATATATCATCTATCCTCAGGAGAGGGTAGCGATTATTGACCGTTACATGATTCAGTCTCCTGTAGTCTATGCACAGCCTTAGACCACCATCTGGCTTCTTAGAAAACAAAATTGGAGCACTCTACAGTGACACACTTGGTCGAACAAAACCCTTATTCAGCAGATCTTCAATCTGAATCTGCAACTCCTGAAGCTCAGAAGGTGCCATCCGATAGGGAGCCATCGAAATCAGACGGGCACCATGTTGCAAGTCTATCCCAAACTCAACATCACGTTGAGGGGGCATAGTTTCCACCTTTTCAGGGACGACGTCTATAAACTCACTGATGATTCCTGGTACTTCCACCATTTCTGCATCCACCAACACCACTAATAGCTCAGCCAGCAAGGAGAGGAGGGGTTCCCCTCGCTTGCTTCTTCCCTGGAAACTCTTCTCACCGATGAAAGTCACCAGTCGACCTCCCAAGTCTGAAAACAAAACCCTTCCTTGGAAGTAGTCAATGATAGCACATATAGTGAACATCCAGTCAATTCCTATGATGACATCGTATGGCTGTATCTGTAATAGTAGAAGATCCCTGACTGAATGATGCGGACCTATCATTAGTCTGCATCCTCAAAAAACATACAACATGTTGGTCTGATCTCCGACTGGTGTGCTCAACACCAGGGGCACTGGAAGTCTCTCAGTATCTAAACCTAGAGCATGGTATAGACTGTGTGTAACAAAGGAGTACGAAGATCCTGTATCGAACAAGGCATACAAAAGGGTACTAAACAAGCTTACCGTACCTCGAACGACCTCTGGACCTACTAGAACTGCTGCCTCCACAGTGTGCAACTTCCCACACCCAGCTCCTCTGCCTCTCAGCTGTCAGCCACCTCCCCGACCATGCCCGGGTCGAGGTCCCTAAGGAGCACCCTGAGGTCGGCCTCCTCCTGCAATGTCGGACCTCGGCGGAGCGGGAGCCCACTGCCCCTGCTACTGCTGCTGAAAGGGCCTATTCGGGAACTGCTGCTGCTGAGGTTGGTGTTGGACCTGCCCACCCCCACCGTACTGTACTTGGTCTGGGCACTAGTTTCGAAGGTGCCCATGTCTGCCATAGACGAAGCACTTCAGTCCCGGTCCCGAAGGGAAAGGGCGAGGACCGGGAGATCAGAACTAGAACTGCTGCGACCTACTCTCTGCTGGTCGGAACCTAGAGGGCCCTGATGCTGGAGGCCTGCTGCTGACAGCCTCCCCCTTGGACGAGCCCAACTGGATTCCCTCTTGTGACACACCTTGCAGCATGTGCATCCTCTCCACCACTCCAGACTTCTTCTGCACCTATATGTATGTCAGTAGGGTGAAGGGAGTAACAACCTACTGAAGAGAAGGTCAGAGTGCATCCTCTAAACGTCTCGCCTGAGTCTCCCCATTCGGAAAGAGGTCTGGAGTGAAGTGAAGTAGATCCTTGAACTTGATCCCCAACTCTCTCACTAACATACTCCCCTGATGGAGGGATATTAGCTCTTGCCTCTTCTCAGACTTCATCGTGGAAGAGAGGAATTCCGCCCGGAACGCCTTCTCGAAGTCAGCCCACACAACCTCGGTCTCCCTCTTCTCTCCAAGATAAAGCATCCACCACTGATGTGCTGCTCCCCACATCTGGATGATAGCCAGAGGAACCCAGTACTCCATCGGAGCCCGAATCAGGCTGAAAGCTATCACTAGTTCCTCAATCCAGCTCTCCATCTCCTTATCTGAGGTGCTGCCCTCGTACGTCCCGAGGGTCTATTGCTAAAATGCTCGAAGAATCTTCTTCCACTGATCATCCTCCTCCTCCCGGTCGATCCTCTGCCGATCAGCATAGTCAACCTCCTGGGACTCGATCGCCCGCACTACTCATGGTCACCTCCCAAGTGCCATAACTACAAGGTAAACAAGGAATGCCTAAGCCCGAGTAGTGTAGAATATTGTTCTTAAATTTTCTTAAACTTATTTATTTATTTTGAATCCCCAAGACACCCATGAAACATAAGAACAAAAGTCATTATGATTCTTCTACCTTTCCTAGGGTATCTACTCTGCAATCAGTGTAGCCTCACTTGGTCGTTCGGTAGGGCCAATGTACTTGCATCGGATCACGGGGGGCCCTAAAATCCCATGTCCAAGATGGTCTTCTTTGGCCCAGTTCATGCACCAAGGTCACCCAACACTGTTTCCCTACCACCCCATGCAATCCCCACTATGCTTAACTCCAGAATCCATCAAACCTATCAACCTTCCCTTTAATACCATTCTGTCATGACCCGCCTTCACCAAAAGGAGGGAAGGGACAAAAGATTACTAGGTCCTTCCTTCTTTAATTTGAAGGAGAGATAATTACCCCCGAAACCCACCTTCAAAAGGTCCCAGAGTGGCAACCAACACTAAGGGTATAGAATCTCACCCGAAATGGAAATCATTTCCCTTTTAATTTTTATAGGATCGAGAGATAAGATAGAAACCCCAACAATACCAAATTTGAAAGTAAAGGTAAAGCCAAAAAAACCCCATTCCCCTATTCATGTTCAACAGTAAATGATACAGGCCACAAAACCCAAAAGGTAATGTACCAATAAAAAGGAAAACGACAAGAGAAACTGCCCCAAGGTCTGAGCTAGTACGGTCCCGCACGATCCCTGAAGTCCTCCTGGATACCTGAAAGCAGTTTTATATATGTAGGGTGAGCATATAAGTACACATAGTAGGGAAAACCAAAGACTCTCGTGCACAAGTGGAGAGGAATTCTAATTCCATTTGAGAAAATAAAAACCCAAAACACCTAGAAAGGGAAACTATCCACCCAAGCCTAACCAAGACACACTCCCCAAATAATGCAAGGCATGTAAAGTATAGTAATATCATATCGATATTTGGGTACCCCGCTCCACTTTCCCACTGTTTATTGAGGACATCCTACGCATCAAACCAATCCCACCATTCTCGCCATAGTCCCACTGCCAAACCCTGCCCGCACACACCTGGGCCATAACCTCACCGCAGTCCCACTGCCAAACCCCGCCCACAGACACTTGGGCCATAACCTCACCGCACTCCCACTGCCAAACCCCAACCTCAGACACCTAGGACACAACCACCATGCGTAACCACACCCGCAAACACCTGGGTTAGAACAACTACTGCCACGCCTGAAGACACCTGGGCATCATCACGAAGACACTTGGGAAAAAAACTGCCTGCAAACACCTTGGACAACCACCAGAACAACCCTGCCCGAAGATTCTTGGGCTAATAATGGAATTCAGGCCATCATAGCCTGCCTAAAGAGTCTTGGGATATTCGGGAAAGGGAGCAAAAAAGGAGATAATAACCAGCCACTCATAGGAGTGTTGGAAAAAACACCCTCCCCCATGAAATGGGGGTGTTTGGCACTAAAGTGATCAACTTGGGTGGGGCACGAATAAGAAAAATAAAAGGTACTGATATTTTTATAGGTAACAAACACTCATCCCAACCTAGGTGTTCCAAAACCTATGCACAACACCCTTGTTACAATTCATTCATAAAAGAATCCACGACACTCACGGCCAAGTCCCAACTCATCCCCAAACTAATTCCCCATTCAAACCATTATTTTTTTCTTGTTCAAGTGATCCCATTTAGGTGAATTCTGCACTACCAGGCAACTAACAGGCATAAACACAAGCCAGGAAAATAGAAACATCCAAACAACAATTTAAGCATTCACACCCGATTTTCTTGTAATGATACAACAACAAGAAGGGGATTAGTGAGATCCCTCAAAGTACTAGATCCAACTGAAACCTCACAAAAAGGGATAAGTGAGATCCCTCTAAGTACTAGAAACAAAGAAAACCCCGATACACAGCCCCATGTCCCCAAAACCAGGAACCAACAATTTCTCAACAATATTGGATCCCACCCGAGTTCGTGTCACAACAGAGCAACCACACAACTTCAGATTCAGAACCAACATCCGTGCCACAATGGAGGATCCCATCCTCACCCACATCATCCCATAGGAAATCAAACAGAACAACACGCCTACTACCAAAACAGAGTGGGGAAACATCCAGGTTCAACACATCTTTCATTAGGTTCTTTTCTCTGTTTTTTAATCGGGATGATCACACAAGGATTCTTGTTTTAGTGAACGTAAATTTAACCGGTCGAGTTTAAGTGATAAACCATATTCCATGTTAAGTCATTTAATCATCACGGAAGACATGGTTCATTAGTGCGCAAGAAAAGACCACAAATGACCATGATTTTCAGTGAGCATAGGCCCACACAATTCACAACACATATATACATAAAAGAGTACAACAGAACATCGATCACACCCACCTTCATTCCTTAAAGGATCGTTCATTATCTTTATTAAGTTTGGTTTCATCAATTCCCACAGAGACAAAAGCGTACCCACCATGCATGATACATAGAAAAGAGAGGCGAAGTAAAAATCCCTAATTGATTGATCACAAATCGACATTTTTCTCCACGCGCCAAGAACAGGGTATGCGCGGCTTGCAGGGGATGAATTCTGTGGACTCCAAGGGGTGCAGAAATCTCCAGCAGAGGTGTACCACAAGCCACAGGAAGAAGGGAATCCAGGTGCTCTAGGGGGAAGAACAAATCCAGCCAAAGGAAGAAGAAGAAAATGAACTTCCCGTGTGATATATATATAAGATCCTGTTGTTACGGGATATGGGAATTTTGAACGCCTGGAAAGTCAGATCGAGGTTTCCTACACGGTTCGATAGTTACGCATGATGGAATTAAGTTGTTATTGAATATCCCCCATCGGGGAGGTTTCTCAGGATTTTTAGGAATTAATTATGGGATTTAAATGGCTTTTAAAGGGCAAAAGAATTAATTTACATCAAAAAAGACATTGTGGGTGGGAGACGGGAAAAAGGAAAACAGAGGGCTGGGTGAGGACACGTTGCCACCGTCATAGTGTCACCCTTACGGTTCCACCGTCACAGTGTCAGCCTTACGGTGCCACCGGCATGGTGTCACTTTTTTGGTGGAGCCTTATTTTGAAAAAGTAATGGGCCAGGAGGGTCTAGGCCATTACACACACCATTGGTTGAGTTACATTACTTGAAACTACAAATCTTATCATCATGTTTTTCTGATGAGAAGTTAGAACACATAATTATTATTACATGATGTAAAAATATAAACCATAATTCTATTCATATGGTGTCAAACTATGATAAAAAATCATGTCCATAATATATTAAACAATATAAAACCATGGTCAATGAAAAATAACTTAAAATTTTAATAACTACATGTCCTCACCATATGAAATTAAAATGTATGTTCTACATCCGGTCTTCAAGTTAATAAAATGATTAGTCAAAATTCTTATCCCAAGATATACAACTGAGTGATTCCTTGATCCCTTATATGAGAGATAACCCCCCTTATGGTGTTGATTATTTATTTGAACACATTCTATAACTATTAATGTATTTATTCCCAATTATTATGGGATATGTAGTGATTGTAGGCCCTTATCTCATAGGCCCGTGCCAACCACCAACCTATTATAGGGCTTCTACCTAGGGAATATGCTAAATCCTCATCAACCAATGCAGTCATCCAACAAATTCAAGTTTATGGTGCTATAGCTCCCATAGTGATTGAATATCCCCATTGAACAAATCTAAATGATCATTTCTCAACATCATTCCTTCCTTGGTTTGGATACTAATAACCGTAACTATCTGGATAATCCCCCTAATAAAAATTGTGCTAGGAAGAACTTGCTCACCTATAATCGTGGGAACACACCTCAACATATCTATGGTGACATCTGAAAAATCCTATGTTTCAAATATTGGAAATGGTCGATCCCACAATTTCTCACCAGATCATTGATTTGTGTATCTTTGGAAACTATATTTTGAACATCATCAATAATTTTTCCCTACCCATTTTTCAACCAATTTCATGGTCTAATCGTAGAATTAATGACTTACCTACCATTTCACATCCCTTTGTTCTTGTGTAATTAAAACATCCTTAGTGTTATCCCCCCATGTGTTTGTGCTCATTGACAAAGAATGTTGGTTTCCTTAGGGTCTTCCCATGTTGGATTTTGTCCACCAATCATTTACTCTAATGTAATTAGGGAAAATATTTTCTTCTCATTTTTTCTCCAATACAGTGTGGATTACATGGGATTAGGCATCATGTTAAAATTTACATAAACATAGTTAATACACACAAGCAATCCAAAATAGAATGTTATACCCCCTATACAGTATAAGATATATAAAATTAAACATGAGGAGAAACCATATGGTCTAAGTATCATGACCTTTAACCATGTGAAATGTATCTCATAGATGTGTTGTATAGTACTAAGACACCTCATCACTTTTTCATGATATTTATTTAGGATTATATGATAATAACATCCCTGAGATAAACTCCTCCCAGGTATAAGTATCATGACCTTAAAGTATTGAAAACCCATGGTCTTAGCACAATGAACATACACCAGTATCTACCCACTTTTTTCTAAGAACAATGTCCTTAAACTATGTGCAATATCGATCAATGAAAAATGTCTATAAACTAATGTAACTAATATCCTTGTCACCATAAATTAAATTGCATAATTTTTTTTGTCCTAGTTGTATAACCATAAATAGTATTTATAGTTTCTTTCGATATGAATTTTAGAGCTATATAATATATTTCTTAACCTCACATAATAGGATATCCCCAGTCTCATCTGGTGTTGGTCTCCAATCATTCCATGATCCTGAACTACATTTCGCATGATTCCTCATTCATTGGGATATATAGAAACTCCAAGTCTCCTATCTCAATCCCATACAAAATTTATCTATGACCTGAAACAATTTTTATTAACATTTAGTCCCACAACTCAAAATTTATGATATGTTTCCCAATCACAATCTCATAAGTACTCTCTATGGTACAAGACCACTCCATCCCGCTTTTCATTTAATCTTACTTATTTTTATAGAACACATTCTACATTGATACACATCCCCTATGGCCTAATATATAAGATAATAAACTTGTAGTGAACCCCATTTAGTCCAACCTCTATGTCATTAAACTAGTATAAGCACACATTAGTACAAGAATTGTGACCTCAATCTAGGTGAAAATCATTTCATATAGGTTTTATATGTTACAAGGCCTCCTTGTCCATATCTTCTCATTGATTTTATTCTCCTTTATGATGCAAAACATCCACAAAACAAATTCCCCCTTATTCCATGAACTATGAACATAAGATGGTAGCATCAATGGTCCATGAAGTATGACTTTAAACTATGTCAAATAGGATTACTGTGGCTTCCAATAAGAATAATTTTTAAATCACCTATGGTGTTTTATAAAATTAATTCCCCACTCCTTCATGAGATCCTCACTCGGTCAGACATCCCTTTCTAGAGTTGGCCTCCCAACGAGTAACTCAATACCCTAGTCAGTCGGATATATAGTTAAATCTAGATCTCATATTTCTAGCCCACCAAAGTATTGTCTCACCTCCCATGTTGAATTGTGGATCCTCTTCTCCCATGATGGACTATAGAAACATCACATGTACTAAGGGAGTGTGATGCTTAGGTTGGCATAGTCTACCATATATGACCATAAAATAGAAGTCTTGGACCAAGAATAATGTCTTTAAACTATGTGTAGTTATCCATAAGTTTGTACATATTTTTTCCAATTGTGATGATCCTTAATTACCCAAGGATAAGATAATAAGTGTCTGTCATTTTGAAAACCCATATGTTTATTCTGAAAAAAAGTTAAACATTCACCCTCAAAGTCTCACATATGACTTGGTAAAAACTAAAGGAATGAATAAAATGGGTAGAAAGATATTGGGGCTCATCAAAGAGCCTAAAAAAATCCTGGATATGCTCCTTGGACCCACTAGTTCAAGAAAATGTTAGAGCTAATCCGTATCTATCTCTACTTTAGAAAGTACCCCATGAGTTATCATCCTCTGTGCTTCCCTATCGCACAACATAATATGATTAAATAGTGAATTATAAAAACTTCATTTTTATAGGATGAAAAAAATATTTTGGTAATCCTTGTCTCATGATTTTAAATGTATAATGAATCATCATTATTGTATAATGTGAAACTATATGTTAAATGTACTTGAAACTATGTGTTAAACTACATGCTTCTTGTCTCAATTTCATGATGTAAAACTGTGAAATGAATCTATCCCATTTCCAAGCATACCATTTCCCCATTAAATTCTATTCAAATACCACACCACTAAAATCCCATGACCATCACATGGAAACCTAGATGAAACTCCCTTAGGAAAGCAGGTCTGACTCATGTTCAAGACAATACTCCATCTCAATGTTCTAAGATCAATAGTGGCGTGATCCTATTGCATTGATCTCTATTTGATAATTTTATCACGTTCACACCAATGCTTCACATATTCCTTGATTTGGATCACCACATCCCCATAGTGAGGATGGATGGTGTTTGTATCCATGTACCCCCATCTGAGGATCTCCATAAGTAGCTTTGGTTGATGGTAAACATAGAGCTCAAACATCCTTGATATTTTATATATCTTTACATGATGTTGAAATATCCCATAATTTTCACATATGATGTGTACCAAGTGAACCCATGCTTGTCATCTGTTAAATTCCAGCCATCTCAGAAGTCTTAGTCTTTTTACCAGTGCATACTATTGTTCAATATGTTAGCATGGATGATTCTTTCACAATGGGTAGAGGACTATTTATCCTGTGGTTTTTCTATGGTAACTATCTTAATACATACATGAAGGGTTTAGGCAGTTGTGTCTTCACATTACCTTAGTAGGTAGATAGAAATGATGATATTCAACCGTTTGAGGTCATTGTGATGGGAAAATGAGAAACTCAATGTATTTACCTCTACAACCAAGATATCCACATCATCTAATAATTAGATGTCATGGAATAAGAGTATATATTTTAATAGATATTATCCCTATGATTCTATTATCAAGACCAACAGTTCACTATTCTCATATATTCAACCAATAACATAGTGGAATTCATAGTGGAAGCAATAATGGTGGTAGTGATCTCGGTAGCTTTATTGGAAATTTTTCATCTCGTTATGAAAGTTTATTTTCTATATCACAAAATTGGGAATGATTTCTGCAAGTCAATATATGTTATGAAAATGATAGTATGTTCACATAAGAAATTAGTTCGTATATCTTTTTCATGTATAGAATGTAGTGTAGGTGGAGTTGTGTGAACATTGAAGCATTAAAGATTAGGATTTTACAAAACTAGAAGAGTTTCACAAAAGAGAGATGACATTCTGCATGTGAAAGTCAGTTGACCATAATAGGGACCTCTAATACTATTTTTAGGAATGGGTGCTTTTATGTTTCATGTAAGACTCCAAGAATTTGTGAGATATTTTTTTAAAAAAACATTAATTTCTCCAATAGATATTATTACAAACAACACCGATTTTTAACAAACCGTGATATACTATTAATATTATTATATAATAAGACCATTATAAACTAACTGTTAAACATGATTGTTCGAATAGGAATAACCCAATTTTTAAAATTAAGTATAAATTATTTATATAAACAAAATATATTCATAAATAACTACGTAATATTTTGTTAATGTTATTATGTGCTATTAAAATACATTTTTCTCTAAAAATTGATTTTTATTTCTTTTTTTGAACAAATAATAAAATTAATTTTTGAAACTTTTAGAAAATATTTTTGCAAAAAATTGAAAATAATTATTTTAATCAACATTTTATAGTTAACATATGGTTAATTTGTTTTATTTATAGGAAAATTTTAATTTTTTATTGAATAGTGAAATAATATGGTTTTTATTGAAAATTTCATTTTTGTTTAAATTATTTACAATGATTGTATAGATTTAAAATGTTTTAAAATTAATATTACATAGTTTTTATAATGATTAATACTATTTAGTTCATTTTAATCAATTTCATGATGGATGTTGATAAAAAGTATTTCTATATTTTCAAATCTTTTTGTTTAGAAAGTTGTTTTTAACGAATACGTGGGTTTAATTTTAAATTAAATTATGAAAATTATATGAATTAAATTTTTAATAATGTGTTAAAAAAATTTATGATAATAATTATTGTTATATAAAATTTTCATAACAGTTTGTGTTCATAATGAATAGTAATAATAATAATAATTATTTACTCTGGTTATGGTTAAAACGAGTTTAGTAAGGGTTAAACAAAGCCATATATGGGCTAAAATGAACCAATATATTGTAAAATTCTTATATTATGTACCTATTTAGACCTTATATCATATTAGGTTATATATTCTTCCATTTTGGATCTTTTTTCTATTATAAAATATGGTTATAACATTTTCATTTCAAAAATTCCATGTGTGTACTCTCACTCACATATAAAAGGGAACCACCTATCCTCTGCTCTTCGCACATTCAAAGATTTTTTTTCATTCGATCCCTTAATATGTACCATAAAATATTTCCTCGTTATTTCATATATTCTTAATATTGATTTGCAATACCTCCAATGAAGGGTTTTGGTGCTAACCTATGGAGGTTGTCTAGAGAAGAGGTATTATTCCAAACCGAGAATTTTAATTCTATTTCTAATTCCACCCACATAAATTACTATTCAAAAATGATGATATAATAACATTATTATCTCCCATATACTTAGATGTTATTATGTTAATTTCATAACCTATATTAATATCCTCCTCCATCAAATCGGAAACCAAACCATCGATCTTGTGTAAGGGAGACTACTGCCTGGCGAACTGAGGTAATTTGTTTTCTGCCATAGTCTCTTGCTGGTGGATAAAATAATGGATTGAAAATATTTATAATATATTTAGGAAATAATATAATTTTTTAATTATAATATCACATCTACATTATTACATTCAAAACTCTTATAAAATGATAACATCGCTCGTGAATACGTATGAGAAACTTCCTCTACAAAGCAATGTGATACGTTTTTCATATATGTTAACATGGTTGGTAATTGGGATATATTCAATAAATATATAATATATCAAGGAAATATAAATCATTTTAAAAAGGTGATATACTTTTACCTTTCTTTCTTCCCATTCTGTCATGAAAATGGAAACCATATCCATGCGTACGTATGACCTACCACCACCCTGAACGACGTAATTCATTTTCTATATATAACTTTAATTGAATACTCTAAGTAAATATATAATTTATACCTATTAATTTTTTTTATAATTTTTAGTATTATGTATATGGTGTTCCCATGATCAATTTAAAATGGCCAGAACTATTAGACAAAATTAAACATGGAATATGAAGCAGTTATTACCCAACATGTGATTTTAACAAGGAATTATTAAAAATGAGTGAAAAATATTTATAAGTAAATAATATATGTTATTATATATATGATTATTGTTTTAAAATAGAAATATAATTAACCGATATTTATTATACATGAGGTTTTAATGTGTATGAATAATTTCTAGACCCGATATAAGAATTGTTTCCTCCCTTTTATTTCTATTGGACAATTTCTATATTCACCACTTGATTATTTTGTGTGGTGTATATAATAATCATGTTTTTATTTTATTATTATTATCATTTAAATGATATTATCTATATATACATATTTATTTCTTTCTTTCATGGGGCTTATGATTCAAAATTTAACAAATTGGTAAGGGATCTATATAACAATCTCATTGTTTTTATTAATTTCTTATTATTACTATTCTAATAATGAAATCGTATGATATTAACCTCATGAAACTAAATAATATTATTATATGATAGTTATTTCTATCGGATACATATTTTATATTAATTTTATTCTTCTAAATTATTAATGATAACAAAATAATTTTTTTGAAGACATATATACCTAGTTTCCCTTTTCGGTCAAAAACACCAATTACTCCATGTCTATGATTTCAGAAAATGTTTTAAATAATTTTTTTTAACTTATCCAATTATTTCATAAATAAAATTTTACCCATATTTTACTTTTAAAAAATTGGTTTGAAATTAATTTTCATATTTTTTAAAACAAGCCTCTTTAAACATTCATAATAAAATGTGAAATGAATCTTTATTTTACCACGTATGCCATGAAAATTATTTTCTTCCATCATGCCTGCTCAATAATTTAACAATTCATTTATAATTTTACAAGGTTATTTTCGAAGAAAATTTTTTCTTTAATATTTTCCAAATTTGAAATTTTAAAAAATTGTTTCCAAAATGGAATGCATATTTTCCTCAATAATTTTTTAATTATTTTTTTAGAACTTACATTAATCATTGAAAACAAACATTGTTATTGATTATGTTTTATTGAAGATTCAATCCAATGGTACCATAATTATTATTTATTTTTATGGATTATGATTGTGGTGAAAATATGTTTCTGAAATATATTTCTTTTCTATGGGTTATATTTTGATGAATGGATGAAAGGATTATGAAACTTATGTTTTTCCACGAGTCATGTTGTGATGAAATAATTATAAAAACCATATATTTTATTGTGTTCTAATATGATGAATGTTATATGATATTTTGGATGAAAATGTATGGATTCGGTGATGGGTGATAAATATATATTACTTTAATACATTGGTCGATGATTAATGTTCTTTGATATCAAAGGGTACACGGGTGTTTATCCAAAGACCAAAAAAGAATAGTATATTAAAGGTTATGCTAAGTCAAAAACAATATGGTTCATGGGGTGTTATCCCAATCTTGTAACAAGAGGGAATATGAGAGGCATACCAATCCCAAAAGGGGGTACATGGGACATTATCCCAAGCCTAAAAAAGGTACATAGGTGTTTAACCCATCATAAAACGTTATGAATATCTTGGGGGTGGCCATGACATAATATTTTATATGATTATGTGTAAGTGAAAAATATATATATTATGAACATGTTATTCTTTGGTGGATTGTGTTCATTGATTCATTCCTTAATCATGAATATGAACTGGAATGACTTATGCTATGACTCATGTTTATGATATATTATATGTTGAATATGGTTATCAAACGTCATTCTCATGTTCACATTACCTTATACTCGTGTTAAATTTATATCTCCCTTGTTTTCCATTACTATAAATCTGAGCTCACCCTTTCTTAAGTTTTCATTCCTATGATTGTAAATAGATTTGTGATATATTGATACATCTAATAAGGGTTCTAATCATGTTAAATTTAGTAGTAGATGATTTAGTTTATATATAATCCATTTTTCAATGTATCCATATTTAAAATGGCACTAGACATCATTTATGAAACCATTTATCATTATGTTATTTAATTAATCTTAATTATTTAAGATTTAATATATATGTTTAAGATTTTTGGATCTATACAGTTGGTATTAGAGAAAGTTTTAGGTAACGTTTAGAATTTAGGAAGAGAAAACTTTAGTGAGTTACCTTGGGATATGTCTAAGGATAAGTTTAAGGGTAAGTAAAATTATGTGAAAATGTCTTTGAATTTTGTAAACGGATAGATTATGTGGTTTACATGAAATTAAACCCCAATCTTGATACTACCCGTGTATGTCGATCTAGAAGACATGTTCCTGAGTTTAATAAAATCAAAAATGGAACATTATTTTTTGACTCAATCATAACCTAGTTCAAGGTAATGGGCTTTGCTTTTCACCAATTTTGACACGCCTAGGGGATATGTTTTGGAAATACCCAAACTCTTTATGAATCATAAAAAAGGATTTGAATAGATTATGACCATGAATAATCTAGGTTAAACCTAATGATTCATAGATTAAAAGTAATGTGTCATGATATAGACATACTATAAATAATTTTTCATTATTTCTTGGTTCACCACATTGATTATTATTGCTCACACTATGATTTTTTTATTTAATGTCTAGAACTAGGAGGAATCATGTTGACCCTGAATTTGATGAAAAATTTAATGATTAAAAGAAACCAAATTTGATTATGACTGGAGATAATGATATTGTTATTATTACCATTCAGTTATCTTGATATATGAACTACAATGTAAGCTTTGTTAAGAGTCCTAACACATAAAATAATTGGAAGAGTGAATCTTGTAAATATATTTTTGGTATTGAACATAGAGAAATAAAGATTGATCTTCCTACATGTCAAGAAGGATGAATTAAGAACATATAAAAATATCTCAAATAGAGAAGTATATGTTTTATATGTGGAAATTAAGTTTATAGAGCAATGAATTTCTAAATAATTTTATTTTTTATATGTGTGGATGTTCTGAATTATCCGAGTCAATTCCGAAAACAAGGGTTTATCCTCTATACCATGGAAGGAAATATTCTATATGAAATCATTGAAGTAAAAGTTTTGTATTATTTATGTATTGGTATTTAAGAATTATGATTTATAATTATTATACCAATGGTATTTTGGTTATAATAATCAAGAAACATCTATGGATTGTGTTAATTTTTTAAGTATGTATGTCTTAATGTATGATTTACTAATGATTTTTGGATACTATCAAGGGTTAATGAGTTTATGTTTGATAATTATTTAAAAATTTTCAAAACCCTTCTTTGGCTTATAAATTATGGGATTTTAATGTTATAATTTACAATTTGGGAGATGTTTAATTGTAATAATGTATATGTAAATCTATGGTTATTCATGAAGTATTATTTAGAAAGGAATTCTATTTTCATAAGATTAGATGTATTGATAACCATCATGGTTTATTAACAATTGAATATTAAGGTTTTTGAACATATTTCTGAGGACATCATAAGAACTAAATTAATATTGTTTTAGTAAAAGTAAAAACTATCACATTGGGAAATTCTATAAGTATTGAACCCAAAACTGAAGGGTGATAATGGTGGAACCAATACTACTGACATATGTGAATTCATGGTTTGTATGAATTTTTTTAAATGATTTGAAAGGTAGTGATTATGTTTATTTTGGGAACATATTTTTTATATTATAGAGAACTATGGGGTTTAAAAATGATATAGTTATAGCTTATGCCTCACGAAAATTGATGGATCGTGAGAAACATTACCCAACACATATATGGAGTTTGATAACATAATTTTTGAATTAATGATATGGAGGTATTATATTTGGTAAGAATTTTTTAAATATAGAAAAACCATAAAATTGTAAAGTATATATTCAAATTTAAATAATAGAAAATTTGATAGAGAATATGATTGGTTCTGATAAAAGATTATGAATTTGCAGTAAATTACCAACCAGGGAAAGAGAACAGGTTGAATAATTAATTAATAAAAAATAATCATTCCTTCTTATCAATGACAAGGATCAAAAAATATTCAATAATTTTGGATCTTTGAAGGATGGATATGGAAATCATGAAGGAAGAAGAGAAATATTACCTTTCTTAAATAAGTTTCCAACAATCAATCTTTTAGAAGATTAAAGAGGCACATAAGGAATATGTTGAGTTGTAGAAGATATTAGAAATGTTCATGAGAGTAACTTTGATTGTGATAGAATCATAAGTCTTAGTAACCATGAATGTATTACATTTGTACTAGATTTAATGATGGATATTTTATAATAGGATCATAGTTACTCAATATCTATTTATATTTGAATTATAAAGATGTTTATAGATCTCAACGTGTATTTATAATGGAAGAGAATGAAGAGAAATATTATAAATATTATATCTCGATGATTGATATGTCAAGAAGTTAATATTGATAGAAAAAATTATAAGGTGATGTTACATCCATTGCCCATACTAGAATGAAAAAGGTAAAATATCACTACGGATTTTGTTGTTGGACTCCCCAAAATGATTAAAGGGAATAATTATATATGATTTGTATTCGATACACATAGGAAGTCAGCAAAAATCATCACTATCAAGGAATAATAGTATTTATAATAGTTTGATAGGGAATAAATTAAATAATTTATAAGATTTCATTGTGTTTTACATTCTATTGTGTCTGACCATGATATGAGATTTACCTATTTGTTTTTGGTGAAGTCTTTTATAAGATATTAATGAATAATTTTGTTTCTGTAATTTGTATCATCTTCAAATATATATTCAATATAACCGAAACAATTAAAGTATAAATAATATATTTTGATCATATTTTATGGATTTTAAATCTGTTTGTGATTAACACCTTCTTGTAGTCAAGTTACCATACGACAATAGATTTCACTCAAGTATTAGGACTTTCCCTTATCAATACCTATATAGAAATTTGTTTAGAAATATAACACACATGGATGAAGTAAGAAAAATAAATCTATTAGGACCTGATATATATAAAAAAATGTAAGAGAATATTATATATAATCAACAACACATCAAGGCTACTCAGAGTCGACATAAATGTTATGCAGATAATAGTTAGTGTTATCTATAAAATGAAGATAGTGAGAAGGTCTTCCATTGAATTTCTCTATTGAAGAATGTTGTGATATTTCAAAATAATTTAAATTTAAAACCTCCATATATTGGCCCCTTTGATATTCTTGATAGAGTAGGGATAATGGCGTATCACTTAGAGATTAAACTGAACAACTCTAAAGTCCATGATGTGTTCCATGTATCTCTCATGGGGAATTACGTACCTAACTCATAAAATGTAATAATCTAAGAGCCTGTACCACTTTAAAATTATCTTTAATATTAGGAAATACTAGTGGATATTATAGATCGTATGGATAAAGTTTTACAAAACAATAACACTCACCTAGTCAAGGTTATGTGGAGAAACCAATAATTTAAAGAAGAAACATAGGAACCTGATTATATGATGAGGCAAAATTACCCTCAATTATTTGTATTAGAGTTAAATAATATTGAAGGTGAAATTAGTTTTATAGGGTTATAATGCAACATAGTGATATTTATTGAAATATTGGTTTCTTATAAATTCAATTTCTCCAATAGCTTGTGTTACACACAACTCTGAGTTTTAACATAATGTTATATAATTTTAATATTATTATTTAAACATGAACGTTATAAAATAGTCATCAATCTTGGAGGTATGGATTAGAATAACCAAAATTTTAAAATTATTTATAATGTTTTTATAAAACTAAAATATATTTATAAATAAATACATAATTTTTGTAAAGTCTCTTTATGCTTAAAAAATACATTTCTCCCCAAAAATGAATTTTATTCATTTTGTGAAAAAATTATATAATTAATTATTTATAATTTTAGGAACATTATTTGAAAAAAATGAAAATAATTTTTTGGAAATAACATGAAAATATTAGATTATGGTGATTTTTTAGTATTTTTATAAAAAGATTATTTTTTCAATGAACATGGAAAATATTGGTTTTTATTAAGAACCTGATTTTTTAAATCATTTAGAATGTTATATTTTTTTAAAAAGAATTAATTAAATTTAAGTATATTATTTTTATAATTACTATAATTTAGGTTATTTTAATCAATTTAACGTTGATTTTAAATTCAAAAAACGTTTCATAAATTTTAATGCCAATTCTTTGGAAAACAATTTTTTTGTCACATCCAATGGATTAATTTTGAATTATATTCTGCCACTTCTGTGAATTGAATTTGAAAAAAACAATTCTATATTTGTAACTATAATTATTAATATTATATACTAATTTTAACATAACATTTTTTAAAAAGAATCTGAAAAACAATAAAAATTAATTACTGGGGATGAGGTTAAAACAGGTTTACGAAGGGGTTATACTGAAAAGAAAATGGTTAAATTGAACTAAAAACATAAAAAATTTCTATTTTAATATTTGGAGGTTATATCATATACATATTAGGAATGATATATTTTTTTTTCCTTGTTTCTTGTTTATAATGTGGGTATAACATTTTGTTTTCAAAAAATCAATGTGTGTCCTCTCCCCCACGTATAAAAGGGAACCCCATATTCACTCCTTTTCACTCTCCCATATCCTTTTTAATTTCAAACTAATTAGGAAAATACCTTATTTAAATCCACCCCCACGTCCTAGGTTCCATATATTGATTAAGAAACCCTCCTATAAAGGCTTTTGGTTCTATCCGAAGGAGGTTGTTTGATGAGGAGATATCATTAATAACTAAGCAGTTTTACATTATTTTCTATTCCAAATCCTTCAAAAAAACATGAATTATGATGATAAATTAATATATATATATACACATATATATATTATATAATAATATGTTATTATGTTAATTGAATAAAAAATATCCATCTATTCCTCCACCAAAGGGGAAAAAATCATCGATCGTGTGTACGGTGGACTACCACCTCACGAACCAATGTAATACATTTTACATCACCATCTATCATGGATGGATATTATAATGTTTTTAAAATATCTATATTATATTTATGGAATATTTATATTTATATAATTATATTATAAAATCTATATTCATACCTTCCAATCTGTTCTAAAAAGATAAAATTGTTCATGCATACGTGGGGAATACCGCCTCCATGAAGTGATGTGCTATAATTTTAATTTTTGATTGGAATGGTTGGTAAAATTGATAGATTTAAAAAAATTTATATTATATCAATTAAATATTATTTATTATGGATAGGTTTTATATTATTTACTTTAATTTTTTACCATTCGTTGAAAAAAATTGTGTCAATATTAATACATACATTTGTTATAACATCTCCATGGATGGTGTAATTCCATTTATATCACTAAATTTAATGGATTACTATAAATACATATATAATGAATATATATGATATTTATATCATGTTTAAAAATATAAATATTACAGAACCCTGTTCAAAGTAAAAGTATTAAAACTACTAAACTAAAACATACATGAAAAACGAAGTGGTTATTACCTAAAATGCGATTTTGACAAAGTATTTGTTAAGGAATGGATGATAAACGATTATAATTAAATATTATATGGTATGATATATATGATTATTCTAGGTAAATATAGATATAATAATCCTATACTTATTATATAGGAGTTTTAAATGTGTATAATCAAATTTGAGAATTGAGGTAAGGGATTTTCATCTCACTTTTATTTATATTGGACATAGGACATATTCCCAAGTTGTTTCTTTTTTTTGTTTTATATTATTATGGTGAAAGAATTTTATGATTCCTCTCATGAAAATTATTTTATTTACATATCCTTTTATGTTTTCTTATTTCATTAGACTTATGATTCAAAATTTTCTATGTGGTAAGGGTTTTATATTACAGTCTCATTTTTTTATTGTGATAATTTACGATTACGATTCCTATGATGAAATATTAGGATCTAGCCCTTTGTAAACACAATTATTCTCTTCCCCTAAATATATTTCTATAGAATACTTGTTTTCATTTCAATGTAAAATTTTAATGTATGAATGTTACCAAAAGAAATTTTTTTATGAAAGTTGACATAATATCTCTCTATGGTAAAAACCCATTTTTCATCCATATCAATTTATTCTAAAAATGTTTTAAATAATGTATTTACTATTCCCAAATTATTTTTCAAAAAGTGTTTATATCAATTTTAAAATTTTAAAAAATGGCTTAAAAATAATTCATCTATTTATTTTCCAAAGAAGGAACTTTTTATATTTTAGAAAAAACGTGCAAAGAATATATGTTTTAATTTATATGGAATGAATGGTATTTTCCACCTTCATGAATACACAATCTTATAAAGATTCATTAAATTGTCCAATTTTACTTATAATAATATTTTTTTAATATTTGTAATTTTTTTTCATTTTAAATAATTAATTTCAAATTGGAAAGGATATTTACATCAAAAAAATATTAATGATTTCTTTATGTAAATTTCATTCACCAATGACAAAAACTATTTGTGTTATTTGTATTTTAATAGGGATATAATCCAATTGTACCATCCTTATTCATTCCCTAGAGAGTTTATGATTATAGTGAATACATTTTTATTAAACTCATTTCTTTTCCACATGTTGTTCTTTAATGAAAAGATAAAATGTTTATGAAACCATTTTATTTTACTTAGATCATTATATGATTAATTTCGTATAAAACACATTTATTTTCATGGTTTTTAATATGATTAATGTTTTAAAATCTTCTGACACAAAACATTATATATTATGTGACGGTTGGGTCCAATATGTTCCTCTAGTACATTGGGTAATGATTAATATTTTATGAGCACAAAGGGTACATTAGCGGTTTTCCAAATCCATAAAAATAAGGGTAAAATAGGTTTTATCCCAATCATGAACCAAGAGGGTACACTAGAGGTTATCCTAATAACAAAAAATTGGTTACATAAGAGTTTATAAAAAGCTTAAACGAGGGTACATGGGAGGTTATCCGATGCTCAAAGAAGTTACATGGTTTATTATCCCATGCCCAACATGATATGAAGGTCTTAATTGGAATCATTGAAATCAAATTTTTTATACTTTTGTTTATGGCAAATCTTTTTTTCCAATGTAATTTTCTCATGGATTTTTTTCTTTAATTTCATTGTGATTTATGCCTTTTAAACTGCCAAAATTTATTCCATGACTCAAGTTTATGATATACGATATGTACTATGTGGATTTTAAATGTTACTCTCATGTTCCCCTATCCTTATTCTCATGATATGTTGATATCTCCATTTTTTCCCTTTATTGATCATTATATCTCTCCCTTTATTTTATTTTCATTTTCTAGGATGTGAGGAAAGGTATTATATAGGATATTTATTAGAAGGGTGCAAGTTATGAGGAAAATAATTGGATATGACATAGTTCACTTATGAACCAGTTATCTATGTATCCATGTTTCCAAAGGCACTAGTCCAAAATCATTCCATTACGGTTCATTATGTTATATAATTAATACTAATCTCTTAAGATTTAATCTCTATATATGAGACGTTTGGGTCGTTAAAATGCACGTGAACAATTTTTGACAACCCAAACCCAAAGTTTCACAATATGTGGAGAATTTCTCAATGTTTGGTGTTTTCATCAGAATTTGACCATCAACTTCCCCAACAACTCTAATTCAGTTTGGGGTATTTTTTGGCACAAAAAATGCATCTCAACCCTTGTAATTCATGGTTTTTTTGAAACCAAGGACACTATTTGTCTCAAAATATCATTTTAGATCCAAGTAAATGAGTGTGATTGAAGCTGATCCATGGCGTTCAATTATCCATTTTTATTGCACAAATCCTTTGAAAATGAAAGTAAATGTTAAATACCTCAATTTATAAACAAAATAGAAATTTTATAAGACAAATGGAAATGGTAGTTTGCAAATATCTGGGATGGATCATAACTTGATGAGAGTTGTGAAATAAAGCTATCATTGAATAATTGTCTTATGTGATCTTCCCCCATTAGTAAAGTCATTATAGGTGTAAAACTCATAATTTCACAACCTATAAACATGTCTTACAAAGAATATTATTATATGTGAACCATGAACTTAGATTCAAAATTTTCCTATAAATAGAGCATCACCTCGCCACCATAATTGGGGATGGAAATGTAGAAGTTAATGTGTTTAGATCTCATTATCTCAAATCAATATTTCATAACTTCTTTAAATTATATCATCATAGAGATTACCATAGGTTGAGAACATGTGTGAAAGAGATTTCATTGGCCTTAGTTCACTGGGAATGTGTTTGAGATATCCTCATGCAACCCCACCTAATGTTTTGTTAGGTTTTTGAAACCTAGCTTCTTCTCACACAACACTGTGATATTTTATAACCCAAAATGTGCATGTTCCCAACCCCATTTATCTATGTTATTTTATTGTGCATGATCTAATATATCATGTAACACCACTTGTGCTTTCAAATCTAATGTTGTGCATAACAAAGTCTGTGTCGCTGAACCAATTCCTCTTTCCACTAAACACAATCGCATGAAAGATGTCATCTCAAGTACCCCACACCTAATAAAAATAGCTTCACTCATTCCTCAATCACTAGTAAGACCTTTATTCTCAAAAACTAATTCTTGATTCCTTTACTCCAATAACGGTTGGGCATCATCCGTGACTCTTAATACTAAACATAGGAACCCTAATTTCGGGACCCCCATACGTCACCCGAACATGAAAGTGTTTACATTTTGTTCCATCCTAAATAATTAATATAATACACACATAATCTCTAAATTTGGCATCATTATGGTAAATTCATTACTTTTCTATGTAATGTGGGATTATTTATTATCCTTCTCTCCAATATGGGAAATTTCTCCTGGGGTGTAATCCCCACTATGTTTGATCTAGAAGACCTAAAACTACATAGCCCAATCTCCTTGCTAGATGATACAAAACAATATTACAATTTCTTCCACACAATATGATTAAACTATATCCCAACCATGTGTGAAAAACGAAGGATCCTCCTTGTGTGACTCAAATGTGATTATACACCACCTCCTAAGAAGCCCCTTTTCATGAGCCCCACACCATCCATTAGTGTTACTCCATTCAGGATCCAATAATCCTTACAAAATAACAACAATCTTCAAGGAATAATCCTTCCCCATGACCTTAAACTATTTACATGAACTGTGTGAGTTTTGATCTTGGTCTCATAACATGTTACATAGGATTCAACTCTAAGGATCAATCTCGATACCCCAATAACACCATCAAATCAATATATTATCACCCTGGGATGTTAAAACTATGAAGAAAGATAATTTACACTTAAAAAACATTAAATATAACCATTCAAACCTAAGGACCCCACTGGAACATGGTGCTTCCATGTTACTGTAACCCATATCCATCCCAGTACATGATAATTGTGCATGGGAAATTCATTACCTGACCTGAAATCATTAAACATGGTATCCCCACAAGACATTAAATATGTGAACAACCTATCCCTAAAATATGTTAATCCTATGATCAAAATATATCAACAATATGTTAAACTTGTGACCAAAAAGTCACTATAATATGTTAAACATGTTACCAAAATGTCCCCACAATATTCTAAACATGTAGTCATCTTATCCCCCAATACTCTAAACCTATGTTCATCCTATATTCATAGGTCTTGAAAGATGTGACCCCTCTTAATTAATAAGAGTTTATACCTTATAAAATGTAAAAGGGATTCCATAGGTATCGATACTGGGATGCCTTATATCTATAATGTAAATTTCTCTATAGAAGAAATCGGATTCCATAGGCTCCACACCTGAGATACCTCACCCATGAATTCCCTAAGCATTGAATGAGGAAGACATTTATAAATTCCCAAAATGAGAAAAATTCTATAAATATTTATCATCTATTATCTTAAGATAGCTTCCCTATCATGATAGTTTATACCTTAATTAATCAATATCCACCTCAAAATGACACCAATAATGAAATTCAAGAAAAATGTTAATGTACCCCAATCTCAATGCACTAAATCATTTGAAGGAATTAGAAAATAGTGTATAATGGATAATAAATTTGTATTTAATTTCAATATGTAACTATAGTAGTGCACTCACACCATTGATTTTGAAATTATAGGTCTACTTGATGTTTTAATTTTCTTTATCCAACTAATTGGTCCACAATATGAAAGAATATATGGGTCCCCAATAGAGGATAAATATGAGCATTTATTTCCTAATATCGTAATAACCCTTTAGTATGATGAAATTTTTTTGTTATAAACCATTATAAAATATGTAGATATTTTAATGTCTATAAGGAACCTAAGTCCTAATAGTTCATTGGGGCCTAATGGATTCCCATGTTATTTCTACAATTATTCTTAGGAATTAATTAAAAAATATTTTATTGATGGCATGAAATAATACTTTAAATGGAGTAACCACTTCTATAGGTATTATTATATTCCCAAATGTGACTCAACCCAGTGCCATTAGAAAGTGTGGTCCTATAAAAATATTTATTTTTTATATAAGTTACATGATAAGATTATTAAAAATGCCTCTCTCTCTCTATCTCTCTATTGATTTATCATTATTTGTATGAGAATCATGTATTTCATGGTTTTAGAATCATTTATAAAGTAATTTATTTTAAAAAATAATCACATAATTCTACAAGAGAGTGTTTGGATCAAAAACCCTAAAGAAAATTGAGATATAAATGGCCTATGATATAATATAACGAGGCATTAATTTTATGTGTTCTAAGGGTTTTTTAATTATTTGATTTGAAATTTGAACCATTCAATCATGACTAATCCCCATCATGGTTTCAAATCCATCTCATGGGAGGATAAATAGATCCTGTTAATCAGTGAGGGGTCTACGAAAAGATATACCCTCTCTCTGATTTTATCCATTATTGATATGAATATTCTCATTTGGAATATTAATAATATAATTTAAAGTGAGATAGTCCAAAAATTCATAGGGTGCTATGTATTCACATGTATCTCCCATAAAATATATTAAAACAATGTGGATTTTCTCATCAAAGGAAAAATAAATTGGACTAAAAATACTAAAATGATATTAAATTCTCCCTTGATATGGTGTGCCCAAAAACATAATTATTTCAAATAGTTGTTTTAACATTTCCAAACAATTCATAAGAAAAAATTACAAAATTATTAGGTAGCATCATGGAATATATAGAATGAAATTATCTATGGAGTATCTAGGAGCCCCATTTTTTAATAGTATAACTCACTTTCACATTATTTATGACATTATATATAGAATAAAAATAAGAATAATGAACTAGAAGAGACAAATTATATCATTCTTCTATTAATATTAGTCATGTAAACACAATTTTATCTTCCTTACCAATTCATGTGTAATTTTTTCAATGATCCCAAAAACTAGTGATAAAGAATGTGGACCTCAATCTAAATAGATTCATCTAGGACTGTTATCAAGAAGGCTTTCACCATAGGGCCAATATGACATAGATGGGGAATCCAATAGATGACGGGGATATTAATATCAATAGAATACAAGAAAAATATATAGTTAATTCAGTACACGTTAGGTTTCTATTCCATATGAGGGAAACTATTTTGGGAAATTTTATTAATAGAAAATATGTACAATCTTCCACCAGTTGATTTGATGGTTCCCCAGGCTCTCGTATATGGTGTATTTTTAATGTTTCCATTCATATAATACCTGAAAATTCTTAATGGTTTGTTAGAAGGGGATATTAAATTCTTGAAATAAAACTAGGATGGTGTCTTGATCTTTTATCTAGAGTGTTCTATAAAATAAATATACATATGGTACACTAGTTATTACTTGACACTCGCTGATGTTGTCTATGGTGAAGGTCATAAAAAACATTTTCAAGAGTTTGTTTAGTCAAGGATCTTTATCTCTGTGTATTAACTTCATCCACTTTTTGATCCTTTAATAACACTTATCCTCATAAGATTATTCACATGCAATGTTACTTTTATGGATGAACCAATAGTCTATGGTGTAAATATATCCTTGAAAAATTATAAATCCTCATGTGGTGCATCTCAGAATAAGTGCTTCCTATTGAAATTTCAATGAAAATTGGACTTATTAAAAATTACTAAAATAAAAAATTTTGTGAGTATGTAAAAGAAATTTTAGTTATTCACTTACATCAATGTATATTGGAAGTATTTTATTTTTTTCTCAATCAGGTGTATCAGTATATCAATAGGAGTATAATCTTGATGGATATTTTCCTTGATGTACGCATTAATGTTAATTCAACTATGAGAATTAATATTTAGGCCAATAGAATCATATTATCAGATAAATGATTATTACTTTTGGGATTTTTGTAATAAATTTGAGAACAATGCTTTGAGAGATACCATATAATACCTGAATGAAAATGTTTTCTGCATTATCATCATTCTCAATCTACAATCTAAGGGTGATGCCCCCTTGATTTCTAACAAATCAGAGAATCCATCCCTCCTAAATTTAGGTGGAGATAAGTAGTATGGTCCAAGGGAATTGGATGTGATGCAAATAATATGGTGGGTTATCCATTTCAACTTATAGGTATCCTATTTAAATGGATTAATTCATGCTAGTTGTATTATTTAGTACTACAGAGGATTATTCATTATGACTTTATCTGCTTTCTATGGGGATAAAATTTCAATTCTCATATAATCTCATATGATTTTAGGAATGTATAACATTTTTTCTTTGAATAAAATTAATCTTATGTAAATTGAATCTAACTCTACTATAGTGGTAATGTCCCTATTAGGTCACTCTTCCGACCATTGTATCATTTCCTATACCATCAGAGCATGAATAAATATGCTTTATTGGTTTGTAAGCATATTGCACATCTTATGTTAGTTTCACATGGTGGGATGACCTTATTGATTCCAATGGTGACTAGAATGATGTGATGATTAATTACTCAATATTTTTCTATACATTTTTATTATATAAATGTTATTAATGGGGATTCACTTGGGTGAAACCACTTCAAACCTCTATGATATTATCATTGTTCACTATTTCATTGAAAATAAAAATATATAAATTATCAATCAGTCTATATAAAATTAAAATAATAAATGAAAATAATTTATATTATATGATATAAAAAGGTATCATAATTAAAAAATATGGTACTATGGTAAGTAAATATTGAATCCTCATATTCAAACTCAAAAACAACATTGAAAAGGACACAAGTAAGCGGATTTCCCAAAACTACAATTGATTTCATTAGTTACTACATTTTATATATTAGTGAGATGGCTCAATGGAACTAGCCATTGAATGGTCCTTATATTTTCCATCCTAGAATGTGTGTAATCATATCAGTGGGAAATTTTATGAAATGTATAATGTCACCTAGTTATATTGTTTTCATTAGAGTCTTTCCTATGTAAAAATTGTTTTCCATAATGTTTCATATAATCAAATAAAATAACAGTTTACTAATAACTACAAAGATTAAACACCATTTTCTTACTAACTATCATCTATCCAATGAACAATTTCACATGAACACATTTCAGGACATAAAGTTTCAATGTTATAATTAGTATAGAATCCATAATATTTTTAATTAATGTATATTGATATTATTTATGAGAACCCATTTAATGTAAACTTTCTAATAGTTTTTAATTTATTACAAACCATTACCTTGAAAATATCATTGATTTATAATAAAATCATACCTATAATTTTATAAAACACATGATTTTCACATTTATTTAAAAGAAATCACCAAATCTATTAAATCTTAACCCCATGTAATGTGAAAAAATTTAAAATCTTCAATGAAATTTAAAACCAAATTTTAACTAACACATATAATTTTTTCATAATTAAAATCATAACTGAAAAAAAGAGATCCAGAACAAGGTTTAGTGATTAAAATAAAATCACATAGGGAAATATAATATTAATAGTTGAATCTATTAAATTTTTTTGTTTTCCATTTAAATTAATATATTAGAAATAACTAGAATATTATAAAAATTCTTAAAACTAAAAACACACCTCATGAATTTTTATACAAGAAAACACTAATCTATTATGGTTTCCATAGAGAAAGTACAAGAGATATTATGAAGATAGAAGAAGTTGAAAAGTAATTTTTCAGGTCCTAATTAATGAATTATAATACATTGATAAAGATTTTATAAATATGAGAAAATGGGAAGAGATGGTCTATAAGGGGTGGATAGGGTTAGAGACATATAAAATTATGCAATGAGTGAGTATAAATTATAAATCTCCTATAATTTGAATAGATTTTTAAAAAAATAATTATAATGCTTTTAATAGATTTGTATAGTTTTGGTGGATATATAGGATAATAGTTTTTGAGACATACATAAACTACTAGAATCCCAAATTTTACCCACATGGTTTACATTCAAGGTTTGGTTAATCATGTACCCTAACTGCGTATCCTGTTTATTTTATCTAGATATACAACCATTAATCACAAATATAAAAGTAAATTGTTAAAAATAAATATAATTCAACATACATGGGGGTGAAATCTTTGGAATCATAATTATACCCACCTTATAACATTATAAAATAAGAAATGCCAGAAGAAATATATTGATCTATGAAGTGGTGAAAACACCCCTAACTCATTTTCAATTCTATCTCCCATGGTTCTGGTCATTTGTATCTATTCTATGATAAAATGAACTAAATGAATTTATATAATTATATAAAAATTATAATATTAATTGAGAGTTCATTCCAGTTTATCTAACACAAAATCATTTGGCTCATACCCTAACTCTTCCCAATACAAAATATGTGAAGGAACAAGGGAATACAATTCCAACTCGGTTATGTGAAATATGTTTTCATTTGATTTCATTTGAGCTGGTTGTGCCCAAACGTAGGAAATATTTCACTATGTCTCAACAGCCACACACAATCCTATATACATTGTCTTTAACATTCTTTTTTTATAAATCCATATATGACCCATTCCAAGAGATACAATAAATAATACCTGATCACAAACTATGAATTCTATATATATCAAGTGACAATTATGGTATGGATTCAATTAATGATGGAATATCCCTAATTGTTTCAGAATATATTGAATCTTATTTTTTATTTCATTCATTATATTTTATTCCAATATAGATGATTCACCAATTTTAATCCAACAAAGTGAATAATAGTAAAAAGGATAGTATAACTCTTTAAATGGTGAAAATTCTATAGAAAATGTATAGTTGTTATTATATCTAAATTCATCCATTGATATATAATCATTAAAATGTTTTTAAAATACAATATATAAACATAAATAATATATTCCAAATTAGACCCCCTTCTCCATTTTCCATCAATTTCTGGGTGGTATATTGTTCTATATTTTACCAATGAACCTATAGATTTTAAAATTACCATCTTGAATGGATATTTAGGACTTGGATATAAATATAAAATGATAGTTAAATGAAACTAGTGGAACATCACAAATATATAAACATATAATGTCCCATGGTCTCTATCCATTTTTTATATTCGGCCGAGAACGAAGGTCATTCATTAGTAAGTTGACCTATAATCTCCCAGAAAACATATGTCCCATCTAGGGTATGTGGTAATCATATAATAAAATCTCTATATATCTTATCTAATTTACATGTTTTCATAGTAAAAGGCTATATAATTTATGGAAATTCTTTTCCCCACTGCACTTAATGTAATTTTTTCCATTGAGAAACATTACCCATAACTTACCTTCCTATCATAATCCACTAACATTTTCATTACAAATCGTAGTGAATTTTGGTATCACCAAGAGTCACCACCGATTGAGTGTTATAAAAACCCATTATCATTTCCTTTCTTGTGGAAATGGGTAAACATATAAATTTTTTAAATAGAAGATATCATATAGGGATAGAGACTAATCCTTAATGATATCCCTATCCTTTGAGATTCCCTGTTACTCCAATTTTCAATATTAACAAGTTTGTCGAAACAATTATTCATAAGAATATAAGTCATAATATTAAAATTATAAAAAAGTATTAAATAATTATCTTTGTTAACATAAAGAATAAATTATACAATAAGGTTCATTGGATTGTAATCCTCACTGAACTCTATTAATTCACTGATGGAAAATTCATTAAAAATATTTTTGAAAAAATTTAGAATCATATGTTTATAGGTGAGTTTGAAATAATTTATTTATATATTATCCACTAATTAAATCAATATTAGTTTTAAAATTGTTATAATGGATATATAACTAATATTTATATTTTTTGGTGATGATTATAAATATCTCATTGAAGAGATAGTGTTGCCTAAAATTTTCTATTATCCATGAGCACTACATTTTTAGATCATGGGTATGGTAGTTTATTTTATGTAGGAGAATTTGGAGGGTTCCATAAGCTACTACATGTTAATTATTTATATATATATACACTACCTAACCCCATACCCAATGAATCATAATAAACCAAAAATCTATAAAAAATTAGAAAAAATAAAACTTTTGTCGATGTAAAAAAAATCATCTCATCAAAGAATTCTTGGAATTATAGAAAACATAAAAAAGTTAAATCTGTTATATGTGAGGTAATTCAAAGGTGATGTAGGTTATAGAAATCTATTATGAAACTCTAGCAGTATCTCACTAGACCTAAAAACCAATAAATCACAAAGATTGTTTTTTAGAATTATTCTGACATAAACACCATCACATTTAATGGATTGGTTGAGATGAGATTTTTAGAATCCACATGCATAAAGTACATTATTTATTGTATGTAAAAGTGACTTTGAGATAATTAGGAATATAATTTTCTGATCATGAAGAATAAAAAAGACAATTACAATGTTATTCTCATGGTCCACATCATACATTAAATATAGAATGAAAACATCCACTAAATATTGAATGAATCGATGAATTGATGGAAAATAAATTATATAAGAGCCATAAAAACCACTAGAGAATTATAAAGATAAAAAACATTACAATATATCCAAATATAGAGTATCTATTTCAAAAGTATATCTTTGATATATTTGACAATTTGATTATATGTTTATGATAATCTAACCTCAAATCATTCATAGAAAACCAAATCACCATTTTAAATGAAAAATGTTATTTTCAATAATAGGTAAATGTGATATTATATTTATGAATACATGATTCACCATTTAATATTTAATTAAGATGGGAAATCCCTATTATTCATTCATTTCATAGAAAATAAAGTATACCCACAGAAATAATGCAGGGTGAAAAATATTATTTATTCAAGATAATACTAATAGGTATTCAAATCCAAAAACTTATCATGTTCCATTTGATGTGATCTCAATGACATAGATTTTATCAGGAGAATAATATCCTCAGAGAATTAATCATCCCACTCTAGAGGTAATCATGTAAAATTATCCTAAATAACATTATGATTTAATCTCAATACAGTAGGTATCTTATCATATGATGTTCACATATCATCTTACATGAAAGAAAATTTTTTAAGATATAAACAAAATCCTTGATTTTAGTCAGTGATGGTATATATAAACTTGATATATAATCCCATTCATCTTGAAATAATTGAAAATTTACATCAGAAATTATGAGACCACTACATGTTTATACAAATCTATTTTATCATGGAATATGATCATCTTATTTGTATCTAGGCTGCTATGAAAAATCATAGTTTGAGGATAAATAATACTTATTCTATTTCTATGTTATATATGGATGTAAGATAATTGAACTATTGGTAAACTTCTCCACATTATTTATAAGAGTGGAAGAAATTGATATTACATATAACATTGTCTCACATTTAAAATTCAATAATTCTCTAATATGAGTATATATAAATTTGTGTGAAGCTCGTGTATCAAATAATGAAATATTAATAGATGATCAAATATGTATAGTACCTCAGGACATTTTATATTTATCATTAGATTATATGAATTATTGGACAATGATATATAATTTATATGATTCAGGAAAATTCGTATATATCATTTAAAGTTCAGTCTCACTTCATAATTATCATTGAACATGAGAAAAGCCTCATATTCCATTACATTCAAGATGTTGAAGTACCATTAGTATTGAGGTATCAGATTATCTATTGTTTCCTTTTGGAGATTTATGATCCCTATACCAAATTGACTAATGAGAGGGGGAAAATTCAGTGGGTTACCTTTATGATTTGTTTTCTATTGAATTTGGATTCTTTTACTTGTTTAGGTTCTTGATCTACCCAGTGATGTATTATAGTATCACCTCATATGTATGAAATAGGATGTGTAAACTCAGCAAAAGATATAAAATACAATGTAAGACAATTGATTCAAACATTAGATGAAGGATAACTCCAAATGAGGATAGGATAGGAGATGAGAGTGGGAGGTGTGTTGGGGTTGTGGTCAAAATAGTAGGAAAATGAGGTTTCCTTATTTATAATGTTGTATGAGAAAGAATGTAAAATCCTGTTTTTTAAGGGGAACCCATTTTGGCTGAATGGAATACAAAATCATGAGATAACCATATTTCCAACCATATCCCAATCACCCCACCTCACATATTGTATCCACATAGTTTATAAACTATGCTTTAACTATGATAATTCTCTCTGAAATACTCTAAAACAATTCACATATTTTTTTGCAACTGTGTGAAAACAATGAATCAAGAACTATATATAGGACACCTTATATAGTTTACTCTATTGTTTTAATGACTTTACCTGATTAATAGAAACTCATCCATTATTATTTTAAAAATTAGTTTCCAATGAATGTGACAAAATATTATGTAAGGACCTGATGCATCGGGGCCTACTTGGCCAATAGAAGGTCAAGCAACCATAACCACAAGAATGCCTCTATATTCCAGGGGTTGGCGACAAGCACCATGAAGGCATATAATAACATAGGATACAATTTCCTAATGTACGTGTATGCACACAACCAACCATATTCATGCAACAGTGTATATGAATAATAAATTATAGTAACATCTATAGTAAAACTTGCAATCAATAACCTCTAAGGATTAAAATCATAGTAAAAAAGATTAAAAACAAAGTGAAAATAAAAAATACATGCCCTACCAGAAAGGATTTCCCATCCTTACAAAAACTAGAATAAATTAAGGTTGAGAGTGCTCGACTCTTGATATCCATGCTTGACCACCGTACATGATCTATATACCTAAGTATCCTTATGTTCCATCTAAAAAACCATTGCTCTATCTACATTATGAATAATATATAAGTTTAGTGATAAAATATCATTAATGGGTGACTCCATGCATACATAGTAGGATGCCTTGAAACCCGAAGGGGGAGCATCGGAAGATATTATTGATGTATTCAAATCAACACATAGAAATAGGGAAACTAAACTCAGCAGAACATATATATTCTCTTTAAATAAACCCAAATAAGTGACGAAGGGGATCTCTATCTCACATACCACCCTAGATCAATGAGTATTCCAATATCTCAGAATGAACCATCTTCAATTCCAAGTATCTCATGTATCCATCGAGGTAACCATGTTGGGGACCCACACCTCACCACTCTGTCACATGGTTGTGGGGGAAAAATAATGGGGGACCCATTCACTAGTATTTCATGGGGGGTCCACTAAATAGGTTGAGGAAAAACACTATAGGTCATCAGTGGGTTTCACTCAGTAGGTAGAGGACCCATGACCTGTTTCATTAGGGGGTTCCACTTCCAAAGTAGAGGACCAATGCCCTAGTTCATTAGGGGATGCCACTTTGTAGGTATATAACCTGTTCCCTAGTAAATATGGGGGCTCCACTCAATATATAGAGAACCCATTACCTAGATCGTCAATAGATTCCACTCAGTGGGTATATGACACATTCCCTAGTTTGTTAGGTGTGTTCCCTTAAATCCAATGCAAGGAGTATGGGGAAACCATGTTGTGATTCAATAAGGGGGGGGGGGGGGCTTCCAACCCCAACCTCTCTATTAAGATCTAACATGATCACTTCCATTTTCACAAATCACCTAAAGAATCATCATTCTTGGTAAATTACACTTCATATCTCAAAAAAACTATGAATTATACCATCACATTATACATAGAAAACTACTTAATGTAGGAAAATCACAAGATAAAATATGTGTCTATATTAGGGAGATATGCAATGTTGATGTTTCTCATAAGGGTACATAGCATGTAAGGGGTTCACATGTCATGTGTTCCCACTTTGATGTCTAGATGTGTTCTCTTATGGACACAAATTACTAGCCATGTAACCGTACATGGAATATAGGGGGCCCACACAGTGTGTCTCAAAAACCCAGGGCCCACCCATGTGGTCCTGGTCAGGACCATGTTTTTCATAACATTCCTGTGTACCTAGTCATGTCCAGGTAACCACCCCTGCCCGTGTACTCCCACAGTACACAGAATGTCATCATACAAGGGGTCCTAACTATGGGTATCTTGATCATAGCTCGGGCTCTCGAGGGTGATCAAACGGTGTGTAGTCTGATCCACATATCATGTTATCCTTATCTACCTTAAAACTCTAGTCATTAAAGTTGAGTGGGGATACATAGTGTTTCTTGTTCAACAATATACAGTTTAGTTTTTTTCAATAGAAAATGTATATTCTTTATCTATTATATAGATATCACATAATTTATTTTAATCACACATATTGACCACTTAATGTAGGATGAAACCACCTATATTCATCAATTTCATCCCTCTGGTGGCTAGAAATAGGAAACAATTTGTTCACATAATGTTTTAAGTTGTTGTATGATCCTTCTACCATCTATGGCCCATCCTTAATACCATATCAATGGAAAAAATCACCCAAATCCCAAAATAAAACCCAATCCATTAATAAATCACCTTCCCAATATTTTCTATCAAAACCATTATTAATCATGGGGTTTGATCATGCTAGAACCCACCAAAGAGAAGTAAAATCACAACCCCATAGGAAAATAGTGAAGAATGTGGATAATAATGGGTGAAATTAAAAAAATTGTTGATATACATAATGGGTGAAGCAATCGTGGAATATGATTTAAAATGACGGGATTTAGGGTGGAATCATGGAATATAATAATAAATTTAATAAAACAATTTAATTCATCCATAGGCACATGTGAAGGGTACAAAAATGTGGATCAAAAGCATATATATATATATATATCCATGATTAATATTTTAATCAAGTGAGGAAACCATAATTTGAATTATCTACATTGAAAATGGATTTATAGTTGGGGAAGAATGCTTTCTCTAGTGACGAGGATGACCCACTGTGTTTGATGTCTGTTGATCCACCTTAATATGATACTCGTTTTTTATCTAATTTTAGTCATCCAATGAAGAATGCTCTAAACCTCCCCTCAAATCCTCACAAGGTTGTGTGGATAACCATATATATTTTTTATAAGAGGTTATTTTTAGAGGAAATAATGTTATGGGTATTAAATGAATTAATGATGTAATTTAATTAAATGATCCACATAACATACCCACCAACAGTCCTATAATTTGAATATCCGAGGCCGAATAAAATTACGTTGTGCCTACTTTAGACCCTATGTTATGAATTCAACCAAGGACTCTGATTTCTAATATAAGTCCCCTCATTGAAGGAAACCAATTATTTCTGAGAAAATTTCACATGATATTTCTATGTTTAATAATTTTATAATATCAATTATAGGCACACTGGTCCTTATAAAATCATGCATTCTTATTAACTAGATCTATAAATATTCTATAATATATTTAAATGTCTTATAAGGAAAAAATAGGGTCAATTCATTATTTCCCCATCATGTATTTTCTTCCCTAAAATCATGAGCTAAACAAAAAGCTGGGGATACTAATCCTGCATTTGACTGTCCCACTCCCAGGAGCTCTCCTGCATGCTCCCAACCTACTACAACACACAAACTAAGGGAATGATCCATCCTCATAGGATCATGTCCTTCCGATCCTTGACTTCCACAAAGTACACAAAGAAGGTGGTTCCATACTCGATATTTAGCTTAATATAGTCAATGAGGGACATAGGATCATGAACTTATCTCTTTATCTTCGACACATGGAATACATAATGCACCCTCTCCAACTGTGGATTTAGTCTAGGTTGTAATCATCCTTTCCAAACCCCCATTGAATATTGAATAGACCAATGAACCATGAGAATATATATTTCCTCACTGACAAAACCTAGGAAATCCCCATCTTGGGGAGAATATTTTGAAAACATGGTCTCCCTACTCGAACTCCTAAGGCCTACAACCTCAATCTACATAATATTTCTATTATCTCTAGTATATCATCATATGATCACGAATCACATGAATGTTATACATCATCAATAGTGTCATCTCTGGTCCAACTAATGATGACTCTCTAATCTCAATCCCGCACCATGGTGACCTACTAGATATGTCATAAAAATATTCAAAAAGTTTCATGTCGATAGTAGAGATATACTTATTATTATACGAAAATCCTAGCAATGGAATGTAATCATACCAACACTAGATGAAGTCCACAACAAAATGTTTCATCATATACTTGAATACATGGATGATACTCTTGGTCTTAACATCTTTATGTGGGTGAAATGTTGTACTCATCAGATACTAGGTCCTGAATTCCTCATGTAGGACTCTCAATAATTGTCCTGGGTTCCCCAAAGAGAGAGAACATATATCTAAGATACAACTATCCCAGACTCTCCACCAAAATCTACTCCCTGATGAAAATAAAATGGGATGACTTCATGAGTTGGTTAATAATCGCACAAATGGCATAATGGCCACTCATTGTCTACAAAATCCCTATCACATAGTCCATGTATATTCTATCCCATTTCCTCTACTAGATCTCTAGAGGATGTGTCAAAATATCCATAACTTGGTTCATGGCCTTCACCTATAAACATATGAGATGCTAAAAGACAATCTTGAGGACACTCCACCTCATGCCATCCCACCAAAACACACACTGACGGTCCTTGTACATTTTTCTTACACTAGAATATATATCCAAAGGAGAAGTGTGAAACTATATCATCACCTCCTCTCACATCATAACCAAAACCACCATCCATACATAAGAAAGGATAATGTGTTCCCAACCATTGAAAAATACATCAGTTGAATATATTTAAGATATTTTGACACAGTGAACATCATAGTGAATGATTCACAACTGAGCCTCCATCACATGCTGGAGAAGTATATGATTCAACACTATCATCTGAAGAAAAGTTGAACCTCTCTCCTCCACTAGGGTCAGCTTCAAGGTATCCAACTATTCAGTTGCCTTCTCCACCAAAGGAGAGTGGATTTCTTACTAAGGTAATTTTCCACCATGTTTCCCTTCATAATATTATAGACTGTCTTCAAATCATAGTCTTATAAGAACTCGAAATAGTTTCTTTGTATCATGTTCGGATAAATCTATGTGAATATATTCGTGATACTCTAATGGTATGATTAAATAAGAAATAATTCTCTCAAAAGATAGTTCCTCTCTATATTTAGAGTGATGACTACCTTTTCCAACTCTAGATTATGAATCACATACTTCTTCTCATGGGGAATAAACTACCTTATCCCCTAGGTGATCACTTCCTACCTCTGCATCAACACATATTAGCGCTCATCTCTAAAATAATCACAATACAATATGTACTCCAAACACTACTCAGGTAGTCTCTATATAGGATCCCTAATCAACCTCAACCTAAAATGATTTAAGGCTCTCTAAAACATCTCATTCTTGGTAAATGGTATCCATTTACCTATTAGGGTGGTCAAATGGGATGAAATCCTTGACACGTCCACAAAAAATCTCATGTCGTACACTACCAATAAAAGAAAACATTTCACCTCTGATTGGATCTTGTGTGGCTCCCCAAAAATCAAAATATCAATCTTAAATGCTTCCAGAGCTAAACTGCACTAAAAAAAACATTCCCAAGAAAGTAAATCTTGTGGATCGCAAACTTTCACTTCATGAGATTACAATAAATTTGTTCGTCCTAGAGTATGTCTAAGACCATCCTCAAGTTCTCTTCATGATACTCCTGTAACATAGAGTACATGAGTTTGTCATCAATGAAGAAAACCAAAAACAGGTCCAATTATGGATGGAAGATAATTTTTATAAATGAAATTAATATAGTTTGGGAATTCTTCGCACAAAAAGTAATCACCAATAACTAATAGTGTCCATAGTGACATCGGAATGCCATATTTTGAATATCAACCTCTCAAACCCTCAACAAGTGGTAACCAGACCTGAGATCTTAGAGAACCAACTCACAGATTATAATAGATCAAAGAGGTCATCAATCCACGAAAATGGAAACTCGTTCTCTATTGTTTCCTAGATTAGGTGATGATAATTAACACAATGTCATATGTTACCATAAAAATTTTTCATGAACAATACCAGAGCTACCCAGTGAGACATTATGTCTGATAAAACCCTCCTCTCAAATGTCCTCCAACTACACCCTTAGATAATAGACCTCAGTATGGGATATCTAATATGCAATAGAATATATCCCTATGGTCTTGAGGTGTAATTCAATTATGAAATCTATATCCCTCCTCAAAGGTAGTCCCTAAAAATCTTCGTGGAAGACATTCTTAAAGTCATCCACTATCAAAGGAATCCATATGCATCAAGGCACATCTACACTTACGAATAAACTCACCAGCTAATGGTTGATGGTTTTTATCATACTACTATCAAAGAGTAATCACTCATCTATGAGATATATCTCACCTATAAAGTGATATATCTTTAGATTTTTCTGATGGAATCCGACCCACCTATAATGATAGCTGATCTTGGAATGAATTGTGGATATCTTGAATATAACCTAGATTTAGTCATAAGGATTCATCTTAATGGAGAATAGGTCTCATCTAAAATTATATCAACCAATTAATATCTTGCACTACTGATAGGTAAGTGATATTGAATAATCGAACCCAATCAGATCCTCAAGCAAAAGTTATTATTCTATGGTCTCAACGGGGAGCTCTAGAACTCGTAAAAGGGATACCAAAATGAAGGAGTTACCCACACCTATCTATAAAAGTAATATATAAAGTGTATAAAAACAAATATTTTACCATTTATCATCTCATGATCAACCAGTTCATAAGCCTCCATGGCCTGTAGCTTCCCACATCACTAAACAATAGTTCCCTAAGTATGGCGTGGGTTGCCTGGGGGTGGTGGTGTATGTACGTAATATCATCTCCCTCCACCAGTAGCTTCGCCTCTTGAAGAACCTACTACTCCTATACTATATCCTTCTCCCATGGTGTTTCCCTATCCATGCTTGGGAGAACCTTGATCAGGGCATTTCCTCTGTAATGGTAGTCCTTCTGCTGCTTGCCTACACTTCATGGATATTTGGGTTATGAAATCTTGTTCCATGTGACCATACCCATCAAATGTGTAGAATCACCCAACATTGTGAAAACCTGATTCTTTTCACAAACCTCTAAGTGCATCTCCATGTGACCAAGACTGTCCATGAGAATGTCTCCAATGTCGAGATCTTGAAGAATGGTTCTTATGGCCACTGCAGATGACCCAGCCCTATGATTCCCATTTTCCGTTCTAGCTATAGGGAATACATCATATAAGAATCTATTCATCAACAACACCATTTCTAGAACTCTATCATAGGTAGGAATTCATAAGGGTACCACATTGGAATAGATGTTTCTATGGATAACCTCCTCAAAATTCCTCTATAGGAAGTAACCATCCCCCACTGTGTAGAGGGAGTATTAGGTAAGGTCTGTAAGCATCTTTGAATACTATGCCACTAGCATAAAACCCTTTTGAAGATCCAATAGTCGATTAATATGATATGATCACAAGCACAATTGGTAATACACATCATGAATCATCTATATAAATTTAGCCTGTGAGAGTGTCGAATCATCATGGGTTTCCATTACCAAACTACACCAAATCCATGATTATCCTTGGAAAAGACTAATATCTAGAATAAATATCTAATCGTTAATGGTATAGAATAGAATAATGACTCGTATAACCAAAACAGGAAAATGATTTGCTTCCTGGGGATCTGGATCACCATAGAACCTCAGTATCCACTAGCACTAGAACTCATATATTATGCTAAGACTACACACATCCTCATCTTGTTATAATGGTACAATCTATTTCTCAATAGGTGGGGGTGTTTCTACCTTCCCTCCTAGAGGAAATATAAAGTATGGTAGCCCTTAAAATGAGGCCTCATCGCTCATTATATCATTATAAAAATATTGAATCTGAATCATGGATGTTTTTATTCACAGAGGCATCCTAAAAGTGCTTAGGATATACCATGGTAAGATGATAATTATAATATATATTTATATATATGGGGATCTAACTAGAAAAGTATAGTCAAAGGGATCAATATGACATGATGCTTCTACCATTGTTCCTTGAACCCAATATCTCAGTATTCCTAGTCAACATCCATGTTTTAGAGTCCTGGTGTATCGATATGTCGGTATTCACAAAAACACTTGGATCTCTATCTTGAAATCCATACTTGATACACTTAAACACTATTTCACAAAGGTCACAACCAAACCACCACCTCAGTTCTAACTCCAACTCCAACCCGATGATGAACCAGCTAAGAAACCTTTCCAAAACAACCCAACCCATGGGGTCCAACTTTGTTGGCTGAAGGCTAGGCCACTACAACCCGAAGCCTCCTTACCATCATTTAGGGGCTATCGACAGGTTCCAAGAATACATACAATAAAATAAGAGTATTTTTTCTAATGTACATGTATACATGCACCAAAACATATCCATGAAATAGTGCTGAAGAATAATAAAATATAGTATCATATAGAGTAAACTGTGTATAAAATAACATGTAAAGAATAAAAAATGAGTACAACAAAATTTGACCAAACTGAAAAAGTAAAAAAACAATCCCAACCAGAAAAGAAGTCCCAAATTGACCACAAATGGAATCCAGTGAAGCTGAGAGACACCATCTTCTGATCTTCATGACTGATCAACGTACATGGTCATTGCACCCAATTATCTTTATACTCCACCGAAAACACAATTGTTCTATCTTTCTTCTACAAAATACATGACACATGTGGGAAAATCGTTCACAGGGGTGAGTATTTATATATATAGTAAGACACCCTGAAAACTGAAAGGTATGTTATAGAAGATACAATAAAGTTAGTATTATAGTCACAAATAAAGAGGGAAATGAAACCTAAAAACACATATATATTCTCATAAAAGAAACACATATGATAAATAAGGGGGTATCTATTTCATAGACCAACCTAGGTCATTGAGTCTTCCAATATCTCCAAAGGGTCTGACTCTGATTACCATCAACTTATATATTATTCTTAGAAACAATGCGGAGGACCCACACCTCAAAACTATGTCACACAACCAAGGGAACACAATATTAAATTAATGACCCATGCCAAAGAGCATTAACTGTTCCACTAAATAGGTATAAGACCCATTCCACAGTTTATCAAGGGGGTAATAGTAGGTATGTAGAGGACCTACACCCATGTTTATCAAATGGTTCCACTCAATTGGTAGAAGACCCATTCCCTAGATCATGATGGGTTGTCACATAGTAGGTAAATGTCTCACTTCCTAGTGTTTGGGGGGGGGGGTTCCACTCCATAGGAAAAGACCCACACCCTATTTTATCATGTGGTGCCACTCAGTAAAGAGAGCACCCACACTATAGTTCTTTAGGGGGTGAAAATCCATGGGAAGAAGACCAAATACCTAGTTTGATAAGATGGTTCCACCTAGTAATTTGAGGATTGAAATCCTAGTCTGTTAGGGGGTTCCACTCAAAAATGTTTACAGAGTATGGGGGACCCATTCCCTACTGCAACAGAGGGGTTTCCAACCCCAACATCTTTCTAATTATCCTACATAACCATTTCAATTTTAAAGACTCTCTTAAAGATGAATCACACTTAGAAAATTCCTTGTCATTCCTAAAAATCCACTATGAAGGATATTATCATGTTATATATGAAAAAAATACTCAAGATAGGATACTCACTTTCCAAATTTGAAATCTGTAAATGGGAGATATGTAATGTGGAAGTTTCTCATTGGGGTAGACAACATGAATTAAATCGACACAACATATGGTCCTACTCCATTACATATCCATTTTATTATTAGGACACAGATTAGAGGACATGTACCAATTCCAGGAATATAGGGGTCCACATGGTGTGCCTTATCCACCCAGGCCCTACTCGTATGCTCTTGGTCATTCTTATGTTTTTTCGGCAGTTCCCTTGTACCTAGTCATGAACCTTTCCATGCTTGGGTACAAACCCATGCATGTGTACTCCCAGAGAACATAGAATGTACTCATATCTGGGATCAAGGATGTCTCCATCTGGCACATATCTTAGTCACCCATAGAAGTTTACATAGTGTGTAAGTTGTTTCATATAGTATGTTATCCTTATCATCCCTGAAACCCTAGACTCTATAGATGGGTGGGGCCACACGACATGTGTTATTTGACTTCAGGACATCTAGTTGACTTTTCTATATAATGCCTATATTTCTCACGTCTTCACCAGAGATAGAATCCCTACCATAGATCACACCTATTAAACAACTAAAAATAGAAGAAACTACCTCCCATTATCAATTCAAACCCCCTACGGGTAGAAATTAATAACCCATCATTCACATGAAGTCTCACATCATCGATTGTGACTCAGGGCATCTGTCTCTCATCCAAGATCCCAAAAAATAAAAAAAAATCCAAAAAACCCCATAAAGAAACTATATCCATCTGAAATTCACCAACCCAATCATTGTTCCCAAAATATCTATGAATCTGGGGGTTTAATCATGTTTGAAGCATCCATAGATAAGTTAAACCATGACCATTTATGCCAATAGTGAAACACATGAATAACTCTAGGATAAATCTTACTATAAATTGTGATAGACATCATTATCCAATTTTTCTGGGATTAGGATTGAAAAATAGGTAATTCAATGTGAGAAAATTGAATAAAAGAATAAATTCAATAAAAAAATTTAATTCATCAATGGGATCAAGTGATAACTTGGGAAAAAAATATGAAAAGAAGATAAATATATATATCCATGATCAATTATTTAATCTATGGAAGAAACTGAAATTGTGTCATGAACCAACATGGGTCGCCATCAAACCGACGCCTGACCCGGTCCACGATAAGGCCCGAGAGGCGTTCCCGATCCTCTCGGGTTGGCGACAAGCGCCGAGGAATCGATAGAAATGATGGGAACAGTTTCGGCCAATATAAATAAATAAAAGTAGAGGAAATAAAAAAGGGAAACTCAGAATAAATATACCAAATAAAGAGACTAATCAAGAACTAAAGAAAATAAAACTAACCAAGTGAGACCACCACTATCTCCATTTGACCTCATGGGTCACTCTACAACTCACGTCCAAACATCTCCCAATGAGAACAAGCTCATCTCGAACCTGTAATAGAAACTAAAAATAAGAAAACACTATAGGCCTGAGTATTAAAACCCAGTAGGCCTTCCCAAACAATCAATTCCCAAAACACTACCATTAAATAAAGATTTTACTAATCTCATGTTGGAACTACATTCTATAAAATATGAGTTTTCACACACACTTCCATTTCTAAGGAAAGTAAAAATCCATTGCTCTTTTTTAATTCAAAAATAATTTTATGTTTGGAGGAAAGAGATGCACAACATTTTCAAAACATTTTCACGAATAATTTAAAATCCAAATTTAAGTTTTTAAAGAAGAGGAAAACCATTCGCACACACAGAACACACAATAAGGGAAATGGAAAATTAGTGCAGAAGCCAAAAATCAAACTAAGCACCTCAAATGTCCTCCACATACAAATAAGAACAGAAGAAAACAAGGGTTGAACCTAGGAGCTCATGAACAATCCACAATATACCTTATATGTGACTCATCCTGAAGGCATCCCCTACTCAATGACATCATAACGCCCTAACACCCAGTGTTTCCCAAAATGGACTAACCGAGGGTCACCAATCCCCTATCAGAGCAGAGTCCATACTAAGGGACACTAGGAAGTGCGTAATCTAAAGTAGTGCATCAATCGTTTTAAGATGATTCACTTACTATGCTAGGTTCTCATGTCAACACGTGTAATAAAAAGGGATGAGTCAAAAATTTCAATCAAGTAACCAATCAAAATGCATGAACACCATAAAAAACAACTCACACAACCCATGTACACAAAAAGATCACCTCTGAGTCACCCCAAATAGATTTTTCAGAATATTACATTTCATTAAAGTCCCAAACAAGCCTTAACCAACCATTCAACATCAACCTACTTTATAAAGAACCAATTCACACCCACTCACTTTCAAAGAATCAAGAAACACCCCTTTCAATCTCAAAACCATTTGAAACCCCATTTAAGAAACCCATTTTACAATCCCAACCCATTATTTTGAAACTAAGACATAAGTACAAAGTCCAATGGGGCATTTAATCAACACGTATAATTCACATTCCTGAAAAACATTTCCAGAAAATTCAAGCATAAGAGTAATGTAATACCTTCCAAAAAAAACATTACATATAAGAATAATTAATTAATATTAATTACCACTAATCTAAAATTTATGAAACAACAAGAAATTAACAAATTATAAATATAATGGAAAGTGCAGTGGGGACCTACTTAAAAGTTTAACCAAGCCGTCCACTCAGCTCTTGGTGATTTCTAACTAAAAAGATGCTGCTCTTGACGATGGAAAACCAAAACCGCCTCACCTATATGCATATACATTTTCATATATATATATATACCCTTTAACCCAATTACATATTTCCCACGCAATGAGGGAATATTCTCAAGGATAATATACATATATACATGCTTACCCATGTATATCCCTATAGGTCGTTGTCAAAAATGACCGAAACCCACATCGCGAAGAGAAAAGAACCCCAAAACAGTGAAAGGGAGTCCAATAACTACCAAAGGATCCAAACAAAACTAAATTTTTTTCCTTCCCATAAAATAATATAAATTAAGTGCAAAACATAAAAAATACACCTTTCATGGAAAACATGTCAGAAGGCCAATTTTCATCACACTCACAACTTAATAAATCATCTAAATATATAATAAAACTTTTACAAGATGTAAAATAAATATTCACAAAAAAAAACATACTCCAACACCCATCTTTAAAATTAAACACGCACTAAAACATTTTCCTACACTTGGTACACAAAATTTATAAGATTTAATAAACCACTTAAAAATATTTTGAAGCAGCTCCAAATAGTATCCCAAGACATTGAACACAAAAGACCACCCAAAAACCCCTTTTGAGGCCAAAATCACACCAACTACATGTTGAAACAGAATTTTCAGCCCTTGCGCACCATAGAAAATGAACAACATAGTTTAGAAAACACTACGAATAGCTCAAAAAAAGTTTTCATAAAATAAAAACATTCATATCACATATACACATTACTAAACACTTCAAAAGAATATTTAAACATCAAGAAAAACCTTATTCAAAAAAATCAGAATAATCACAAAACATACTAAATTAATTAAAAAAGAAAAATAAAACACCATATATAGATTATTTACAGAACCCCTACCATTGGTGTCGAAACCTCCAATTTCAGTGCGAAACTTCAATTGCTCAACAATCGCACAACAAAAAATTCCATTGAACCCTAAATACAATAAATTGAACTGAAAACATTATAATCGAACCAATTAAAACAAAAAAAATCTAATCCGATAAACTCTCAAAGAATGAAACCAACTAAATCAAGAAAAAAAACCTTCGACGAGGCAGTGGGAAACTAATCGGATCTTAAAGGAAGATGACAGAGATGTTTCCAGCTGAAAACATATCTAGAAAGTGGGTGGCGTTGGTCTGGTGGTGCGAGGCGAACCAAAATGGGTGTGGAGAGGAGTTGATGGTTTGTGAATCTTGAGGGAAGAAGGGTGAGCAGGGTGCCGGATGGGAGCAATAGGACAATGGGGCAACACCGGACATGAGAAGGTTGACGGGGTGGTGTTGCGCAGGAGTAGATCAATGGGAATCAAGGGGGGAGGTGTGCTGGTGGTGGGATATGACGGTCGGTGTGAGGCAGGATACTGGTCCAGTTCACTGGAGGAGGAAGAGGTGTGGATGTGAGGTGAGCTAGGAGGAGGCTGTGCCGGAGGATGAACAAGGGGATGGGATGGCTTGCGGCTTGGGTAGGGTTAGGAGGGTAGATGGGGTTAGCGCGGGGAATAGGGGAGTGCGAGAGAGAGGGAGAAGGAAAAAAAGGAGAGAAAAAAAGAAGAGTAAAAAAAATAAAGGATAGAAAATAATAATAATAATAGAAATACAGAAAGTAAATAAAATAAGAATTAAAGAGGACAAAGATAAATAAATAATAAAAATAAAATAAAAATAAAAGAACAAAACCAAATTCTAATTAATTGAAAAAAATTATAATGCTAATATTAAAACTAAAAATAATAAAACCAAAATAATGAAAAAAGGCAAAATTAAAGTATCAACTGAAATAATAATAATAATAATAACCTAATTGAATCATTAACTTGAATAATCATATTATTAATAGTAATACTAAAATAATAAAACCAGTTGCAAAATAATTACATTAATTGTTGAGTCCGAACACCGCGCACTAGCGTGTGCGTGGTCTTGACATAGTCGTGTGCCTGTGAAATAATAAATTCAGTAATAAAACGTTTTCATATTAATGTTCGGCACCACACACGGTCCACGAATGATTGTGCACCCGTATAAGATCCCAAATTTCCTTTAAAATGGAATACTTTCAAACCACAAATCAAAAGTGAGCCCCAAAATAATTAAAATAAAATTAAGTGTCGGCCGGGGTGTGACAATTCTCCCCACCATGACACTTTCCACCCCCAGAAAGTCCCAAAATATTTGGTCAACCCAAGATTCCAAACCATATGATGAAGATAACTGAAAGAAAAAGTCAATCAATCAAAGACGAGCATTCATAATGACCCTGACCGGAAACATCAAAGGTCTCAAAACCAGAATCACCAAACAAAATGACCAACAACAAGGAATTCACCGTGAAACAGAGCTACAACATGGAACACCCCAACCCCTGACTTAAGGATCATCAGGGCCTCTTGACATCTCCAATAATACTCATCCAGCAACCCACTACCCAAGATAAACAACTAATATGGACGAGGTTGGGCGGAGTAGAAGTAAGGGGTTTCCCCACCAAGCGCACTTTCAAAACAGAGTTTCCCCCAAGTTCGTCCTATGGTGGTCTCTCCACTATATTAGGAATCTTTTCAAACATTGTTTCTCCAAACGAAACATTCTCATAAACCTAGAAAAACCTCTAACACTAGCTTGACCATCCAAGCACCCTATGTTTAACCAAGCCAACACAAGAGGGGACATCGGCGAGACCCACAGTGGGTCTCCCCATCATTTTATAATTTTTCTAACACCACGACACCCGCGTGGGATTTCCCATTTTTTGAGTGATATGGACAGAAATATTTATCATGAACCCACCAACACGGGCTAACTTGCACGAAAAATTACCACACCACCTGAAATGGTTTTGATAGTGGAAACACCTAAAGTAGTGGAAAACTGGACAAGCGCACGTCAATCCCACAATACATGATAATATCCAATACGCGTACAATTTTGACTCCTAACTAACCCATAAGAGGGTTCACAGGGTACACCTGATGTATTTACAAGAATACGGATTCTACGAACAACTTTACAGCCTGAATGTCCCGCAGGCCTTCATTTTTATTTATTTTTCATAACCCCCCTTTCAAGGGATGAGTGGGAACCCTTTCAAGGCCCTTAGGCTCAGAGATTACATGGACCGTAGGCTTAGGAGATTACATGACCTGAAGGTCTTATGGAATTCAACCAGACTTTCTATAAGGAACTGCCCCTCCCCAGCATCTGTATCCTGATAGTAGCTCTCCACACGAATGACTTTACAGTCTAAGAGGAACTCCCATATATTAAGACCATGGAAACGATATAAGGGCTTCTTTCCCCTCAAAACAAAAATGAAGCATTCAAAGATGATACAAAAATATGGAATTTATGTTGTTCCCATCCTAACACTATAGACTTATATAGGACTAATCCCATCTCATGTCCGATGAGTTTGGACTGGGCGCAAGCTTCACCCTGAGACCTATGGCTGGGGCCCTGATTTCTGAAGCATCTACCACCTCACAGTCAGCCTAAATCTAACCACCTCTGACTGGAACTTCCTCCACTGGAAAAGAAACCTGCATACTTCTCCATGTGTCCCAAGCGGCCACTCTATCAATATACCCACTAAGAATTGCAGCGAATCACTTAGAGTTCATGACTGACCACACTAGAGATAAGATATTGAGCGGTCTTTCAAATGCCCGATGAAAAATTATGGAAGGATCCCTCCAAGAACAAGTCCTATTGTTTCACACTCCTCATCGGACGAGGAAAATTAACTTATCACAGTATAAACATGACCAAAAACTTGTACGAGTTTTAAACTAATGGTTCCACACTACCTCTAGGGAGCAAGGAACTAGCTCCTCAGAATGGTCAACACACCTCCTTTTCTATATGTTGACTGGTCGAGCACCTACAATATCCTCCACTTTTCCTCACCTTCACATCCTCAGGTACTACCACATGATGAAGTTAGACTTAAGGATCGATCAATACATCCCCATTCGCAACAAAAATGGAATTATCACTGTTTATTGGTTTAGTCCTGCTCCTCCTAACATACTGTGAACAACTTACACCCACATAACCATCGATGTTCCTCCAAAGACCGAAGACACATTCATCTTTTCCAAAACAATCAACGTTATTCAACCGACCTCAAAGTCTACAAACTGTTGACACACCCGATAAAAACCTAATTCTACCACTCCACTGGGAGTCTGGGTGTAGCCAAGAACCGAGAGACCAACTGGAAACCCATGGGACATTTGTAAGAGAATATCCAAAAAAATAAACACAAAATAACCTTCCAAAAACCCAAAAACATCCCAAAACAAACATCCACACCTTAGAAACAATTCTAGTAATTCCAATTTTAAACATCAATTCATTTTTTTAAAGAATAACACCTGCTTGAGGAACCAAACACAGTAATATAAAACTCAACAACTCTTTTGAGCCCTTCGCTTCCAGCTCGGAATCAAAACCATTTTAATATTTACAAAACCATTTAAACATAAATAACCCATTTTAGAGAAAAACCCACTTTTCAGGAAACAAGAACCAGCCTTAAAAATCAATCAATCACCACTGATATTATTGGATGCCTCGTTGATATGCATTTTTATGCTACTCACGCACCCATCCACATGATCCACCAACTGTCCACTAATCACATCCACATTCACACATGAGCACCCATATGAATACCATAAGACAAATCAAGGTTCTTCCAATTTCAAAAATAAAACATTCAGAATATTTCAAAAATACTATTTTTTTTTCAAAAACCATTTCAAAGATTAAAGACAATTTCCAAAATGCTTTCTGTTTCTAAGACAACCCACTTCAATTTCATATAACCCAAGACATTATTTTAGGAATTCAATTTTCAATAAATCAAACGCCAAATTCCAAGGGAAACACACCCCAAATATCAAGTCGAACATACACCAATGTAAAATAAGAGCAACCCCAAGGTCCAATTTCCTTGTAAAAGGAAACACTTTCGCACCAACCCAAAATTGAAGCAAGACATCATGAACACTAAATCACCTGGATGGAGAACTAGTGGTCATGCCTAACCCGACTATATGGTTTAGCAGACCATGCCCTAGGCAAGCACCAACCACTAGGAGTATCTAACTGTACTCTCGGGCATCACATGGGTCGCTAATCCATGTGAGACTGCACACAATACTGGTTTACTCCTACTGTCATCCACCATCCACTGAGACCAAAGCCAAAAACATAAATCCTCGATTATCCCTGGTTACTCGCAGATTATAGCAAGAAATAGTTCAAGGCGTTCTTCCTACACCTACCACTCGAGTACTGACAATCCTATATCCGATCTACCGGACACCCCAAATAACAAGAACAAACCTCCCTTTGATACCATTTTGTAACGAACCAACCTAGGTCTCCATCAAACTGACCCCCAAACCGGTCAGCAGCAAGGCCCAAGAGGCGTTCTCGATCCTCTCGGGCTGGCGACAAGCACCAGGGAATCAACAGAAATGATGAGAATAGTTTCTCCCAATAAAAAAAATAAAATTAGAGAAAATAATAAAGAGAAACTCAGAATAAATAAACCAAAAAAACCAACCAATCAAGAACTGAAGAAAATAAAACTAACTGAGTGGGACCACCACTATCTCCATGTAACCTCATGGGTCACTCTGCAACTCATGAATGAACATTTCCCTATGTGAAGAATATCATTTCAAACCCAAAAAAAAACACTATCGACAGGAGTATTAAAACTCATTAGCCATGCCCAAACAATCTATTCCCAAAACACTTATATTAAATAACTAATTTTACTAATCTCAAGCTTGAAATACATTATACAAAATATGAGTTTTCACAAACACTTCTATTTACAAGGCAAGTAACAGTCCATTGCACTTTTTAATTCAAAAATAAGTTTAAGGTTTGGAGGAAAAAAGATGCATTACATTTTTAAAACATTTTCACGAAAAATTTAAAATCCAAATTGTAGTTGTTAAACAAGAGGAAAACCATACGCACACACACAACCCACAATAAGGTAAATGGAAAAGCAGTGCGCTGGCCAGAAATCTAACTATTCTCATCAATGAAAAATGTACCATACATGTGACTCATCTAGAAGGCATGTACTACTCAATGACGTCATAATACCCTAACACCTGGTGTTTCCCTACATTGCCTAACAAAGGGCCCCAATCCCCTAGCAGAGCAAAGTCTGTACCAAGGGCCACTAGAAAGTGCGTAATCAAAACTTGTGCAGCAATCATTCTCAGAAGGTTCACATTCTATGCCAGGTTCTCATGTCAACACATGTAATAAAAAGTAATGAGACAAAAATATCAATCAATTAACCAATAATAATGCACGACCACCATACACAACAACTTACACAATCCATGTACACAACAATATCACTCCTAAGTCATCCCAAAGTGATTGTTCAGAATATTTCATTTCTTTAATGTGCCAAATGCTCCTTAACCAACCACTAAACATCAACCTATTTTTAGAAGAACCAACACATGCCAACTCACTTTCAAAGAATCCAATAAACACCCCTTTCAATCTCAAAACCATTTGAAACCCCATTTAAGAAATCAATTTTAGAATCCCAAACCACTATTTCGAAACTAAGGCATAAGTACAAAGGCCAATGAGGAATTTTATCAACATGTATTATGCACATAAAAGAAAACATTTACAAAAAATTCAAGTAGAAGAGGAAAGTAATACCTTTCACAACTAACATTACTTCTAAAACAAATTACATAATATTATTTACCACTAATCTAAAATTAATGAAAAAACAAGAAATTAATAAATTCTAAATATAATGGAAAGTGTAGTGGGGCGCTACTTCAAAGTGGAACCAAGCCGTCCACTTGGCTCTTGAAACTTTCTAACTAAAAAGATGCTGCTCTTGACGATGTCGACCCGAAACTACCTCACCTATATGCATATACATTTTCCTATGTATATATATATATATAATCTTTAACCCAAGTACATATTATCCACACCATGAGGGAATATGCGTAAGGAGGATATACATATATACATTCTTACCCATGTATATACCTATAGGTCATTGTAACTAACGACCAAAACCCACATCGCGAAGAGAAAAACACCGTACAATGATGCAAGGGAGTCCAAAAACCACCAAAGGCTCATAAAAAAAACTAAACAATTTCCCTTCACATAAAATAATATAAATTAAGTGCAACACATGAAAAATACACCTTTCATGGAAAAAATGTCACAAGGAAAATTTTCATCACACTCACTACTAAATAAATAATCTACATATTTAATAAAACTTTTCCAAGATGTGTAAAAAAGATTCACAAAAAAACATACTCCAACTCCCCTATTTAAAATTAAACACACTCTAAAACATTTTCCTACACATGGTGAGAACACTTTATAAGATTTAATAAACCACTTAAAAATATTGTGAAGATAATCAAAATAGTATCCCAATACTTTGAACACAAAAGACCACCCAAAAACCCCTTTTGAGGCCATAGTCACACCAATTAAATGTCAAAACATAATTTTCAGCCATTATACACCATAGAAAATCAACCACACAATTTAGAAAACATTACGAATTGCTTAACAAAAGTTTTCATAAAATCAAAACATTCATATCACATAAATACGTTACTAAACACTTCGAATGAATATTTAAACATCATAAAAAACTATATTCTTACAAAGAAGAATAATCCCATAACATATTAAATTGATTAAACAAGAAAAATATAACAGAAAGTAAATATTATGCATGGAACTCCTACCTTTTGTGTCAAAACACCCAATTTCAGTGCAAAACTTCAATTGCTCGCCAATCGCACAAGAAAAAATTCAATTGATCCCTAAAGACAATAAATTGAACCAAAATCATTAAAATAGCACCAAATTGAAACAAAAAAAATATAATCTGATAAACTATCAAAGAATGAAAGAAACTAAGTGATGAAAAACAAACATGGGACAAGGGATCAGGAAACTGACCAGAGCTTAAAGGAAACTTATGAATATGTGTCACACTGGAAAACTAGTTTGAAAGAAGGTGGCATGGGTCTGGTGGTGCAAGGAAAACTGACAGGGGTATGCAGGGGAGTCGCTGGTTGGTGAATCCAGAGCGAAGAAGGGTGAGAGGGGCGCCAGATTTGAGCAAGAGGCTGACAGGGCGGAGTCGGACAAGAGCATGTTGATGGGGTGGTGCAGGGCATGATCAGATCAATGAGGCTCGATGGGGGAGGTGCACTGGTTGTGGGCTATGTCGGTCTATGCGTGGCAGGATGATGGTCCAGTTCACCGGTGGAGGAAGAGGCACAAGTGCGAGGTGAGATGGGATGAGGTTATGCCAGAGGATTAAAAAGGGGAGGGGGCATCTTACGGCTCGGGTAGGGTTTGGTGGAGATAGGGGGTCCACGCGGGGTAGAGGGGAGAACGAGAGAGAGGGAGAAGGAAAAGAGGAGAGAAAAAGAAGAAGAGGGAAATAGAAATAGAGGGGAAAAAATAAAGAAGAGAAAAAATAATAATAATTTAAAAATTAAATAAAATAGTAATTAAAGAGGGAAAAAAGAAATAAATAAAAAATAAAATAAAAATAAAAGAAAAAACCAAAATTTAAATAATTGAAACAAATTTTAATGATAATAATAATACTAAAAATAATAAAACCAAAATAATGATAAAGGACCAAATTAAAGTATCAAATGAAACAATAATAATAATAACCTAATTGAAACACTAACTTAAGTAATCATAATATTAAAAACATAACTAAAATAATAAAACCTATTGAAAAATAATTACATTAAATTTTGAGTTCGAACATTGCGCACTGACATGTGTGTGGTCGCGACATAGTCGCGCACCAGTGAAATAACGAATTCAATCATAAAACGTTTTATTATAAATGTTGGTCACCACACACGGTCGCGTGTATGGTCTCACACCCGTATAAGATCCCACATTTCAATTAAAATGAAATCACTTCAAACCACCCCTCAAAAGTGAGCCCCATAATAATTAAAATAAAATTAAATATTGGTTGTGGTGTGACAAATTAAGCTTCCATTCCTTGGAAAATTGTTGATATTTTGTGATGAAAAGATTCTACAATGAAGAGAATAATATGAAACATTCACTGCCTATCCATCCACCTCTCTCCAATCATCATTCATAATTTGGTGTCGATGTGAAACCTCCTCTAAAATCCTTATAGCTTTATACAACTAATACATCATATTCTTTCATAAGATGGTGTTTATTGGGGAAATTAGGCTATGGGTTTTTTTATGAATTAATAAAAAATTTAATTAAGTAATCCACTTAACGTACCACCCAACGACTGCCAAATATGAATGTCTGAATCTAATTAAATTCAGGGTTTTCCTAGGGTAAAAACAATGTTTCATATTCAACTATTTTCTTGAATTTCTGATCCAAGGCTCCACTCAGATTATGACACATTATTTCTAGAAAACAGCACACACTTGATATTATTATATTTAATATTTTTATAATATTAATTTTAGGCACACAATTCATTGAAATCTCTCGTCATATCAGCATCCGGATATGAAAATATTCTTTAATATATTTCATTGTTTTAAAAGGGAAAAATAGGGTCTCATCACATTGCACCATAAATTTGGTTTCTTTAGTGTTCCATAAATAAATTATTCAATAAATTTCTTATTAATAAATTTTTTAAAAATTAAATAACTAAAATTCATTACAAAATAAAAATGAAAAAGTTAAACATTTTTCCAAAAATATTTTCCGAACACATAGGAGAAATCAAAATATGTGAAAACCATTTTTCAAAATTTGATTCATGTATTCACGCATTTATGCACTAAGTAATGGATCAAAAATAACAAACCTCTATTTTGTAAATAATATATAATATAATTTTCAATCCATGACACCCAAAAAAATGATTTAGAATCCAAATTATTTTAATTTAGCCTTCCACCATACTGATATTTAGGTAGTATAATGTTAACATTAATTCTGATTCCCAACTAATCTAAACAATTTATACCATTTAACTAATCAATAAATTAAATTACAAAATTAATGTTAAAAATTGATAACATGTTATAAAAACCTCGATATATAGTTTCTTGAATGACCCCCAGTTTGGGTTATTACATACCTAATGCACGCTTCCTCATACCATAGAGGCTACTGAAAATTGATAAGGGGATATTTATATCATGTTGAGAGTCTTTATAATTATTATTAATGTAAAAAAATAGATAGAGAGTAAATATTCATAATAATGATAACATATAGAAATTCAATATGGGTTATAGTCGAAAGAACACCATGATATATAAAATAACAGCAGTGTTATAATATGAGAGTATCACCATGTCACACAATCATAAACCATTAATCTGATCTTATAATTTTCTAATCACATGTATAATATATCATACATGAATATATAAGGAGGATGCATCGATATTAAAACCTCGACATCACCTCTTTATTATCCACTAATCCCCCATAGAATTATACTAGGTCATCCACTACTACTATTTCTCATACCTTTTACCTTAATGTTAAGTGTAAATTTTATATATCCACTAAATTTCTCATTATAGGGTATATAACTGATTTTGTTTCACCTCCAAATGTATCCAATTAAAATTAGATTTAATGTATTTGTTCATATATGATGTAAACAGTGAAAAAAAAGAATATAAAATAATAAGTTCAAAATAAAACAAAAATACTCATTCATAATCTATTGATAAATACAAATAACAATAATAATTCCAAAATTTTGGTTTCCCACATGCTAGTGAGGTCAAAATAGTAACAAACTAGACCTACTCCAGGAGAGGAATATTTTTCATTAATGTGTGTGTGTGTGGCCTCCTATAGAGGATGATATTACTCATGGTCAAATGGGGGGACATTTACCCATTGGGGTACATTGGTTCCCATTAGATTTCATGTACCCACATAAATATGGGTTACATTTTCCTTCTGTTTCATGTGTACACATAACAGCATGTTACCATCATTATGTTTAACAAGTTGTTCATGAACAAGAAACCTATGAAAAATAATAATAATATATTCAATTACATGTTATTAAACTAATGGTTAAAAATAAATATAACTAACATAATGATAATCACCAAAATAATCACATAGTTGCCAAAAAACTATCCTAAATTTTATATGGCATCTATAAAAGCAATTTTTATCAAATATAGATTTTTTTGAACCCCTTTATAACTCTAAAATAATAAATTAGTAGTAATATGAATAAGATGTATATGTTTAAATAAAATAATAAATATAATTATAAAAAGAATTGAGATATAATATAAACATAAATATGATCTTGGGGATAGTGAATTCATATTAACTCTAATATAATAAACACTATATTTTATTTTTATAGAAACATAATTCAGTATACTTTGTAAGAGATTAATATATTTCCTTATGACATTTCATATAATGTCATGTTTTGATGTTCATAGGCTTTGGAATATATAAAATTGGGAAGGGACACCCACTCTCAAAATCGAATCTCTCACTAATACAAAGGACTCTATAGCTAAGGTACAAAAAACCTCACATCCCACAAGAAACATTATCAAAGTGATAAATAATTTAACTTATGAAACTAACTTTAACATAATAATATAACCTTGGTAAATAACTTATTAACTAAAAATTTCCCATTCTACACAGAATTGGGTCATTATCATGAGAATGGAATGTTATACCACAACATAAGTAAGAAATATTAATAAAAAATTGAGTGACCTTGGATTTTTTCCTATTTTTATGAAATATATATAAAATAACCAAACAAATTAACTTCATTTAATAGACTCTCAATATGGAATTTTTAAAAAAAACTAAATTGGATCACATAAGATAATATAATACCCAATTAAATATTGAATATACTCTATGATTGTAATTTTAATTATAATTAACCCTTAATGCCTTATAATAATGGATAAAAATCTATATAAATTAAATCTCATCAATATAACAAGTTTATTTTTGTTCTAAGGGATCCTAGTCATACTCTCTTTAAAACCTCATTCTCAAATGTCCAAATCACTAGTCACATGAAACCTCATATCAAATTTAACACCTATAAAATTCATGACAATTAATGAAAAATATAGTTACATTTTAAAGGTACTATGTACCATGTATTATCAAGAGTGCACCCATCCAATACCATTGGATAATTTTTCCTCCAACTCCAATAATAAATAACAGATAAAATAAAATATTTTTTATTAGCTTAAGATGATACATCAAGGAATATCAAAAGAATAACTAAAAAAATATTAGGATTGGTCTCACCACTAGGTATACATTGATTTCGATGGACTGAAGAATAAAAAATTTAAAAAGGAGTTGGAAAAGGAGTAATAGTTAGGGGGAGAAATAGTGTATCTACATGGGTCTACTTAAACCTAATGAAAATGTGATAAATACTGATAATTTTATATTAAAATATTAAATATGTTTTAATTATGATTTAAGATATAATAAAATGGGGCCTAGAAAGTACCTAGTATTCCTCTATGAAGAACCTGGTAGACTACATGGGACTACCCCCTCAATAGAGAACTCACCTAATACCCGATGAGTGACTAAAATATACCTGGTTCCATTTAACTTAAAATAATGCATATGAAACTCACCTAACCCTTAACAATGACAATAAATTTCATATAGAACATCCAAAATTTTATTAAACCATTCTTACATTAATCCTCTAGCTCCAAAATTCAAATATGAATATTAAATTAAAAAAACTCCTAGCTTAAATTCAACACGATTCATGTTTCAATAATTAAAATGACACATTTAGACACAATATATTTCTTTTATTCTATAGGTTATGCACGAGATTATGGTCTAATAAATAAAATTTTATCATTTAGTTATAAATTACTATATATATTATGTTAATCGTTTTTCTTCACTAGATTAAAGAGATAAGTGGTAGATTTTATCAAGAGACGTCTTACCTATCAGATAGTAAAGGTTTTCCATGGGGTTAAACATATATTATAACTATCTTTATTAGATAAATTATATAATTAATCAAGTAACTTAATAGATGTTTTGAAAATGTTTCCTCACATATATGGGGGATATTATTTTATATTTATAATTGTGGATTGATTGAAAAAGTTAGTTTATTTTATACCCATGAAATATCTTCCATCAATGGATTAATGTTTATAGTTATATATTTTAGAGGTGGTGAAATTTAATGGAATGAATCATTTAATTATATATAGATTGTTATTATTGATTTATATCTTAGATATTGACGGGGGTATGGTATGATTTTATTACATATTTATATACAATCATCACATGTTATCCAAATTAATATATTTATAAATAGGTATGATTATTAAAATTTAATATTTTTTTAAAAAAATGAATTTATGATTTTTATTATTTATGTTTTCACCATAAATATTTGGTGGAGTTTTGTTAATATTTTTTTCATTATTTGATTAGTATAGAATTACATGAGGTGCTATATAATCACACTTTTCGATCTCTTTAGTGTTGGGTGGATATTAGTGAGACATAAATAATTTATACTTATATAGTACATAGGTTATTTGAGGCTTTTCAGTTTATTGTAAAGTAGATAAGGAAAGGTTATTGTAGGTAAAATTCTTATATGGATTGGAGGAATAATCCATTACAATTTAGAGTTTCTAGTCATGTGTTTTTGATATTTTATCTAATGAATTAGAAACCATAAATTCACCCAAGTTAATAAGTTTTCAATGAGTTTTATTTGGTAATTATTAGTATTGTATGGAGTTTTATTAGTCAATTATTGGTTTACTATTCCCATTCAATTAGAGATAGATTATTACATATTTCATAATTTATAGATGAGTAAGTATTTTTTTCAATCAATATCATGTTATTGATCGGGTCAAGTTGGTTATTTTTGTAGATTCATCAAATGATTTCCCACTTTTTGAGATTAAATATCATAAAAATAATGGGTTTTTTGGTTTTTAATTCCCTTTAGAGAGTGTGATTTGGAAGAATTTTAGTGCTTAATAAATCACATTACAACAGATGTCCCATATACTGTTCCAGTCTCTATTTTCTTATATTTATTTTTTATTAATACAATTCTATAGATATTTATGGTGATTGTTCTAATATTATTTATTATTTAATTAATATATATTTTTTATTAATTAACTTAATTAGGCTCTTCAAGGAGGAATTATTTTTAATATAGGTAGAATATTGAGATTCTAACTTGAACGTTTGGAAGTTCATGTAGTTTAATTCAATCATCTAGAGAGAGTTTTTCTATGAATATGTGATGCATGGTTGGTAGAATTCATATAATTGAGTTTTGATTTAATAGCCCTATTATCCCAAGTTTGTGGCACCCTTTGGGTCACATATATTCTTTCAATTGAGTTTTGTTTGTCTTTGGGATCATTCTAGTGGTTTTTAGTAAATGAGAGATAAAAAAAATGATTTTTTGAAGAAGGAATATTAGGATAAAGGTTGACACATGTATAGTAATAACTATGAAGTATATGTATGGTATTCCTCTATGAGGTTCCAGTGGTGTTTTGCAATGTTTGATCATAGTAAGTCAAACCGTGTGAGATGCTAAGTAAACTGTGTGGGGTTTGGGTGATTTCCCAAGGGTGTCACACATTTTGATAATTTTTTCCCAAACCTTATTGTCTATATCTAATATTTCATGTGACCTTATTTTCAATGGTTAGTGGCCAAACACGGTTCGTGCATAATTTAACTAACTATGGGGACAAACCATAAGCCCCCTTATGAACCATTAAAAAGATGGAAATTAACTTTTTGACCTTGATATTTTTATATATAATATCCTCAAAATAATTATTAGGATTGAACTAAACCTCCCCAGTTCTCCTGATGCTTCTCTACATTGACTCTTGATGATAATTCTTTGTTTTTTGTGAATTTATCAAGGTGTGTTCTATTTTTTAGGCAGTTTCATCTTCCTTCATTTTATCCCTTCTAGATAACTCCCCCTTGTCTCGTTAGACCCCAAATGATCCATAGATGTGGGATCTATGGGGTTGGATAGAGTTTTTCTTTGTTTCTTCTTATGGATCTAGAATTGTGAGGACCTGATCTCCTCTATTCGGATATCTAATTCCAATGGTGGTTAGTTATACTCAGTTCTTAAGGTTAGTGTCTCCATATAAATGGTTAACTCATAATTTTTTTTATTCTGTTAAATTAATTTATTTTTTTGAATAAAAATTATTGATTAATGATCAATGTTGGTTTTTAATGAGATTCATGTTTTAATGGTGTCTTCCTTTAAATAAAAATTTGTGCGCAGAAAGTGTTTGATAAAATTATTTAGTGGGGATTTTGGTTATAAAATGGAGATTGAAGCACATAATCGGTTATTCACTTCTATGAAATGTTTTTTAAATTTTGAGCATGGTTTTAAAATGGATTTTGGAAAACATAGAATATTTTGTATCTCTGGGTGTGTCTAGAAATAGACATGTCACTATATTGTGTGTAACGCCACTTGAGATTTTATGTCACTTTAGTGTGCATAATGCCACTAGAAATTTTTATTGGTTATATCCACTTGATGCTTGGATTTGGTCTTCCCCTTCATTTCTAGGTCACATCCCTATATTATAGATCCCAAATGGTGTTATTTATCATTTAATATTGATTTTTTACATGATGGTATATTTCATTTTTATTTTCTCATATTTTTATCATATGGTGTATCCACGGTGGGATTTTACTATGATTTCATGTTATATCACTTATATTTTTTATATTCTATTTAATTTTAATATGAAAAAATGAAAACCAAAGGATAATTTAGAAAAAATTTATCTTATAAAATTTATTTTTAATCTGTATTTATATTAAATATAAGATTACCACATTCCTGATATTGAGAACCTATATATATTCATTGGTAAAATCCTACTCAGATTTGTTCTGTTGCCCTATTGTTTTCTTTTATAGGTTGTTGATATTGTTTTTCATATCTCAAGTAAAGGTGTTATAATTTTGTATCCTTTTAACTTCTCTTATTGTCATCACCTTGGTAGTAGGATAGTTTTGTGGTGACGGATAGTTACATTGAGACATGATAGTATTCTCTTATTATTACCTTTTCGATTTAGCCTATTTTGATTGAAAATTTATTTATCATGGATATGCACTATATTTATTATATTTTCTACTTTTTTATTTGGTTATTCTTGTGAATTTTGTTCTTTTTTAGAACCTCCCCATGTAGCTGGCCATATTAGGTGAATTTACTATTTGACCATTGTTGGTTCATTACATAATCGTTTTAATGAAAATACCCAATTTTTTTTATAATAATACCCAGTTTTTGTTTAGTATATTTGGTATATATGAGTTAGGGCCATTGAAATTTGGATAATAAGTGTTGGTGTGTGACTGGTCATCTCACTTCTAAGTCTAAACCTATGTTACCATGTGTGGATGTGATATTAGCCAAGCTTGAGACGTGGGGTTATTTGAATGAACTGTAGATGGGGTTTATTTGAAATGAAATACTATTATCCTTATTTTTTTATTCATATAATTCATAAATTATTTGAAATTATCATTTTTTAATCCATTAAAATTGATTCGGACGTTATTCCTTTGATTTTGGAAGATACTATGAAGCTAATTGGTTATTGTATTGTGTTTATTATAAAATTCCTCAATGAATAGATATTTGAAATATTAGAGAGGAATCTATGAGAAATGTTATATGGGAAGGCCTCTAGTGGACCCTTATTTATTGGATTATATAATCTTCACCATCCAAACACTAGGTCAAGCATTAATTGAGATCCCGAGATAAGTGGTGGATCATGGTTCATATTTCATTTAGAATAATTCACCCATATTTTGTAGTGAGAAAGGACCCTAGGATTTTGAGGAATGTATCTATCTGATTGATTGGATCATAAAAATTCAGAAAACTCATGAGGACTTAATGGTAGGTTTTACAGTATATATTCTTGGGGGACTTGGAAGGAGATATTGGGACTGTATTGTCCAATTTGAGTAACATGAGGATCTTACCTGGGATTTATTAAAAAAATAAAATATATGTTTTATATAGAATTATTGTGTGTAGTGATGACCCAATTATTTATCCAAATTAATATAGGAGACATAGAGTTTTGGATTATTCTACCTGGTTCATTGAGTTGGTGCACCAAGAACCTGATCTTGTCACTGAAGATTACTATAATTATTGGAAATTTGAGATGGGACTGAGTTCTATTATTTGATAAATGATAATGTATATATTCGTTCCTAATTTTGTAGAGGTATTTTATAAATAACTTATGTTATTGGTAGGAGTATATGGGAAAACATGTTTGAGTGGAGCTTTGGTGGGGGTAGTGGCTATTTAGGGTTTTTCCTCTGGATAGAAATGTAACTAAAATGTTGCTAGTTTTTTTAGGGAAAATTTTTGGGACTTCAACAGGAAAAAATCAGGTTATCTAGTAGTAGTTTAAAAGTACTAGTCAAACAATAAAAATATGTACAAATGTTCCCTAAACTTTTCACCATTATGTACAATCTGGGCATCTATGTTATTTTTGTGGAAGGATGTCCCATGGTAGTGAGGATTAATCCACATACACCAATGGTTCACAGGTTCACTCTAACTATTCCAATAGTGGTGGGTATTATCCTTGTACTTAATGGATGTTCATGTGGACAATAAATACCAAGAAGTATCTAATATGGGATTTCTTGATGTGGTAGAGTATGCACTGGAGGAATCTAAATCAAGTTCAACTATTTTTATAGGTACAAGGTTTATTTCATCTTCTATGGTGTAAGATTTATTTGATATAGGTGATAATCATTATTTTTTATCTATAAAGATAGTTTACATTTTGGGAATATGTTTAGAGAATATTTCATTCTTGATTTATCTTTCCATGCATTTCGTGAATAGGTCTGAACAAGGATTTTAATGTCATGCATGTCAAGTAATGATGGGAATCTTCAATGTGGTGTGGGGTTTCAAAGTCCTTGATCTTGATATCTTCGACCTAATTCTTGTTATGGATTGAATGATCATTTTGAAGTGTCATATTGATATATTCCTTTATCAATTTTATTTTTTATCACTCTATGGGGTCACCCATGTTTTTAATGGTGAGTGGAACTCTATATTAGTAAGGGTGGAGCATGTTGTTCCTTATGATTGTCACGACCCATCCTCGTGGCCCGTGCCGTGACTACCCCAAGCCCGCCTTCCATAGGCCAGGGGCTGGCGACTAGCACCAAGGCATAAATCCTGGTAAAAAGGGAAGGCATTTCCTTTGTAAAGTAAACAAGCACCACAGAGTAAGCAAGAGGAAAACAAGTAAACACTAAGTAAAAGCTGGTACAACAGTAAGTGGTGAAAAGTAAATGGGTATTCACAGCACGGGCCCCGAGGATGGGTCATGACAAATTGGTATCAGAGGAGTTCGGTTCTACCGCGGACTCTGATCTTTTCTATGTGAAGCAATAGTGTTTAGCATATTGGGTGTGGTTATCAGTCCAGGGAGTCCAGTGTTGGTGCGGCGGCCGACGTATCCATACACCAGGACCCTGACTTCTGATTTCCGACTTAATGCATGAAAACATTGATTGCATGTGTGTTTCAAGTTTTCTTTGTGATTACTTGTATCAGCTCACCAGGTATACTGTTCTGACCGTGGTGCACCTGTTTCTTTTCAGGATGGCCCCACGAAGGCAGCCAGCTAGGGTTCTGAGAGTTGAGTGTGATGACAGCCCGCCGAGCGACGAGGCCTCGGTACAGAACCCTTTGACAGCAGAGGCACCGGTGGTACCTCTACCCGCCGAGCCACCGATGCTTCCAGCACCACCCGCTGACGATGCACGTCGCCTCAGTGCACTGCATGAGTTCCAGCACCAGCGACCGCCCAGGTTCCGCGGGGAGACGGACCCCCAGGCAGCCGAGGTCTGGCTGGAGGCAGTTGTTCGAGTTTTCAGGCTAGTGAGGACACCAGCAGACCTCATGGTGATCCTCGCAACGAGACTACTGCACGCAGCAGCGGGCCGATGGTAGAGCTTGATGCTCCAGGTGCATGATGAGGCATCTCTCCTCTGGACAGACTTTGAGGGCCTCTTCCGCTCGGAGTTCGTCCCAGCCACCCTCCATGCGGTGCGCATCCAAGAGCTTCTTCAGCTACGACAGGGCAGCTTGACGGTCACCAAGTACTCGGCGAGATTTACCGATCTCTCGCGCTACTCGACCGCCATGGTGCGGGACCCATTCTTCCAGGCCCGGACCTTTGAGCAGGGATTGAGACATGAGATCAGGGCATCACTGATCTCCCTCAGCATTCTGACTCAGGCAGGAGTACTGGAGCGATCCCTTTTGATCGAGAGCTTTCTTGCTGAGACTTATCCAACAATGAGAACTACCGCGGGGCGGCACGTAGAAGAGTCTTCCATAACAGGCAATCGACGGACGACTCAGTGTTCCAGGAAGACTAGACCCTCACGTAGACGGCCTCAGGACACTGGCTCAGCCGTGCGGGGCACACAATGCGGAGCCAGTCCTTCGAGAGGCAGGCAGTGCTACACATGCGGCGGGCAGGGTCACATGGCTCGTGACTGCTCGACCCACCGTGCCGAGGAGCAGCAGAAAGGTGAGGGGCCACCCAGACAGAGGCCGAGGGTCGACCGTGGCGGTCCGCAGGGAGGAGGCGGACGAGGCATAGGATCTGGCCGAGAATCAGGTGGTGGGCGACGCTTTGAGGCTCTTCCACCACCACCACCAGGAGGTCCACCTCGACCACAGGGAGCTGGCGGGCAGAGACAGACACAGCTCCAGCCAGCGGAGGCCTACGACCACGGTGCGCCTGAGATGATTCGAGGTACGATCTATGTCTATTCCACCCTTTCTGTAGTTCTTATAGACACAGGAGCGAGTCACTCTTTCATAGCCGCTGCCCTTGTTCGGAGCTCGGAGATTCTGACAGAGCCGTTGGCTCGATCCTTACGGCTAGAGACTCCTACGGGAGCAGACTCGATGATTACGCACTGGTTCCAGCAGTGTGAGCTTACTCTAGAAGGAGAGAGTTTTGGATGGGATCTTCTTGTAGCAGCTTCGAGGCCTTACGACGTCATCTTCGGCATGGATTGGTTATCTATAGTCCATGCACATATTGACTGTATTAGGCGCAAGGTGCGACGTGTACGCACCGATGGGAGCAGGTTCACCTTCACAGGCGAGAAGGGATCCTTCGCATCACAGGATGGACTTCCACAGAGGAGAGGACAACCCATCACTCATCATTTGGCTAGCCTCATCCTAGGAGATGTTGACGTGCGGAGTCCAAGTTTTCCTGCAGTGGTGGATCAGTACGCGGACGTCTTTCCCGACGACGTTCCAGGGCTACCTCCTCGTAGAGATGTAGACATTCATATTGATCTGTACCCCGGGACAGCCCTGATATCAACCCCAGCATATCGGATGGCCCCCGCCGAGCTTTGAGAGCTACGGGTACAGTTGGAGGACTTGCAGGGCAAGGGATTCATCCGACCCAGTGTTTCTCTCTGGGCTTCCCCGATATTGTTCGCCAAGAAGGCAGACGGGAGCTTGCGACTGTGTGTCGACTATCGTTGTCTGAACCAGGTGGCATTGAAGAAAAAGTATCCGCTACCAAGGATTGATGACCTCTTCGATCAGCTCAAGGGAGCACGGTGGTTCTCGAAGATAGACCTCAGGTCTGGCTATCATCAGCTCAGAGTTCAAGACGAGGACGTGCAGAAGATGACCTTCAGATGTCGGTATGGCCACTATGAGTTCTTGGTTATGCCATTTGGCGTAACCAATGCTCCAGCAGTGATCATGGGCCTCATGAACAAGATATTCTAGCCATACCTCGATCGATTTGTCATAGTCTTCATCGACGACATTTTGATATACTCAACGACTGAGGAGGAGCACGCCTACCACTTGCGTGTTGTACTAGACACATTCCGAGAGCACCAGCTTTATGGAAATCACTCTAAGTGTTAGTTCTGGATACGTGAGGTCCACTTCTTGTGGCACGTCATCTCTGAGGCGGAAGTTGCAGTGGATCCTGCGAAGATCGAGGCAGTGCTAGCTTGGGAGCCACCCAGGAGCGTGACGGAGGAGCGGAGTTTCTTGGGACTAGCTGGATACTACTGGAGATTCGTGCCATACATCTCCAGAGTTGCAGGACCACTCTCAGATTTGACGAAGAAGGGGAAACCCTTTGTGTGGTTAGACAGATGTCAGTAGAGCTTCCAGGAGCTGAGACAGAGATTGACCAGCGCACCTATCTTGAGGTTGACTGAGGAGGGAGTAGGGTACGTAGTTTATTGCGATGCATCAGGGACTAGACTCAGGTGTGTCCTGATGTAGGAGCGGGCAGTGATCGCCTATGGATCACGTTAGTTGAGGCCACATGAGCAGAACTACGCTACACATGACCTGGAGTTAGCAGTAGTTGTCTTCGCTCTAAAGACATGGCGACACTACCTGATGGGAAAGCACTTTATAGTGTTTTCCGACCATCAGAGTCTCAGGTACATCTTCTCTCAGAAGGACCTGAACCTGAGACAGCAGCGATGGCTCGAGTTCATGCAGGACTATGACATTGAGATAGTCTATACTCCTGGGAAGGGGAACGTGGTAGCCGATGCTCTCAGCATGAGGACAGGCATTCAGCTACTTGAGGAGGCGACAGAGAAGATAGACGCTTTGCAGATATCCTTCATGGATAGAGATGGAGAAGCCTTCCTCCAGTCTCTCACAGTCACCCCTCCACTACTACAGCGGGTCAGAGAGGCACAGCGTGGGGACGCCGACTGTGAGATGCGGCATGCGCAGTTATCCTCAGGACAGGCACCTGATGGCTTATCCTTTTGAGCAGAGCACAACATCCTTTTCAGAGGACGTACCTTGGTACTAGTCGCTTTACGAGAGGAGGTGCTGAGAGAGTTTCACACATCTCCTTTGGTGGTACATCCTGGAGTGGCGAAGATGTACCAGGACCTCAAACGACAGCACTGGTGGCCAGGCATGAAGAAGGCTGTGGCAGAGTTCGTTTCTCGATGCCTCACCTGCCAGCATGTGAAGGTAGAGCATTAGGTACCAGCAGGCATGGTACAGCCTTTGGAGGTCTTGGAGTGGAAGTGGGACTGGATGTCTATGGACTTCGTTATTGGACTTCCACGCACTTCTAGAGGTCACGACTCCATTTGGGTGATTGTCGACCGACTCACCAAGTCGGCTCACTTCTTACCCATCAGAGAGTTGGGCTTAGTGGAGAGCTTGGGGCGTCTCTACGTTCAGGAGATTGTACAGCTTCACGGTGTGCCATCATCTATCGTCTCCGATCGAGATGCTCACTTTACTTCCCGGCTTTGGATGGGGTTGTAGGAGGTGTTCGGGACGCGGCTACGTCTGAGTACCGCCTTTCACCCTCAGACGGATGGTCAGACGGATAGGACCATTCAAACTCTCAAAGACATGCTCCACGCATGTGTCCTCGACTTTGGTCACATCTTGGAGGACCACCTACACTTGGTGGAGTTCGCGTACAACAACAGCTACCACTCCACCATCGGGATGGCACTGTACGAGGCGTTGTACGACATACCTTGCAGATCTCCTTTGTGCTGGACAGACCCTGGGGAGTCAGCACTTGTGGGATCAGAGATGGTCTGGGCCACGACAGAGAAGGTCCAGGTCATCCAGGAGCGGATGAGGATAGCTCAGAGCCGGTAGAAGTCTTATGCTGACAAGAGGCGGAGGCCACTAGAGTTCGAGGATGGCGACCACGTCTTTTTGCGTGTCTCACCTCGACGTGGATTATGGAGATTTGGCCGAGGCGGCAAGTTGTCTCCACGCTTCATCAGACCTTTACAGGTCCTCAGCAGGATTGGTGAGGTGTCTTATCGCCTGGCTTTACCACGTCAGTTGCACCGGGTGCACGACGTCTTCCACGCATCTCAGCTGAGGAGATATGTGCACGACCCGACGCACATCATTGACCATGGGGAGCTAGACGTGGATGATGGGGCGACTTTTGCGGAGGTCCAGGTGGAGATCAAGGATCGACAGGAGAGGGTCCTACATGGACGATCGATTCCTCTAGTGCGCATCAGATGGCATCACGGGAACCTCCAGGAGAGCACTTGGGAGCGGGAGGCTCAGATGCGTGCTCAGTACCCACATTTGTTTCCCTAGCTTATGATGTATTTTTACGGGGATGTAAAGCCCTGAGGTGGGAGTGATGTAAAGACCCGTAAATTTCAAGGAATTTTTTTTCTTAATTTTCTTTGAAATTTTAAAAGAACTCAGTTTCAGACGGCACCTGATTCCGAGGCCCGGTGTGCCCGAAATCCTTTTCCGAAGTTTGGCTCGGGTACGTTCAGTGAACGGACGAGCGGGTTTTTCTAACTTTTGAACCGGTGCTCGGAATCTAATTCTGAGGGCACCGATGGAATCATAGCGCCGGTATTTTCTTAGAAACGCCTCTTCCGGAGTTGTGTTTTCTCGGGTGTGGTTTTTAATTTTTGGGCTTAAAGTTAAGAAATAAAATAATTGGTACGGCAAACTTTATTTTATTTCACTTAAAGCCACCTGAAAGCCACTTAAAGCTGCTTAAGTTGAGTTGATGCGGATAGGGTGCTATCCAAAAATATCCTACCCTCTTGGTAGGATATTTGTGAGGTGGGGCCCGTACGAGCCCCACCGTTTCTTTTCCGCTAAGTAACTCCCCCGCGAAAACCCGTCATTATGAAAGTCAACTGACGTGTTTTCTAAATTTCTTAACGCACCAATTAATTGGGCGGTTTTATTAGTTGAATTAATTCTATGAATTAATTTAATCGTTTCTTAACCTATTTAAAATCCGTTGGTGTAATAATAAAATAAGACCAACACACGAATTCTTGAGGATTTCTCGTTGAGAGGCTTTTGACAGAAATTCTTGTGCCTTCATCCTCCTTCATGAAGAACGCGAAGAACGCGAAGAACGCCGTCACCCTCGGAGATTGACTGCGCTTCTTATGAGACGTTCTTCCCCGCAACGATCTCTGATCACCAACTGCTTGAGGTAGGAGATTTCGGGTATCTTCTTTTAAATCTTTTTTGTGGTTTATAACAACATCATGGATTTAATTAATATAATTAAATCTGAATGTTCTTGAACCTCGGAGTTCGACGACGCGACGCCCTTCTGCGACGCGACGGTCCCCTCCTTCTGCGGTGATCAATTCCGCGAAGAAGGCGCGTGCGACGACTTGACGAGGTAGGGGTTTTGTTTGTGAAATGAATTTATTTCCGTGGTTGTTTCCTCCTAAAAACAATGAACCTGAATCAAGTGAAATTTTAATAATTTTAAAATTTTATTTTGTTTTGTTTTACATGTGTGGATTATTTTTCTTCCCGATTGTTATCACCTAACGCGGAGGGTGCGGGCCAAACAAACACGGCCCAACAACCCTTCGCAGTTCTTCGTTGATGTGCGGATTGGCGGGCGATGACAAAACATGCCACATAGGTGATTCATTGTTTCCGCATTGAAGTATGGGACCCGGGAGGAGCTACGGCGCAGACAGAAACGAAATTGGACCACCGGAGCAACTCCGGTGGCCCGCGGAACCCAACGGCGGCGCCGGGAGCTGGAGGCGGCGGCATCAACGGACCCGGGACCGCGCGGGTCCGGCGCAGACGGGACGCGGCAATACCGCGTCCTCTGACCAAGGGCGGCCCCCGTGGAGGGGGGCCGCGATGTTCACACGCGGGGGCAGCGCGCCCCCGCCCCCGGACACCGCTCCCTCGGCTTCTCGGCCGAGCCGAGCCGGGCCGAGCCGACCCGCCGGCTGTGTCCCGCCCTGGCCGGGCTGGGCCGCGCCGAACTGGGTCAGACCCGGACCCGGGTCGGGTCGACCCAGGGGGGGTTGGTCCGGGTCGGTCCGGGCCCAGACCCCCCGTCTCCGGACGTTTCGGTCTTTTGCTCATAACTTGAGTTACGGACTTCCAAACGATGCGCCGTCAGCGGCGATGCGATACTTGAATCGAGACAGTCATTTCGATTTATCACACTCAAGGTTTCAGTATACTTTGGGTTCGGCTGGGTTGGTTCGTACACGAAACCAACTGGGTCTTTGGAGCGGAAACACTCATATCTTGAGATTCAGACGTCCGATTGACGTTCCGTCGACTTTGTTGTTTTTCTCTAAGTGAGACGGATCTTTTGGCATACTCCGCCCGAGGTTTGGATGCAGGTGGAGTACGGTCGGGTTGGTTTTGCCTTAAAAACCAACTGGGCCCCTGGAACGAAAAAGCTAATAACTCTCAGACCGGGCGTCCGATTGACGCGCCGTCTGCGATGTTGAGTTCCTGTTGATGATAGGGAACTTTTGGATACATCAACTCTGAACTAGGTGTTAGTTGATGTATCAGCCTCTTGGCTCGTGGAGCGGACCCTCCCGAACGAGATTGCTGTGTGCGGGAACCCTAGAGCTGGCTGCGACTACTACTGTGACGACGACGACTGTGCAGAGATCCTTAGTGGATTTGACGGCGACGACTACATCACTCAGCGATCCTTTGTGGGTCAGTGCTACCGATCCAGTGTGGGTCCGATCCTGTGTGGGTCAGCGCTCAACGGTCCTGTGTGGGCCCGCGCCTACAGGTCCTGTGTGGGCCCGATCCTGTGTGGGTCTTTGCGGGGGTTAGTTACCTATCAATCCTTTGTGGGTCAGATCCTTTGTGGGTCATTGCGGGGGTTAGTACCTATCGATCATTTGTGGGTCCGACGACTTAGATGGATCAGTGATCATCTCTATCATCATTCGAAGAAGTATACCTGTGTGAGCTGAAACCCTGTTTGCTTTCCTTTGTGGACTGTGTTGTGCTATCCTGTGTGGATTTACGTTTTGCTTTCCTTTGTGGAACTGTGTTGTGCTATCCTGTGTGGATTTACGTTTGGCTTTCCTGTGTGGACTAGGTTGTACTTGAGCTCGGATGTTGGAGCCGAGCGAGAATTGATGACTTAGGTATATGTATGGGCATATACCTCAGCCATGTCAGATATTACTTCGTGATTGTATCTTCCCTTTTTGGATTATTCTTTGTGGATTCTGGGAGACCTTCGGGGGTCTCGGGGTCCCTACTGAGTAGCTTATACTCACCCCTGCACGGGCTATGCCCGCACTTCATTGTGTTGGTTGTAGACGACGGACAGCGCTGATCGTGGTGGAGGCTTGCGGGGCAGGACGGTACCTGGAGGTGGACCACTGGGTGGGACGTACTCGGAGTGGTCGGCTGGACCCGAGGAGCAGTGGAGGCTATCTGTACCCACCATTCATGTGGGACTTCCAGTGGACGGCTCGATGCTGCGGATTTTTCTTTCAGTTGCTGTTTTTTCCCTTTCAGTTGTACTTTACGGTTGGGCTTGTATTTCCGGCCCCCTTTACTTTTCCGTACTTACTGTTGTACCAGCTTTTACATAGTGTTTAATTTTTTTCCCCTTGCTTACTCTGTGGTGCTTGTTTACTTTACAAAGGCAATGCCTTCCCTTTTTACCGGGATTTATGCCTTGGTGCTAGTCGCCAGCCCCTGGCCTATGGAAGGCGGGCTTGGGGTAGTCACGACACGGGCCCCGAGGACGGGTCGTGACAATGATGGGGTGATATCATGCTTGTTTTTAGTGATATTCATTGAGTTTTTTATCCTTGATTATGTATTTTTTAGGGAATGGTGTGTCTATACCCCTAGGCCTTTCCATATGTTTTTTATAGTTTTCCTTTATATAGATATATTAATTATACCAATGACCTCATTCCTGGTATGATTCCCATTTCAATTCCATCCTATCACATGGAACCCACCGAGTTTATGGAATAGATATTACAACATATGGAACATGAAGCTTGTGTATTTATTCATTCTATTCTATAATTTTGACATTCACATGTTCTCTTTTCATAGAAGGGAGATGGGATCCCAAGACATTTCATCGATTGTCGAAAGATGAACTCGGTGACCATTAAGAAAAAGTATACCATTCCTAGAATTGATGACATATTTGATCAACTCAGAGGGGCTCATTGGTTTTCAGAGATTAAAGTTTATTATAGTTTACTCCATTTTATATTTCAATAAGTAGATATTCCTAGGAAAGTGTTTTGGATCTAGTTATGGTCATTTTGATATCCACATTATTCCATTCCACCTAACTAATTATAAAGCGGTGTTTATGTTATTGATAAACCAAATAATTAATTGGTTTTGAACTCATTTTTAGTCATTTTTTGGATGATATTTCAGTGTACTCTAGGTTAGAAGATAGAACATCGATTTTTGGGAAATCGTCCATAGATCCGTGAAGGAAGGTCACTTTTCTAGAAAGATTTCAATGTGTGAATTTTAGATCCATGAGGTAAACATTATATGGCATGTTATATCTAATAGTGGTTCTTTGGTGCATCATGAATAGATATAGGTGGTTATTTCATGGGATCTTCCCAAAAATGTGTTTTGGATCAATAGATTGTTTGGATTGGAAAGATACTATAGGTAGTTTGTTCATGCATTCTATAATCTAGCATCTCTAATGAGAGTTTTAATTAGTAAATGGTTTATTTTTAGTGGAATGAAAAATGTTAGAGATATTTGGAGGAATAAATATGAGATTGACTTCATGCCCAGTTTTTATCCTTCCGGAACTAGGTCTAGGTTATGATTTTTTATGTAATGATTCTGGTATGGATTTTGGGTTTGTCTTGATGCAAGGGAAGTAGGTGGTAAACAATGACTCTCACCATTTATAATCTCATGAAAAGAACGATCCTAATCATGATCTAGATTAGGTGTTGGTTATGCATGAAATCAAAACATGGTGTTATTTTTACGTTGGGGATTGATTTACAGTTTATTCAAATCATAAGTTCTTAATGTATAATTTTACATAGAGGGGTATGAAATTTCTTTATAGATGCTAGTTTGAGATTCTCTAGAAACTTTATTATGAGACTACTTATATTATTGATAAAGTAAATATAGTTGCAGATGCATTGGCTATAAAATTATAGACTCATGCCTTGAAGGAATCAGTGTTGGAGTGGACATTATTGTGTTTATTCACAGAAATGAGGTTGGGGGTGGAAGATGTGGGTGATGAGAAATTCTAAGCTTCAGTGAAGGATTGCTCATTTTTTATGAGAGATATCATCTCATGAAGGTGTTATACCTTGATTTCAACTTCTTTAGTAAAATCATAAATGTTGGGAAAACCTTGGGTGCGTCGTCTTGGTGTCCCATAGTCTCGTAGTATTTTATAGCGGGTTGGTTTATTATTTATCTTAGTGGTAGGAATTGATTGATGACAGACATCAGTCATTCTCGTCCATTAACCCTAGAACTACCAAGATGTATTATGATATGAGATGTCAATATTGGTAGTGGGGGAACATGAGGTCAATTAATGATTTCCTATCATCGCTCCTTTCTTGTTAGATGATTAATGAGGAACACTATAGACCTTATAGCTTGTTGAAACCATTTCCCATTTGAGTATATAAGTAAAATGATATTCATATAAACTTTATTCTAGGTTTACCACATAATAATAGTGGGAAATATGAATTTTTAGTGATCATTGATCATCATATGAAATCATCCAAATTAATCTTTTAAAAGGAGGCGACAAAGGAGGAAGAGATCGATGATTTATATGTTTGAGTCATTGTGAATATTTATAGGGTTTCTTTTGTAATTTAATTGGATAGGGACCCAAGTATAAAATCATAATTTTGAAAGGTTTTAAAGAGACAATGAGTTACTGATGTAGCGTTGTCGTGCACGCTCTCAAAAATATTTATACTAAGTGCAGCACAGTGGCTGACCTAGGTCGATCTCTTGAGGAGCCTTTTGCAGTCAGTCACTCACTACTTCTAATTCACTATGTATATATAAACTAAAATGACAAGAAATGATATTTGATAATTAAAAATACAAAACTAAAAGTAAATATGCAGATGCAATGCAACATAATGAATGCAAACAAAATGATGTTATGACAGAAAGGAGACATTCCCGAGAGCATCACCCAGAGTGAACCTTCATCGTCTCATTATTAGTTTCAAATTTACTTAATGAACATGCTCCATCGTATGCATGAACATCCCCTTCTTCCTATGGTTGTGAATGTATGATACACTCAACGATCGTCGAGAGACCATACATCCACCTCCTCGATCGAGGGAAAATGTGACAGAAGTGAAAGCTAAACCTCGGGTGGCAAGTGGAGACACAAAGGCGCCTTACCCACTAAGATCCCCCTCGGTATAACTCTAAGTAAATAAGAAACATTAAGAATGAATGTTCAAATACTTGGGTTCATCACTGGATTACTCCCCCGGGAACTTCCTCGGGTTAGCTACTCATGATCACGAGCATAAGAGTTCACAGTGAAAAGAAAACAGGGAGAGATAACAAAAGAGAGAAAGAAAAGTGAAGAAAGGAGAACAATTGAATAAAAATATGAAATTCTATTACATAATGAAAGTAAAATAAAATACAAAGCTAAACTACATATAATGGCCAACAAAGGCTATTCCTAAGTTGCCAACTCTTTGGAATGAAAAAGAGATACACTTTTATAGGGAAAGGGTGTGGAAATTTGGCTCCAAAAATCATCCCCGAATGTAGGCGCGTGGATGGATTCTTTAATGACCGAATTTGGAACTTGGGCCTTCTTGAAAGTTGTTCCAAAACTTCTCCTCTGTCGACCCACTAAATTGCAGCTTTATTGGACCTGTAATTAAGGCGTTATGGCCGCCTCCCTCAGAGTATTTAATTCTGTCCAGGCAGACTGTTCGTATTCCAATACACCGAGTTCCAACGCATTCATGTCCTTGAAAATGAAAGAATAATGCGCTGCCTTCTTAATGAAAGTTCTTCATACGGATGTCTTTCAGCTCCATGTAAAGTGTCAGCTCCATTGGGTCGGCCATTTATGAGATATGGTCCCCACAATAACATTATGCAGTTCTGTACACAGTTTTCGAGGCCTGGTTTGTGAGCTAGATTTGAGCTTCCAAATGATGGATTGAGCTTTTGGTCCAGAAGGATAAAATGAAGCCCATCGAACATATAAACCTGTAAAAGAAGAATGCTTCAATTTGGATCAGTTTAGAAAATGTTATGGCCTAAACATTATAATAAATGAAAACTGTTTAAATCCAAAATAAGCCATTTTCCAATTAAGCTCAAAAATACTCCTAAAACATAAAATGTGACAATTGACCCTTAAATAACACATTGGTGGGATTAAAAACATTGAAATTCAGAATAAAATAATTGAAAATATTTGTTCTATCAATTCCCCCACACTTAAACATTGCACTCCTGGGCAATCATCTTATACCAAGGTCAAAAACAAACTTCTCAAAGCATAAATGACAACATAGCTCAATTATCATATCAAAGGAAATATCATGCCTCCTACATGGATAAAAATTTCAGAACTCCTCAAAAATCATATGAATCCATTCAATCTCATGTTAATCCTCACATGCATGTCGTACCTACCTCCCCGGAAAATTATTTCTCTCTTCATTCAAGGATATTTAATGTGGAGTTTTTCTCATTCCCAAGAACATGTGTGATTTCCATAGGCTTGATATCCTCCTAGTATCTCCACATCACAGAGTCAAAAATGTGTCAATCATGAGGTCTTTTTCATGGGTTGTTCTGAAGCTGAGGGTTGGCAGGTTTAAAATGTAAAAACATCTGAGGCAGAATGAGGAGGGTTAAGCTCTAAAGTGAAGTAAAGGCATGAAAACAGTTTTGCTCAAGAATGGTGTGCTCCTCAATCAGCTCAAAAACGAATCACCTCCAAACACCTCTTCTTTCGGGAAGTTCACACTTGGGATTTCAACATCAATGATTTTCATCCCTCTTTTCCCCATTTGTAGCATTGTTTCAGCTTGAATTCAGATCTGGATTTCTCTTCAGAATCATGTTTTGGAGGAAAAGAGAGGCAGCTTTTGATCTTCAAAAATTGGTGAACACCCAGCACATATGTGATGATATTTTGGGCCAACCATCCATCTTCCCATCATGACATTTCTTCCACCCAAGCAGCAATAAATATGGCAACACTTTCAATTTAGCTCAAAACGATTCTTCAGGAAAGCAAAACAAAGCCCATCTTCTCCCTCCCCCACACTTGAGTTCAACAATAATCATGCATTTAACTTCTAGAGAAGGTTGGAAAGGGATAAATGGCTTGTAATGTGGCTACCTAACAAGGTATTTCATGGCTACTAGGGGCTTAAAGAAGGTTAGATGAAAAGGTAGGCCAAAATAAGAGTTTAATGCAAAAAGGGGCTTTCAAAGTGATGCCTCAATCATACGTGACACATTCCATGAACTCTAACAGCTTTGAAAAAGAGAAAAATAGCAAGTTCTGGATCACACAACATGTCTCAAGACTCTCAAGAAAAAGAGAAATGTAAGAATATGTCAAACAGGTTTAGAAACCTCTCGGGTTAGGTAAGATTTTCAATTTGGACAGCACTAGTGCACATGAGTTTCACAATCAATCAAAAGTAATCAAATGAAAAGATCAGAAATCAGAAACAAAATCCATTCAGCAATCATTTAAATCCTCAAATACTCAAATCAAGAAATGTTCCAAAAATACCAAGATGGTTTTAATTTTCCAAAGTATTCTATTTAGCTCAAGATTCCTAAAAACACACAAAACAACATGAAAAAGGAAAATAAGAAAATTCCAAAAAAACAAGATGAAAAATAAAATGAAAGCACAAATAAAAGAAATGACAACTCATAAGAAAAAATAAATAAAAATAAAGAGAAAAGGGATAATGCTTGGTTTGACCCCCCAAGCGGGTGCTAGGTTTTTACTGCCCCTAGTCAGGCAGTTGCAGCAGATTATCCCCAATCAGATGGTGGATGTGGTTTTTTTGAGATAAACCACCACATGTGACTTTTTCCAGTGTCCATCAGTAGACACTGAGATTGGAGAACCCCAAAAATAATAAGAAAGTTCCCAACCCCCATGAAATAATAAAGATAGAATTTGAGATCCAGAGTGGGAGGGAATAGAATATAGGGGTGCTCCCTGTGAACATATGTGGTGTCCTCCTCCAAATGGTATGAAATTTGTTGTAGAGGAGGCAGTCGCACCACCTCTAGATTCTCTACCTCTTCTTCCTTGATCACCACCACTTGAGTGGTATAATTCATATCATCCAAGGTCTGCCCCATTTGTACTGTATCAGAAATTTCAGGAAAAGGGAAGTTAGAAAACAATGCAGTTTGAATAATATTAAAACAAGAGGAATCAATTAAAAAATCTTCCCTTTCAAGTAAGTCAGCTTGAAAATTGATCTCTTCTGGCAGGACCATTGGCAACTCCATATCAGCAGGTGCATCATCATCTTCATCTTCCAAAGCAAGAGAGAGGTCAAAAGGTTCTGATTTTTCAAAATCAAGCATGGGAAGATCAAGTTTCAGGTTATCTTCAAAAAAGTGATTCCATGATTCTTCCAAAAATTGTTGATCTCCCATAAGTGCATCAGCTGGAATATGTAAATTAGGGACCTCCTTGAGCAATGGATGAGTTCGGGATGTTATGATTAATTCCTTTAGAAGCTCCTTCTCACCCTCCTCAGGTTCTTTGACATAAAAAATAATCGGTGAAATCTCTTCCACCACTCGTTTGGGTTCAGGTTCAGGTTCTGGTTCAGGTTCAGGTTGTTCCATAAGTGAACGAAAATATTCATCAAACCTTTTTTCAGTTCTCTTCAGTTTTTTAATCTCTTCATGAAGTTCTTGAATTTTGGATTCATAATCATTTTGAACTTCTTCATGCACCTGTGATTGATCAGTCCATGCCTAAAAATTTGAATTGAAATTCATCATGAACAAATATTTATTTTAGTTTTTGAAATTTATGATTTTTTTGTTTTTTTTAATTAAAGGAAGAAAAATAATTTACAATAAGTGAATAAAAATAATGAGTGAAGACTACTTGGCTCCCCGGCAACGGCGCCAATTTGATGTAGCGTTGTCGTGCACGCTCTCAAAAATATTTATACTAAGTGCAGCACAGTGGCTGACCTAGGTCGATCTCTTGAGGAGCCTTTTGCAGTCAGTCACTCACTACTTCTAATTCACTATGTATATATAAACTAAAATGACAAGAAATGATATTTGATAATTAAAAATACAAAACTAAAAGTAAATATGCAGATGCAATGCAACATAATGAATGCAAACAAAATGATGTTATGACAGAAAGGAGACATTCCCGAGAGCATCACCCAGAGTGAACCTTCATCGTCTCATTATTAGTTTCAAATTTACTTAATGAACATGCTCCATCGTATGCATGAACATCCCCTTCTGCCTATGGTTGTGAATGTATGATACACTCAACGATCGTCGAGAGACCATACATCCACCTCCTCGATCGAGGGAAAATGTGACAGAAGTGAAAGCTAAACCTCGGGTGGCAAGTGGAGACACAAAGGCGCCTTACCCACTAAGATCCACCTCGGTATAACTCTATGTAAATAAGAAACATTAAGAATGAATGTTCAAATACTTGGGTTCATCACTGGATTACTCCCCCGGGAACTTCCTCGGGTTAGCTACTCATGATCACGAGCATAAGAGTTCACAGTGAAAAGAAAACGGGGAGAGATAACAAAAGAGAGAAAGAAAAGTGAAGAAAGGAGAACACTTGAATAAAAATATGAAATGATATTACATAATGAAATTAAAATAAAATACAAAGCTAAACTACATATAATGTCCAACAAAGGCTATTCCTAAGTTGCCAACTCTTTGGAATGAAAAAGAGATACACTTTTATAGGGAAAGGGTGTGGAAATTTGGCTCCAAAAATCATCCCCGAATGTAGGCGCGTGGATGGATTCATTAATGACCTAATTTGGAACTTGGTCCTTCTTGAAAGTTGTTCCAAAACTTCTCCTATGTCGACCCACGAAATTTCAGCTTTATTGGACATGTAATGAAGGAGTTATGGCCGCCTCACTCAGAGTATTTAATTCTGTCCAGGCAGACTGTTCGTATTCCAATACACCGAGTTCCAACGCATTCATGTCCTTGAAAATGAAAGAATAATGCGCGGCCTTCTTAATGAAAGTTCTTAATCCGGATGTCGTTCAGCTCCATGTAAATTTTCAGCTCCATTGGGTCGGCCATTTATGAGATATGGTCCCCACAATAACATTATGCAGTTCTGTACACAGTTTTCGAGGCCTGGTTTGTGAGCTAGCTTTGAGCTTCCAAATGATGGATTGAGCTTTTGGTCCAGAAGGATAAAATGAAGCCCATCGAACATATAAACCTGTAAAAGAAGAATGTTTCAATTTGGATCAGTTTAAAAAATGTTATGGCCTAAACATTATAATAAATGAAAACTGTTTAAATCCAAAATAAGCCATTTTCCAATTCAGCTCAAAAATACTCCTAAAACATAAAATGTGACAATTGACCCTTAAATAACACATTGGTGGGATTAAAAACATTGAAATTCAGAATAAAATAATTGAAAATATTTGTTCTATCAGTTACCACTTGTAATTGATAATGGAATATCATCTGCATACAGATGAGAAGACATACTCAGCTATCTAGGTTCCTAAGGATATGCTCTAGGCATGTCTTATGATTTCTATTATTCACTGTAATATAATTTTTCTTTGGTATAATTTTTATATAAAATAGTTATTATGGTTCTAATAATATTTTCCCTTGGATGTGTTACATAATAAGCTTTGTAAATATCCCTTGTAGTATACAGAGTTGGAAGAAATTTCCTTTATTAGATAGACCCTTGATTAGGAGACTGTGGAAAATGTTTAGTTGTTCAAAATGATATTGTTCATGGATCATAGTAAAAAAAATCTTTGAAAACATTCTTAATCTAACACTAGTGTTTGAGGTTTGTGATAGGGTCTTTCTTTGGGGTTTTCCTCGAATGGGACACCATCAATTGGGTAATTAGTGTTTGTTTGCACTAAAGTTAGTGGCTTCCTTTTTCATTGAGGATCATCTTGGAATGCTAGCATATCAGTTAGACTTTATATCTCAGATGACTTTAATTAATGAATTGTTTCATATTTATTATCTTTGGAGGTATCAACCAAATCCTTCCCATGTGATTGAGTGGGAAGATGTTGATCTGAAATCTGACAACACTATGGTTGAGAAACTAGTATAGATTATGGATAATCGAGGAAAGCTATTTTATAGTAAAAATTTACATGTGTTTGTATATTGTGGAAGTGAAGATAAGATAGCAACGAGATGTAGGCGTGAGAGTTGTTTATAAGGAATAAATCGACTCATCTTTTTTGTTAGTACTAAATCATGATCAATTTATAGAGAAAGATTGTGGGGATAATTCTAAATACCTTCGGGTCACAAGTATGCTTTAAGTGGAGTTTGTTTTGACTTCAGGGTCATTATAGAGGTTTTTTTGGGAAAATAACTTCAAAAATTAAATTTTTGAAGAACATGAGATAGTTTTATAATTTAAAAAAATAATAGTAACCATTATATAACTGTGTGGTATGACTATGTGAGCTCCCATTGATATTTTTCTTGGTTTGAGCATGGTTATGAAAATTGTGCAACAAGACATGTGAACCGTGTATGGTCTATGTGATTGTCCAGGGGTGTCATATATTTATAGAATGGTTTTACCAAACCATGAAATCTATCTCACAGATACATTTCACCCTTTTTTCATAGGAGAGAGGATACACATAGATGGTTCAAGGTTTTCCTAATTGTGTGACCTAACCATATACCCCCTGAACATATAAATGGATATAAAATTTCCCTTTTCTATTGATCACTTTTATGTCCTATATCCTTATAGTACATATTATGATTAACCTATTCCTTCTCCAGCACTCCTGAAGCTTCTCTCCTTTTATTCTGGAAAATTATCCTTTGTTTTTTGTGGATCTCTCAATGTATGTAAGGTTTTAGTGTGGTTCCTCTTCCCTCCTTGCACCCTTACTAAATATATCCTACCCTTATCTTTTTGGAAAATAATTTGGATAATTTTTATAATTCTAAGGGTTTATATGGTGGGTTTCATTATTTATTAAAGATCTAGGATGGTATAGACTCGATCTAATCTTTCTTGATCTCCATTTATAGAGGCGATTAGTTTCCCTCAATTCTTAATGTAGGTCTCTCTATATAATTGGTTAACTTTTGAATTTTATTATGATCATATAAATTATATTGGTTTACTCAATTAAATTAGTTTAATTATGACCATGGTGGTTTCTTAATGAGATCCATGTTTTTAAGATATTATCCTTAGAAATAGATTTGTGAACACCTAGTGTTGGATGAAATGGTTTAATTGGGGTTTTTGTACTAAAATAGGGTTTCAAGCACATATTACACTACTTATTATGGTGAAAACGTTTTTTAAACAATTAATTTTTTTTAAATGTATTTTTCAAAACATAGAATATTGGGTAGCCATGGCTGAGTTATGAAATAAACATTTCACTATTGTGTATGAAATACCAATAGTTGTTTTGTGTCACTTTAGTGTCTGTAATAAAACTAGAGGTTTTTATTTGTTGGATCAATTTAATGTCTATATTAGGGATTAAGTTTCATGTCTACTATGAATCCCCATAGAATAGAGACTAAATTTAATACATTTTCATTTATGATTGATTTTTTACAAGATGATATATTTCTTTTCAATTTTCTCACATGTTTATCTTATTGTCTATCCATGGTTGGATTTGTCTATTATTTCATTCTATATAAAATTTATTTATCATATTAATTCTCATTAGAATATAAATATGTTTTCAATGAAATCCAATGGTATATTTATAAAAAAAGTCACATTGGAAAATTATTTTTAAATTTCATTTGTTTTAATACTAGAGCTAACACATTCTTGATAATTAGGCCTCATACAAATTTTTTAGTGAAATATTATTGAGATCTGTTCTCACATCGTACATTTTTCTTTGGATGGATATATATTTTATTATTTAATAACCATGTACTGGGAAGTTCATTTTTATCATGGCTTCTTTTCATATAATTTTCACCATAGTAGCATGATGGTTTGGTTGTGACGGATAGACACACCGACACATGTTAGTCTGATCTTGATTTTATCTTTCTAGCTTAACCTAATTTGCTTGATGTATAATGTATCATGGATATATACTATCTTTATACTTATTTTTAAATTATTTTATTTAGTATTTGATAAGACTTATATTCCTTTGTTGTGCCTCTCCATGCAGAGGACCATAATGGGAGACATGACTTGTTTTCCTGAGATGGTTCATTATAATGACAGTGTTATAATAGGAATAATAACCCATATAAATATCAATGTGGTGATTTGGGTTGAGTTTAAAATATATATTTTAGATTCTAAATAGGAAGTGGGAGATAGTTTGATGGATTATTCCCTCTCATAAATATTTTATATCTATATTTACAGGGAATTTAGAGGTATATTTATTTTTTAAAAATAAAATGGAGTTAAGATATATTTAAATAAGATATATCATCTGAAACATAGGAAATCACATATTATGGTACCTTCTAGGGTGGGAGATTTAGAGTTTATGAATTGTATAATTTCACATTTATGAGTTCTAAAGGCTTTAATGGTTTTCTTCAACGTTTTAGATCAATAGTTGAAGTAGGTTATTCATGATTTCTCTTAAATGTTTCAATTTATAGTATTAATAAGATTTTGGTTTTTGAATGAATAAGTATAATGTATTATTTTTATGATTTTTTTGTATGGTAAAACATTATATTTAATTATATGAATTTTTGTTTTTGATTGAAATTGATGTGACTAGTATTTTTGAGTCTCATTAAAAAATTTTGGGATACTTTTTTATATTATATAAATATTTCTATATACAAGGTCTTTCATGTTGTGGAACCACAAAAGACTGAATATAACTGGGAAAAGGATAATGCCTATATTATTAAAAATGGATAGTCAGTAAATGATGTGTATTTAATAACTATATTTATAGAGGGTGTCTATAATTCATGTATGATTGTGAGGATGGTTTAATTTTTAGGTTTTTCAATATTTCACTATAGTGTTTAGATGTTGTATTTTATATAATGATAAAAGAAAATTATGGAAATGAATTATAGGTGAAATTATATTTTATTATGTATTATTCCTTGGATTATCCTTGTAGTAATTTCAATGAAATGTTAGTGGAGCCTAGTTTAGAGTTTTATTTCAGGTATGTCTCTAAGGCCTACTCTTCATTTATTTCCATTTTCAAAATAAATAAATAATGGAAAAGGTTAATTTTTATTAGGATATTGGTTGATCAGATGGTCATCTTTTAAACCATTATATATTTATATAGTGTAGTTTCATTTTGGATAGTTTTTTAGGGTGAAAATCTAAAACATGGAATTAATTTTGTAGAGAGTCAGTTTGGAGTTCTAGTTATTAGTTTCATATAGTGATGATAAATAAAAAACATTCATATTTTAAAGGGTTTGATTGCTAACATAATTTTTTATATTGTACTGTGAATTAGTGACTGATTATTTCAAAAGATAATCTCTTAAAGATGAGTTATTAAGGAGATATTGCGGATGGTGTGATGTTCTTACATGATAACTATGATAGTTTTTCCCTGGGATATGCGTTTTCTGAAGTTTTTCTCTGGGATGAATGATGTTAATATAGAGGATATTATAATTGATGAGAAAACATGTAATTATCTCATCTCTATTCGATAGAGGATGTATGTGTTTATTTGGGATATACTTATACTACAGATGTATCTTAGGTTGTTATATCATTTACTATAGATTGAGTCATTGCATGAGGTACTAAGATAAACTCATACTTGTGATTTGGTGTTATTACTGCCATGGAAGAAATAATAGAAATTTTCACAAATGTAGTGGTTGTGTCTCATAATAATGGGGTTTTTGAATCTTTATTGTATGTTATTATATTTTATCAATGATATAGAGTCATTCCCTATATAAATCACTATATAAGTATAATAATGATGGGTTTTCCCTAGAATCATGGATTAGTGGGGATCTTCAAGATGGCTAGAATTGTAGGCCTCGAACCCTCACCTCACTTTTAATTACATGTGATTCTATTCAAGGTTAATGAAATGATACTATTTATTGTATTTTATTGGTAGAAATTATGACATTTGAAGTTGGTTATAGGGATGGTTGGTATGATTTATAGGGGATCGTATCTTAATGGACTTTTAGAATATGAGTTATTATCTATTTATCGTTATGATTTTAGGTGGTGTTATTGTACTGATCTATGGGGTTGTTTAAGAGGTTTGACATTAAATTGAAGTGATATATTTATCTAGTTTATCTTTTACAAAAAAATGAATAGTATACAATAATCAAGTAGTTGTAGTTGGATGTTGTTGCAGGAACCTATTGACTATGTTTATCCTCACCCATTACATTTAATTTTCATGTGTTTCAATGCATCGTTGTTGTGGATTATTGATGCATTAGATTAAATGGAAATTGATTTCTATTGTAACATTTTCCATAGTCAATTCTTGAGGTATATTTGGGTTTTATGGGTGTTTTATTATTTTTCAGGGGTTATAGATTGTATTTTTTCACCAGTAGTTTCCCTAAATAAATTTTAACTATATAAAATTACATACATTAATGATATACAAGGAATTTACTACATATAATAAATATTGTTAGATATTTACCAAACCAAATCCTTATTTTTGCATCCTGATATTTGATTATTGATGAAAATGTCTCCCATGTTTTTGTTATTTACCCTTATCTTCCCACACCTACCCCAAGACTATAAGTGACAGCTCTATGTGTCACATATAATATTCTTAGTTTCTAAGAAAGGGTTAATTATTACAATCAATACAACCAACAACAAATATAAAACAGAAGTTAATTTTTTATGGGTTTAACAACCAAATTAGTTCTAATAATAACACAAAAATGAGGAAAAAATTCCTTATGATGAATGGTATATTAGATCTTAAAGACTATATTTATGATATCGTGAAAAAGGATAATTGAAAATTTATATTTACACATTTTGAAAAGTATCAGATAAAATTATATATAATTAATTCGATTAAACTTGTTTAATATAATAAAAATAAATAAGATGACACAACTATAATAAATTAATATGAGGGGTTTTCAATAGTGAGTGAAAAAAATTTACTATTACTATAATGTAGTTGGTAGAGATAAAAGTTAAAAATAAAACTAAAATAATTATTAAAAAAAAGTTATTGAAACTCAACTTCTTTTTATTAGACCAATTCAGAAAACAAAAAACCATGTCTAAATATTTCTATGATAAATGTGTAATGAAATCTTAATGAGGGAAATAGTTAGAATGATAAAAAATTGGTTTTTAGAATGAAGATAATTGATTATATAAAATATAATATTATGAAAATAGTGATATTGTTGGTTGATAATGTGTCTTTTTCAATGTCCATGGATGACTTTGGTCACATAGGATCCATGTAAGAAATTTAATTTCTAATTTTTTAGTCAGTGATCTACCTTTACTGCATGAGTTAATTAGATAATAGAAACAAGTTATTGAGCCTATACTGACACTATAATAAGACTAATTGTAGACCTCTATTGAGGAGTAAAAAATAAAATATTAAGATATATTTGATAAAGTCAATAACACTATAAAAGATAATAAATAGAAAATGTTAATATTTATCTTGAAATTTTAATTATATAATATATTGTGCATTTGTCTATTTTTACCTAGTATTTTTAAACATTCTTGTATATTTTTATAAAAATTATATTAAAGAAATAATATTTCAAGTTTGATATGTTTTCATATCTCGATTACTTTATTTCATATGTTTGTTTTTGAAAACATCAATGTTTCATATAAATAAATTAGTGGGATAAAAGTTTTAATATTAAATCTTATATTCAAAGAGTGTTTTAGTCTAAAATATTTTCATATGAATAACTACCTTTTATTTATTTTTTGGTATTCTTTTTCCAAAGGTTGGATATTGATGGATCATTGATCCTAGTAATGTTGTTTTGATAGGTGAAACACATTATAAATATGAATTTCCATATATTTTAGATTTTCATAATGAAATATAATCTTTTCTAACATTTCATTGAATAATACATGATCATATAACTAAATATATTATAATTTGACCCATATTAATGGACCTTAATAATTTTTCAACACTTAATGTGATATAATCCATGAAACAAATACAATTTTAACATTTTCTAGTTCATATTTTTCCCCATATTTGACATAAACTTATCCTATCAGTTATATGTAATCATTAATACTATTTTTCAAAGTCATATGAACTGATATGTTTGGAAAATTATAAAATTCAAAACCCTTTGGTTTTTTAAAAAATTATAAAGTTTTTTTTTGAAACTATGGATTCAAGAATTATATAGTTTTAATTTTTATATTATTTATAATAATTTGTGTATGTGGTTATGAATAATTTTTAATTAATTAGTTTTTAAACATGTCTTCATTTATATTATCATTTTCAAAAAATGTGGATTTTCATCGATGAAAAATAATATTAAAAAACATAGATTTAATTATACATAGATATTTTATACAACTCATGACACCATTCATTACAGTATTAATAAAATTCATCATTATAAAATAGTTATATATTAGTAAATATAAATGTTAATTATATATTTCCGTATGGTTCATATAGTTTATGATACGAATGAAACATTATTAATAAAAACAATTGAAATGATAAAATTTCCACACCTTATGTGCTAGATAGGTCGACTATGACATGAATATAATGATAGATGATACTGAAAGGTGATTTTTAATATGATTTTTTGTTAGATATTACAACGACATGTGTTTTGATAAGATAATGGAATTAGATAATGATAATTTCATCAGTTTTGAAAAGAGGATCTTGTGAAATGATATATAAAATAGGTATATAATATAGAATATGTTATAAAGTAACATCAGACACTACAAAATAAATAGCTTTTTCCAACATGGGTATATCTGTTGGTAAAAGTGTATTTTCTGTTGGTAAAATGTTTTACCCACAAAAATTGTCCTGTCGCTAAATTGTTGGTAAAAACTCTGTCGCTAAATGTTATTGCAATAGATAAAATAGTTCTATTGGAATTATACTAATACCAACAGATAATATATATGTTGTTCAAAATGTTTAACAACAATTTAATATGAAAAATTTATCTATTTGTAATAATATCGTCATCCATCATTCCATTTATTATATGAAATACCAACTATTAATATTTATTTATAAATTATATTTTGAATAAAATATTATATGTGTGTGTTCCAACATTTATTGCAAAAAATCTAAATTTTATTTATTGATATAATTTTATATATATTATATTTATTATATATTCATTATAAAATTAGATTATATGGATATTTTCAAACTTGAAATTAAGGTGTAAGAAACATGTTACAAATATGTTTAAAAGTATTAGAACTCCAAGAAACATTACATGAAACTCCAAACTCTCAAACATCATTTTTCATTCCAAGGTTTACAATAGAGAAGGGTCCATGCATGTAGTAATCATCTACCTCTTCACCGTGCCATGCTCCCCATGCCTCTTCCGTGCCCTGACAATACCACCCATGAGTCTCCATTGCAACATCTCCTACTCATTCATGTTCCATGCCACAACAGCACCCACCCCGACATGCTCTCTCCCCGTGCGTGTATTGATGCCACCATAGTTAAAAATATGAAGGTGCTGCATAATTGTTTCCACCATGAAAGGCTCTCCATGCCTCTTTCATACCGTGACAGCCCCACCCATGAGTCGCCACGGAAGCATATTCAGCTCATACCTGTTCCATGCCACAACACCACCACTATGACATGCTCCCCATGCATGTATTCATGTATTGATGCTCCCACAGTACAAGACAATATATTAAAAATGTGAAACATAATTGATTTATGTTATGAACATATGTGAGATACACATGGTGGTGAGGTGATTAATTTTTTAAAGGAAAAAGAAACAGATCGAAAAAGAATATCAAAACCAAATCATACCTCTCCAAAAAACTACTGGGTGAGGTGTTTAATTTGAGAAAATCAGGTGTTGGGTTCATTCTGTATCACACGCCCTCTCAACCATTAGTAATTGGCAAGGCCCAGCAATGACCCATTAATCTTCAACCAATATGAAGGATTTGGCATCATAATTGCAACATAACCTTCTCGATCTACCAATGTACTGAGAAAATCAGGGCACTTCACTAATCCATAATTCAATTCCTGTAACAATCCCTTCACACATCATCTCATAGTGAATCAATCATCAGAAGTGCAAACTTTACATATGGCTGAGTTGGGTTCCAAGACTCGGGCATTCTTCTTGCGCTTCACAGTCACCTTAATCGTACTACAATCGGGCTTGACAATATTGAAATCTACGGTGGTGACATCATTATTTATAAGAAAAACATGGGTGGGGGAGAAGCCAAGGATTCCTAATCCATTAGAATGTTGATAAACCTAATAGTCATGTCCGATCTTGATAAAATCTAGAGAAAAATACATGGCAAAGTTGGACTCTACAGCAAAGGGAGGAACATTAGGAAGGTCGCAGAGATCAGACACTAGAAGATCCTTCCAATGTTCTTCTAATTGGTTTGGATCTTCTTTCCCTTTCCATTTTCGCGAGGGACAGGTAGCATAAGGAGTGACGACGGAGGAATCACCATCGATGCCGTTCATCACTAACCATTCCAGGGGACTATGGCTTCTGCCGGGATGAAGGCTTTGTTCCTTGGTCATATACATGGGAAAATGTTCTGGAGAAGCCCTCACCCACAGACGAAAATTTGAAGCTGCAACATAAGATTTTCCTCATCTTACATGAAGAAAATTGTACAAGGTTCAATTCCATTATGAATATATATTATAGATAATTCATTCATATGCATGCAAGATGAGTTAATCATCATAAATAATCACCAATAGAAGAACATATAACAAAATGAAAACAAGAAATATACATAAGTAATTTATTTTCATAGACCAAATGTATGTAAGAAATGAGAATAAAAATATGTGAGTATCAAAAATAATAATTGAAACTAAAAAAATAAGAGAAAAAAAGGATGAATAAAAAATATTACAGTTGAAGGTACATAATCTAGAAATGTGACCCTTCACTCACCTAAATCATCATCAATTGTTCTTCTCAAAACTATAAATTTATTTCTTCCCAACTTGGAGACCTGTAAAATGACCATGCATGACCTATAAGCACCACCGTGGAGAAAAATATAATGGAATAATGATTAAAAGAAAGTTAATAAATATATGATATGTATATGTATGAGTTAAATGACATGATGAAATCAAGACACTAAAGAAAATTGAGTTGGAATGACCACAATGAATTAAAATGAACATACCTACATTGTTAATCAATTAAAGTCATCCTTCATTGTATAGAAAGGATTAATCCCTATTAATCCCTCAAATGCACAATAAAAAAAAATCATTTTTTATGTATATCACCATGCTAAATGGAATGAATTATTTGTAACAATTATAAGGGAATTCAGTTTCGAAGAGATCTAACTTATTCATCCAGCAATTGCTGAACAAAAAGATTCAATCTAAACTCACTTTTATCAAGCCTTATTACCAAGAACCTGAAATTTCAATCATGAATAAAGGTTCCTTTAACATCACACTATTTGTTTTGGAAATCATTCCATTATATATGAATTTAACATATGAGACGGAAAGAAGATGATAACATAGTCATAAGATGCATTATTTCTAACCAATAAAAATATACATTATTCAAAACAAACAACACAAGAGATATTTAACAGCAAGAAATTAAAATAAGTATAAATCAGTAAGTGTTATCAAGAGTTTTTTCTTTGGAACTTCGATGTGTTGATGTCTGCATCATTTTCTTAAATTTTTTAACAAACGCTCTGAGGTTAGTTTCATTTTGGCATCACTCAAAATAGTCCGACTATGAATTTGAAAATAGTATGGGTGCCTTAGAGGTGATGTTAGAAAAGTACGAGTTTTCCGTCGCCGCTCCCCCACCACCCATGTCATCTTTTGATCTCAATCCTCCATCACATTCATCTCTGAATGCAATCCTTCGGCACCCATCATGGAAGAATAATAGTTACTTCTCCCAAATATCTTTCATCACCACCCTAGTAGGAAACTAGAAGAAACAAAATTAAACCTCATTACCATTTAGGAACCTCGAGTCGATGTTATGTCACTCTTCATCTCCAAAATCTACACCACATACAATCAAAAAGAATACCCAAAAATCTGAGAAAAATATATACATTAATCGAAACCAGAAAAATAATACAGTATAAAAAAATGAAAGCCGTATATTTAAGAAATTGAGCAGGAAAAAAAGGTAGAGTAAAAAAATAACTCCCCTAATAAGTCTAGCCTTTTCCTCCTGATTGAGTCAAGAAAAATATCCACCATTATCTTGAAAGTTAAAACCTATTTGCTTACTTCAAATCACCTACACAATAGTGTATTGAAAAATAAAATTAAAGTAATAGAATTCTCATAAATAAATGAAAGGAAAACCAAAAATATCACAGTAGTAGCTAGGGATTGATCGAAGTAGTAGTCCAAGTTTAGGAGGGATACTTCAAATAGAAATGGGTTTTGTTACAAGAACTAGAATTCTAAAAAGAGGAACCTTCCATCAATCGTTGAAATAAAATACATAGAGCTCAAAATAGTGCAACCCCTCAGTAAGATCACTATGATCTGTAATTTTTCCATAAGGAGGCTCGACTATATGATTAGCTTCAGAAGCCACTCCAAGAGAGAAATATGCACCAACAGAAATCATAATTGAATTTGTACCGCCAGGTGCACCCACGGTGATAAAGGATGAAGGTACAAAAAAACATTATTTTAATGAAAAAGGTTAAACATTAAGCGCTTGTAAATGAATATTCAAATAGAAAACTATCTTGATTTGTTCTCAAAAGAACATTAAAATAAAATCAAAAGCATGTGAAGTATCCCTTAAGACAAAACACAACCAGAATACCAACAGCTCAGATAATTTAGTTAAAAAGAAAATTTTAGTACAACCATAAAAAAAGTTAATCGAAAAACAAAGAATACAAACTATTATCTAACCACACATAAAGAAAAAACTAGAAATAAAAGAATACAGACAAACTAGCATGAAAATAAAGACAGAACCAACTAGCACATTTATACCAAAAAATTCACTAAGTTAACCATCATGAAAAAAGATTGATAAATACAACATCCATGTTAACCATATAATCTCTAAAAACTACAAGAAAACAATATGAATAGATTACTCTCTTGAAAAGTTCAGCATTCATCAAAGCACTTAGTTTTTATACTTCCATTGAATTAATGCCAAGAGTAACATCTCGATTTCCTTTTTCTAAAGTTAAACCCAGTTGGTCCATTCAACACTTAAAAGTAAAAGATGATTCAAAGAATTAATTTCATCATCGAGATTACTAAAACCATGAGCATAAAGCCCAAGGCTAAGGGAAAATGATCTTTGATGTTGTCCCTGATTCACAAAAACATATGCATAATTTTTGAGAAAATTTTTAACATCTTTTTCAATTAGTTTAGCATCAAATTTAGAAAAAAAGAATCTATAAAGGTTAAACACATCAACATTTAAGAAATGAATATAAGGATAGTATTACATGTTATAATTACATCTGATGAGTATATCCAACAAGCGTAGTATCTGGTGTCGATTGCAGATCAACTGAAAATTGGGTTTGGAGAAATCTGAGATAATCTGGAGATCATGCCTTGAAATTGAGCCTAGATTGACAGTGCCCATGATTTAAATGGCAGTCTACTGGTATTTTTTTAGAGATGTCAGTAGCGGAGCCAAGAGAACGACATCCGGCTACTACGAAGATGATAAAAAATCCCAGTGACCTGTTTCAGTAGAAGTGATTTCAATATATCGACATTGATGTCTCTACATACACGCGGTTGTAGGGAAGAACTGTGGTTAGCTTTGGACCAAATGATCTTGTTTGATGTAGAACCCTACATGGGAATATATGGAAGGTTTATTCATTTGACTGGACTCCAGATTGGAATATAATTTCGAGTGCTTCTCAGGATGGTTGATTAATAATTTGGAATGTTCTAACAATCTAGAAAACTCATGCCATAAATCCAACCTATGCGTGGGTCATGATGTGTGATTTCTCTCTTGGTGGTCAGTCAGTTTCCTTTGGTGGACTTAGCAGTGTATAATCCATCTTCAAAAATAATTCATGAACTGAAATGGATATAAATTTATCATTATCTAAAAAGCTCAGTGGGCATAAGGGTTATGTTTCGTGCTGCCAATATTTTCCTGATGTTGACACCTTCCTTACAACCAGTTTTGTTTTCGGTTCATGTGATACTACTGCCTGATTGTGGGACACTTGAGTTCCATGTTGGGAAGTCTGTAAATTTCATGCAGATAAAAGAGATTTGAATTCTGTAAAGTTCATTCCTGATGGGGATAGATTTGGAACCAACTTGAATGATGGAACCTTCAAGATATTTGACATTAGGACTGGGAACATACTTCAAGAATACTATCATAAATGTGGTGAAACTGATGTCTTCCATGTCACCCCATTGGGTTCTCAATATCATGGAGGATTTTTTTTCTAGACATTCGAATGGTGAATGTTATGTGTTCGATGATTTACTCGCAAATATGGTATTGAACTTGATATTTCCCCAAAAAACCCATAGGAGCGACATAAGATGTTAAGGGTTTTCTGCTGATGAAAGTGCCTTATCTAAAGGAATTTGGGAGACAAATTTAAAGGTGTGGGCATTTTGAGGGCATAGGAGGGCATATAATCCTTAAATAATAATGGCACATTTCTGGTTTCCTTACTACTCAAGTCATTCTTGTGTTGTACAGGGAATCCTACTACCTTCTTTGCATGGGTATCTTCTCTTCCTGATTATGCTCACTCTAGATGTTAAAAGATGCATATCATTTTTAATGGAAGGATGATGGTTTCCCCAAGAAGATGACATATTTCAGTTCATTGTAACTTCTTTTTAATTTTTCTAGTGCACCACCACACTAGTTTAGGGATTTCCTATGTATTATTTGGTCCTTGTTTGGTGTTATATTAATTTTGCTACTCTTGGAATTTTTTTGGGCTGGGCTCTCTTCCCTAGTAATATAAAAGGAAAAAATCTATGTTGGAGTGTATCTAAAAAGCATGGATTCATCATGCAATAAATTTATTTACCATATAGATCATATAAAATTATCTTGTAATAGTGCTCTAAAATTATACATGAAGGTATTTCAATATACATGATTTTAACCAATGATTATTCAATATGATTTTCAACAAACCCAAGGAAAAAATATGTCAAAAATACACCAGCATGCCTTTAAACTCAAATATTAGGCACTAACACATAACCATCATAACAAAGGGGATTCTAATAGGTAACAAAATTAATGATAAGTTCAATTCAAAATAAAAAATGAATGAAGAATGTAATTTCCTAGAATGAGATGGTATTATCTTCTAGAAAATGATGAACCATCCATCCTTCTCTATTTAAATTGCACTCAAACTGATTTTTCTCATTGAAGTACCTAAAAAAACAAAATTGACATTGAATTCAATCATTTTAGTTCAAGAAAGATAAAGATGGATAGACTAACCCCAATTGGGTCTAGGAGGACCGCCTTCAGGATCTAGTGGGGCCACTAAAGATGAAAACTGAAGCCACCCTTAACGCATACTGTCTTTGAAATGTTGCCGCTGAAACATGATACAAAATAGGGAAATTGAAACCTTCTTAATCTTAAATCGACATTCCCAAAATTCAATCAGAGAGAGGGAATATCAAATCAGTGGGGTTTAATCCGAAATAATGGTTAATAATCCTTGAAGAGAAAACATCAAAAGAAATCAGAGAAAAACTGAAATAATTATATGAGACTGAACCCGTACAGCATCACAACCAGAAGAAGAACACCACCAAACACGAGTGAATAGAGAACTGAGGAGGTAGTGCGATGCATGAGAATATATGGGCGATGATATGCGAGGTGGGATGATGGGAGGTGAGATCAGAATAGGGTTGGACGGGATGTGAGGCGGGGCGACGGGAGGCGACGCCGAACCCAAGACCGGTGCGTGGGCGGTGATAACATTGAAGAACAGTTAAGGGTAGTGATTTTTTTAGAAATATTACTTAAAATATTTATTAAATAAATAATATTTATAAATATAGAAACAGATAATATTTAGATAAAATTTCATAAACAATATTAAAAAATATAAAAACATATAATATTTTGAGAAAGTAGAAAATTAAAATCAGTTATGATAAGTTTTTAATAGAATCTCAGGAAATAAAAAATTACTTTGGCCATAAAAATAATATATATATATATATATTTATTTATTTATATATTTACACTAACAATTTATCTCTAAATTGGTTATTGATAAAATCTTTTTTTATTATATGGTTTTTTGTAGCATTTTTTATTGACGGTAAAAGATTTGTTGGTAATAGTCGTTATTAATAAAAAATTATTGTGTTAATAAAAAAATGTTGGTATTAGTATGATAAATCAATAGATTCAACTGTTGGTAAATGATATGTTGGTATTAAACAATAAATATAAACAGATATACTTGTTGGTAAAAAAAGTGTTGGTTTTAAAAATTAATACCAATGAAACTTAATATCTATTGGAAATGCTCATTTTTACCGACAGATATATTATCTGTGAATAACTTTTTCTTGGTATAAGACATTTTTTTGTAGTGATACCTTATAAATCATATGAAAAACATATAATGGAAAATTATAACAAATTTAAACCATCATCTATAAATGATTAAAAAATAAATTAAAATGATAGAAAATAGAAGGGAAATAAAGATTATGTCTATTTACCAACATAGTTATTAAAGGATGTAAAAAAAATATTGATGAGAATAACATTAAATTTTATTTAATTATTTTTATTAGTCTCTTGTTGTTCAAATCTACATTTACTATTCTAAATTAATTATTTTCTTATAATTGTTTATTGTATTATATTATTCTATACTATAATAATTCATTCCCACTCACTAAAAATAATTTTTACTTGTAACTGATTATTCATTCCATCAAAAGGTATGTTTGTCTATGTTTTAAATCCATATATCTAAATTAATAACATAATGAGTTATCCTTATTGGTCAAAAAGGGAAGATTCATTATTAAAGTATATTGAATCACCTTAAATGTCAATTTTTATAATTTATCACCTCATTCATTGATTTTATGGGTGATGAGATAATAGGAACATTATTTATGGTCTGAACATATATAAAAATACCTATGATTTAAATTTCATACTTATTTTATGATTTTTTTCGTTAACACCATTGATTTATACATCCTTTACCTCATTCTTTCACACACCATGAAAAGAAAAATTTATAAATTTATACGATAAATATGAAGATGAAATCATTACTTAAATTAAAATAAATTTTCATGTGAATATTCTTCATAAAAAATTCAATTTTCTACCAAAACACAGTAAAAAGTGAAATAATGACTAAAACCAAAGGAGTTTCACTTATTTTTTTCATTTTTAATTTTATACATTATTTGTATAAACTTTATCCTCATCAAATTTTCTCAGACATAGGGGAAAATATTTTTTTATGTGTGGAAGATGGGTCAAAGGATAGAATTCTAGAATGGTTTTTATGATATTAATCATCGTGATATATTATTTATTGAATTCATTTTTTTAATTATTTCAAAAAAAAAAAGATTTATGATGATAAATATAATATTATATTGATTTATAAAATTTATAAAATGATATCTTAAAATTATTAATAAATCTTAAATTATAATAATTTTCCGATTGATTATTTTGTAATGGATGTTTTAAAATGATGTTTTAATGAAATCACTATAATATTTGAAGATAATTGGAGTCTTGGAGACAATTTTAATATATTATTTCTATTTTTATAAATAGGAAGATGAAGGATATCACACACATTGATATTTGTGTCTTGAAGGGAAAACTATGAAAAAAAGCTTGTCATATAATATGACCTGGGGATTTTAAATGGTGAGAATGAAATTAGTGAATGAAACAAAATATTTAGAAATGATATTATAAGTTTTTATAAAGGATGTAAAATGATATTATGAGGCCTTAAAAATAAATAAAACTGAAAAATCATATTTTAAATTTAGTGAGAATCAGTTAAAAACCATAACATATGCCACATCATGTGATAAATGGAATTAAAAATATATGAAATAATAATAACTAGAAATTTTTATAATATGTTTTATATACAAATTAATATAATATGGGGAACATCATTGAAGTTCCACACATCTCTATTTCATTCTATTAAATTTCTGAAATTATTTTTATGATTTTTATGATGAGTATCAAAATATATCACAATTAATAAATCATTGAGAGTATTAATGACACATGTTGAAGTGATGAATGTATTTATCAAAGATATGAATTCAACATGGATTTAGGATATGATATGAAAATAATAATTTAGATAGATAGTGATATATAATATATGGATATGATATACACAATGGATCAATGTATATAGTAATAAAGTATATCATATAACATGATCATTTAATTGAAAATGGAGTTGTGGCTATTTTATCCTATGATATAAGATATTTTTTTACTTAGTAGAATGTCATAACATATAACATGTGATATTATACGAATTTTCAATGATGTTTTATTAAAATTCAAAATTTAACATCAATTAATGATAGTTTACATGGAAATAAATTAATCATATATTTGAGAGAATTTAAATATATTTCCTGAAAAACATAGTTTTTATTTTAGAGAAAAAATATAGAGGAAATCAGGTTTTTAAAGATTTGTTGATTGAATAAGAAATCAAAATAAAACTTACAAATAATTATAGAATATTTGAAAAACAAGGTTTTTTTATTATTTTTTAGAGTAAAAAATATGGAAGAATAGTTTATTACTTATAAATTAGTATATAATGAGACTCATAGGGAATCTATGATAAATCAATACAGAAAACTTCATAAAATTCTAGACCCATCTACTAAATATTCTTAATATAGACAATAAATATATGAATTATTTTTTGAGTAGTGGTATATAAAATAATATTTATTCATTGACCATGCGATAAAATTGTGAACTATTCATTTATCCAAAATATATATATAAACTCTATTATGTGTAAAATTCAGTTAATCAGCATATACTATGAGCCTTGGGGTAAATGTGGTCACCCTTAAACATAGAAATAATTAGTATAGTTACATTATTGTTTGGAATAATTTACAATATCATACCATGATAAAATATATTCATTTCAGAGTTGATCTAAGTATATGGTTTCCTCTGGTTTGAATACTTACATTATTTCCCTTCTGATCAATAATTCTAATTATTTTTACTATTAAAGAGGAAATAAAACCCATTTATAAAATATATTTATGAATTGTGTTAAAAATGAATATAAAACACTATCATATTTATCACACTTATAGGGAATACAGATAATTTAAGACCTTATCTAGTGAATTATCAAAGAAAAAATGGAAAACCATGATTTAATTTTTATCAATAACTTTTATAATTTAACTTTTATTAGGACCGACTAATTGAAAGCTCAACACTAAGAGGGATTGAATCAATGTTAATAATTGTTTCTTCTATAAACACATTAATTATCACTATGGTTTGGATATGATATCTCAAACTTACACAATGTATAATATAAATAGCATGCATAACATATTATGAGTTTCTTCTCCAGTGAGGGTGACTGTGTCTCAGTGTATAGTGGTTTTTATTCCATACACACATGAATGATATCTTAATATCAAGAACAAACAAGGGAATTTGAATATACATGAAACATTAAAAACTATAAATAACATATTTTCATGAGAAATAACATTCTTCCATTAATTAATAAATAAAATATTATAGAATATTGATAACTAAGAAAAACATTCAAGTCTTTATAGGGCTTCATAGATCCAGTATTTCTCCTCATTTTATGGTAATAATTTGATATCTCGAATCATTATTAAACATAATCTCATAAATATTATTCCCTTAATGATATTTAAATCATCAAAAATGTATTTTTCTTAATTTAATAATAAAATATATTATTATTTTTATATAGATTCTTTTATCTTAATACCCATGAAATATTTAGGTTTTTCCAAATATTAAAATCCAAATATTTTATCAATATTAATTTAAAAATAGTTTATCAATTTGGAAAAAATAATATTTTGAAATAATTTTAGAATACTGAAAATTTTCTAGAAACCACCTAATCACAACATTATGAAAATATTTACATCATGATGCACTTCAAGTAAAAATATATCTTTATTACCTATTGCGTATATTGTGGTGTAATTATATTGATTATGATACAATAAAATTTATCTACCAAATAATTTGAATCCACTCTCTCATAAGTTAAGGTGTGAAAAACATCTTCATAACATAGATCTTTTCCATCACAGAACATATGCACACCAAAAAATCATGTATTATTCATAGAAGTGTATTCATTCCCCTAGAAAAATATTCCTCATGAAAATTCATATCCCATTAAAATTTTAACTCATAAAGAATAAAAAGATAAAGTAGACTTGATTTATATATTATGCTGTGATCCCTTTAATACAATGTTATCCAATCAACCATCATAATATAGATGTATTTAGTTCTAATTATGTATTTATTAAATACTTTTCTTAAATGGAAATTATTATTTTATTTTGTCAAAGTGCATTATATGAAATGTTATTATTCTTCATATTTGGGTATATCAAAAACCTTATCTTCAATTTATTTTTACATATTAGAGTTGTATAATTATCTCCCATATTTTGGAATAAACTTATTTTTTACTTAGAGATATATATCTCCTCTTTACAACATTCTATACAAGATATCTTCTTCTTATTTTGTGGTTTTGGAATCCTATATTAAAACAAAAACCTTGATTTATTGTTATTCTACAAACTCCAAGCACAACTAGAAAAATATTTAACATCCTCAAAATACTTCTTCTTAATAAATAGGTTTTAACCTCAATACATTTCATTAAAAAATACAATATCATCATCATCCAAGGGATTAAAAAAATTCTTATATTTCACAACTCTAATGTATTTACTGTAATTTGTTTGATAATATTTACTCATAAGAGTGAGTTTAAAATACTAGAAATCGATAAAATTAGTAAAATTATCCTTTTATTAAAACATAATTCAAATTAACATCCCTTTTCAAGTCATTAATAAAAAAATGATCCAAAGAGGTGTTTGATGGTGTAGATTTCGGTGAAAATAATGGTTACATTTATAAGGATTCTAAAAATCTATTATAATCACATAAATTTTAACCATTATTCCTTTGGTTATAAAAATAATATTGAAGGTGTTGATTGGTGGTGGTAATTTGTCATATGGGATGTATTTATCCTTTTACACTACTCTTACAAAAAAGTATAAATTCAAAGAAATTAAAAATATTCTATTTTATATCATTATATATAAAATAAAATTAAAACTAATAAAACTATTGGTTCAAATGAAAACCATATTTTTTTATTAGATTAGTGTTTAAAGATGGAATTATAAGTATGTAAATTAAAAAAAGAATTTTTGATTTTTTAAAAATTTCTTATTTTAAAGGACCAGTACTTTTAGATTTTAATGGTAAAGAATTAGAAACAAGATCGTAAGTATTTAATTACTTAATCAAGTTCAAGATGGAATTTAATTTTTAATAATATTATCACATAATAAAGTATTGTGGGATAATGTTTATTTTTTCATTATTGAAAAACTATTATAACAAATGGGAAAAATAAACATTGTACATTGAATAACGTTATTGTAGTGAATTATATTACAATTCTTGTAGTTATATTTGATCTTAATTCATATTAAACTTTTTTAACTATCATTTTCATAGTAATTTATGAGTCTAAGGTAGTGTTAACTAGTGTTTTAAATATATATTTAACAATTTTTTTATCTTATAATAATGATATTAATCAAATTTATATATGATTGAGAATAAACTATTTTAAATATATAATAGACATTGAAACTAATTCCTATTAAATTAATTTAACTTGAGTTTTTAATAATTTATCTTCTTCTATTAGGAATGATAATCAACATGATTCACTTGATAATAATTGATTTGGTTAACAATATCAAACATTTTGGAATCTTGTATAAATTTTCCCTTAGAACCAACCCAATCATATTATTTTTCAATGATTTTATAATTAAGTGTTAGGAAGGTATTTAAATATTTATATTTTTTTTTGAATTTTGGATTAATAATAATATATTCACAATTATAAAATGTTTAGGGAAAAAACCAATATTCACTATCTTTTCCTAAAATATTAGTTTTCCATGATATCAATTACACCAACATTGATTCTATCATTATCTAATCACTCATTATTAGATTTATCTTTATCAACAACAACATTATAAGATCAACCAATAGATTCCCAATAATAATAAGAATACTTTTACCCATCTTGGTATTCATAAATACTCATCTAAAACTAATAACATTGTGTGACTCCACCACTCTATATGGATTGTCTTATATCAAAATAATAATGATCCAATATTGGTTTGGTTCAGTTAAACACTTTTTGAAAAGAAATAAAATTATTAAATGACAGAAAACAATACTTTTAATCAGTAACAAACATATTATATAAATGCAATGAATAATATGTTATTATATAATGTTATAAATTCAAAAAAATAGATTATCTCCCTAAAACATATTTTTTTGGGAATAAATATTTTTCCCAATAATTCTCATGAACTTCCTCTCAAAATATGGTTTTTTCTCAATTGGAAGTATTTCATCACACCTTTTTAATTTCTTATCATTTAAAGGAATTTCTCCCACTTAAAAAAATTTCTCAGATAATGAAGATTATTCATACATGAAGAAATTTTTATCAATTTGGGATTTTCACACCCAATGTAACTTATATCACTGAAATTATTATTTTTTAACAATGGGATTTTATCATAAAAATTAATTTCCCATCATAGGATGTGAAAACATAATCTTCACATGTGTTTTATATTTACTTCATATTGGTAACTACATATGTAACAATCTCATTCTACCACTATCAAAAAATTGAAACATCATCATATATATATTTTTAATATAAAAAATACCCTCTATATAATATTTTCCCATAATATTTATTAGGGATAAATAAACTACGAGGGTTGGAAAAATAGAGTATGATCACCCATTCTATTTTAAATGAATTAATTATTTATATTCTCATCAACCAAAAATATCTTGACCTCATGATTAGTATGGTAAAATTTATGCAATTTTTAAAATGATGATCCAATGGATATTCCATTTATAATTTCCTTGATACAATTCATTCAACAATTAAATAACTCATAGATGAAATTCACCCCTTCTGAGAGTTTTTAAACCACACACACAAAACATGATAATTTTCTATGATTACATGTATTGGGTTATATAAAAGGTTCATGCAATGATGATGTGTCAATATACAATAATACACTAAATCAAATTTAATGTTGAAATTTGTAATGGTCACTCTATGAAAAGTTTCACTACCTTTAAAATAGTTATTATATCACGGATTACCTTCCACAGGTCTCTTGTTAGTTCTTCCCCTTATGTTAACTACTCATGAGTGGAAAAAAAATTTCACCCATGCTAATAATATAGTATATTAATATCAACATTTTATTGAAGAACCAAGTACAAATAAGAACTACTTGATCTTATTATATATATATTCCTTAACACAATTTATATGTAAGTCAATCTGAAAATAGCTTGACATTCTAGGAAATGATTTTTGCAGTATCTATATGAAATTAGTCATTAAACTTTGGAAATATCTTTAATAAATTTTAATACTCTATTATAAATTCAATTTTAAGTTTACAAGTATATCTCTATTGGTATAGAAAAAAATCCCCCTTTTATACAAAAAGATAACATTACTATATCTGTAAAATTCCATTTCTTGAAATTGAGAAATATTCTTTATGTTTCCCAATGTTAATTCCAAAATTTTCATTTAGTTTGTAGATAAAATTCATAAATCAATATCTTCCAAAATTTATTCATACTAATTTAATTTTGATTTATAAAACATATTTCACAAAATTAAATTTTATTTTTTTTGTTTCAATAAATTATACCACATAATAAGAGATGTCACCACAACATGATCTCTGTTAGGTCAAAATTTGATTTCATAAAACCTGACCTCTAAATATATACTTATCCTATAATTTTTTTAAATTGAAATATTCATTACATAAAATCTATTATATCATGGGTATCAAATAGACATATCATAACACATCCCTATAAAAATATGTCTTGTGATATGGTATCCACTACAAACTATTGATCATTTCATGTTCAACACTAAAAAACACATATAACCCAAAACATCCACTATATCATGATTTATTCCATCATCCAATTTCTTTAATTCATTAAATAATCACATCATGGGGAACCCATCACAAATTTGGGGTTTCCATTTTTCTTATTAGTATTTCATCAACACACCACAGAGAATAATATGCTTATTTCAAACCACATCACTCTATTTTCATTCTTCCATCACAACCACAACAGTCACATCAGGAATCAAAACAACATGACTAATTGTTTAATATTTAATTGGATTCCCCCATTTAATAAATGACCAAGCTATAGTAAATTTTGGTTTTCTCAGGTGATGAAACCTCTGAAATGACATAACATAACCTAGATTCCTTATTTCTAGAACTAATGTTCAAACTATGGGGACCTCTTCCATTAATCAAACCATTTCCATTAACTTTGGTCACCACCATTATATTATAAGATCATTACCATGATATATCCATTATCATCAATCAAATATTCAATTAACCTATTTTAAACATCCTCTATGTCTTCCAACAAGATTATATCAATAATATTGTCTTATATTATATTATTTGGAAGCCTTTCATTGTTGTAATTCTATTGTCCACAATTAAAACCTTTTAATGTAGAAACTATATTCTTATTATAATGTTTTTCCAAATCCTTTATATTGATAATAAAATATGGTAAATGATTATTAATATAAATAAAATGAAAATCCAATCATTATGAATGCTGTTGTCAATGTTTTACAGTAATCAATGTGGTTGAAAAATAATATAACTTCATGTAGCATCAAATTGTTTTTGGTTGTTAACAATATATCTTTTTTTATTGAATGACCAAATGCCTTATTTTTATATCTATTTTTGATAATACCCATTTTAAATGTTTAAAGGTAACCCTAATATAACCCATAGGCATATGGCCCATAACCCATATCCCCATTTAACCCATTCATGACCTGTATCACACATTGGATTTATTCAAAACACTTATCTAGAATAATTCTTATTAACCAATGAGAGTTGAATAAAAATCTATTCTATTTTGGATGTTTTATTGTGAAACATTGACATAATATCTAAATTAATACATTCCACTTTTATTTAACATATGTTAATCAGAAAAAACATATTTTCCATGGTATACAAGGGATTCACTATTTATCACAATTACTGATTTCATCCTCCATTTATGTTCTTGATTTCATAAAAATTTAATGTGAAATTATTTGATACCAAATATTATGATGTTGGGGATAACATTTTATAAAAAATTTATTGAACTTTATGAATCCACAATTAGTACTTATCACATTAAATTATTCCATGAATGTCTTAGAATGTTTGATACAAATGCTTCAATCAAATTATTACCCTTTCCCTTTTAATTACGTTAACCAACTAATTACATATTTTTTTGAATGTGAGTTTTTTGTGAGAGTAATTAAAACTATGAAAATTTCTATTTAAAAATCATCTAAACCGATTGAGTTAAAACATTTTGTAAGTAATTTGAGAACATGTCGACCATATCAATGCAGTCTATTACTCTCTTTCATACATTCATATTTAATAAAAATAAAAATATGGATATTATAAGGAACTATCCCTTTGATATCAATTGAACTTAAATATTATTATTCATGAATGACCATAAAATATTATGTGTTCTAATGAAACTAATCTTTCTTTGAAAAATATCTCTTGATAAAAAATTAATAACTTATTTTCCTCTCTGGCTGTCCTTCCTTGGACATAGAAGAAAAACATCATTAAATTAATTTTTTCAAAATATCCATTCCATTTAATTAATCTAATTATATAATATTTATTGGTATATGTAATTTATCCCTTGGAAAAATTCTCCCCCTGAATTTATGAAAAAATATGCTCTTTAATTTTCAGAATCATTATATCTTTCTTTATTTCTTCCCCATAGATCATATCTTACCATTAAACCTAAAAAACATTAATAAATATAATGATATTTAAATGTATTTGGGATATGTGATAATTTTATTTGATAAAGTTGATAAAGATGGTTATTCACTATGGACTACCGCTTTTACTTTATCCTTTATTTTTGAATTTATCATAAAATTTCAACTGTTTTTCATATGATATAATTAATACCCATTTTACAAAGTCTTAAAACATACATCAAATTCCAAATCAAATTTATTTCTTCATTAGGTTTTGTTACCATCTAGTACTTCTCTATTTAACACTAATTTTTCTTTTATTTTAAAGACCTTTATGAAACTCCCATTATCCGCATAAGATTTGGAAGCTTTGTTAATCCATACCATTATTTGGGATACTTATTTTACATGATGTATGCATACATTAATAATATATAAAATTATTTTACTTTTTTGTATTGGCTTTATGTTATTTAAATAAAATTGTTTTTTAGTAAAATATGGGGAACTACACTTGAAGCATCTTAAAATATCATTATTTTCTGAAATCATCCCAAGATTTGTATAACTTGGTAGGTTTTATTTTCCATTTTATATATTATTAATTTACTAATTCATTGTGGTTGAATTTATTCTTTAATACCTACTTTTATAATCCTGAAAAAAATTAATAGAATAATATACATACCTTTTTTGAGGTGGTACAAAACTATTTCATATATAATATTTATCAACTTCATATCACAAAATTTATAGGAATTGTTAATAATAAAGTAAATATATGTAACCATTAATTATATAATAAAATCACGAGTCTCTATAAATTATTATTTTGGATAGAACAACTTTCTTCGTACCTCTTATTGGAAACTTATTATATGTATTATCATTATATCACCTCATTTACTATTTATTTTTTTAATATTTTATTTTCCTTTTTCTAATAACTTCCAATGGTTTTTGTTCTCATTAATTGGTGAGGATCGATCATAAGAAATTAATTCCCCAAGTAATATGGCCTTAATTTAATCACATACTTGACATACATTTTTTTTGACACATTTCAATTTTCCTTAATCCAACTACCACCTGATGAAATATAATTAAATAATTAGTGTATAAAATATTATAAAATATGATTATTATTATATTTGGGTTATTTTAATTTTTTCTTAACCAAGACTAAATTCTCTTCGAGCTGTTAAAAATTTTTATTTCACTATTTGATTTGAGAATAAATATATCCATTTATAATGTTTTCCTTAAAGAGTTTATCCAACAACTCCTTATAAATTGGTTAAAATAAAATCTCATTATTCAATCAAATTTGTGTTCATCTAAATAATAGTATCATTTATACTCAATTTCTCCAGATTCAACAAATTTTTTTTATAAAAAATTATACTATACATGTAGTTAATTCATTTGAAAAATATTTCAGTCAAGGATTTCAGAATTATAGCTCTATCATAATCCATCTAATGAGAAGTCCATGCGACTCACTCACTTTTTTTAACATCATTATTTATGTTTCCAATATTTAATATAGCTCCTCAAATAAGGTGGCAGTTACTACATTTGTCCTATTTGATATCTCATCATCATCGGTGGTTCGAACAATATATAGGGAATTAGACACCTCAGATAGTCTGACAACATCAGTGAATGAATCAAAATATGTGCATTTAAAATCATTCAGACCTTCTATTTAAGGGGTACAAGAATATTTTAACTAGATAATAATTTCTCTAAAGACCTTTATAATATATAGTATCTACTTAGATATTTACTTCTTTTATAAAATCTTTCTAATTTATATATCATTAAAATATTGATATGGTAAATATAAATATATAAAATATAGATTAATAAGGATTAATTAGATCATATTTGAGTAAAACAATCATATAAAGTATAAAAACGTTGATACTAATCATTAAAGATATGATGTTCCTTTGTGAGATATACCAAGAGAATGGGTGAATTAGGGTGAAAAATAAATTAATTGTTAAATAACCAAATCCTAAAATCCCTCACTACCATAAAATATATTTTCCTTACGATTTATATGGTCACATTAAATCTCTTAAAAATTTGATGATTTGATTGATATCCTATTTATCATTTCCTTGATTTAATTTATTTACAAAAATTCCTACAACTGAACTTATTCCCCATATATAATAAGTAAATATTACTCATAAGAAACTAGAAATAACTAGCTTTTACCACATAGGTACACATCAAAGGATAATATATTAGTGATGTATTGACACATCAAAATCCGCTAAATCACCTTTAATGGTGGATTCATTGTGGGTCACTCCAATATATGTGTCACTCAATTTATAATGGTATTTGGATGGAGCACTACCTCGCATGGTTCTATACCATTTTCATCTACTTATTCTCATTTATCAAGAAGTTAAAATAAATTAGGATAAAAACCAATAAAAGGATAAAATTATATCATCATTATTGTCTATATATCATGTGTAGAAAGCACTACCTGATTTTGTTATACTCGTGTATCAAAAAAAGATATGAATACTATAAGGAAAATAGATTCACCATCCTCAATAATATTTTCATGGAATCATTATTGAATAACTACTTATTTAATTTTGAAAAATCAATAAAATTTTGTATGTACTCTACACTCAAAAATTTCAATGTATTTTTATACCACCCTTTTCACTTGATATAACTCTTGTTTTTATAATCAAAGGCAACATCTCCATATATCTATAATTTTCTTTCTTTAATTGAAGAGATGTTCTCCATGATACCCCTTATTAGTTCCTTAAATTTTTATTGATTATGTGGGGTAAATGCATCTACCAATCTTCTCCCAGACCATATCAAACTCAATCTGTTATATTCATGAAATACCTTCCAAAATTATTAGAATTTTAAATTTAAAAATATTATTGTAGTCAATTCCATCATGTAATAGAGGATTTTACAAAAACGTGGTACCCATTTGATTAACATTTGAATATAAAAACAATGACCCTTAATACCCAGTTATCCCATTAATATTACCATTTCAAAATTCAAATATAAGTTTTTTGACTCGACTAATGTTTGAAAATGTTATCGGCTTGAGGTAACACATCTCTAGGTGAAATGTTCCACATTTTGGTATCCATGAAAAATTCTTTCCCATTTAGAGATCAACACTATAAATCTTGTTATGCTTCATAATATCACCTATGAAATTTATTCTACATTTTTAGTTATTTTTATATAATTTTTAACATGGTGAGAGCAATGTAAATTTAGGGAATCCCCACTTTTCAATGGGATTTGATCAATGTGCTATGGTTAGAACTATATTTTTTTGAACCTTATCACCCCACTTTTATTCATCATTCCCATCCACGATGTTCACCACAATATTAACAATTCATTTACTCACCATTTTCCTCTAAATTATGGCTTCCTCTATTACATAATCAGCCAACCAATGGAAAAAAGAATTTTCTAAGAAGAAAATATGATTTTATAAATTAACCTAACCTAGGTTCAATGTTTTTAGATTCATTTTAACACTATGAGGAATGATTACTCTAATCAAGTCATTTCCATCAGATATGTTTACCTCCAAGGAAAAATAATGTTCACACCACAACATAACTATTATCATCTTTCTGAACATTAGTTCTCGATGTGGATGTTTTTTGTCACTTTTCCACATCATTTTTCACATTTTATTCTCTATTTATTATTAAAACAATGTTGTTAATCAATAATTAACAATTGTTTTCTATTCTATAATAAATTTCAAAAAGAAAATCATTTTTTGTAAAATAAGTATTTTATTTATTAATTAAGTTATTTTTAATAATTTTAAAATTTAAATTCCTAAGTATGTTTTAACCACTATTTTTTATAATTTTGTTTTTAATTTAGTTTTTCATTTTTTCATTCATTTAATTATGTTTTTATTTCTTTATTAGATCTTTCCTTTATTTTACTTTCATTAATTTTAGATTTATTCATAAATTTTATTAATTCAATATTTTTATTCGTAAATAAATAAATTTGGCTTTTGTTTATGATTATTTAAATAATTAAAATAATTATTAATTTGTATTTCTGTTCTATAAATATTCTTAATACTTGGTTATATTTAATTTTAATATAATCTTTTTATTATTACTTTTAATTTTAATTTTTTATTATTTATTTAATTAACTGATGAAAATTTTCAATAAATAGATTTTATTAATTTAATTTAATTTTGGTGTTTTAAAATTTTAATTTTTACTAATTTAGTTTTTGAATCATTTAAAACCCAATTAATTGGTATTTAAAAATATAAAATTTTAATATTATTGTTTACATTTTAATATGATATTTAATTAATTATTTTTTTAGTCAACTAAATTAACTACATTGATTTGTTATTTTAAATAATTTATTTGTATTATTTTATTTTTCCCTAATATGTTATTTTGATTTTTATTTTTTCAGGTACTACAACACTTACCGCCAACAGATCCCCCACAATCATCTTTTACCTGTTGTTGGTCTCCACCCACCATTGCCATTTCCAATGGTGACCCCTCCGTCCATGGTTGGGATTGCCAATATTGATTCCATCATCCATACTACCACCACCATCCCATATAACCCATATTTTCCCTCTTCCCCTTCGACCCACCATTGTTTTCTCCACCCACCACTGTACATTCATCTCCTACCACTCTCCATATCACCACTAATATAGTCATCCTCACCCACCATTGGACCCAATGCAATCTCCTCACCCACCATTGTATACAACAGGGTCTAACAACCCACCGCCAAGGATGTGAGTCACCATTGAACACTTCCACAGTAACACGACATATACAACATGAATTAAAATATCATCACAAATTGAATATGAAAATTTAACAAATCCGACCAACATGAAAAAATTAATACCCTCTACAAATAAATAATTCCCAAAATGAACGAATTACAAAGATTTAATTTCATAAATTGAATCTTGCAACCACCAGCTACGGTTGTGCCACCTTCAACCAAGGTGGTGTCATAGGATTTGAAATCTAAAGCCTCTTAGTGTGACGTTTGAACCAAAAACCATATATAGATCTACCCCTAAATCCAAACCATTAATGAATTATGATCCCCGAACCTATTAATAAGGAACATGAACCTGGTTCTATTCCTCCGTTTCCTCTATAAACCTCATTGAACTTCAACCCACTAGAGTCACCAAGAGATTGTGCTCCTCCCCCTAATGTTCCATAGAGTGTTCCACCTTTGTTCCCAGTAGCTGAACTCCCCCCCACTATTCTTTTATTTTTCATATATATTAAATATATAATAATAATAACATATATATAACAATTAATATAATAATAATATAATATAATAATAATAATAACAATATATGTTTCTGTGTATTTATAAATTTAGTAATTTTTATTGTAACAAATATATATATAGTGTTATTTATTATATTTATATTAATTTTTAAAATAATGTTTTTATTAATAATACTAAGTATATTAGTTTATAAATTATTTTGAATATATATATATATATATATCAATACTAATCTATTGAAATATTTTTTTAACATTAATACAAAAATGTAAAAAAATGATAGGATATCAACTAAAGACATCTTATCCCAAAAAATATAATAATTTTGCATTCATTTTCAAATTTTACTAATGTTTCCATCTAAACATTTTTTTTATTTTCTGACAGATTTTGGAGCTAAACGTGGGTGGAATACGATGCCGGTTGTAAGAGAATAAATTGTATAATTGGTGGGAAGCATGGTTGTTGCTGGTGGCTCACTAGTTTCAAAGGAAGTTCACTGATGGTTTTGGATGCTCACAAGAACTCACACCACATGGATGATGCCACTGCCTGTTAGTTTCATAGTTTATTTTTCTTTTTTTGATTAAGAGGATATATTCTACTCTTTATTTTTTGGATTTTAACCCACCCAGATACAAGAACTATCTCAAATTCTTAGATACATGAACCCCATCCCCCCTTCATCTTCGATTTCTTTATTTTCATTTTTGTTTAATCCTACCAAATATCTCAATGTGTTGTCTCTATATTATAATCAGAATTGTGATGTCTATTGGTTTCCCCCCATTTTTCTTTTTTGGCCTCGAATCTCTAGAATTTTAAGGATAATTCATACGGCTTGATTTAGGTTATGGAACTTGATGTATCCTGATGATCCGAGCATCATCGTAATCATAAATTTTTTTCATCACTCTAAGGGAATTGTGAAGGTGAATTGTGGATTGCAAGAGAACGTTTTATCATTTGATCTATCTATTCCCCTCATAATCTTTTTCCTTTTACCTTTATTGCATTATCTTGATTGATTGAGTATACGAGAGTGGTTGTTTGACATTGGATCCTTCTATAACTATTTAATTTAGGGAGAAATTATTGACTGGAGTGGTCTGATTTAGTGAATTATTCACTTTTGGGAGAGTAATCTTGTGTTGGAATGGATTCTACGCATTAATACTCAATTTTATGGGAGAGGAGTGTTCATAGATCCATCAACCTTGTAATGAGTGAGGTTGAGAGTTGTTGATTTAATTTTTTAGTAGATCTATGATAAAGAGTTGGGGGGGGGGGGATCAACCTGGATCTAGCTTTGTTCTTGCTTACCTTATTCCGTATCTTTATGTCTTTTTATGTTCTTTATGTTATTTTTATTCCCCTGTGATTCTTCTATTCATGTATTATTTCATCCCTCTACTAGTGTGATTTTAAATATTTTTTTTACTATTTTAGTTTACTTCTTTTAAAATATTAAAAAACAAAAAAAAATTCATAAATACAACTAAGTCATTCGACACTTCTTCCTTGAGAGTGGGACCAATGTTATACATTGAGCTATATATTGAGTCTTAAAAATATAACTTTGATTGTCCCGATGATAAGTAAATCGTTAATTTTTTCTATCGTTGACGTGGATGCAATGTTTTCCTTAGTGGTGTTTTCAAATTTTTCTTTAAAAAAATAAAAAATTATAAATAATAAATTACGATACCACCTCCACCATTGAATTATTATTTTTTATTTCATGAATATAATATTAGGGATCATTTCAACATTTTCAATTTATATGATTTTAATGAACAAATTAAATAATTTTAAGAGGAGTTGACACCACAGACTTTAGAAACCTCAGTTAAGGAACTTGAAGAATTTTCCCACATTTTCCACAAGTTTTTTGTTCCCTAAGAAATGATGTTTTCCGCATTTGATAATGAAATCCCCTTGGATTTAAATCTAAAGTTGAACGATCCACCTTCTAATGATATTTTTAAGAGATTTTAAGAGATAGATCTTGCATACATAGAAAATATGAGCACAAACTGGAAGATCATTTTATGTCCAAAAATTAATTTGATAATTTTATGTTTTCTAAATTATTTAATGATATTTAAATGATTGAATAGATTCATCTAGAACATGACATTATATCATTTTCCTTAGTGGACACCACACTAGAGGTGTTATGTTTTGAATAAAGGATGGAGGTAGATGACCACCTAACTCAAAACCCGACCTCACTCCCATGATCAATATTCTATCCGGAAGTTTAACAAACTTCATTGTTGCAGGGACTTGAAAATTTTATGGAAGAATCTATATTTTTATTTGAAATTGAATATATTAAATCCAATTAGGATTCTATTTCTCTAATTTCATGTAATGAAAATGGATTTCATTTTAGTGGTCTCCTAGAGATCCAAGAGGAGCTCGAGGATGAACCTACTGGGGAACTATTGGACCGTCAATAGCATTTTGAATACTATATGTTGGAGCTAAAGTTGAGGATGATTTGTTAGATCTATTTATATAATAAAAAGTGGGTGTTTATACACTTTTATTTTTAAATATAGGATTCTATACGCATTTTGGTCCATCATACAAGTCTCACCCAAGAATTTTAGTGTCACAACCTGTTCACATCAACCCTTAAGATGCATAAGAGTGGAAATACCCCTACATATTGTTTCCCCCTCCAACTTGAGGCAATAGTTAATACACTTCTAAGGAGATGGTATTGAATAAATTTATCTATGGTGAACTCATCCAAATACAAGTCACTGATGCTAGAAATAATCACATTAGGGGGTTCTTAAGAAAGAAGCATCATTCCCTATTAGATACGGGTTGTTCGATTTGGTGTCCATCTATGGAAATTCAAACTACATCATGCCATAGGGGGTTATCTAAATAATATACATTTTCATTTCTTGCTTTTTTTCTTTATTCTTGTTATTTTATTTTATGTGGTTATTCTTATTTAGATAATAATGATGTAGTAGATTCGGTGTGGTAGTCAATCAATGTAATAGGGATTAGCTCACTAAAATTTCTAGGATCAAAACACCCTAAAATTTACTTTAGATTCATTTACTTTATTATTTAAATTCTTAAGATTAATGTTAAATTTTTACATCATTTATTTACTTTATTGTAGTATCTATTGTTCCTGCACAATTAAAACATGGTAAAGATTCATTGAAATAATGAATGAAAATCATCCACAATAGGGAAGTATTGTTTATAATTTTTCAAATTTTAAATCATTGCATTAATGTTTCATGCTTCTAGGACTTATGTGGGGGGGGATTCCACCAAATTTATTGTGATAGGTTTGAATTTGTTTTCTTTCTGGCTGTTATCTTTCTAAAATATAGTGAGTTAAAAATTATTTTGAGCATCACTGTGAACCCTTCTAGCACCCACTATTTTAATTTTATATCAACTATTTTCTATTTCTTCTTTGAGTTACCATTATTATACTTGAGCTAATTTTAGAAATGTTAGGTTTGTTTATAACATCGAAAATCATGAATAACGTTTTAGAAAAATCACTTCATTGTTTGTTGGTGTCTGGTTTGGCCTTTTTTTTTGTTTTTTTCATTTTCGTTTCATTTTTCTTTGCGGTCGGGTAAATTTTTGAATATTCTTCTAACCCCTTAAGAATTATTTGATCGCTAAATTATCCATCTGTATGGAACTAAGGAATATCACACATTAAGAGTAAATATTAGGGAAAATTTTTAATTACAAGATTGTGGGAGAGGGTTCTTTCTCTGTACGGTGCTTTAATTCATGACACATCAATCTCCCACTAGATTTCTTGGGAAACAAAGTGTCAAAATTTTTCCAAAAAAAATTCTTTCAAAATTTTCAAATTCTTTCACATCCTGAGTGTACTTTTAATATCTTTATGAACATAAATTTAGTCATTCACACTGGAAAAAACCTTCTAGTTGTTGAGATTTTCACGGAGTCTTAAATTGTTGAGGACGTGTGATTTCTAAGTGGAGTGACATGCTTAATTTATATATATTTTGTTTAGGAACTAAGGATGGGAGTGATGTTGGATGTCTAATTGTGGAAATATGATATTAACATTAGGCAACTAGAAATTTTATCTCTGACCTAGGGGACTCATCTTTTAATAAATAAAATATAATAATTCTCAGTATCTAACTCAAATGGTAATCTTAGGATTACATTGAAATGAAAGTAAAATTGTAAAATGGTATCACATGATGAATATCAAGGACTCTAGCCACATGATGTGTTTTTTTTGGTATCCCTATGTACATACTAAATAACTTCCATTTAGCTATTCTCTACGCACATACAAGTATGGGTAAAATTCAGAAAAAATAATAAAAAATTAAATAAAAAAACTAAATTGAATAATAGTCAAAACTGAGTTCATTAAGGAGAGTGGAATGTTGAAACTAGATAAAGTAGGGGAAAATGGAATTGTATGAATATCATTTTAGTTGTATCAATAAAATTATTAAAAAAATATTATTTTTTTAACCTAGGAGAATGTGAAATTTGAATGTGCCTTTTATTAAGGTTTTGATTCCACTTTATCTAACATGTCCCCACTCTTCGAATTGAAACATGAACTAGAATTGATGTAGGGAAGTAGGTGACCTCATATAGGAGGCATGACGTATTTAATAGTTGATGAGATAGTGTGTCCTTCATTTCTAGAATGTAATTGAATTTAGGAAGGACAACATTTGAGAACTCTTGAAAAGCATAACCACATTTTTCTCTTTAGTTTGAAAAAATCGTGGCATGCACATTTTGAAATAAATTTGTAAAATCATATCTTTTGTTTTATAATGAATGAAATATGCATTTATATTAGGATAATAAAATATTAAAGTGTTGGGGATTTTGATGTGGTTTTGTGTTTTTCACCTTTTCGACATCATTTTTTCACTTTCAATTATCTTATTATTATTTAAATAATGCATTTTAATTAATAATTAAAAAATGTTATACGTTTTATATTAAATTTATAAAATTATCATTTTTGTTAATATATGTATTTTAGGAAAACTTGTAGTCATTTTTAATAATTTTAAAATTTAAATACTTCATTCTCTTTTACAAACAATTTTTTATTCCTTTTTTTAAAATAATTATTCAGTTTTTATTATTTTAATTCATTTAATATTTCTCTAATTAGTTTTTCCCATTATTTTTTTCAATAAATTAATATTTATCAATAATTTTTATTAATTCAATATTTTTATTTTCAAATAAATAAATTTCTATCTATTTTATATTATTTGAATAATTAAATTCAATATTACTTTTTATATCTATTGTGTAAATATTTTTAATACTCATTATATTTTATTTTAATAAAATACTTTGATAATTTTTTTATTATTATCTTCAATAAATTATTTAATTAACTTAATCAAATTGAATTTTATATTTTTTTATATTTTATATTAATTTATGTGTTTTTTAATTTTAATTGGTATTAATTTAATTTTTTAATAATTTGTAAACTAGTTATTTGTGTATTTAATAAATTAAAATCTAAATTCTAATTTTTTAATTTTAATCAAATTTTTATTTTTTCTTAATTGATAAATTTTTAGTTACCTAAATTAAATGAATTAACTTGTTTTTTAAATTGTTTTGATTTTTTTCTCATATGTTTTTATGATTATTATTTCTCACGTGTTGCATCACCCACCAATAGTAGATCATCCAATGTCAATTTTTACCTAATGTTGGTCTGTATTCATTGTTAGCTTTGCCAACGGTGACTCCTCCACCCACTATTGACACTACCAACAGTGAAACCTTCATCCAACCAACCATCGTTATCCCATCTCATCTGTCATTACCCACTACCCCTTTGACCCACAGTTCCTTTCTCAACCCACAATTTCACCTTCTTTATATACCGCTCTCCAACTCATTACTGTCATCTTCATCCTCACCCACCATTGGACCCAAAAATGGATCGTCACCCACCATTTGACTCAAAGATTATTCCCAAACCACCGTTGAGGAATTGATTCACCTTTTTCACACTTGAACGATAACAAAAATTATGCGGCATGAATTAAAAAGGCATTATATATTGAAGATGAAAAATCAACAAATCCCAGCGATATGAAGAAATCGATAATATGAGAAAAAAACTAATCCCCAAAATGGAAAATTTCCTAAAATATAATTATTGAACATGAATCCTGAAACCATCATCCATCATCTTTCTGCCTTTAGTCATGCCAGTACTATCAGATTTGAAAGTCAAAAAATCTACATGCATCAGTTGAACCATAAACAATCTCTAGATCTGGTCCAAAACCCAAACAATCAACTAATTATGATATCCTCTTCAGTTGACTACGAACGAGAACCAAGGCCATTGTCTCCCTCTCCTATGTGAACCTCAATGCACCACCATCTACTAGAGTCCCCGGGAGATTGAGCACCTCCCCACTATTACGCCACCATGAGCTCCCCCTCTACACATGCTGACGAAACTCCCCCACCCCCTCTATTCTTTAATTTTTGATCCATATTATATATATATATATTAATAATGACATTTTTATGATAATTAATACAATTATTATAATGTAACATATATATATATTTATAAATTTACTAATTTATATTATAATTACTATATATATAGAATAATTTATAATATTTATATTAACTTTATTAATAATGTATTTTTTATTAATAATAGTAAGTATATTAATTTGAAAGTTATTTTTATAATATATTTTAATGTTAATCTATTAAAATATATATATTTAAATATAAATATAATTATAAATATAAATATTTATATATATTGTTTTTAAAAAATATATACCAAAGTATAAAAAATGATTAGACATCAACCAACGACATCTGAGGCCAAAATTATTTAATAATTAGTCATTCATTTTCTAATTTCACTAATATTTTGCTACCAATAATTTTTTTGTATTCTCACATATTTGGGAGATAATCATGGTCAGAAGGCAAACAAATTCATGGGGGCATACATTGCTTAATCTTGGGGAAGATGGGAAATTTCTAGAGGCTGGCTATATTCGCCATAAGTTCACTGAAGGCTTGGTATTCACACATGAAGGCACACCATGTGGATGATTTCTATTTCTATTAGTTTTGTGTTTTTATTTATTTTTTTTTGAAAAAGGGAGAGATTATCCTTCCAATTTTTTGGATCCTACCCCACCCAAACACGGGAACCCTCTCTAATTGCTAGAGATGGGAAATCTTGTCCCCCTTCATCATCTTCTTCTTTGTTTTAATTTTTGTTTTATCCTTGTAAATTTATCAATGTTTTTTCAATGTTTTATAATTATAACTATGATGTCTATTTTTTTATAATTATTTGTGTTTTGTGGTCTCAAATCTCTTTCAATAAGGAACTAATTCATGGGTCCCGATTTTGGTCATGAAACCCAATGCAACATGGATATCCAAGCATCATTGTGATCATCATTTTCTCTTCATCACACTAATGAGATCATGGAAGTGAATTGGTGTGTGAGAGAGAATATTCTAGCACTATATTGGTTTATTTCAATGTTCCTATTTATCCTTTCCCGTTCATCTCATATCATTCTTGATGAAGTAGATAGGAGAGGTTTTTTGACTTTTAATCCTTTGAAGATCACGTCAGTCAGGGAGAAAGTCTTGAATGGAGTGATCTGATTTGGGGATTTATTCTGTTTTGGGATACTCCCCATGTGTTGGAATTGATTTTTTTGCATGGATATTCAATGTTATGGTTGAAAAAGGTGTGTTAATCGATTCATCGATCATGCACTAATTGAGATTGAGAGTTGGTGATTTAATTTCTTTAGTAGATATAGGATAGGTAGTTGAGGATAGATCAACAAGGATACATCATTGTCCTTTTTTCCTTCTTCCTCCTCTTCTTATATTTTCATGTTCATTATGTCGTTTTTCTCTCTTTGCGCTTCATCTGTTCATTCAATATTTCATCCCTCTTCCATTGTGATTTTCATAACTGTTCTTTTAGTGTTTTAGATTACTAAATTTAAAATATATAACAACATAAGAAAAGTTTATAAAATACCAATGAGGCTCTCAACACTAATTTCATGACAAATACCTTGATGTTAGACATTGCACTATATATTGGGTATTGTAAATGTATCTTTGGCCATCCCCACGACAAGGAAACCAAAAGTTTTATTTCCCAAAAAATTATAAATATTTTATCTCTCGTGTAACTCTGTTAATCATCTCATATAATATAAATTATTATACTTTTATGAATATAACTCACTTTTCCACAAGATAAACATCTTCAAGTATAAAATCCTTGAATACTGCAGTACTTTTCCATTTCCCTAAATATGATTACCTAATATAGTAACCACTCAGCTACAAATATCATGCATCAAATAAAATCAACATGTAAACTATCATCGAATGGTTGACTACTATAAACGTGGTTATAACAAATCCAACACTATATATCATGAAATCATTACTGGATGCCCATATTTAACTTCAAGACATGTCTCTTGAATATATAATGTTTTAATTTTAAATAATATATTATCCAAATTTTATTTTCTAAAACCTTAATCCTTTACCTTATATATAAAATATTTGATATATGCATATCTATATCATATTCTTTTCAAAGGATGTAATCAAATATCCATACCAGTTCAGGAACATTATTCCAAAACACAACACTTCTATATATTCTATCTAAAACAACTCTTAAAAACATAATATTTTTTTTAAAATAAATAAAAATATTATTTGACCATAAAAAATGTTATATATTTTAAAATAACACTAATATATAAAAATTTACAAAACACAGGTTTTATTTAAAAATAGGAAACAATATCATATACATTTTTTGATCCTTTTTGTATTATGATAATATTTCTTTGGATATAATTTTGATCATTAATTTTAATAATTATACCTATTATAATAATTTTAATGGTTTCATATAATGTAACTGGAGAAAAATGTATTATACTTGGGAATTTTCATTGTACAGTCTATATAGTCAACCATAGTTAAGTTAGCAATCTAGGTTTCTTATAGTAATAAATTACATAACCTTTATCCCATATTGTCTCAATATATGACATTAATGATTTTTATAATGTCTATAACACTAGTGACTAATATCCATGGTCTATTTTTGATAATCGAAATAAAATAAATAATATCACAATATATTAGATTCAAAATATTCGTAGTCTTAAGAGACTTTATAAACACATGAACTTTATATTATATTGAAACAATTAATTACTTCAGATAAATATATGAAACATAACTATTTATCCCTGCATATCCTTAGGTTAAATGTTGTATTATTTGTGGTTTCCTTTGGAAATAATATGAAAATATCAAGGTGAGATCATAAAATTGGTAATGAATAGTATACAACTAAATCTAAAATAGTATAAAGTTTAAATACATAATATGAAATTAATAAATACATATTATTCTATATGAACAAATATATAAAAATAAGTTATCCATGGGTGAGATTACAATGGAAATAAATAATAACATTGATGATAGTAATAGATCACAAAAAAATGTATTGATAATGTTGGACATAAAAACCATATCGTCGATGCCACATTCTAAGATACCATAAATAAATTTTAAGGACACTTCCATTACCCTATGTTATTATATATTATATGATCTAATATTTCATTGGTTCACTATGTAATTTTGGTCCACACTAATGAGATGATATGTTTAATACATCCATTATATGAAATTGTTGACCCATAATACATATCATAATGAATATAAATAAATCCCATATATAATCATGGATATGTAATCAATAATTATCCTTTTACAAATAAGGGATTTAGGGAAAGTTAGTGTTTCCTTATTCAATGTAATAATATGAATATATAGGTGAATATGGATCAATTAAATTAGAATATAATAGGATATGAACAATGAAAAGTAAAATACCATTAATGGTGGAATGATATGAGAATAATATTATAGGTTGTTTTCATTGTATAATGATATCAAAGAAGTTTGGTTATTAAATAAAATATTTTGTATTTGGTAATATACCAATGGGATAATTGAATTATCACCTCTATAAAATTAGATTATGTGTCAATCAATAAAATTAGATTATGTGTCAATCAGTTTAACTAAATATTCTATATCATAGAAACCAATTCTTTTTGTTTTTTATATAATTTAGAAAGGAAATTGAATTTAAATGAAAAAAAATATTAATCTAACATGTAATATAAATATGATATTAGTAAAGAAAGAACTTTGAATTTTTTGGTTAGTTTGTGGGTTCCATTATTCTTCATTTTGGTGATTAATTAAGTTTGATAATTCATATTTGGAATATCATTCCTGAGTTACTATTCCTTTATGTAGTGGTGTTAAGTATTGAATGTAGTTAGAAATCATAACTTCACCTCCTCCGACAATCATGGTTGATGACACACCTCAATCAAGAGTGTGACATCTTCCAAGACTTGGCTCCATCATATTCCATTTCATACACTGAATGGATCAACTCTATCATATAAAGATATTGTATCCAATAGAGGGGATGTAAATATTTAATTAAACAATAGAAATGAGTTTGATATAAGTGTGATGATGGAAGATCACCCCACCTATGAACATCAATCTTTCTCATCGCAAACATAATAAAAAATAATAATTTAAGGGAAAAATAATTGAAATTTCCACCAACTTCCCCCTTGACAAGACTTGAGTTAGACCCTCTTTTTTAGGGTAATAGGTCAATGTTGATTTAATAAGAAAAATAAAGGAGAATTATATTAGATTTGGAATAGATTTAGAGATGGAAGAATATTGAAACACCTGAAATAAAAATGTGAATATTCATTACATAGGAAAAGAAAACTAAAATTGAAAGAAAAGAATAAAATAATCCTAATGCAAAAACATGGCCCTAGGCCACCAATGAAATTTTGTTTTTTATCTAATACTCAATCATGAGTGAAATTCTCATTATATATTCTTACTAGGTTTCATTATTAGGTATTCAAATTCAAGATCTTCAAAATCTCCATTTATGATCTCCTACAGATTCTGTCCATCAAATCATAGATAATGGTAGAGAAATTTAAAGGCTGAATATTTTCATGGTGTCTTCTTGACAGATGTTTCAAAAGATATTTTATGTTTGTCCCTAAAATTTTATTTTTATCATCCCTTCTTAGTATGATATATGGCCAATTAATTTCGTGATTTTATTCTGGATGAATGTTTCTTATTTCTTCCCCAAAAGTAGAGCATCCAAGGGCAGACATAAAGAAGGCATATCTTCACAATCTTCAACAAAAGAACTCCCTATTAAATATTATTTCTATTAAAATTTTTATCTTCTTAATTAGACGTTTTTAGACCTATTTATGATTAATTTTGTGACAAGGGGTCCATACAGCCATCCAAAATGATTTTCCAATTTTATTGAATTTTTCAGACTCTTGGAAGGAAGAATTAGCTCTTTGTACAAAAGAAAAATGTGGATAAAATAAATAAATGAATCCAATAAAAAATAATCATATAAATTGGATTTATATTATAAATTTTATGATCTAAATAACAATGTGATTATAATATGTCTATATTTCCAAATTAATCATTTTTCACATTTAAGCCCAAAACACCCTATAAATCCAAAATTGTTGCAAATAACTCAAATTGATAAATTTATAGGGATTATATCATAAAATTTAATATAAAAAATGATGAAAATATTTTTGCTATAAATTCCCCCACATATAAACCATGCATGTCCTCATGCCTAAAATCTCAACATGGAATTTCAAAGGCTACAATTTTACTAATATTCAACTTTCAAAGAAATAAAATAAAACAATTTTCAATGTCAAATAATATTTTAAAAAAATAAAAATAAAATATAATTTTAATTTTTTATTTTCCCAAGAAACAATATATTTATTCTTTTAAATTTTCCCCTTTGGAAAATAATGGACATTCTCCTTTCATTAATTCATGATTCAAAATTTATTATTATTAAACATGCCAAAACGTAATATACCTCACTTTTGAATCTTTTCTATCATCACTCATGATAAAATTAAAGTGGGGTTATGCTTATATCAGGAAAACATGATCTTTATCCATAATATTTTAAGGTAACTACTTTCTCCACTCTGTAAAGATAAAAGGCACATAAAATCATAAGGACTTGCAGTAAAGGTTTAAATGACTCTGAGGCTTATTGTTGGTAGGATTTGATGGTTTAAAAAACATAAGGCTCAAGGGGAGCTTTATATCATAAGAAAAATTCATGATATCTATCATAAAAGTGGAATGAACTTCTCCCATTGAAAGTAACAACACCCACATCCCTAAAACTCAATGCGAAGGTTATGATCATGTAGAATAATGAATGATTTGTGCACCCTCTTGAATAATTTATTTTTAATTTTAGTACATTTCTACTATTTTAAAAGGTTTAATTAGATAAAACTTCATATACATCACCTAATCACATATAATCAAAAGATCATCAGTTTGAAAAATGGTGATTTTTTGTTTTCCCAAATCACAACCCATTCATTCTTTTTGTTTTTTTTACTTTTTTTCATTCAAAAAGGGGAAATAAATAAATAGTAAAATGAATGAAACAACAACCATAAATTATTTCCACAATAACCACCCCCTCATTTCATCATTTCAATGTAAATAATCCCTTCCAACATTATTCCCTTCACCCCTACACTTAAACATTAAAATATCATACACATATCAATTGTTGGGTAGGAATGGAAAAAAATGGATTGAAACATGGATAATCCCTATAAAGGGATTACATGGTATCAATGAGATAAATATGTATTATTTTAATTGTTTTCTTTATGGATAAAGTATTTTCAAAAGATACCTCGATCATTTTAAATGTGTTTTTGTACAGTCATAGTTTTGACAAGTTCAAATACATGTTTTGGTCTATGACATGTCCTAGGATTGCTAAAAAAATATTCTTTAGAATAAATATGAAGTAATTGGTCTTTAAATCCTCTTTGGAATGGGAATATAATATTTTACAATCAATCAAGGAATGATTAATCATAAAAAATCAATTCACATGAATTTTAGTAATTCAGATCATGAAAAGTTGTCTAGAGATTTCATTTACATGAATCAACTAATTCCCTTAAATCACAAGTCATGTTTTGAATATCCATTATTCATTTTAATAATTATATTTTACATTTTACTCATTAAATATCATTAACATTGAAATAGAAAACATGGAATCACTGTAAACCTATGTAACTCGTGTATCCTAGATAATTCAAGTAAAACATGAATTTAAGTGTGGGCAAGAAATTTTATATCTAAATCTTAAATAATGATTTGGACCCAAATTTAAGGAGTATAAAGCGTAAAAATTAAATGTTAACTCCATTTTTAATTACATATTTGGCCCTCTTCATTAAATTATTGGGGATTCCTTATGCCATTTTGATCCTACAAAGAAAATTACTCAGTTAATCAAAAGGATCATGTCATTAAATCTCAAAATTATAGGAGGGATGAATTCATGAAAAATTACATCTTATGAAAATAAATTGAATTCTAAATTAATAAAAATCATGTAAAAAGAAATCATCGTATGAACCCCCAGTGGGTCATGAATTTTTACTCTTCCAATGGGTAGTACAAGATGTTATCAAAAGTCTGGTGGTGGTTGGAGCATCTTTGACATGAACCAACACATGTGGTTTTTCCCAACATGTTCTTCACCCTTATGGGTGATGAATGACCAATTGATAGTGTACATAAGATTCCCCCCCTTCATAATGAGGTATCGATTGAATGGAATGGGTAGGATGAAATATGAACCATCCTTTTCCTTTGTTGCTACTTTTGAAACCTTCTTTTCTTCTAGCGATGTATTCCAAGTGTCTTTAATAAGAGTAACCTATATTTCATTTTCCTCATGCTCAGATAACTCGATCTCCCAATGGGGATCCTCTTTAGGTTAAACTTTTTTTTCATCCTCATCCTCCAAATAAATACATAAGTTGGCTGAATCTGAAAATTTCACGCTTGGAGAGGTAATTCACAATTTATTTTCAATGAAATTATAATATAACACATTAAAGAAAAGATCATATCCCTAATTTTGTTCTTCTTCAATCTCTTGTTTAGTGGAAATCACCTCTTGGAGTTGATTTGTAGGATATACAGGTAGGTAGTCGGTATCCTCCATTTCGTGGATCTCTATAGAAAGATCAAAGAAGACTAAGGGAGCATATTCATGAAAAATTGAATCTTTATAAAATTATAGAATGTAATGGGAGAACTCGGTTAACTTTCAAGCGATTGCTTCAAAAAGTTTCATGTTCACTTACTCTGTTAGGCCATCTATGAACTCTTTGAATGCCTTCTACTACTTATTTAACTTCCAAAAAAAACCTATCCTATCTATGAATAATAGAGACACCATAATCCATGGAAAAAGGTGAGTATGTATTTTTTTCTTTTCCCAATGGGCATTTTTTCCATGAATTAAATAAATAATCATTTGAAAATAACATAGAAAAATAATTTTTTAATTTTTTTTGGAAAAGTTGAAATATTACGAATTTGATTGTGGAGCTTTTTCCCTAAAAATGACTCCAGTTTTGACAAATGCATATCGCAGGGCAAGAAAAAAGATAATTTATTTTCATAATGCAGCATAGTGGTTGACTAGGGCCATCTCATATAAGGAGAATCAGAATTTGTTCAATTACTTATTCTATATCACCGAAACTAATTCCTTTTTTTATTTAAACTAGGTAGTAAATTGAATTTAAATGAAATAAAATATTAAAATAACATGAAATGAAAAATGATATTAGTAAGGAAAGAACTTTGACTTTGTGGTTTAGTTTGTGGATTCCATTATTATTCTTGTTGGTGTCTAATTATGTTTGATAATTCTATTCTAATATCTCATTCATTAATTATGATTCCTTTATTTATTTATGTGAAATCTAGAATGAATTTAGTAATCATAAATTCCCCACCTCTTATAATCAAGTTTGATGACACACCTTGAATGAGAATGTGATATCTTCCAAGAAATGCCTCCATTGTATGCCATTTCATCCACTGAATTGATAAACTCCATCGAATGAAGAGCTTGTATCCAATAATGTGGAGTTAAAAGAATTAACAACAGAATAGAAAAGTGTTTGAGATTCATTTCATGGTGAAAAATCTCTACACCCATTCACATCACTCTTGGTCATCACAAACATAATAAAACATTTGAGTGTAAGTGAAAAATAAAAGAAATTTCCACATACCTCTCCTAGGCCAAGACTGAGGTTATCCCCCTATTTTTAGGTTAAGATATCATGGTGGATTGAAGAATAATAATAATAAAGGATAATTATATTAGGTTGGTAATATTATGAGAGATGGAATAAGATGAAAACAAATGAATTTATAGTATGCAAATGTGTTACATGGGAAAAGAAACTAAAATAAAAAGAAAAGAATAAAATAATACTAATGTTACAACATGGACCTAGGACTCCTATAAAATTGTGGTTTTTAACTCTTCTTTCATCATGGGTGAAACACTACTTATATTGTATTAGGGTTGTCATTCACCAGTCTTCAAATCAAAGATCTTCGAAATATCCCTTTAAGATCTCTAGCAGATTCTATCAAACGAAATATTGATAATGTTAGAATATTTTAATGGACTAATATTATCATGGTTTCTTCTTAAAAGATGTTCCAAAATATATTTTCTATTTCTCAAAAAAAATTCATCTTGATCATCCCTTTTTAGTGTGATATATGGAAAATTAATGTCATGATTTTATTCTGGTTAAATGATTATTATTTAATCCCCAAAATTATAGCATCCATGGGATAACATAATTAAGGAATATCTCCATGATCTTCAAAATAAGAACGTCCTACTGAATATTATTTCCATTACAATTCGAATCACATTAATTTATGGTGGGTAGACTAACTTAAAATTAATTTAGTGAGGTTGGATCCACGTGGTCATTGAGAATGATTATCCAATTTTTTCAAATTCTTCTAAACCTTGGGTGGTATAATTAGATCCTTGTACAGTAGAAAAATATGTAGAAAATAAATCAAGGAATTATATAAAAAAATAGCATCAATTGGATTTATATTTTAAAATTCATGATCAAATTACCAAAGTGATTAAAATCTATCTATATTTTCGAAATAAGAAATTTTCACATTTAGGAGAAAAAACACCCTATAAATCCAAATACGATGTAAATAACTCAAATTTAAAAATTTTTGAGGATAAAATCATTGAATTTAATATACAAATATGAGAATATTATCCCTATTAGAAACATACTTCATTAAGTATGAAGCATATAAAAATGGTTTTGTGTAGTAAAAGTTTGAAAATGCGAGAATAAAATAAAATACAACAAAATGGGTAGAGTTTACCGAAAATATATAAAATAAATTGAACTAAGATATGATAACTAAATGGAAAAATTGAGGTACCAAAAACTATTATCCATCGGGTTATACTTATTTCAGAATATATTTGAAGAAAATAACTTGATTTGGATTAGATTATCCCATAAGTTATAATAAAAATATATATTGAACATTCATGGGATAGTAAATCAATATAACCCCATAGAAATTAATGATGGTGTATTACATGTAACATCTCCAAGAGAATCATAATTGGGAACATGAAATGTTTTTTGACTTCAGTTACAGTTTATTCAAAAGCACTTGAAAGAGTGAAATTAAAATTGAACATAAAATACCACTAAGAAAAAAAATCATGATTTGATTTCTCAAATAGTTATTATATACACCACGTAAATTAAATTCTGTTCAGATTACCAATTATAACTCAATGCGGGGAATTTGAAATAAAAACCCTCAAATCTATCCAAATTCAATTTTGTGTTACACTAAATGTAATGAATAATTTAATTATATTCAATAAATATATTTTAAAGTAAATTATTAATAACTATAATCATTTATAATGCTAATTTATAATCAATATATATATATATTAGTTTCATTTTATTTATTTTCAACACCGGGTGTAAGTAATCATTATCTTTTTAGACAAGTTTTATAAACAATGTGTTGATATATAAATGTTTTCCAAAAAACACAATTATTAGATTATATTATGTAAATTTATATATGTTCAAAATTACTTTATATATCAATGATCCCATTTCATGGTAGTTAGGGATATGATCATGGAAGTTTAAATCATCGATGATCATGTTTCGGTGAATCTTAATTAATTAATAATGATTTTGTAATTAATGATTAAAATGTTTATAAAATATTTCAAGAAAAATTCATTATTAATATATTTATTTTATATTTTAGTAGTATATGATTTCTCATATTCGTTCATCATATAAATTCAAAGAATTTTCCATGTGTGTGGTTATATCGACCCAAATTTGAACCCTCCATGATTACTAGACAATTATGAGGTGGTTTAGTTGTAATATCCTAAAAATAGATGCATAATGATCTTATTTAGTGTTTATTAGTGTTATATATTAAACTTTTATAGATTTAAAAGAATAATTAATGCATATAAAAAATATTAGACAATATGATTAAAAATATTTCCCTCATAATATGTTTTTATGAGATTTGATGTTACAATGATCACTTACTTATGATATTAATTATAGAAAAAATAATTTAAATTTAATTAATATAAATAATTAAATAAGTTATATATATATTCTCTAAACTAATTTCTAAAAAATCATTGAAATGTGGTGATGAAAAATAAAATATTCAGTTTATGGGGTTTGTGGTCCACACACATGCATATTCAATGTTTCAAATTTTCAGTTAAATGGTTGGGGAATAGATAATGGTTATACCATAAATATAATAACATTTTGGATTATTATTTATATGTATTTCATTATATCCATATGTTTATAATATGTGTTGAGGATTATGGATAGAATGGATAATGAATAAAGGTTAATGGGTCAGAAATATAGCATTGAGTATTCAAAACATCCATTCATGTATCCATTGGAAATTGAGGTATTTTGAACTTTATTTTTTTATTGGGTATTCCAAACGAGTATACAGGGTATTTAATAGGTAAAGTTTTCATATTTTCATAGGAATTAGGAAATATAGGTATAAATTTGAAGGAATTGAGCTCATTTATAGGTGAAAATGGGGACAAATCTTTGGAATAGAATGTTAGATAAGGGATATGATTGTAATTCCATGATAGATAGGTAAGTTAGGTAGATAAATAATAAGTGATACATGTGGGTATAACATTAAAGCCTAAAAATTATTTCTATAAGGTCAATGAGACCTTTTAATTATTAATAAATCAGGATCCCTTATTTAACAATTTTACCCTTATAAATCTTGATTAAAAATATACCATGTTGATTATTTTATTATAAAAATATAATAAGACACTTATTACAGAATTTCTATATGATACATCTATATTTGTGATATATTTAACCAAATTTAGTATCTAAATAAAATGAAATAATCTTTTAAATTAAAATATAAGATACAATAAAAAAAATTTATAGAAAAATTATTTTTTATATATTTAGTGTTTTTATCCTTATTTAATATTAATTATTAATTTAATGAGTGTTTATATATTATTTATGTGTTTAAACGTCATATTAAAGTCATATTTTAAGGCATATTTATCAACTTATTTTTGAGAAAATTTATATAACTCTTTAAAATTAATTCTTTTAAAAAAATCCATTTTATATTAATCATGGTAATTAGTATTTATAAAAAGTAATTTTTTATCAAAGAATAAAAATATTATTGAGATAGTTATGTAATTTGGTCCTACTAATTCTAATTATGATTTTATTTTAATCAAATATAATTAATATGTGGTGAAAATTAATTTAGATAGTTTCTTTCATAAAACAGTTTTTTAGAAAGCTCCCAAAATTTCATCTTAAGAAAATATTTTTATGCTTAATCCCTAATTGGTGTCTTTTTTGTCAAATTATATTTAAAGATATTTCTATATTAAATTTTTTAAAAATATATATAAATATAAAGAAAACCTATTTTTATTAGAAAATAACATGTTCAATTATTAACTATTATTATTCTTACAATATATCATATATTAACTAAGTTGGTGTTAATGTGTTATTAATATCAACCATAATTATCATATTTAATCAATTGTTTCTTAAAATAGAAATTCTCCTCACAAAAAAAAAGAAATTATTATCAAAAATAATTTCATAAAAAATAAATTATATTATTTGTTATTTTAGGTAAACTATTAGATTTCAATCATATTAAATGTTTCATTTATTTCCTTTTTTACGTATACTTTATAAAGATGTTTCTCTTATTAATTAATTATTATTTAATTTCTAGGTTAAATTCCATGTATAATATTTATATTTTATCTCAATATATTACGGTTTCTTTTTAGTTTGGTGAGATGTTGGACCAAGATATCTCATACACTAACTTATTTAAAGGAAGACATATATTAAATTCTAATGGAGTTATATTATCACCATAAATTAATTATATCCTCCCAATTTTAATTATTAATCATTGAATATAATAGGAGAGTTAATTATTACCATATTAACCATTCATGGTATAACTTTTAATATGACATATACCATACTCTCTTAGAATATATCAATTAAATTATCCTTACTCAAACAATATTAATCCTTCCTATAATCATTTATCCACGTATGTATATTACATAATTATATAATCATCAAAACATACCTTTGCTAAAAGTATTTTTATCTCCATGAAATTAAACCACAATGATATTATTTATTTTGCAAAAATAAACATTTTCTTTAGCCTTGAAATATATAATCACTAGTTTTTAATTTCCCCATCCAGTCAGTTTATATAATCTTGAAAAAAATTAGATAAATTTTACCAATAATATCATGAATTAACATTGTTCCTAAAGATATTGATGTAACATAAAATAAAATTTTAAAATCTCCCAACCCTTAATGATATTGATATCAAACACATACGAAACTGAAAGCTTATCCATCCCTTAAACAAGTGTTCTTAAGTAGATATCTCTAAAAATATAACCTTGTCATCAAATTACTTTTCATGGTTATTGATAGAATTTAATTAATTATTTCAAATAATTAATAAAAATTTACATAAGAATGATGCTTATATGTTTCACTTAATCCTCAATAACATTTAAGTTATACCAAAATGTCATTGATAAATAAAACATAACTAATTAAAATAGATAAAAGTATCAATAATTAACTACTATTATGATATCAACCACATTACCATATATAAGACAAGTAAAATCATATTTTACAATTTAACTCATATATACTAAATCTATTTATAAATTATGTATGCCCCTTATTATATTATAATACATTGTGGTTTCTATATAGAAAAAATTATTGGCTTCGTCTTTATGATCCTCTTTCAAACAAATAATAAAACCAATGTTGTTATGATACTCTCCAAAATTTGATTATGAAAAAATAAATCTGAATATATCTTCCGTTATGATATGTTTTTTAACATATGATACATTCATACCAGCTTATGATTTTCTTTGATCAATCAACGATTATCCATGGTAATTTTTATATTAGGATATCAAACCTAATTAGTTAACATCATTCTTAAATACATCCAAATAGATCATAAAGGGAATTTTATAAAAAAAATAATATCCCTTAGGAGTTTATATCTAGGTGTTTAGTATTAATCCCACACATAATTTATTAGAGTGATGAATGAGACATTTTTTTAACTAAACATTTTCGGGGTGATTTCCCCTAGAATCATATATGCCAAATATGAATCTAGTATCATGTATCCTGATAGGGATGTATTACTAGTAAAAATAACATAATATTTACTTTACTATAAACATAGGATGTTATCCAAAACATAGAATTATTCTTATAGTTTTCACTATAGTTATCTCTTTTAAATCCCCAAATAAAATGTCAATTATTTTTCTATAATTTAATCATATACTAGGTTATAGAATAATCCAGTATGATTAAACATCGATGATTGGCCGTTAAATTATCTTCAATAAACAACTTAATCTTCAATGTTATCTAAACATTTACATTGATTCCACATGTTATTCCTTAGACCCATGCTTCAATATGTAGTTCTATAAACACATACTTTACACACTCAATTTGGTAACATCTATAAAATCTATGATACAACCAACTTTAATTACAAATTCAATGCAAATTATTGAAAATATTACATTAACTAACTAACAAAACCCGTGTACTTTGTATCAAACCAATATTTTGTCCACTATATAAATGAAAATACTTAATCCATTATTAGTATTCAACATCTAACATAAATTATTCCACAAATTCTATAATTTTAAACATGTCACATTTTCAACTATTCTTTATGCCATACAAAAATAGAAACATAGGAAGGGGTCATCTCAAACACTCAGTAAATGAAAACATACAACTGAGGTTATCCTAAAAAATTATTATGGATGAAATTAGTAAACAACCAGAATCTGTAATAAACATGAAACTGAGATCATGATATAGTCATAATGATAATTAAATACATGGATATCAATAATAATGATCTAATACTTTTGGAATTCATATTTTCAGACATAAAAAACATGCTTCTCAGGACTTGTTCCAAGATAATATCCTATTATGGGGATATGTATACACCAAAATGCAACTAGTTTTGTCTCATGAAACCTTTAGATACATTAAGTGTCTATATAATCTCAGGCCCCATGTGTATCTTTTTTAAGGCTAATGCACTCTCATTAAGAGTCTACATGGAATTTAATACCACTCTAAACAGAAAAACATAGAAAATAAAATGTAGTTATCCATATAATGAATTATATATAATTTAAATATGTGATCAACATTCATTATCAGTCAATAATCATCGAGAATATAAATAATTTATATCATGTTAATAAAAAATGTATCATTGTCATAACCAATACAAATAATGAATATTGATGGTCAAAAAATACATCATCAACAATCCAATAGTAATCCATATTTTTAAAATTACATATGGATTTCCAATACATTTCCATATGCTAATATAATATCAGTTTTTCTAGGTGAAAATAATTCAATCTAAATTATACCAATATGTGATGTTCACAACATATAGAGTAAGGACTATATGGATATTCCAATATTAGAATAAAATGATCCAATGGAATCCATAGAAACAATTTTGATGGTGTCCAAAAAACAAAACACTATTTTTAAAAATAATACATAGAAATATGTCGATATAGATGAAAAAAATCATTGCAAAAATATTGATTCCAAAGGTATAAAAAAAGTAGGGATCAGGAATCAAATTGTATGATACCATAATTATAACACATAAAATGATACCATATATATATATATATATTATAATAAATCATAAAACATAAATCCAATTAGAGTAAATTATTTTTAAAATCAAAATGAATGTGTTAATGAAAACATAAATAAGAATTAAAAAACAATTTTATCATTGTTGAAAAATGAAACAAATTATATCACTTAAAAATGTATCTTTTGAGTATGTGACATGATTTTTTTTAAAAAATTGATTCTAAAAAAAATATACAATAATTGATCATGGAAAATACTTTATTTTTTTGATTTAGAAATTAGGATAAGAGGATAAAACATATTAAATTTAAAGAATAAATCATTTTATTATTTTAAAACTACATTTGTTCAATAATAAAAATGCATGAAGTGTAACAAAACATTAATTCATATTAAAAAATCATTTTCCCTAATAGTATAATAAAATATAATATATAAAATATTTTGGAGGGATACCATGGAAGAAATATGTTTATGAAAAAATAGTATAAACCACAGAAAGGATAATTGTGTTAAAAATATCTCTTAGGGGAAACACACTCCCTAAGGAATGAAGAAAATTTAAATGGGATTATTTGATAAAAATTCATAAAATTAGATAATAACGCATAATTTAATAATAGCAGTAGAACATACCTAAATTATATGTAATAGGTTCAACTGAATGATCATATCATAATGTACAAAAATTTAGATACAAAAAACCCTTACGTCTGGGGTAAAACTTGAGTAAAACTACATTTAAAGAAAAAAACATTATTTTTATTTGATTATCGCATTAATGAAAATGAAAAAATATATTTAACATTCGTATGATATTAAATAATAGTACCATACAAATTAAACATGGTTCATAACATGTAACAAGTCTTAAGGAATCATAATTGAAACCAAGAAAACTCTTGTGGCTTGAGTAACACTTTAATGAAACCCCTTTAAAGGTGTGGGATTGTAATTAAACAATAATTAACATGATTAAAATTTAATTCAATATATTATATATCAAATATATTTTACATAAAATGTATAAATATAATTAGGTTTACACTACCAATCATTTCCCAAAGAGATTGATTTTAGATAAAACCCCATACCTTTGTCTAAATTTATTATGAACATACACTAAATATCTTAAATAATTAAATTAATTTATTCAAGTACATACTAAATTAAAATATTCATAACTATAATCATTTATACTTGTCATTTTTAATCATTCAATACACATATATATTAGTTACTTTTATCTATTTTAAACACCCAACGTAATTAATCAATATTGCTTTTAAATAGTTTGGTACAAATGGTGTTGGTATATATTATTTTTCAAAATTAAATAATTATTATATCATACAATATATTGGAATATTTTTTCCAAGATATTTTATAGATCTATAACCTCATTTCATGGTTGTTTTTGTTATGATTTTTGAGGTTGAAGTCGGTGATGTGAATGTTTTGGTGATTCTTAATGAATTATTAGGTATTTATTAATTAATGAGTTGAATGTTGAAATAACATTTCCTAAACCATAAAAACATTATGTACATATTTATATCATATTATAAATTTATATTAGTTTTCATTGAAACCCATGATATAAATCCATAGTATTGTCCAAGTAGGTGGTTAAACTGACCAAAATCAGATTCTATCATGAATAATGGATAATTATGTGGCGGTTTAGTTGCAATATATTTATACCAAAGGCATACTGATATTATTCATTTTCTATTATATTTATATGTTTAAATTTTATCTAATTATTTGAATAATATATTGACATTAAAATTTTACTTTTTTTTGAATAAAATGGTTTTCCTCTTAGTATGCGTGTTTGTAATGGTTAATGTTACAATGATATTTTATTTGTAATACTAATTATAAAATAAATAATTTATATTAAAATAATATAAAACATTACATAATACACATATCATTACAAAAAACGCATTTCTATAACCATCTTTCAAAGGTGGTGATGAGAAAATAAATCAGTCATTCATAGAGTCGGTATTCTGCACATGCGCATGTGCAACACTTTCATTTTTTATTAAATGGGAGGGGAACAGATAATGGTTACACATTAAATATAATAAAATTTTAGTATACTATTTATATATTTTTCATTATATATGTATGGTATGAAGGGGTTTTGGGTATTGTGGATGGGAATAATAAAGAATAAAAGTAAAAGGCAATGTAATAATGGAAATGATAATTTTGAACTAGCCTCACCTAGATTTTTATTTTGGACCACTATTCTAGTTTATCTTTAGGTTGTGGGTTTCTCCCTCATGTTTTGGGTGTTCCAATATGAAAATTTTAGTTTTGGATTGTTTTTATCATGTTTCACGGTTTCGGTGCATAGTTAGAGGAAAATAATGACCTTATCTAGAGAACCATGTGGGTGAAAGTTGGGGTCTGAGGCCTAGAACACATCTTACACACGTTTTTTAGACTATGCAAAAAGCATTTAAGAGGATCTATGTTTGGAAGGATTCGTTTCTCATAGTTGTAGCATGGTTTTTTAAATTGTGTAGCCAAACCATACAGGTTCCATTTTTATCTAGTGAAAGGTTCATAGTTGGCACATGGTTTTTGTAAACTATATAGCCTAACCATGCATAGTGATCAAGTAATTAAAAACGTGAAATGTATGTTTTTTTCTCATGGTATTTTTAACCCTAGTATTCCCATTACTTCTCCTGCTTGGTTCGAACATCCTTAGGGGATCTCTTTCTTAGTTTTTTAAGCCTTCTCATTCCTCCTAAGTGTGGATCTAAGTTGTTTCTACACGTTTGCGGAATTATTTTCCAAGGTATTCTCCTCTTGTAACCCACATATCAATATTTATTTCATTTTCTCATGATTTCTTCTTCCCCCTTTGTCATGTGTGTCTATGGTTTTTGATTCCCTTTAATTATTTGTGGGTTTTGTGTGTTTAAGTATCTTGGTGATGGTTCTTTCTTCCTCAGTCCTTCGCAAGGTTCTTTTAGGATATTATTATGGTAACATCCTGATATTGAGGTAGTTTTTCCTTTTCACATGAATTTTTAATTTAATAATCATTGTATTCTTTATTTTTTTCACCTTCCTTTAATATGTAATTCTGATTTGTTATTTTTTTTGAATGATTTTATGTTGTGAAAAGTGGTGATTTGTTACTTCTTTTGTTATAAATGGCATTATTTTGTTATCATATGCACATAAAATGTTTGATAAAATGCCATGTTGGCCTTCTGGAGTGATTTGTGATATTTAATTCATGATTTGGATTTGAAAATAAATGTTTTGCATTTTGGAAGTTATTTTGGGTCTCTTAAATGGGATTTCTAAATGGGTTGGATTTTAAAGTGGAGAATATTACATGGTTTAGAAAATTATTTGAAATTTTATGATGTTGTGTGGCCCATTTGGATGTTTAATGAATGTGTATTTGGATTGAAAATGTTGCATTACTGCCTAAAATGAGTTTTCTAAAATGGTTGTGTAATGACAAATGGTGTAATTTTATATTTTTATAAAGTGTGGTTTTGGTTGATTGAAAATTAGTTCTTGTGGACTTCTTCCACTTTTGTGAAATTGGTGAATATGTATACTATGAAAACCCTACTGGGATAATATGTTTTTTCCTTGTTTATATTTAATGGGTGGTATATCCTCTTTGTGAAGGCCTCATGAACCATTAGAATTGTGTTGAACGAGAGATCCTCAATGTGGATTCCATTGAGATCTATGAGTTGTAAGCCACAAGATTAGTATTTGGAGTCACTCAAGTGTTGTAATTTGTGTGAATTATTATTATATATGAGATTGTTATTAGATGATTGGTTGGAATTAGTTGGCTCACCCTCTTTATACCTATTGACATGGGAACTTATCATTGTGAGAAAATTATCTTAGAATGATTATTGCACTTGATAGGATTATACATTGACTAGTGTCCCATAACAGGGGGATATATTTAGTTTAATTGCTATGGGATGGTGCCCCTTGGTCTATACCATATAGGGGATTGATGAGTGTGGGAAGGAATTTTTGTCTTCATTAGGTGAGGCATGATTTTTGGGATGAATCAACATGTATTTTTATGTTCTGCATTATTCACGTTCTCATAGGTTCACCCATGTCTATTGGCACTTAGTTGTCTCTGGAAAATGATTATAATGCATTATCAGTTAGAAACTCTTGTTTGATATTTTCGCATCACCATAATTGTATGATTATTGTGCATACTTCTTGAGTATTGAGGATTTAAATAAATATTAATAAAAGGTTTCAAATTGTTTATTAAAAAATGTTTTGAAAATGTTTTACACACTTTCCCCCTTATAAATTGAATGTTACATGTCCCTTTTAAAATGCATATGGTTCCTCCTTGGAAAAGATTGTGGTTTTAAATGATAAAAAGGGAAATGTAACGTGTTTGGTTTTAAAATAGAAAATGTGTGGAAAATATTACTTATATATTGTATTTAATACATGAAGAATATGTTTCTTCTAATTTAATGGATGTGCATTGGTAATAATTAAGTTCATGAATTCCTAGTGTGTTTTAATACTCACACCTATAGTTATATAATATTTTTAGATTTTGGTGCTGGTTTAGCATGGTTTTTTATTTCTATGACTGATTTTTGGTTTTGGTAGTGGAGAGTGACCCTCGAGGTCACATTGAGACATAGTAGTATTTAGGTTCTATGTTTGGTATATACAATATAGTTTTTGTTGTGTTTTACACTTTTGTGATATAATGATAAATTTGGCTATTATATTTGTTTATTTAGGTCTCTTTGTTAATTTTCATTGTTCAATTTCATTATTTATATTGGGTGAAATCATCCCCTTTTATTACTCTTCTTATATATGAAACTTTTTATCTATTCATGGGGATCAGGAATGCCCTTATGGCCTTGTTTTTGGCCAACTCATGTGAAAACATCATGGTCGACCTAGGTTGGTTAATGAAAAAATGGTATCAGAGCAGGTTTCCCGTAAAGGACCTTACTTTCAAAGCGCCCTATGTTATTTGGGATGTTACGGTAGATGGAATATAACTGTATAGACCATAGGGTGTAGGTATAAGGTAGTGTTTTACCAACACATTCTATGCCTTGCTGGGGGTTACCATGGGTAGTCATGTTTTATTTTGTCTATTTGGTTCTTGTGGATTTTTGGGTGTTTTGGATACAAATTTTTTTTTGGGTTAGTGGTCTCGGTAAGCTCATAGGCCCTAAAAAGCCTTGTGGAGCTGGGGACATGGTCCTACAATGCTCTCTATATTAGTGGTGTGATTGGAATGTGGCCACAAACCATGTGGACAAGTCACTCATCAACACTAGTTTCCTCACGTGAGTTTCATTGAGTTCTTCATGATTATGAAACGGTTTTGCGAACTGTTATTTTGGGATGGTGAAAAATAGATTTAGAAATGGAAATGGTGTGGTTTTGGAGAGATGGAAAAAGAGTTTTCAGTTTTATTTTAAATAGATCATTAGAAACTATTTTTTTTAAAAATTATTTTTGATGGAATGAAATTTTTTTATCTTCTAAAATATGTTTTGAATGGTAAGAATTGGTTTTTTGGATACATATCCATGATATTTGAATTTTGATTATGATAAAATGGATTTATATGTAATGTTGAAAATTATTTTTGACTTTGTGGTTTGTGAATTTTAAAAAAATCATCAATTTTGAAATGGGATGTGGATTGAAATTTTAAAAAATGTGGGTTGAACAATTTTTTAAAGCAGAAATGTTTTGTTTTGAACTTTATTATCTTTATGAGTGATCAAAAGCATAGAGATTCATTGAAATATGGATGGTTGATGGCATGGGTGGATGAGTACCTAGATTGGTATGAGTTTTTGAGTGCCTTGGTGGCACGAGAATGTGCATGTTTGAGGCTCTGTGGAATACCATTGGTGAGTGTGCAACCTACTAAGCTTGTTTTTCTTTTAAAAATAATTTTCATGAGGAAAATAATGGTGTTTTAAAAAAAATGAGGTGTGATACACTTTATTTTTATTTTAAAGTTTTGTTCACGCAGTGTTTTGAGTTTTAAATCTTGTTGGATACTTTTATTTAAAATGGTTTTCATTTTTGGTGAGTTTTTCTTTATAATCTAGTTTTGATTGAGCTCCTAGATTTATTATTTCCTAGTGTACAACCCCAAAAATATTTAGCAGATGTTCTTGGTTAAGTTATGGTTGATTCCCTACTGTAATGCTTTCCAGTTGATCAACCTAAGTGCTTCACTCTTTAATTTTTAAAGTTAAATCCACCCCTCTTTTATGGTCAATAAGATCTTATTGACGATGAACAATGGATGTAAAAAATAGAGATGATCTTTGATCTCCTTGAGTTTTTAAGTCATTGAAGGTTATGTTTTTTACTTACATGCATGAAGGATCGACCTAGAAGCGGTTGAAGTCAGTCTCTTGAAACATACCTTGGGAAGATCTTACATTGGATTTTTTCAAGGTTTCATTTATCCAAATGTAATTATCTGAGGTAGTGATGGTAAGAAAGGAAATGAAGGCGTGTTGTCTTTATTACGGTGATGGATTGGTGGTGGGGGTACTTATATAATTTTTTGGATCTTTTTTCCTTACACTTCAAAGTAGTCTATGGATGATTCCTTGAAGGCTCTACATTTTGTGTTTGGGATTCATCTATATTTATAGTCGAAGGTGTCAGAGTTCAATATATCCTATTTTTCTAATGTGGTAGGGGAAGATTTTTTTTCCCTGAAGATGTGATGACGGGTGTTCTTGAGTAAGTCTTCCCTCCTCCAGCTCCTAAAATCAGTGAATGGAATTCCTAAAAGGATGTGGGGAAGCATCCTAAAGCTATTTGTGCAAGTCATGGAATTAAAAGGCCTTTAGTTTTTTCAAATGATTCATTCAAATGAAAGAACATGTTGTTCCATCAGTATAGCTAGCCCGATCAAAAGAATCTAGCATGTCTGAGTGCACCAAAGTCCTATCATTCATGTGTATTCTTGGGTTACTTACAACAGTTCTATCAGGGTGGGTCCAAGAAGCATCATTGAGCTAGATCCACCAATTTAAAGGACACTACTCCATGTTTGCAGGAGTAGTGTTTTGTTTGGCCACAGATTAATGTATAATTTTGTTCTTAGTAACCTATAAGTTGTAATATTTTTTTTACCATTTGTGAATGGTGGTGTTCTATTTTTTATGAAATCTATGGTGATGTAATAGAATCTGTTGAGAAAACATATTTTAATGAGTGTGTGTTTTTATTTAGAAAATTCCATCTCTTATCTTTCTAAAGTGATGGTGTGTTTGGGTTTTTCATCTTATAAGTCCCTCCTTGGGTAAAGGTTCCTTGTGTGAGAAAATAGAGTTTCATGGTGTGCTGGGATCCTCTAATCTACCTTGGGTTCTATCATTTTTTTTGTACTAAAATGATTTCTTATCAAGGATCATTAGCTATTGACTTCAGGGAAACAAATGCTTTAAATATTAAGGCTCTATCCATAGGACTTGGAGTAAATCCATTCATATAGTCAGGAAACTTTCGAGGGTGTGGGAAAACCTATCTCTGTTTTTTTCTCTAGAATTTGAATAAGGTTGTTTAAATTTTCTTTTGGAATTTTTCCTCATCATTGTACGTTCCCCTTTTGTGTATTTATTTCCATTTGGTGAGGAGTTTCATTTATTGGGAAACAATTATTGTGGGGTTCCGTCTATGATTTTTGTTTTGATTTAGCTAGTTCTTAATTTTGGGGAGATCCACAATGGGTCTCATTCAGTTTTCTATGGGAATTGGTTTGTGCAAGTTTTTATCTAATGGTAGGGAGTCCATTACAGCCTCCCTTGTTGAGGATTAAGATATATTTTAAATTTGGCCCATTAGAATGTTGATTCATCAATTTTTTTTTGATTTCTGAGTTTCCATTGAATTTGGGTAAGTGTTGGGATTCTTTGGTGTGTACCCCATGGTCATGTTCAAAGCGTTGTTGTGGATTTTGTCGCTTGAGTTTCCCATTGTTTCTCAGGAATTGATTTCAGTTTGTTGTTTTGTTTCGGGAAAGAGGTGTAAGATTCAATTTGGTGGTGCTTGAAAATTTATTTTTTAAGGTTTTTTATTATATAATAATGTAAATAATTAGTCTTTTATCAATAAACTAGAAAATGTTGTTGATTTTTAGGGGCATAAAGCATTTGGTGGGGAGAAATTCCCCACCCAGATTTTTATTTTGGACCAACATTCTAGATTATCGTTTGAACTTGTGTTTCTCTGTTGGTTTATGGGTTTTCCAAGATGAAATTTGGATTTTTGGAGTTTTTTTCACATTTTGTACGACTTTGGTTCATGGTTAGAGGAAAATATGATACCTTCTCCAGCAAGAAGTGGGGTGAGAGTTGGGGTTTGAGGAATGATGCATAGCTTGCACATGGTTTTTAAAACCATGTGGCAAGTGTGTGGAAAGGATCAATGTTTGGATAGAACCATTTCACATGGTTGTCACATGGTTTTTCAAATCGTGTGGCTAAACCATGTAGGTGCCCTATGTGTCTAACGAGGGGCATACAATTGGGTAAACCGTGCATCCTAACCCTTCACAATGACTGGGTTATTAAAAATGTCAAATATATCTTTTTCCCTCTCTTTATTTTTATCCCCAATCTGCTAATTACATCCTCATCATTGTTCTTACTTCCCTACGAGATTTTTTTTTTGTTCTTAAATCCTCTTCCTTCCTCCCATGTGTGTATCTAAGTGTTTTATTCATGTTTTGGTCAATATTTCTTAAGGTGATCGCCTCGTCTATTCTCCCTCCCCCTCTTCCATTATTTTTCTCTTGAGTTCTTATTCCACCTAGTTCCTATGGATACATGGATTTTTTCCCTTGATTTATTTTGGGTATTTTTTTGTTTAATTATCTTTGTGGTTATTATTTATTCCGCATATCTTCCTAAGGTTGTTTCTAGTGTGCATTGTTGAAGTGATGTGAGATTGAGGTAAGATTGCATTTGTGCTTTCCTTTTTTATTTTACAATAACTTATTTCTAGATTTTTTCACCATACATGAATATGTAATAGTTATTTTTTTGAATTATTTTTGTGTGTGAAAAGTGGTGGTTTGTTCCTTGTTTTGTGCTAAATTGAATAATTTTGTAGCGATATTCACACCAAGTGTTTGATAAAACACTTGGTTGGATTTTTCAAGTGATTTGGGATATATATAAGGCATGGATTTTATTTGAAAATGATTTTTTATCATTTTAAAAGATATTTTGGGTTTCATAAATGGGTTTTATAAATGGTTTTGATTTGAAAGCAGTTGATGTTTCATGGTTTTGAAAATGGTTTGACATGTGATGATGGTGTATAGCCCATTATGAATTTTAATGAAAGTGTATTTTTTTTGAGAATGTGGCCAGAGTTCCTAAATAGAATTTTCTTAAATGGTTATGGAATGACATATTATGTGTTTGTAGATTTTTTGTAATGGTTGGTTTTGGTTTTCTGAAAAATAGTGCTTGAGACCTATTTGGCACCTTAGTGAAATTAGTGAAAATGATTTCAATCAAAACCCACCGTGGATAATCTTCTTTCCCTATTTATATTTAATGGGTGTGACATACTTTCTATGGTTTCCTCCTGACATGTTCATATTGAGTCTAATGGAAGATCCTTTCTGTGTAATCCTATGGGATCTATGAGTTTTAAGGAAATAGATTAGTCCTTATAGTGACTCAAGTGATGTCTATTGTTTGAGTTATTATTATATAGATTCACATGATTAGATGCTAGGTTGACATCAGTTCTCTCACCCTCATTATACATATTATCATGGGAACCTAGCATGGTGATTGAATTTTCATAGAATGATTGTTGCACTAGTTAGGATTATGATCTGACTTGTGTCACATAGTAGGGGATATATTGAGTTTTATTTCTACAGAATAGTACCCCTCAGTATATACCATGAATGGGGTAATATTGTGAGGGTTTTATTGATTTCATTGAGTTAAGAATTATTTACAAGATAAATCAATATTTATTAATATTTTTTGGATTATTCACGAGCTCCTAGGTTCACCCATGTCTACTAGAACTTATTTGTTTGTGAGTAATGACTGTGATATATTATTGGTTAGATAATATTGTGTGATATTCTTCCATTTCCCTTTTAGTATGATTGTTGTGATTACTTCTATAGTAGTGTGGATTTATGTGAAGAATGATATACATTTTCAAGTGTTTATGGAAAAATGTTTTGGAAATATTTCACTCTTTCTCTTTTATAAATAGAATGTTAAATTTACCTTTTAAAAACAATATGGTTCCTCCTTAGAACAGAGTGTAGTTTTAAATAGTAAAATAGGAAATGAATTATTTTTTGTTTTAAAGTGTAATTTTTTTGGACAAAAACATAATTTTAAATATTTTATTTAAAACATGATGTTTATGTTACTTGTAATTTAAAGGAAGTGTATTGGGAATAGATTTGTTTGGCACACCAACTGAGTTTCAATACTCATGCCTACAGTTATTTTCTATTTTTAGATTTTGTTTCAGGTTCATCATGGTTTGGATTTACATGTGAGATAGTTGTTTATGGTTCCAGAGAGTTACCCTTATCTTCACACAGAGATGTTGTAGTCATCAGATTCTTGGTTTGGAATTTTTTTATAGTTTTTATTTTATTTTCATCTTTTATAAAATGATGCTAAATTTGGATTTTATATTTGTTTATTTGGGATTATCAATTTATTTATTTGTTTGGTTTATTTATTTATAGTTAGTGAAATAATTCCCTTTAGTTACTCTGTTGATTCTCAACACTAGTTTCTAGAACATGAAAATCGGGAACTCCCTTCAGGCCTTTTTCGGGCCGGCTTGTGTGACCGGTTCAGGGTCGACCTGAGTTGGTTCGTGAAATAACATTTGTTTATGTATCGATTGGAAATGAATAAATTGAGGTACTTTTATGGGGAAAATGGGTGTAGAATAATTAAATTTTTATGTGTTTTTTGGGGAATTACTAACAATATTTTTGTCTTCAATTAGGAGGAAGTGATCAAATTTTATAGATGAAAAAGTGGGACAAAACATTGGAACAGAATGTTAGGTAAGGGATAAGATTATAATTGCATTATTGTTAGGTGAGTTAGGTAGGTAAACTATAAGTGAGACATATATGTGTGTATTTCATACATAATAAGGGTTTTTATCACATTAATGTGGATTTTGTGTTATAAAAAAATACAAGATGCCTCATTTACCAACTTTAACCTAATTAATCATGATTAAAAATTAATCATAGTAATTATTTAATTATTAAAATTATATATGACTCTTTATACAAAAATTTAGGGTTTTGAATCTGATTTTGTAACCCATTAAACCTATTTCAACTTATAAATATGAGAAAATAATACATTACAGTCAAACATAATATATATAAAAAGATTAATAATTTTTTATATATTATGGGTTTTTTACCAATATTTCCCTTTAATTAATTATTTAATGAGTGTTTATATATTTTCTTATGTATTTAAAAATCATATTATAGTCCTATTTTTATGTAGATTAATAAACATTAATTTGAAAAAAAAATTAACACATATATTATTAATTCATTGAAAATGACCATTTTATTTTTACAATGATAATTAATATTTATCCTAATTAATTTATTTCAATGAATACAAATAATAATAGATTTGTTAAATAAATTAGATATACTAATTCTAAATATAAAAAAAATCTTATCAAATAAAATTAATATTTTTTAGTGAAAAATAATTTTATCATTTATGAGTACAAAACATGTTTTTTTAAAAAATCACAAAAAAATATCTTAAGAAATTATTTTTATGATTAATTATAAATTTAATTTCAATTTATAAAATTAAAATTTTAAAATTAAAATTAAATTGTTTTTTTAATAAAATCAAAAAACACAATGAAACTTCATTTTAATTGGAAAATGACTTTTCAAATATTAAATATTTTTATTCTTATTTACTGTCATTTAATAACTAATTATGTGTTTACTAATTATTAATATAAACCATAATGTATCATTATTAATCTTATGTTTCTGGAAATTTAAATTTATATCACATCAAAAGAAGTTTTTTAGAAAAATTATTTTCTAAATAATACATGATATTATCCATAATTTTAGAAAAATTATTAGAATTTCATTCATATGAAAAGTAGAATTTATTTTATTTATTAATATATCTCAAAAAAGTTTTTACTCCTATTTATTCCCACTAATTCAATAAAAATTGTTTTAACAATAATAATTAATTTTTATATTTTTATCTAAAAGGATCATGGTTTTTTTTAGTTTAGTATTGTATGTGGATAAAGCTGTTGAACACAATGACTAATTTAATGGACTCCTTATAATAAAATCCAATGGTGATCCAAACAATGTGAGACAGACAAGAGTTAAGAATGTTTTTTTCCTTTTGAATATTTTTTTACACTAAAGGGTCTCTCCTAGGCCTTATTTTTATTTTATATTTTTATCACATGTTTTATCATTTCCCCCATTTTGATTATTGATTTTTCCATTTTTCCTATGTGCTTTGTGATTTAGTGCATACCCCCTTACCTAATTCTATTCGATTACCCATCTCTTTTGTACATTACCAATGCTCCCCCTATCATCACAACTATTAATTTTTTTATTTTTTTCTAAATCAATTATTATTTTTAGAATTTACCTTTTCTTGTTTTAATATGTATGATAATTTAAATATTATAAAAAAAACTAAGATAAACATTATTAAATTCATACAAGGGTTATAATATTATTATAAAAACATTTATATTTCTTTTTATAAAAACAATTATAATAATAACCCCATTTTTACTTTTAACCTCTCAAAAAAATTTCAACCACAATAAAATTTCAACTGTCAATTTAAAAATGTCAAAATATTCATTAAATTTTAAGGCACTCAAGTTCTTATTATTATAATAAAATTTATAAATCAAACAAGTAAAATTATTTAAACATTCACTAACCAGAAATGATGTGGTTTGTTATGATCTTCGTGTGTGAATTTAACTATTTTAAAAGGAAATAATCAAGTAAATAGGAAAACATTGTTTATGTTTTTAGATATTATTTAATAATTAAGGACTTTTATATTTATTTATTTTAATATAAATGATATATAATGATATGAATGATCCACTAAACCAGTTTTATTTTAATAAATATAAATAGTGTATCTAATCCAAGCTATATGTGATACCCGAATAGTATATGAGTTATGTTTTTTCTAACTAAAAGGGAGTTCTATGATCTTTTTTTATGAAAATTAAAACTATGTGTCTTTATTTATGTTAAGGTATTATTTTCCCATATTGATCAATATAATAAACCAATACTAAGATCGACTGAGGATTCATAACAACTCATCCTTATGTCAGATGATCCCAAGACATATTGACAACATAACAGTTGATCATGTTCATGAATACTCATTATGAAAAAATAAAACTATTCCACATAAATGTATTAATAGGTTTCTATATTATAATAACTATAGAAATAAAACTATTCCACATAAAAAACATGATCATGTTCATGTATATCTACACAAACATTCCATGAATAAAAGACAATGGGAATATGAAAAAATAAGATCTTCATCCACATATCCTCCCTAATCCAAACACCCAATAACCCAACCATCTCTTAAACCAACTAAGATTATCCCTTCCAAGAACATTAATTTTCTATCAATATACCTAATCAAACTCTGGATGCAATAAGTGGACATTCATTTCCACTAAGGTGTCTATATAGTTTTTTATCATGAATACTCCTTATGGATCAATCAATGATTTCCCAACACAATAGTAAATAAATTGTTATATACAAAAAAATATATACTTATTTACATATATATTATTAAATTATTATTTATTAGTTAAATATAAAATGGCCACAATAAGAATATAGCTTTATATTGAAGTATAATAACATCAATCATTTAAATAATTTGTTGAAAGAGTCCAAATCATTACACACCCACTTCAAACCTAATTATATGAATTAAAGATGGCCATGTTAGGATTACCATGATGCACATTATAGTATATCATACACAAATTAACTAGGTTATAAAACTTTTCTAATTGGTAAGTTATGGGTAAATAACCGATTTAATGTACTATAGACTCATACCATAGAAAGGGGAAGATATACACTATGTTGGGGAATTAAAAACCATCTAATATATAGTATGAGTAGTTTAAATGAACATTATGAAAATAAACACTCCCCGATTCAGAATATTGTAATATCGATTAGTATGAATCATTACCATAGGTAAAAGAGTGGTGTTACAAGATCTCTTACCTGTATTAAATATAAAATGATAATGTTAATATATACTAAATTATTAATTCAATAAGTCTGTTAGTATAATTATGGTTCACTAATCCGATACTTGATAACCAAATGGTTAGGGCATGCTAGAGTGGCAATCACTTTTAGAGAAATTGTAAATCAACCAAATTCACCCATTAAACCCAATTATCCATCTGAATAAAATAAGAAAACACTAAATTTAAAATACAAATTATATTTCAAGAAACTTATCGGGATTCATAAATTGGTTTCAAGTCCCCATAAAGTTTCTAGTCAATACTAATTATGCACCATGAAGTGAAAAAACTATGCGGTGTTTGAGCTCTTACTTCTCTCTAAATATGGGTGATCGGTTTTGATTTTTCAGGCCCTGACTAATGTGGGCTTCAATCAATCTTTTGTTGTGTCACCCTCTACACTACCTGCCTAATGATTTGAAATTTCTGAATGGAAAAATTGTTCATTTTTATCTCTCATTTTTCTTGCATTGACATATCACTATCAAGTGATAGTGAATAGATTCCTAGTGGTCATGAAAGTATCCATTCTCAGCCCATCACTTACATTCATATTTTATTAATATGTATAATCTAGAAAAATATTATGTTTAGTGGATGAATCATTAAATTTACACTAAAACAAGTTGAATAGTTGAAGATTTAATTAATTATAATGACCAATAAAAACATGAATGTACATCCTGATTATGGAATGATCAGATATTAAGTGAAGTGTATGTGAGGTGTATCCTCATAATATATTTGAAAAATCGTCATGAAATCTCCACCCAATCCTATCCAAGTTCATTTTTCTTTATAAAGTTTATTTATGAATCTCCTCTCAGCCTCAGATCACTCTACTATTGGACATGTCTTCTTTATTATTCAATTGAGTGAAATAAATATATATTTTCACAAATTATTAAATAATATTTCTTCCAAAATTTAATTTGGTGCAAATTTGGGTTATCAAGACAGGTGTAATTGGAATCTTGAATCACTTATTTGTGGTATGCTCAATGCATTCCATCATAGGAATTAATTTTAGTGACCATTCCCACAATATCCAAATTCTTCATCCCTCCTAGTTATATCAACACATGGATTGTTCATTGAGGAATTTTATGAGTTGTTTATGTAGTTTAGTAAAAGGAAAACTATATAGTCCCTAGATCATGATATTAATCATGTGGATATGAGATGGAATCTATGTCCATAAAATGATCATCTCAACATTCATTCACTCCCCAATGAATGTGATATTGATTCAATGTTGAAATATTGTATCATGGGAGCTATAAATATAAAATTATTTTTCTGATTAATGTAGAGTATGTTGAAGGGAGGACATATTATCAAGGTTGTATTCATTCTATATTGAGTGGATAATGTGTCACAATGTGTTACTATATTTTTTATTGGGGTGATATCATAATGTAGGTATGTAATATGAGACAAATATTCTAATAAATTCATGTATCATTGAGACATTATTCTATCTTGTGTACTAGATACAGTTTCAAGAGTGACCTAAATATACTGTTTTTTTGCGAAAAGATAATGAATTAACTATTGAGGGTATATTATATAGACAAAAGTTTTGTTATATGAAGTCTTTGAATTCCCCCAAAATAATTTCATCACAAGATGTAGTACATTAGAGGGACATTATAGTGTGTACTGAGTTTCCAAAAAATATTATTTTTTCAATTTATCATGCATTTAAATTGAAGAATATCATTTTTAGTTAGAGATTTTCATATATGTATGTGAAATTGCAGTTGTGTCTCAAGTTAATGAAACCATAATGATTTGTTTTATTAACTGGATATACATTTTGAAATGGATTGAATAAAACAATCAATGGAATTGGTGAGTTGGAATTTGATTTCATTCTTGATTAAAAGATATAAAAAGTGGTGATTATTAGGCTATTAATATGGAATCATAGTGATTATTGGAGAATTGGTAAGGATTTATAGTTTTGATTATATGATTTTAATATATTTATTGTGATGTTTTGAGTATTGTTAATGTTTTATCATTTAATTTAGCTTGAGTTTTTTGGATGCATGGAAGAAGATTCGAACTCGAATAAATAATTTGGTTATTTAATAAAAAATAAACAAATATATAATTTCAGAGTCAGGGATTCAGATGCCTTGTAAAACATGTATTTTGGATAAGAGGGATGTACTTCATAAGATTAAATTTACTATTATGAATATATTATTGGTTTATTTTATATCAAAGTAAATAAAAAAGATTCCAACCATCATCCATCCACATGATTCATATATACCACTATGAATTAGTAGATAGGTTTAAAAATAGCTGGATGAGAGTAGTGGTTGAAGAGAAGGAATCACATGTAGCATGGACAGTGCTGAGTAAGATAATAGATCTATTTACATGGTTTCATGGTTACTGAACACCCAGGGATAGGCCTAAGGGATTTTTTTGGAGAATTGATTTCACATTTGGGGTAATTAAGTATCCTTAACCCAAATTATCCTTTGATTTGGGATCATGAAAATAGTGGGTGCTAATATTTTATAAAAAAAACTCATGTGAAAATAATTCTAACTATATCATTTTGTTTGTTGTCTATATTCATCTTGAGAATTCCTCATTGGAGTATCTTAAATCGTGTCTGGTTACCATACATTACAACTTCTACAATCCAAGATACTTGAGTGGAGTCTATAATTAAATATCTAGTTTTTAAGTGATGATTGTGGTGTTTGAAGAAATATATGAAGTGTGAATCATAAAGAAACCACATCTCATAATAATGTGTTGTGATGTATTGGAATTTTGTTGAAACATAATAATAAAGTTCATCATTCCATGATAAATGAGATAAATCCTAGAAATTCATAATGATAATCAGTTGATGGAATCATAAGGATAATTACCTAGCCTCATAAGGTTCACCAATCGAGCACATAATGTTGGATTCCATAACTTTTTAGATTTTAAGGTTGGTAAGGACTTATTATAAGGTTGAGTATTATAATTTTGCAACTTGTGAGGTGGATTGTTTTATTTTTTTATCACAAGATCATTGAAATATAAATTATGGAGTAAGAATTAAATTATTAATATATGTGATCCGAGATTAAATATATATTTTTCCAGCCATAAAACAAGTTTTTTCCACAAAGGAACATTATATAACATGTGATGGTTCTAAACAACTACAAAACTCAATTCCACAAAAATATTATTTTACTGCAATATATATGGATGCCAAAATCAATTGTGCTAAAACTAAATTATCATTTGGTAGAGTGTTATGCTACACTTTAATTTTAGTTTCTTATTTTATTCTATTAAAATTATATATAAAATATCATCTCATCATTCATTTACTCCCCATTTCATTTAATTTCAATTAATTAATGAATTTTTTTATCAGGTCAAATTGGATTGTTCAATCATATATCTAATTAATACAATGTACATTGATATAAAGACATAATGTTAGAGCCAACTTAATGATAAAATTTTATATTGAAATATTCTAGGAGTATTGGTGTAGGATTCATTAGGGTGATGTTTTAATGTAAGGATTTAATTAAATATAGTTTCAATAAATAATTCTAGAAATATTGAGACTTAAGGGTATGCTGGTAAGCATACATGATGCAAGGAGTTGTCTTGATGTTAACTTGGGTGGTGAATAGAAGATGTGTTTCATATTTAGGATAAAATTTCCTAGCCTTTTTTAATGTTTTGTTATACTTTGAATTCCTTAAAATGAGTGTATCGTAATGTGAAGTGAATTGGAAGGACTTCATAGTGTGTGTCGGTTTGTCATAGTGTATTTATTTTATGAAATATATTTCATTTTATTTTTTATACATCATTGGTAGTGAATCCTTATAAATTGTGTATGACAGGTTACATTAGTGCCTCAATACCTTTTCTAGAATTTACAAGATTTTTTTATCCCCTTAATCTATTCTCAATATTTATCACTTGGATCCACTATAATTATGGCGTATCACCAAATTTCAATGAAGACTATGTTAATTTCCAATATAGTCAAATGTTGTTTTACTATAATTAAATATTTTATCCAAAAATAATAATAAATTAAAATAAAATTCATTGAAATTAATAAAAGAATTAATTAGTCTCAAATATATATATTACATGATGAAAAATATTTAATTGAATGTATAAATGTGCGTTTATATTTTTATGAAGTCAGTATTTCAAGTATATGTTATAAATTACATGAATTATCATTAAACTAATTATTTCCAATTTTTTATTTATAAAACCCAGACATATATAAAAATTTATATGTACGTGGTCATTTTGAAGGAAATAAATAAAAATTAAACAAAAAATGTTTAAAAGTAGTGTGAAATTTTTTGGTTATATGATTTACGTACTTAATAAACCTTTAACAATTGTTGATGTTATAAAACTAATTTTAATATATTAATCAAAATACTAAAGTGAAAACTATGATCATGTAATATTTCAATAATTGAAACCATCATAATTAATGTATAAAATGATAAACATTACTCTATGTAATACATTATCTATCATATCTACAAATCATAATTTGATATTTCACATAATTATGACATAAAAAAAGAGTAGTCCAAAAATACTAAATTATAAACTCCATTCAAGCATATTATAAATAAGATAAATATGGAATAATAAATGGAATGTTATTTCCCTCTAAGAGTTATAATAACCAGATTTTCCAAGAATATTCCAATATGTAGATTCATCCAATGTTTCACTAGTTATAACTAACAAGGCAATATGCATTGTAAGGATAGAAACAATATTATATTCTTATTATATTAATATGTTATTAAGTATGGTGTTGTTTAAAACAAATAAAATCTTGTATAACCAAACTACATATAACATGATACCTAAATATCAATTTGGTTATACAAATTAGATAATATGTTAATTACCTAATTAGGTTTAATTTATTAAACTTATTATAAGAAAAAGGTATCCATTTGAAGAATAGAGATTTAAAAAAAAGTTATCCACTTTAAATCTAATTAAATTAATTAATATTTCATATTTACTTGGAAATCATGTATAAGGAATTATTATGATATATGATATGATTTAAAACATTTTCTTTAAGAATAAAAAGGCATTTTCATGAAAAATATTTACAAGAAGACTAATTTTACAAAGTAACAGTTTTTTCTGAAAGTTAATTCTTGAATCTACATTTATAATAAAAAATCAGTCTCTATTTAAAACTTTTTGTTACTTTTTAAAAACAATTATTTAGTGAAAAAATAATTTCTACTCACTTGAATAACTAACCCATTATCTTCTCATTGATGTAATCACATAACAAAATGTTATACCTAAATTTCTACTTATAATTAATTTGTATTATAGATGGAAGTAATGATCTCAAACTGTAGAAAATTACAGGGATTATGAAAGTATTTTTATCAAAAATAAAATAGCCTATTATCTGTCATGTTCTATATTTTGATCCATTTTTTCTAACATATGACATGTACCTTAATTTATGCGATACCTTTACCTCTATGGGTTACATGAGCATGCTTCAATTTTATGAAAAAATAGCTACATAAACAATTAATAATTTTTTCTATTTAAAAATTAAAATAAATACATTTCTATATATATAGAAGGATAAACATGGCCTCATAGTAAAACCAATGTAAAATTCAACAACAAGATTAAAAATTAATCAAATACACAAAACACTAAAGGGAACTTTCTATTAAAGGTGAACTTTATTTTGAATAACTCAGTAGTTTGTATTTTTAATTTATATTTAAAATCATAATGTGTATTTTACTAAATAGGGAAATAATGATTAAAATAAAATATATTTTAAAAATAAAAAGGTGATAATAATTATCATATTATACTATATTTCCTTTGAAATATCACTCATTGATAATTTTTGAAACCATTTTTTAGATATTATTATTAGTTTTTGAAAAGAATTTGTAGGAATTTCAAAAGAGTCGACTAAGTATTCACCAAAAGAGTTCAAAATTACAAGAATAATCATTAGTGATAGTCTATGATACATTTGATCACTGAGAATCCCATAAAATATATTTCATAAAAAAAATTATTTAAAGAAACCAATTAAATCAATTATCAGAAACCAATAATTTTATAAAATATTAAAGACCTATAAATATAATTCTAAAAAATCATTTAATGTTATTGAAACTAAAATCCACAATTAAAAGATGTTAATCATTTTCCAACTTCACCCAAAAACAAAAAATCCCTAAAATAATTCACACCTAGATCACTCTATATCAAAGTAGTGATAAATAGATAGAAAAATACTCGTAAAAGATTCCTATACCCAATATAAGTGGAATCACAAGGATAATATTTGATTTCACCAAGCCATTGTGTAATTATAATTTCAAATATATAACCATGATTGAATAAAAAAGATAAGGGAAGTGAGAGGGAGGAAGATATGAGTGGAGAATACCTACCATATATTTTGTGACAAATAAAAACCCATATGTTTCATATATTCAACCAAATTGAAGGATGGAAAGAAGAATCTCAAGAGGATGCTGAGGAGAATCTATTGAATACCTAAGAGAGCGTTGATTAGTGAAACCCAATGAGAGGGATAAAAGGATGAGAAAAAGTCCAAAGTGCCTGAATTTTCGTATAAAAATAGGCTAGTAAAATAACCATACATTCATAGGCCACCAGGTATATAGGGGAACCTTTAGTCCCATCACTCTTCTAAATATATTACCGAGTACCTAATACCTACCATCATAAACTCAGTTCCTCCAATAGTTTTATAATGTAGCTGTAATTACCTATAAGACATTAGTGAAACCTAAATCCCCAATAGAAAATTGTTTCACATCAAAAAACACATATCTTACCATCCTCACATATTATAATTCAAAATCTAATCCAAAAAAAAATTGTCCCATTATCCTAAGAAGCATAGGAGAGAGTATACAACAAATGTGAGGGAGGCGAGTAAGTAGTCACATAAACCACTAATTATCACTTTCTCACAATGTGATTCCAATAATCAATCAGTGATAAATGATCTAGATTTTGGTTAAGTGTAAAATAAAGTTTAACAATGAAAGATCACACACGAATACAAAGGTTTTCTAAAAGCTTCACGCACCCTTATTATCATGGGATAACACTCAGTGTGAAGTGATTTCAATCTCTAAACATATGTTACAATTTATTCTGAGAGGTACAATGAAAGGTGAAATATATTATCTTAATATTTGACTACAATATGAATAAAAAGATCTAATAAGTAAAAAATATTCACATAGTATGCCAGAACGTCAACCAAAATACGGGATTGTTGTAAACCTTTTTTTCCTCCACAAAATCTTGCTTGGTCCTCCGAAGAATTGCTAAAAACCATCCTAGATACCATAGTACCCTGATACCTTTTCTATATATGAATCCACCTAAAGGGAATTAATAATCCCCATGTGTGGGTGACTAGCACATTTAATCATACAACATTAAAATGGAACAAATTTACAACAAAACAGCAGAAGATAAAAAAGACAATTTTTATGATCAACACTTCCAAAGGATGATAATACTAAAAAACATGTATCATGATACCCAATTAAATTATAATCATCCTAATAGAATTTCTACCAAATTTAATGACATTAATGTATAAAAATATTCAAAACAATAATGTGTAATAGGTGGAAAATAGCTCCACTGGTCACCATAATCAATCCGTGGTCCAAAGGATCAAGAACATTCACCAACTCCAAGTGGCGCTTTCCCTTTTCTTAGACAATGATTAAGAAATCCTATAAACACCCAAAAGAAAATGTAGTGTGTGAGTTATAATTATTAGTAGGGTCTCACAATGTATTCGATAATCAATACCATAACGATTAATGATTTATGGTATCAGTTTAACTAAAACAAGGCATCTCATTTTAAATTCATATTTTAAACCAAAACAATCATTCATAATCAATGGATGGAATATATATCAAAATGGTTTTCAAATAGGATAAAGTGAAACTTTTATATAAAATATCTTATATAAATCTGTTGGAATGAATAAATAAGTTCAATAAATCAATAAAATGCAATAGAAATTTAAGTATAGAAAGAACCCTTCTAAAAAGCACTATAGTACCTTAGTTTCTTGGTAATAGGATCCTCACACTACACATTAATCAACATGGATCTAGATATATATACAATAAAATAATCACCCCATTCAAGAAGCCACTATAGGAAATCAAACTACACCTCGTTAGGGGATCCACTACATGAAATCAAACCAATATTGGTTCATTTAGTGTTGTCATAGTAAGTATATTTTATAGTATATCAGGTTTCTAGAATGCTTTTACCAGTTACCTACTAAGTACTTAAAATTATATGTGCCTCAAATAATTAGTCAATCAATCAAATTGGCAATAATCCATTTCAAATTATTTCAAAATAATATTTCTAAATTTCATTTTCAACATTTCCTCACAATTGAATACCCAATCTTAGGTTCTCACCAATTAATTCCATTTAAAATAAATTTTCAATTTAATAAATTTTTTCAAAATCAACATCTAATCATTTCATAACAATTATTTCAAAATAAATACATCATTTTTCATAAGTTCACCGAAAAGTTTCTATTCCATTGAAATTGGGGATTCTCTCAAATAAGATGCCCATTTCAAATCAAAGATAATATCATATAAATTACATTATTTTTAATCATTTAAAATATCTTTCCAAATGAATCATGAAATATAATAGTTTTATTGAATGAAAAATATTTATGGAAGTACCTAACTTTTCATCAAGGGATAACAATGCTCAACACCCACAACGAGAAATTCCAATTAAGAAAAAAGGTGCATATCATATAGGAACTCAACCAATAATAAAGATACAAGAAAACCGGTTTTAAATACATAAATTAAATTTAGATATATAAAATTATAAGGTGGAGAGATAGATAGATCAATAGAAACCACAAAAGAGGAGATCCATACAACAATATGAGATCGATTGGGATCAATATTACTTCGATCCCATAATAAAAGGATTTAGATGAGTCAATTTAACCTATCGAGAGGCTCCAAGATCCAAAAATATGTATTAGGATTTATTAGGGTGATTAGGTATCTTAAACAGGTTTTTGGGGATTTTAGTCAATTTTTTTGTAAGTTTAAAAACCCACAGACATGGTTAGATAGACAGGAACAAGGTTATGGAAACCATGAAACATTCATGCACCCCAACTGTATAGAGAACATAGTTTCCCATAGTTAGATTCATCGTTTAGGAATCCATGCCCCAACCATGCATCCCCCACTATCTGGGGGTGCATGATTTTCACTAGGGTATAACAGTTTGGTAAAAATGAGCACAAACCGTACATATCCCAAAAATCCCTCCATAGTTTCCAAATTCTCCCAGAATGACCGTAATGAAATACCCAACATAAAGGATATCATAAAAGAGTCAATTAATACCTAAAATAAGGTAACTATATGTTTTAACATCCCAACCATAAAACATTTCTACCCCTCGTAAGCCTTTCAAGAAAGATCCATATCAAATAGATTGGACCACTTCTCTTTCATTAGTGCCACATGCTTCCATGTGTCATGAAAATCAAAACCAGGCTTCCATATCACATAGTCCAAAGTTATCATCGTCCCACAAAGTAAATTTTTCTCAAAATTAACAATACATACTAGATACTAAGTCATAGGTAAATCACTCTCAAAATCTAGATCCACCCAGCCAATGATATGATAAGGGTCATAAAGATACTTCTTAAGCTAAAATTCATGGAACACATTATTTATTGATTTTAACTAAAGTGGATGGGTAGAATAGTAATCCACACTTCCAACCTTCTCAAAAAAATCAAAATGTCCCAAAACAATTAGTGTAATAATTCACTATTTACCAAGCTGTTGATGAACCAAATGATGTGAAACTCTCAAAAACATTTTCTCACCATATGAAAAATCCAATGGTCGCCTACAATGGTAAATATAGGATTTATCCCAGCTATGTGAAGTCAACATTCACTAATGAATCAACTAAATCTTGTTCAACATCTCTTGAAACAAACATGGTCCAACTAATGAACTTTAACCATCCCTAACCAACAAAAATAGATATTTAGAAGGTTGATTATATGAGGCCCCCAAAGGATTCATCATAATTGTATATAGTCAATTGTTATTATATGAAAACTAAACCAACCCCAAATTGAAATCCCAAGATCAACAAAAATAAAGGACAAATGCATGAATAATTTACTCAAGAATTTATATAGATTTTCAAATCTATCCATCCATTTTTCAATGACATTTCTTACTCAAATGTACCTAAGATCCTAGATCCTCCCAGTGTCCTCTCTGAAAGTGATAAGTAAAATAGGGATCCCGAACTAAGACTACAGAAAAAGGAATTATTTTAAATATGATAATATCCTACACATATAGACATCCCAAATCCATAATTTTGGTTACATAATGAATGGTAAAGAAATGATTTTATTCCTTCACATGATTGATCAAAAACCATATCACATTATTTTTATAAGGGTCACATGGAATCCTAAATGAAAATTCAATAGAAATATTGTCCCACAACCATGTCTGCGTTGGATGTGCCTAAAGAAAATCTAATGGTATTTGGTGCTCAATGTTAACCTATTGACATGTTTAAAAATGAGAAAAAAAGTTGGTGATGTCCCATATCTAACCTGGTAACCAAAATCATCACAGTAAATCATAGAACATCTTCTTTGTTCTATGCTGCACTACCCACTGAGAAAAATTCAAATACTCCATCACACCCTTCATTGTGGAAAAATTTACCACAATCCAATTATGAAAAAATAGGATTCCCTCATAAGATAAAATCCAATCACCAAATGTATCACCACCATAAAGAGTGTTCTTAATTACATGGAATTATTTATCAATCTTTTGTTCCTAAAGAATCATCTTGAGAAGAGAAGAGGTCATCTAAACACTAGATAAGATATCCATGGCCTCTTCCTCCTGAAATCCAAGATGAAACTATAAAAAATGAGACTTTAAATCCTACTCCTCTATTGATTCTTTCATTACTTGTATTGGAAATTTCTTAATCAAATCATCAACAATGAAATTTCCCTTACCTGAGGTGTAAAAAATATCAAAGTAAAAACATTACAGATACTCCACCCAATTCTACTGATGGTGGTTCAAATATTTTCTAGGGAATATATTAGTAAATATTTTGCGTTCTCAAAAATGGTAAACCGTTATCAGAAAATGTGATGTTGAAAACTCTTAATAGCATGCATCATAACTATTTTCCCGAGGTCATGCATTGGGTAATTATTCTCATGTAACCTAATATGTTTGGATATATAGGCTACCATGTGATCACCATATATAATAACGCTGCCCAAACCCAGAACAAATGCATCATAGAAGACCAAATAGCCCTACCTTGCTTTGTAAGTGCCAAAATAGTGTAGAAGTCAAAATACTTTTCAAATAATCAAATAAGCTTGCACATTTTTCATTTCATAATAACTTCACTACCTTCTAATTGAGGTCGGTCATTAGGGAAGAAAACATTTAGAAATATTTAACAAACCTATGGTAATACCCTCACTAATCCCATGTAACATTGTATCTTAATAATATTATATGGTCAACCCCATGTCCTAGTTGCCTTCACCTTCTGAGGATCAATAGTAATAACATATTCTGGTACCATGTATCCCAAGAAGTTCACTTCATGAATCTATAAACTACACTTTTAAAGCTTCATGTAAATTAAGTTATCTATCAATATTTTTAGAACTGTTCTCAGATTATGTGAATTATCCTCCTCATACATAGAGTAAAACTGAATTCCATTCATTAAATCCACCAAGATTAAGTCAAGGTACTCATGAAAAATCATGTTCATAAAATCCATAAAGACTATAGGAGTATTTTTTTAGAATAAATAATATTGAAATATACTCATTATGGTTATACCTATACCTAAAGACAGTCCTTTGAATGTCAAATTCCTTTATTCTGAATTGGAGATAATCATATCAAAGATAAATATTTGAGAACCACTTTTCCTCTTTAACTAGTTAAATAGATCATCAATCCTTAGTAATGAATATTTTTTCTTTACCATTTCTCGAATGTGTTTTAGATATTAAACATAGTGGCAAAGTGTTTCATCATCTTTTTTTCATTGTGGACAGGAATCACCCAATTTGGAATATATGGGAATATACGAACATTCTATAACATATCATTCAATTGATTCTTTAACTATTTCAACTTTGTTGGTTCCATAATGTTATAAGTAATAGATATTGGTTGAGTACTAGATAGTAAATCAATAGATAACTCTACCATCTTTCAGGTAACAACCTAGTGAAATCATAATGAAATATGCCAAGAAATGTGAAGATGACTGGATGCATATAATAACTCAAATATTATCACTCTGATTCAAAAGGAAACACAGATATTACTTTCCCAAATTTTGAATAATAAGGTCTAACTCAACTAAACCCCGTGTCCCATTTCCCTAAAAAACATGGAGCACCCCATTGGGTGCATTAAAGAATACATACAGAATAAAATATTCAATTTTTCCTAATTAGAAATGATCATATCTATCTCGAGATTGACATAAATATTTTTCATCTCGAGAACAAAAAAATCCAACAAAGATAAATATTTAATAAATAGAACACACAAGAAGGACAACAAAGTCCCTGTTATCTCTTTGTTTTAAGGGGTGTAGAAATATCCATCACATAAGAAAAAACCTCTATATGATGATTTAGATGGTTTGGAACATGAGTCAATATAATTTTGTGAGATAAACTAATATCAAATAAATTATTCACTAAATATGAAGATATATTTATGACACCTATCACGGTTTCTAGGCCTATATCAGGTTCCTTTGAGACTCTTCCACTTTGTGAAGAAGCTTTATTTTGGATGGATGTGGTTGGAACCCCTTAGATCTCGAAGCATCTAACTGCACCGCAGTACCATTAGGTGTTGATGAACCCATTCCATGGAACATAGTAGAAACTATATGGCATAATTTCTATATGTGCTGTAAATGACTACACAAACCACAGATAATGGGTGCTTCAACACAAACATGACGTTCCAAAGGATCAGATAACAACTGAGAAGGAGGGAGAATCATCTTTTCACTTTTTATAAGATTCAAAACTTTAAAGAAACTTAACCCCTTTAACCTGTTATGATTTAAATTCTAATCAAAATTTAGTAAATAAACATGCATTAAAAAGTATGAAAGAAAGTAAATAACACTAGATTTACAATATTCTGCCTCAATTTGAGAACCTACATCCTTCTCGTAGCCAATCTCATAGATCTATGGAAATCCAATATTATAAAGAAGTGAATTGAACTAGTGCCAGCTCCTATTAGAAAACTTATGTCCCCCAATAGGAAGGATTATACAGACTCCGAATAGTTTACAATGTTGGATTGTAAAAAAATTTAGTCAAACAAAAGAATAAAGACTTTGTTGAAACTATTCCATAATTTCCTAGACTGAATCCTTAGTCCGATTTACCTAGATACGATTTTATCAATCTGATGAGTCTAGATATAATTCTATCAATACAATTAGTCTGGATATGATTCTCTTAATAAAATGAGTCTGGATATGATTATATCAATTTGATGAGTCTATATCTAATTCTCTCAATATGATGAGTCTAAATGTAATTATCTCAATATGATGAACTCAATGTAATGAACCCATTCTAAATCCAAAAAACTCACACTGTGCTCAAATACTCAATATGTTGTACCTCATTCTAATTGACTCAATATGATCTTCTCAGTACAATATTTCTCAATCCGATAAACAAACGAGATCTCTAGATGGTAATGAATTTCACTTGACTTGTTCAATGCTCTTCCTTTTCAGCTTGTGTGAGAAGTCCACAATCAACAAATTATATAAGAAATCATTTATAGGAGATAGAGAAAACAAAATCGGGAAACTAGAAAACATTCATCGCTTCCTCGAATTTTAAAATCTTTGAGAATATCTTCCATTTAAAACTTCAACATTGACTTCTTAAATCCAACATATATTACTATGAGATTTATGAAAAATTGAATTTCATGTTTTAGCTCTTCAACAATTCATAAAACGTGTGTAATTTTCTTTTTGAGTCTTCTTCATAATTAGATCAATATGATAATATTTCTTTTATTGTGAATCTGAATTCTCTATAATTTTCAGTGAATTTTTATTTTATATTCTTATTAGTGAAACTAAATTTTTTATCCATATCAATGAATATAAATTCAGTATCCTTCTTAGTGAATCTTAATTATGTATCCTTCTTAGTGAATCTCAATTTTGTATCCCTCGCAGTGAATTCAAATTCTGTATCCTTCTCATTGATTCCAAAATTTGTATCCATATTAGTGAATATAGATTCTATATAATTCTTAACACATTATGATTTAATTATCATTATGACGGAATTATCATTAATATAGAATAATCAATAGGATTCATATCCCATTATGATGAAATCTCCATATTGAAACCTTGAAATTCTGAAAACAACTACACCGTCTCTTGAAAAAAAAATATCACGAAAGTTTTCATGATTTGTAATTACTTTATAATCAGAAAGGCATTGTCTGATTTGTTTATGAAGAATGGAAAAATTCATACACTTGACTTTACTTTCTTCAAAAAACATCTTCAGAATCATTATGCCTTCTTCACTAAAAAAATTCTTTCATACAAACACAACACCTTATTTATTTCCCTAATTAAAGAAAAGAAAAGATTCTAGTATATATAAATTTATACATCTAGTTCATTAGGATTTAATGATATGAATACAATATAGATAGTTATGATAATCTTAGTATAGAAAAAAAGTATTTATGTTAAAAAAAACATTTCTCCCCCTTTAACATTGGAATCAAACATTTATAAACGTTCAAATGTCTAGAAAACTCTGAGTATGATGAATATTCATTACAATAGATATGGGTCCAATTCCTTAAAATTAGAAACATTTGTATACAAAAATTTTAGTTTTCAAATAATACCAAAAAATTTATAAAACAATTTATCATAAATTTACTTTAATGTCCCCCTTTGGATTTATTGATATCTCTTGTTAACAACTTTTCGAACTCATAATTTTTTTCCCAACTTAGATTTTCTAAAAAACTCCAATTTTATACATTTATAAATACATATCCCTTCTCAAAATAGAGTTTCCTAACACTGCACTATTGCAATAAGTATTATTTTTAAGCAATTCTATCCCTCAGTGGCAAGAAATTTTTGTGGCCATGTAAAGATAAACTCTACTCACGTTACTTTTCACACTTTCTTTTTTCATTCCCACATTATTTATTTTCTCACTTGGTTTTTACCTAACTTTTTTCTCCTCCCCAATATATGATAACCAAATATTTGGATTCATAAAAAAAATATTTCTAAAAACTACTTACAAAGTAAAAATTCGTTACATTCTCTCCCCCTTTGTCAACATAATCCAAAGGAATGCAGGTGTTTTCTTACTTATGTTGTTTAGGAAGACATGGGAGTAGGATGAACATGAAGTTTCATCCTCAATTTGACAAAACATTATTTCAGCATTGGTTTTATAAAGATGTCAGCAATCCGATAAAATATTGCAACGTATTCCAAAAAAAACATATCTAGCAACAAAATTCTCTTTTATTAAGTGAAACTTTATATCAATGTGTTTTGTTATAGAATGTTAGACAATATTTTTAAAAAGATCAATTGCACTCTTTTTATCAAAAAGGTTGTACAATAGTTTAGAAACATCCAATTTCAAGTCTTCCAAATGAACATTCATCCACAACATTTCAGTACAAGCTTGAGTAGCTACAACATATTCAGATTAATTTGTGTTCAAATTTACGGAAATTTATTTCTTACTATGTTAACTCAACAGAATTCACATAAGAAAAATTATTCCTCTTAACGTTTATTTTATATCATTAAAATCACCCACCCAATCGACATCAGTATAACTGGGAAACATTATCTCACTATTTCTTATGTATAAAAACCTATGTGAAGTTGTTTGTGTTTCCTTGAACATTTTTCATGTAATAATAATATTGTATGGATTTACTTCAATTAATTTTCATGTTATACAAACCATGCTTTCAAAAATAAAATCAATCCATGTTTTATTCAATTAAACAATAGGAATGATTACATAGAATGAAGAAAAAAAGACCATGAATTACCTAGAATTCATACATGTGGACCAATCACGTTCACTGAAAGACCCCAAAGCACCAAGAGCACACCAGAAGAAAAGTGGATTTCCTTCGAATCCTCCACGACTAAGAACATTATAACCAGAACCGCAACAATTATACTGAGGGTTAGAGGGATAAAGAGCACCATATTCCTTGTCTCATTGTTTGAGTATGGAAAACCCCAATCTCGTTTTTATAAGGCCTTAATTCTAGGATTTCCCCTTTAGGTGACCGTTGGATCTCTAACGACAATAAAAAATTTTAGTTGTTTTGAATTATAGTAATTATATTTCATGTATTTAAAAAAATTGAGATTATTGAGTGTTTTAAGTTAATGTAATATCTTTTAAACATGTTGGTAATTAAACACATCTCTGTATTTTGGAAGAATATGTTTTTTATGTTTTAAAATGGATTTGAAAATTCAAATCTTGCACTTTAAAAAAACACCAAGAGAAGTAAGCATTATGTTTTCGAATTTGGAAACACGTTTATGAGTACGTTTTTTAATTAAAATTTATACTATAATTTGATTAGTTTATTTTAAAACATCCAATGTTTAAAATAATGTGGGATTTTTTTTGAAAATAAAAGATATTCATTATATAATTAAACTGATTATGTGCAATTTTTTTCATTTCTATGATTATATAGATTATTTTTAATGTTGGTTTAGTAAAAAAAATAAACCCCATTGGGGCCAACCCTCTAGTTGGGATGAAGGAGGAAACATGTTCTAGGAGGACGAGCCTAATCCTTCAACCTCAACATGAGCCAGCCTATGGGCATGTGCCCACGTATCAAGCACGCACGGAGGAACCGAGAAGTGTGCCTCCATGTGGGGAGGAATGGCTGCAAGGGTGGGTATAGAGCACATCCGATGAACACCGGTACGGGGTGATACTGGGAGGGAGGGAAGGATAATTCTGAGCTAAGACTATGAGATCTGAGCTTATAAGGGATTTGTGAAACACATTCCGTTTTGATGTGTGATGGAGTTTTTTTAGGCGAGATGCGATTTAGGCTGTCCGATCATGCCATGCACGATCTGGACCATCTGATTGGTCTAACCTTTGAAAATCTACCACTGCGACTTTACCTCTGTGTTTTCCCCAGCCACCTGATCACACCATGTTTCAATCTCATTCATATGACCATTTTAAGAATCAGTGTCCACTGTAGTTGTTCAATCATGTTCGCAATATAATCTCAACACTCTATTATTTTTTAAGAAACTGGACTCACCTTGACCATCCGATCTAACCCCACTTAATCAGAGCCATTTATTTCTTCCTCAGTTTTATTATTAACAGCGTCCTCTTCGTTGCACCAAACTAGGGGTCACCCGTTGTTCTTCCTTCTTCCTTCTTCTTTTTTCCTTCTTCCTCGAAATTTTTCACATTTTTCTTCGGATCAGTCATTGATTACTACAATATGTATTAGTTTATCTTCTATTTTTATTTTAAATTTTCCCCACATTTGAATTTCAACAATCATTATATGTTTTTATATATATATATATATATATATTAACCACCATTCGATTTCATATATTTTAAAATAAAATGTTAGATTTTTTTTATTTTAGTCCAACCATGAGTCTTTGTTTATAATCTTGTGTTTGAAATTTTATATATAATATATATATATATATGCATACTGGATATGTATACCCCATATTTGAACCTATAATTTTTCTTGTTTTCTTCATCTCAACGTGCTAATAACCCCTGGCCCAACCACCGTGCACCCCTGAAGTCAAGTAAGGGATCAATTTTCTATGTTTTCATTTTTGTAGAACTCTTATATTCTTGTGTATATATGGATATATATATATATATACATATAAATTTTGATATGACTTCTAACCCTTAACTCACACGGGATTTTCTAAATGTATTTTTGAGTATATAACACAAGTAAGGGATTTTATACTTCAACTTCTACATAAAAATCCTTCTTATCTATTTTCAAGTTTCATGGATAATATAAGTTTATCCTAACCCATTTTGAAGTTTCAAAATTAGATGTATACTTATATATACTATTTCCATACATAATAAATCAATTCAAGTTATGATCTTTGAAGGGCGGTCTTTTGTTTTTAAGTGTTGATTCTCAAAACATAAAAAACAAGCAAGGGGTATAATTCATCATGTTTTTTTGTATAACCTTATTTCTAATTCATGAATGTATGGTTATGTGTAAAAGTATATATATACATATATATATATATATATATATTTGATTACAAATGAGTTTTCACAACACCTATCCTTATTGATTTAAATCATGTTTACAAAGAATACAATAGTTGCAAGAATTTATTAAATCTTATTTTGGGTTTTGGAGATCCCTACCATACACTTTGTATATATATATATAGGTATATATAAAATATTTTTCTATGATTTTCCAATCCACATATATTCTGAGCTTGATTTCTCAAGTAAGTTGTATAATAGTTTTTTTAAGTATTAAAATTCATTCATGCATGAGAACACATGATTAATTATTATTATTTTCCCTACAAACTTCACAAGAAATAATCCATACCCAGTATTCCAATTTTTCATAGTAAATGCCTTTGATTATTTAAGGATATGTTTTAATATTTTATATAACAATTAAAATTGCATGGATTAAATGGGTATCCCAAAGGAAACACATGTAAAAATGTATTTTGGAAAAGGTCACATTATTAAGGCATTAGTGCAAGAGTTTTTATTTCAAGTGACAACCCATTATTTTATATGTTCTAGTTCTTACTACTTTTTTAGTGGTATTCTATTTTAGTTCATGCATGTCGTGGTTAAATATGAAGCCAACAAGTCTAGTTATTTTTACATTTATGGAATAATCCATTTCAGTTATGAACATGTATGTAAAAGGGTTATGGAATAAGAATGTATGTATGGGACCTTATGAATGTAACACCACACCATACATGTGAGGAATTATTGGACTTAAATGATGGGATGGGTGTAGCCAGAATTATATAGTGCTCCAATGCATTGGGTAAAGGTGAGTGTCATGAGACAGAAGCTCTTGGACTTGGGGGAGGGGATAGGGAAGGTGTTTGGGCAATGTTTAGAGAAGTATTGGATCTTGAGAGGTGTGAAGAAATGCAGGTGTGAAGGGTGGCTTTTATAGTTGATGGGAGAGGGGTTTCCATAATATAAAATTCATTGGTTTATTATTTCCCCAAAAGACCAAGAATAGTGAGTCTTGAACGACCAATAATAGTAATTTTATAACGTAATACCAAAAAAATTGGTCTTTCATCAGAATATAATCACACATGACTCTATAATTAGCTTATTTAGCTTATTTTGTAAATTACAGTATTTCACTATTCATCAAAAATTCAATTATCTCAGAAAAATCCCAAAGATTTACCCCAACCAATTTTCGACGTGTAGAATCCGGAAATGAAGTCCATTTTTCAAAAAAAAAATCTGAATATTATTAATTTAATATTTAATTAAAATCAAAATTTACTTAAAAATAGTTTTTAAGATTAAAACCAATTTTATAGTGCTTTCAAAAATTACGTAGGGTCTTATAAAATTATCTAAAAACTATAATAAATTGATTCAATAATTCATGAAAACATTTTATGGAAATAAATATTATTTTAAAGTAATTAATTAATTATAATTAATTATTTATGACTTACAAAATATGAAAACGATTACTAAGGTCAAATTGTCACTTTCTAAGATGTATAAATTTTATTTTATTATTCATAGGTAATGTTACTCTTATGTTGGATGATTAAATATTCATAAGGGTCATATTACTATTCATAAGAGTATGTTAATATTCCTAAGGGTACGTTACTATTCACCAAAAATTATTTTTGTTTCATTAGACTCTAAATATCATCTTGAACACAACCGTGTATATCAGATTTTCAAAATTCAAAACCTAGAAGCGACAAACATATGTTTAAAGATCACTTATCACTTATTAGTTCATCATGTTGTGTTTTCATGTTATTTTATGACATAAATATAATAAGGGAATTTCCATTGAAAAACATTGGGTCGTTATATTCTTCCCCCCTTAAGGAATTTTGCCCCCGAAATTTCACTCTACACAAACAGGTGAGGGTGTTATTCCTTCATTTCCTCTTCTGGTTCTCAAGTTGCTTCATCAAAATTATGGTTCCCCCACAACACTTTGACAAGATGGGTTGTATTGTTGCGTAGAACATTATATCTTCGATCCATAATATTTACTGGATGCTTCTCATAGGAGAGATCATCTTCCAACTACACCACCTCTGAGTTTAGTACATGTGAGGGGTCTGGTATAAACTTCCTCAGTAGTGATACATGAAACACATCAAGAACTTAATCCATATTGGGTGGAAGTGCAAGATGATAGGCCATGACTCCTATGCGGTCAAGGATCTCAAAGGGGCCAATATACCTTGGGCTTAACTTCCCGTTTCTTCCCGAATCGCATGACGCTCTTCCATGGAGATATTCGAAGGAAGACTTTATCTCCAACGTCGAAGTCCAAGTCCCTTTGACGGTTTTCATCATAGCTTTTTTGCCGACTTTTAGCAGCTCTGATGTGTTTCTGGATGACTTGAACCTTATCTATCATCTCTTGAACAAGATCTGACCCACGTATCTTTTGTTATCCAACTTCATCCCAACAGGTAGGAGTTCTACATCGTTTCCCATAAATAGCTTCATACGGAGCCATCTAAATACTCGAGTAGAAGCTATTGTTGTATGAAAACTCAACAAATGAGAGATGCTGATCCCAACCACCTTTTAATTCAAGAGAGCAGGCTCTTATCATATCTTCAAGCTCCCGAATAGTCCTTTCAGACTGGCCATCAGTTTGGGGGTGATAGGTCGTGCTGAAAATTAATTCAGTACTCAAAGCATGTTGAAGGTTCCTCCAGAATTTAAATGTGAAAATTGGATAACGGTCAAAGAAAATTGAGAGTGGTACACCATGCAGTCTCACCACATCCTTCATGTATAGACCCGTATCTTGACGTACATGGACATTACATTACATTTGCGGAATACTTAGTACATAACAAAAACACACACACAAGGACCGCAATAGTTTAGTGTCTTTGGAAACTCGGAATATAATCTTCTAATCGTGGTGAAAGATCTTCAACATCTCCCATAAAGATCTTCTTTTTTTATACCTAAAACCTTTCTTTATATCCTGGGGAAAAGAAAACATAAAAGGGTGAGCTCAAATGCTCAGTAAGGGTAAACAAAAGAAATATCAACAACATCATATACATAAGCACATAACTTTTGGAAATCTTAACCTGCAAAAGAGATCATAATTTCATAACATGGGGTAAATCATGGCAGTGAAATGTAATCACAATAATCATAACATAAAACATGAAACTTTGTGGCATTCACACATAATCATAGAGAATCATTTCTTGTTAGTCAAGACTCATTGCCAAGACTATCTTAGTGGACAAAGTCCCTTTCTGAATCGAGTAACCCTCGTTTCAGTCCTGTTTCACTGAACCGGTATAAACTACCATTCCAGCCATGTCTATCTCATGAGATATAAAATCATTACCCAATGCATTTGAGGGAGATATAGGTCCCACCCATCTCATAATGATACCATTCTTATGTGTGCCACAAAATCATAAATCATACATCATTTCATAACCCATGTAATAAAATGGGATTCTTAAACATCATGCCATCATAATCCATAAACAATTGATATCATTTCATCATAAGAAAACTGAAAACATTTAAATCATAGATACATTTTACTTGAAACATACATATCAAATAACGTCATCTTAGATGGAAAAATCGTTTAAAAAAACACTTGAAATGAGTTCTTGAGGAAAATATCCTTTCTTCTTTAAAAACATTTTTCCTTTCTTAACATGTCATAAAACTTTAAATTAAAAGAAGTTGATTAAAAATAAACTTGAAAAATTGTAAAGTAAGATTCTTGGAAATAATGTTTTAAAAATCCATTCATGCTGTATACGTTAAAAAAAACATTCTTCGTACTTTTGTCGGAAAAGTCAAAAAATCACCTCGTACGAAAAAGCGACAAAAGATTCCTTTCATATTCTTTACTAAAAACTCACCGAAGGGTAAAAATGGATTAAAACAATTGTAGGTGGATGGAAATAATATTACATATTGATGAAACATGGATGTGGATGAGAAAATACACCCCAGTAAATACTTACGAATAAACAATCTCGGATAAAAATGAGATTGTGATATTTCCATTACCTTAGGTCCGATTTGCTTTGTTCGTGTCCGAAGATCCTGTATAATGGTTTAAATAATGTTATTGACTTATTCCAGAATCATACATATTGATATGATATCATATATGGTCATATTATTAGCTTCTTGTTAGTAATATTTCATTGTTACTTGTTACTCGGGTATTTATAACTTTTTGTTCTTATGCGTGTTTTGTCGAATAAATTCTTATTCTTATCTTTAGGTTATAGATAATTCATTTACAGAATGGTATTAGTGTAGTATATACCATATTCATTCATTCAATTCATTTATATAATCATTATGAAATGAAGATCATGTAGAACGAGTCGCATCACATCGTGGAGACGGTATTCCGTACGTACGCACGAGTGATGATATCGTTCCTATGATCGTGGAATTGTATTGGAGTATATATATATATTATTTCAGTATCAATATTACTTCATAATAATCATATATAGTTACTCATTACACCATTATACCCATCCTTGTAAGGTGATGGTGGAAAAATAGATTACACCACGGCGTGGAGACGGTATTCCGTACGTACGCACGCGCGGTGATTTCATTTTTCCGTAGGATGGATAGAAGGTGAATTAGGGTTGTTTCATATTTATAATAACATATCAGTATTTAAGTAATACTGATGTTATTAATTTATCATGAAACAACTAAAGAAGAAGAAGTTGAAGAAGAAAGAAATTGAAAAGATCGGTAATGGATATTACTTCTTCTTTGGAACGCCTCTTTGAATCCTCCACTTAAGGAACTAATATTGGTCTTTGGAGAAGACCGGGACCTCTAGGATTATTCTAGGGAAGTGGAGAGGAGAAAATGGCAGGGTTTGGCCGAACTTGAGTGCTCAAATTGGTGTGAGGAGGAGGGGGAGGAGGTGTCCTTTTATAAGGGAGGAGAGGGGCACCTTAGGAATATCTCAAAATATTATTTTATATTAAAGTCAAAATCGGTTTATAATGGTTCCAAAGGGTCTTATTTCGAAGCTAAAGTGGGGATGGGTCGACATCATATCAACCAATAGGATTTAGACTAGTTTAGGGTATTATTTTAACCTTATCAATTAGATTTAACTCTAAGTTAATTAATTTAACTTTTACCGTGTCTTTTTGTTTTCTTTCACTATATGGTTAATACACTTACTATAACATGCCAAACGAACCCAAAATTGTTTATTATTAATATATATATCCTTATCTAAGTCATTTGGCCGAACCTTAGATTTTTAGGAATAAAATAACAATTAATAATATAATATTTGATTTAAAAACTATTTTGTGTCAATTTTGACACTATTTGATATATGATATTTGTGAAAGTCATAACAGAATTATATGTTCGAACCAAGTTTATTAAATCAACATTAATATATCATAGTAACCTAGAAAATTAGTGTAATTCATAAAAAGTCTTAAATTACATTTATTTTGGTATTTATATTATCAATTTTGTCAATATTTCATTAATAAGATAATTACTGCATCATCTTTGTGTCATAAATAAATTAAATTATTTGATGTCTAAAAATTACAAATAAAATATCATCATGTAGGAAATCTTTTTATCTTTCTAATTAATATTTACAATTGAATTTATATTATGTATAATTCCATATTAAAAATGATTTACTTATTAAACTTTGATTTTAACTATTTTAACCCTTCTTTAAATAAATTAATAATAAATGTCCTAATATAATCCAAGTGGGCCTAAATGGTCATATTTTATTCCTAAGTTTGTTTTTGGTCGAATTAAACTTGTCCAATAGAATTAGGACATGTGTTAGGGTAATATTAATATCATATTTACCCTTAGTTACCCTATTTACTATTAACCGCGGTAAAAAGAAAAGTAAAAAGTTACTATTCACCAAAAAATTATTTTTATCTCATTGAACCACATTTTACTTACTGACATCAACCGTGTCTCTCGGATTTTTGAAATTCCATTCACAGAAGCAGTAAAATTAAGATTTATGAAGAAATTAATTTTTTTAACTACCACTTAGTAGTTTCACTATTCATCAAAAATTGATGTTTTTCAGAACAATGCCAAAATTTCATCCTAAGCTATATTTCATATTCCGAATTCAAAAATGAAGTCTATTTTACCAAATTCATATCATAGAATTTTCATTAATTAATTTTATAATTAAATCCCGCTGTTAAAACAAATATCGTGTTTTTAAGAAACAATATCTATCAAAAGATTGACAGTTGATTATGTCTGGTTTAAATGTGAAATTACATCCAATGACCAACATTGTATTAAATTGTAAAAATATATTCTAAATATACTTTAAAACCACTCAAATCAATAATTTATCACTATTAATTATTTCGATTAAAAAAGTTGTTTTTAATTATAATTTAGTAGTTTTCACTATTCATCAGAATATGAAAGTTATCCGAAAAGTACCAAAATTTCACCTTAGGCTAAATTCGATACTCCGAATCCAAAAATGAAGTTCATTTTGAAAAATAAGATTTACAGAGTTTTAAAAAGTGGTTATTACTATTCATAACGGCTAGTTTTAATAATATTTTAATAGCATATCGTTGTTTAGTGAAACTCGGTATTGCGTATTACACACGCTATCGAGGAAGGTCGTGATTGCGTGTAATGCAAGGCAAGTCAAGGATGCGTTTTGTGCAAGCTCCTTTTGGTGTAGGGTACAACACAAGACTTTAATAAAATTAAAAAGAATATTTTTTTATAACATCTTGGGCTGTTACATTCTACCCCCCTTAAAATGAATTTCGCCCTCGAAATTCGTCGGCGTTATAAATGGTTTACTATTAGAAAGTTTCTTTAATAGAAACCCAAATCGTAAAAAGGAATATCAAAACAAATCTTTAAAAACAAAAGTATGAAACGTAACGGTTACCCAAATAAACTAATCATTGGGTTTCCACATAGGTGAAAATATGGATATGGAAGAGAAATCTAACCATCATGTTCTGATGGAGAGTGGTAGAGAACATGGCTATGGAAAAGCCAGTAATCACAAATCCATAGATTTGTGATGATATAAGGTACCATCTGATTCATCAGGTATAAGATCACTAGGACAACATTTTTGGTTTTCAAGATCATTTCCCTAAAGTTGAAAATTTGAATTAGAATAAATACTCACTTTATTTTGGTACAATCTCACTGTTGTTCGTGCCTTGAACAATTTCCACTTCATCTCTTAAATAAATGAAGTTGAATTTGTTATTCATGAAGTGTTAGCAGATCATGTGATAGAATGACGGGTCATTCCATCTGTCTCAAACAAAAGGTTAGCAAAAATTATATGCATAAGTCGATCTATAGTGAGATTAATCATATATGGTTCCTAAAATGGACTTATACTTCATATATCATACTGCTTAATATAATAAAACTAGTTTCTACTAAACAGGGACTTCTTGTAGGCCAGTGGTAGGCGATAAAGGCCAGTCGCACTTCGGTTGTGGGTTCGATTCCCACAGCCTTGTCTGAAGCGATGGGCTGTCGCCCGTCCTGCAGGTTGTCCTTTTTCCAAAACTATATAACATCCCATCAATAATATCAAAAAAACAAACAATACTAACTTATGTCCAACATAATCCATTCCAATCTTTTAGGCTTATCCATAATACTGCAGTCGACTCTCATAATATAGTGAAAATGATTACCAGAGATTTAACACCATCATCGATCCCCATATATCATAAGATATGTTTTGTTGGTCACATTACAAACATTCAAAGTCCTTAATCGTGTATTCTCTTGAATACCTTAGTGAAAACATGAATGCAGTTAAAAGTTAACACCTTCCACATACTAAAATCCTCAAAATTCTATATACTCAAACCATGATATAACTTAGTCCTTATATCAATCATGAGCTCATGAATACTGTTAAACATTTCATTTTCTCGTTTTCCCTTCATTATGCGCATAATATCTCAATCACTTTGAATACCACACTAGACCAATACATAAATATTCTAATATTCCAAGATACAACATTATTTTGGAATCCCATTACATAAACACTTAATCATTCCACCACATCGTTGTCATATTCAACATTGCCAATAGTGATCGCATGTGACTTCCCTTTGTCCTTTGCCTTAAGCGGTTGCTCATGTCGATCATCACTAACCCTTGGATTAGGGCATTTATTAGCATAATGCCCCATTTCCTTGCACTTGAAGCATTGAAGTGTTGGTTGTACGTTCTCTGCAGTGTTTGCTTTATTCACTTCATTAGAATCCCATTTTCCATTACATCGACACTCAGCTGCTCGATGACCTTCTTTTCCACACTTAAAACATTTTCTAGTCCCTTTAAGACAATCTCCACCATGCTTCTTTCCACACTTTGTGCATAAGGAAACATTCATCTTCTTTTCACCATTATTCTGAGTTTTCTCCTTGAACTCCATCTTTCGTTTCTTGTCAAACCCATGAGATGGATATGTAACACCAACTTCCATTTCTACCTTGATAGCACAACGCACAATTTCTTCATAGCTACTGAAGTCTCTTATAGCTAATGCCCTTCGAAGACTTGGTTTTAAGCCACTGAAAAATCAATCAACTTTACTTTCAGGTTGCATGATAATACCAGAAGCGTACCTTGCAAGTCTTGTAAAATTCGCTTCATAGGTACCAACAGATTCATCATCCCTTTGCTTCAGTTCAAGAAACTCTTTCTCCATCTTTGTTCGGAGAATACGAGGGAAGTACTTATTGAAAAATAAGTTCTTGAACTCGTCCCATTCCATATACTCAATTTCATCCCTTTGCCTCGTATTCTTAATAAGATTCCACCATTGATCAGCATCTCCTTCCAAACGATACACTGCTAGGATGACTTTATCATGTTCATAACATTGAAGAACTGAAAATATCTTTTCAGTAGTACTAATCCATTGTTCAGCAACTAATGGATCAGTAGACCCACTGAAAGAAGGTGGACGCTGCCTCATGAAGGATTCAACAGAATGTTGCTCCTTCCTTTGCTCGTTTGGAAGTCCTGCATGATTCATAGCTTGAGAAAGTTGTGTGAACATGGCTACAAGATTTTGCATTCCGGCTCCCATATAGTTTGGTTGCTCAGGGGGACAATCATTGCATTTCCCATCACATTCCACATTAACACGGTTCCTTCGGGTTCCAGCCATCGTCTAAAACCCCAAAAGATTAGTATGAGAGGAAAAAATCATGCTAGGGAAAACAACATAATAAAGGGGTAGTACCCTCAATATCTAACATCTTAGGTTAAATTCGAAGATCGTTAGCGCAATTCTAGGACTATAACCTATACGTATACTTAACCTTAGAGACATCCCAAGACATACCTTAGAAATATTTCTAGGGATCTCACTAACGTTTTCGCATCCTAGTTTCCAAAGGTTGACTAAACTTTTCCTCTGATACCAACTGTAGAGACCTGTATCTTGACGTACATGGAAATTACATTACATTTGCAGAATACTTAGTACATAACAAAAACACACACACAAGGACCGCAATAGTTTAGTGTCTTTGGAAACTCGGAATATAATCTTCTAATCGTGGTGAAAGATCTTCAACATCTCCCATAAAGATCTTCTTTTTTTTACACCTAAAACCTTTCTTTATATCCTGGGGAAAAGAAAACATAAAAGGGTGAGCTCAAATGCTCAGTAAGGGTAAACAAAAGAAATATCAATAACATCATATACATAAGCACATAACTTTTGGAAATCTTAACCTGCAAAAGAGATCATAATTTCATAACATGGGGTAAATCATGGAAGTGAAATGTAATCACAATAATCATAACATAAAACATGAAACTTTGTGGCATTCACACATAATCATAGAGAATCATTTCTTGTTAGTCAAGACTCATTGCCAAGACTATCTTAGTGGACAAAGTCCCTTTCTGAATTGAGTAACCCTCGTTTCAGTCCTGTTTCACTAAACCGGTATAAACTACCATTCCAGCCATGTCTATCTCATGAGATATAAAATCATTACCCAATGCATTGGAGGGAGATATAGGTCCCACCCATCTCATAATGATACCATTCTTATGTGTGCCACAAAATCATAAATCATACATCATTTCATAACCCATGTAATAAAATGGGATTCTTAAACCTCATGCCATCATAATCCATAAACAATTGATATCATTTCATCATAAGAAAACTGAAAACAATTAAATCATAGAGACATTTTACTTGAAACATACATATCAAATAACGTCATCTTAGATGGAAAAATCGTTTAAAAAAAACACTTGAAATGAGTTCTTGAGGAAAATATCCTTTCTTCTTTAAAAACATTTTTCCTTTCTTAACATGTCATAAAACATTAAATTAAAAGAAGTTGATTAAAAATAAACTTGAAAAATTGTAAAGTAAGATTCTTGGAAATAATGTTTTAAAAATCCATTCATGCCGTATACGTTAAAAAAAACATTCTTCGTACTTTTGTCGGAAAAGTCAAAAAATCACCTCGTACGAAAAAGCGACAAAAGCTTCCTTTCATATTCTTTACTAAAAACTCACCGAAGGGTAAAAATGGATTTAAACAATTGTAGGTGGATGGAAATAATATTACATATTGATGAAACATGGATGTGGATGATAAAATACACCCCAGTAAATACTTACGAATAAACAATCTCGGATAAAAATGAGATTGTGATATTTCCCTTACCTTAGGTCCGATTTGCTTTGTTCGTGTCCGAAGATCCTGTATAATGGTTTAAATAATGTTATTGACTTATTCCAGAATCATACATATTGATATGATATCATATATGGTCATATTATTAGCTTTTTGTTAGTAATATTTCATTGTTACTTGTTACTCGGGTCTTTATAACTTTTTGTTCTTATGCGTGTTTTGTCGAATAAATTCTTATTCTTATCTTTAGGTTATAGATAATTCATTTACAGAATGGTATTAGTGTAGTATATACCATATTCATTCATTCAATTCATTTATATAATCATTATGAAATGAAGATCATGTAGAACGAGTCGCATCACATCGTGGAGACGGTATTCCGTACGTACGCACGAGTGATGATATCGTTCCTATGATCGTGGAATTGTATTGGAGTATATATATATATTATTTCAGTATCAATATTACTTCATAATAATCATATATAGTTACTCATTACACCATTATACCCATCCTTGTAAGGTGATGGTGGAAAAATAGATTACACCACGGCGTGGAGACGGTATTCCGTACGTACGCACGCGCGGTGATTTCATTTTTCCGTAGGATGGATAGAAGGTGAATTAGGGTTGTTTCATATTTATAATAACATATAAGTATGTAAGTAATACTGATGTTATTAATTTATCATGAAACAACTAAAGAAGAAGAAGTTGAAGAAGAAAGAAATTGAAAAGATCGGTAATGGATATTACCTCTTCTTTGGAACGCCTCTTTGAATCCTCCACTTAAGGAACTAATATTGGTCTTTGGAGAATACCAGGACCTCTAGGATTATTCTAGGTATGTGGAGAGGAGAAAATGGCAGGGGTTGGCCGAGCTTGAGTGCTCAAATTGGTGTGAGGAGGAGGGGGAGGAGGTGTCCTTTTATAAGGGAGGAGAGGGGCACCTTAGGAATATCTCAAAATATTATTTTATATTAAAGTCAAAATCGGTTTATAATGGTTCCAAAGGGTCTTATTTAAAAGCTAAAGTGGGGATGGGTCGAAATCCTATCAACCAATAGGATTTAGACTAGTTTAGGGTATTATTTTAACCTTATCAATTAGATTTAACTCTAAGTTAATTAATTTAACTTTTACCGTGTCTTTTTGTTTTCTTTCACTATATGGTTAATACACTTACTATAACATGCCAAACGAACCCCAAATTGTTTATTATTAATATATATATCCTTATCTAAGTCATTTGGCCGAACCTTAGATTTTTAGGAATAAAATAACAATTAATAATATAATATTTGATTTAAAAACTATTTTGTGTCAATTTTGACACTATTTGATATATGATATTTGTGAAAGTCATAACAGAATTATATGTTCGAACCAAGTTGATTAAATCAACATTAATATATCATAGTAACCTAGAAAATTAGTGGAATTCATAAAAAGTCTTAAATTACATTTATTTTGGTATTTATATTATCAATTTTGTCAATATTTCATTAATAAGATAATTACTGCATCATCTTTGTGTCATAAATAAATTAAATTATTTGATGTCTAAAAATTACAAATAAAATATCATCATGTAGGAAATCTTTTTATATTTCTAATGAATATTTACAATTGAATTTATCTTATGTATAACCCCATATTAAAAATGATTTACTTATTAAACATTGATTTTAACTATTTTAACCCTTCTTTAAATAAATTAATAATAAATGTCCTAATCTAATCCAATTGGGCCTAAATGGTCATATTTTATTCCTAAGTTTGTTTTTGGTCGAATTACACTTTTACAATAGATTTAGGACATGTGTTAGGGTAATATTAATATCATATTTACCCTTAGTTACCCTATTTACTATTAACCGCGGTAAAAAAAAAGTAAAAAGTTATTATTCACCAAAAAATTATTTTTATCTCATTGAACCACATTTTACTTACTGACATCAACCGTGTCTCTCGGATTTTTGAAATTCCATTCACAGAAGCGGTAAAATTATGATTTATGAAGAAATTATTTTTTTTAACTACCACTTAGTAGTTTCACTATTCATCAAAAATTGATGTTTTTCAGAACAATGCCAAAATTTCATCCTAAGCTATATTTCATATTCCGAATTCAAAAATGAAGTCTATTTTACCAAATTCATATCATAGAATTTGCATTAATTAATTTTATAATTAAATCCCGCTGTTAAAACAAATAGCGTGTTTTTTAGAAACAATATCTATCAAAAGATTGACACTTGATTATGTCTAGTTTAAATGTGAAATTACATCCAATGACCAACATTGTATTAAATTGTAAAAATATATTCTAAATATACTTTAAAACCACTCAAATTAATAATTTATCACTATTAATTATTTCGATTAAAAAATTTGTTTTTAATTATAATTTAGTAGTTTTCACTATTCATCAGAATATGAAAGTTATCCGAAAAGTACCAAAATTTCACCTTAGGCTAAATTCGATACTCCGAATCCAAAAATGAAGTTCATTTTGAAAAATAAGATTTACAGAGTTTTAAAAAGTGGTTATTACTATTCATAACGGCTAGTTTTAATAATATTTTAATAGCATATCGTTGTTTAGTGAAACTCGGTATTGCGTATTACACACGCTATCGAGGAAGGTCGTTATTGCGTGTAATGCAAGGAAAGTCAAGGATGCATGTTGTGCAAGCTCCTTTTGGTGTAGGGTACAACACAAGACTTTAATAAAATTAAAAAGAATATTTTTTTATAAAATCTTGGGCTGTTACACTTCACATATATATTTGCATGTTTTTCAAGCGAGAGGTCTTCCCGAATAGCGATAAAATGGGCAGTCTTGATGAGTTGGTCAACCACAACCCATATCACATTATTTCCCTTTGACGTCTTCGGGAGACCCATGACAAAGACCATAGTAACATTTTCCCATTTCAACATAGGTATAGGCAACGGCTGCATCATACCTTTGGACTTTTGTCTCTCAACTTTAACTTGCTGACATACCAAGAACCTTGATATATATTCTACAATCTTCTTCTTCATGTTATCCCACCAGAAGTGTTCTTGGAGATTACGGTACATCTTGGTACTCCCAGAATGGATTGTGAAAGCCGAGCTATGTGCATTATACAATAGCTCCTTCTTTATCATGTGTGATGAAGGCACACAAGGCCACATTCCAAACCGAATCACACCATCATCGTTGATATGGAACTCTTGCAGCTTCCCTTCCTTTACTGCATTCACCCTCTTTTGTATCTCCACATCATCCCTTCGTGCTTCCTTAATCTTCTCCTGGATGGATGGTTGCACAATCATTTGGGCAAGGTAGGATGTATCCCCTTCAATTATGATTTCTAAATCCATTCTTTTAATATCCATGAAGATAAGGTCTTTCTCAATATGCAGCATGGATAGAGTAACATGTTCTTTTCATCTTAGAGCATCAGCTACCTTGTTCGCCTTTCCAGGATGATAGTGAATAGAGAAATCGTAATCCTTGATTAGTTCGAACCATCTCCTTTGATGCATGTTGATATCCTTTTGTGTGAATATATACTTTAGGCACTTGTGGTCGGTGTATATGTCACACTTCTCGCCATAAAGGTAGTGCTACTAGATTTTCAAGGCAAAAATAACAGCTGCCAGCTCTAGATCATGCGTCGGGTAGTTCTTCTCATAGATCTTCAACTGTCATGAGGCTTAGGCTATCACATTATCATTTTTCATGAGCACACAACCCAAGCATTTCTTTGATGCATCACTGTATACCACAAAACAATCTCCAATTTTCGGTAGTGTGAGTACATGTGCAGTGATCAGCCTTCTCTTTATCTCCTTGATTCTTCCCTCATGTTCTTCCGTCCAGACATATTTTACCCCTTTCCTTGTTAACTTAGTTATCAGGCTCGACAATCATGATAAATTTCTCACAAAACATCGGTAGTACCCAGCTAACCCAAGAAAACTACGGATTTCTGTGATACTAGAGGGTATGGGCCAATCCTCAATCGCCTTTGTCATTGAAAGATCCACAAAAATTCCCTCAATTGTGATCACATGCCCCAAGAACGTGACTTGATTCATACAAAAGTCACACATGCTGAACGTGGCGTACAACTTCTCCTTTCTCAATGTCTCCAGCACAAGTCGTAGATGTTCTTCATGTTCCTCCTTGCTCTTGGAGTAGATGAGAATATCATTGATAAACACAACCACAAATTTGTTGAGGTAATGTATAAGGACTCTATTCATCAAATTTATGAAGATTGCAGGGGAAATAGTAAGTACGAAGGGCCTCACCCATCACTCATAGTGCCCATACCTTGTTCGAATGGCAGTCTTCTAAATGTCTTCCTTCTTCACCTTTACCTGATGATATCCAGAATGAAGATCCACCCTTGAGAATTATTGAGCTCCTGTAAATTGGTCGAACAAGTCATCAATCCTTGGGAGAGGATACTTGTTCTTTATGGTGATTTTGTTGAGTTCTCGATAATCGATACACATCCACATGGTTTCATCCTTCTTCTTCACAAATATCACTGGCACACCCCAAGGTGATGCACTATGGCGTATGAACCATTTTTTCCAAATGCTCTTGCAACTCTTGATTTAACTCCTACATTTCAATAGGAGCCATCCTATCGGGACACTTCAAGATATGAGTAGCTCTAGGTATGAGTTCAATTGAGAACTTTACCTCACGATCCAGGGGAATTCTGGGTAATTCTTCGGGAAATACATCACTGTATTCCCTCACGATGGGAATTTCCTCAAGGTTGTAACATTCCTTCGACTCAACCATTTGGGTGAGGTATGCTTCTTCATATGGAATCAACACCCACACCATTGAAGGATTTTTCAAAGGAGATTCATGCTCTTCCTTGCATATATACAGGAGCATGGGATGGTTAGCAATATGAAACGATATTTCCTTTTCTCGATAGTTGATATGTGTTATATATAATTAGAGCCATTCCATTCCCATTATAGTGTCGAATTCCACCAAGGGAAGTATTACGAGATTTTCCCGAAGAATCTTCCCACATACGCCAACAGGAGAAGAGTCAAATACTTGGGTTGAAATTATTGCACCAGTTGGTGTTTTTACAGATATCTCTACATAAAGGTTTCAGGGCATTGACTCTATAGTTATAGAAAACTTTCAAGATATAAAGGAATGCGTAGAACCAGAATCAAATAAGACCTTTTCGATTATTGAGTGAATAGGAAGTGTACCTTGTATGAATTCATTATCTTGCTCCACCTCCGCAGTAGTGATAGTATAATCCTTCCATTGTTCCTTTGGATTTGGTGGTTGCTGACGTTGATTACCCTCGAGAACTCAAGGTTTAGTGCACTGGTTTGCATAGTGACCTAGCTCCTTACAGTTGTAGCATTGAACCATGAGTGGTTCTCTCCTTTCATCGGCTACATTCTCCTTCCTTTTCATGTCTTTCTGACACTCTTGATCATGGTGTCCTTCTTTCCCACACATGAATCATTTCCCCATCCCATTGATGCAGTTCCCATGGTGCAGCTTCCCACATTTTTGGCATGGGGGTCATTGATTTTTCTTCCCACCTTTTTCATTAGATCCACCAGCTTGAAACTCCATCTTTCTTTTCTTATCACCATATCCATGGGACCATTCTCCAAACTCCATCTCCACTTTGAGAGTACACAGAAAAACTTCTTCATAACTCCCAAAGTCTCGAATTGCAAGAGCCTTTCTAAGGTATGGTTTTAATCCACTAAAGAATCTATCAATTTTTCTATCATTGTTGATAAAAAACCCAAATCATACCTTGCAAGCCTTATAAAATTCACTTCATAGGTTGTGACAGATTCTCCTTTTTTTTTCTTGATCTCTGTGAATTCTCTCTCCATTTTCGTTTGAAGAGTTCTTGGGAAATACTTGTTAAGAAACATTATCTTAAAGTCTTCCCATTCCATCTCTTAAAATTCCTCCCTTGACTTGGTGTTTTTAATCAAATCCCACCATTGATCAGCTTCTCCATCTAGATGAAAAACTGCTTGGGTCAACTTCTCTTTCCTAGAACAGTGAAGCACAGAAAAGATCTTCTCCTTGGTGTTGACCCACTGTTTCACAACTAGTGGATCCGAATATCCACAAAACGATGGTGGTCGTTGCCACATAAAATATTCGATATCCAATTTCTACCTCTTTGGTGAAGGAGGACATTCCCCATTATTTTGGTTATTATTCATAACCTGAGATAACTGGGTAAAAATCACCATGAAGTTTTTAACTCCACCTCCCAAATCATTGGGGATTTCGTTCGGGCAATTGTTTCATTGGCCCTCTCATGAGTTGTTGGCCTCATTTCTCCTGGTTCCCACCATTTTCTAAAATAGAAAAGGATAGAACAAAACATAACTAAAAAAGTCATGAATAACTTATTCATTTAAACAATTATACCAAAAACATAACATATGGGATCATTAGGTAAATATTCTTGTGTGCATATGTTTACTTAGTCTCATACTATAGGTTTTCTCTAGGGTTCACTAATCCTAATTCCCAAATTAACCAAACCTTTCCTTTGATACCAACTATAACAACCCAGCCTTTTCTTACATTACTATTAAATCATTTCAAAGTTAAAAAACATAATAGTATTACACAAAGAGGATTCAAAGACTTAGAGTCTTGGGAAAACTAGGACCACACATAACAAATACAACATCTAGCATAAACATTTATTTAATTTCTTCTTCTATAGATTCTTATTGGCACTTGTCCTCTCCTTAGTACATGTAGCCACCTGAGGATATACATCAAAAGAGGTGTGATAGAATCACAGTAAGAGGATAGATAAGAACAATATATCATGGGGTGAGCATAATCATAATAGAGGAAAAAGATCATGAACATGAGAGGAGCATAAATAAAAGACTTGAAATGTGGCAATGCATAAAAATGAAACATCATGTTTTAGTGGTTAACTACCACACATACTTGTGAACCAAGCTATCATCTTTTTTACACATAATTTCACATTTACTCATGAGATTCATCACTTTATCCAATGAATTGGAGCACTGCATAATTCTGACCACACCCGTCACATTGAAACATTCATATTGTGCTACATAATTCCGGGCGCACCCGTCACATCATAACACTATCATCATCATGATTTACACATAGAAAAGATATAAAAACTGTACATAAATAACCCATGGAATGGAATGGGTTTTATCTCATAATAACACATTCATAAGCTTTGGGTTCCCAAAATAAAGAGGGAATATCAAACATGTTAAAAGAACCGTCTACTTTGAGTGGGAAGTAAAAGGGGTATTCTTAAAAGAAGAGTTATTTTAGAAAACATTTTGTTTGAAATAAAAACCATTGAAAAACATGTATATCACAAAAAAGTAAAGACAATGATGAAAAAATGATCTTTATGGAGTAACCATATCAAAAAATGGAGTGAAAGAGGGAAAACCCGAAGGAAGAAAATTGGGTTCGAGATTTCCCCTTACCCTGTACCTGAATGCTTCTTTATCTTTAATGTCCTATATAACGACATTATATTCATTAATTAGGTATCCAGAACCATGTGTACATTAATAGGGTTCATTCTGGTTTCATTATTTCATATTATGTACCTTTGGATGACTTATAGAGTTTAAAAACATTGTTCGGGGATGTTCGTATTTATGGTTTTTCTTGGGTGGTTAACTTGTATTCTTAAATTGAAGTTTGGATAGAACATGAGTAAACATCCAGAAATGATATTACATTTCATTAATGATATTACATGAGATTGAATTATCTTATACTGAATTATATTAGATCCATGTGGATGAATCATTAGATAAGAATTAAATGACGGTTATTTGGGTCAATTTGGGCGGTTTTTGGATCACAACGAACTTGTTTTAACTTATCACTTAGTAATATGTCCATAGGTTACTTCCAGAATAATAAATAGAACATAATACACATAAAAAATTCTGGTTAAACCATAAAAATGGTTTCATGACCGGATCTGAAGGAATAAATGGAAGAAGAAAGCATGTCATTCTTGAAGTTGATAAATTCACACCTCAGGAACAACATTCTCTTTAATAAAATAAAAAGAAGAGGGAAAGAGGGATGGATGATATAATATCCCCTTAGAATCATAAAATTACAGTATATGTATAATAATGGAGTTACAATACACTTTGGATGAAGACAGGTGGGGAGAGAGCATGAAATGAACTAGAACTTGAAAGGAAATTAAAGGAAAGAGGGAGGGAAATTACCTCTTGAATCCTTCTCTTGAGAACCTCCTTGAGGGCCTAGTATTGGTCTTTTGATGAGACCAGAAGCTCTTGGACGTGGGGGAGGGACTAGGGAAGGTGTTTGGGTAGAGTTTGGAGAAGTCTTGGAGCTTGATAGGTGTGAGGAAATGAGGGTGTGAGGGGTGGCGTTTATAGTGGAGGGGAGAGGGGTTTCCTTAATATAAAATTCACTATTTTATTATTTCCCCACAAGACAAGGAATAATGAGTCTTGAATGACCAATAATATTAATTTTATAATGTAATCCCCAAAAAATTTGTCTTACATCAGCAGAACATCACACAAGACCCTATAATTAGCTTATTTAGCTTATTTTGTAAATTAAGGTATTTCACTATTCATCAAAAATTTTTATATCTCAGAAAAATCCCAAAAATTTATCCCAACCATTTTTCAACGTGTAAAATCAAAAAAGAAGTCCATTTTTCAAAAATAATTTTCTAAATATTATTAATTTAATAGTTAATTAAATTCATAATTTAGTTAAAAAACAGTTTTTAAGATTAAAACTGATTTTATTATGCTTTCAAAAATTACATAGGGCCATATAAAATTATCTAAAAACTATAAGACATTGATTGAATAATTTATGAATATATTTTAGGGAAATAAATTTTATTTTAAATTAATTAATTAATTATAATTAATTATTTATGACTTACAAAATACCAAAACGTTTACTAAAGTCAAATTGTCACTTTATAAGATGACTAAATTTTATTTTATTATTCATAGGTAATGTTACTCTTATGTTGGATGATTTACTATTCACAAGGGTCATATTACTATTCATAAGGGTATGTTACTATTCCAAAGGGTGCGTTACTATTTACCAAAAATTATTTTTGTTTTATTAGACTCCAAAAATCATCTTGAACACAACCGTGTATATCATATTTTCAAATTTCAAAATATAGAAGTGACAAATGTATGATTAATGATCACTTATCACTTAGTAGTTCATTATTTTTTGTTTTCATGTTATTTTATGACATAAATATAAGAAGGTAATTTCCATTGAAAAACTTTGGTTCTTTACAATATACACTATGTAAATTAGGATTAATTGAGTTTATGTATTTTATTTTAAATCTATGAATTGATATCATGTGGTTTTTATTACGGATATAGATTGTACTCTCACAATTCACACAATTATCAACCTTTCATGTTTTGTGTTTATTATTCAATTGATTGGTTAGTTTAATTTAAATTAAAAACTCAATTAATAGATCATATTAATTGAAAAATGTATCACATTGATTCAAAAAAGATGAATGAATAAGGTAAGTGGTAGAATAATTGGTAAAAAGAACAACTCTTCTATGGGCAGTGTAGTCATCATATAATGGTTTTTCATTTACAAAGGTCATGGAAAGGCTATAACACAATCATGTTTCTACACTTGATTACATTCCCAAATACTAATATTAATAGAATAATTAAATTGAATATAATTTAATAAATTGAAGAGAAACTAAGAATTTATTGAATGCACGACAATATTAAAATGTAAAGAAGAAGATGAAGGCTTCAATGAAGGGATCCTATATTCAAGAGATATCCCTCTTGAAATTATAGGCTAAATGGAGTGAAACCAATTATAATGTTCCTTAAATAATAAAATTCAGGTCCCAACACCTCCAAATGAAAAAATACTAATTTATAGAGTGGATGGGAGGCTATGTTTTAAGAGGTTTCAAGTGTGAATAGTGAAATTTTGAAAAATAAATTAGTACATTTTCACTTCCTAATTTACATTCAAAACTCATGGACCATCTATACTTCTAGAAGTATGATTTTTTATAATATGGGTCCTATAGTACCTCTCCAAATTTGGGCCCAATAAAAATAAGGATGAAGTAGTCATGTCACAAATACAAAACTGATATTCAATATGGCAAGTCCAGACCATCATTGACTTCATAGCCCATTTACACCAATCAATTGCATGATTTAACTCCCATGTCCTGAATGAAAGTTATAGATCATTAATTTAGGAACACATTTGCAAAAGGCTATTTTCAAATAGTACATATAAAAATATTTTCATCCAAATTACTACAGTTCACTTTAAAGGGTAAAACAGAAGTTGTCATCAAATTTTAAAATGAATGATATGATCCCAAATATTTAATAAAAAAACATATTTAACACAATGTGATGAAATAATATCATATATTATCAATAAAATAATTATTCCATTTTTTTAATTTCCTATAAAATATCCTTCCTCATATTTCTTATCAAACTTTCTCAAATATAGATTTTTGATTTAGAGCAACCATGGCCATCCAAAAAAAATTGAAGTATTTAAATGTAGGTTTTTCCATAAATTTTTTTATAAATAGTTATGTTGGTTTCATCTCTTAATAAAAATCTATTTTGAATATGTATAGTAGTACTAATATCATATATTAAATAAATGTTTTAATGTTTCTATTCTGCTAAGATACTTTTCCCACACAATCCATATTTTTTGTATTTTCAAATAACACTTTTAAAGGGTAAGTGTAGACCCTCACAAAACCACCAGATAACCGATCGTGAGAATTACAACATACAACCGTCAAATTTTAAACAAACACTATAGAGAACCCCAATATAATTCCATTTCCTCCTTCCAAAAAAACACAACATTCAAAATTCAAAATTCTTCCATCATTCACACGCCTACCTTGAGATCACAGCCATCACACTAGTCGCCCATCTATAGATTCAGTCACCTACTTCGATTCGACCAGAAATTTCAGTCATCATCGCTTCTCAGAACCACCGCCTTCATCATCTTCGTGGTCATCACTGGAGCTTCCATCACTGTCGTCACCATCCTCATTACTAGACACCATCGTCCACTTTGTAGACATCTACCACCAAAATCAGCATTCATATTCATCTTCCACTCCACATGCATTGTATGAACACAGATCTCCAGACGCATCAGCAGAATACCCAAAACACACACCAAGTAACTTCCCCGGTGTCAAAAATACCAATGAAAGGAAACTCAAGGCATAGATCCATGTAGGATGCCCAACCTCTTGCATGAACACATCCCAATGTCTCCTCGGAAGAAAACGCACCCAACCGGCTTGCGGGTGTGAAGAACTTGGAAACCAGAGCAGAGAACATATGACAGGGCCTCCCTAAATCTAAAACGCGAATACATCCCCATAAAATAACCATGGACTATGATGAAGAAAGCTCCATGAGACACCGAACCACTCGAACTCACATCCCAGAGCACCACGGAGACCACTACAAAATCTGCCTCGGAGAGAGAGGTGGAGACTAGGTGCAAGAGTAGAGAAATGGGCGGCCGAACTCCTTGACGGAACACAACTTCTAGACCCAAAGGGAATCCCTATAATGAACGAAGTAAACAATGAAAAGTGAATGAGAGGGATTGAAACGCTAAATGAAATCTGGGATTGAAACCCTAAAAGAACCCCAATGAGAAACAAAGATATTGAATTATCATATTTAGAATAGATTTTCATTAGTTATTTCTCCTTTTATAATAAAATTTGTATATTTACAAATTTGTTTGATACAATAATATTTTCTAAGGAAATTCTTTTCCATCAACACAATGTTGATTTACACTATGCATGTTGTGTTTTTTCCATCAACAAATAAGTCATCCTAGGATTTCAACTTTTCATCTTCAATATTAGTCATTCTGATTAGTCTGATTATTAAGAAACTGTCATTGGCAATGGTAACTACTCCTCCATCAGGAAATTCAATATGTTTCAAGATTTTTACATCACCTATCTTGTGTAAAGAACAACCAACATAAAGTATCCATGTTTTTTTCCATTTTATTTTATTTCAAATATATCTTAACAATAAAATATATTACTTCAACTTTCCCCCCTTCAAATACCTTTTAATATATATCATAATTAATTTGTTCTAGAAGGAGTGTCATAAAAAATTCAGAATGATTACAATCTTGATCACATCTTCCACAAACTTCTTCCAGAAATTCGTATTGGTTTTTTTGGAAAGATTCTAACTTCTTGAGAATTGGATTTTTCATCTTTCGGTAAGCTATGCAAGTTTCTCATTATTCTTTTAATATTTTTTCCTCTTTTACCAAACCTTTTTATGGGTTTAGATAAGTTGTTTCAATAATTATTAGATATTTTCCCATAGATTTTACAACACCAACAATTTCCATTATATCCTGATTTTCTATTTAATAAATATCTTTCTTTATAGAAACCTTTTTGTGGGTGGTAATATTTTTATATCTAAAATACTCAATATGTGGACCATATTTTATTTTGAGTGAGTTTTTATCTTTGATAGGTTTATCACATCATTTCTCCACCCAATATTTTTCTATACTTTTTCTAGAACCATAAATGTTAAAACAATCAGATAAAACATTATTTTTGCTAAGAGAAGATTTAACCTGATTCTCATATTGAGCCTTCTCAACAACTTTAGAATTCTCAACTGTTACATATGAATAATTTTTGAATTATTAAACCATATTACCCAGGGTACTATCAGACTCAATAAGTTTGGATTGAAACTTTTTAACTTTTACTTCCTTAGATTCTAGTTTTTACTAATATCTTTAATCATCTTTCCCTGTTAGAAAATTATAAGTTTGTTTCTTAAAATATCCTCAGTGTATTCTTCCTCCTACTTGATGACAACTTTTTTGCCATCAGATTTTCTTTAAAATATTTATTCCTTACTCTAATTTATTGTTAGTGATTTTTTTCACAATACAAGCATCAAATTCTATTCTGATCTAATACTCTCTATATGATTCATCACTACCTTATTCATATTCTAAGGAGTAATTTTTTCTAAACATTTTCAATGAAGGTTCTAATTTTTTTGAAATTTCATATTCAAATGAATTCTTGACAATTGAGTCTTATTCTACTTATTAATGAACATTATTCTTTTATTTTCAGTAAATATCTTCTTGTATTTTCTGGATGACTTTTGTTATTCATCATGTTTGTTCCACTTCTTCCATTATGGGTTTTCATCAAAATCATCTAAATATTCTCAAACTTTCTTCTTGGGGAAATTCATAGATTTTTTTGATTCCACCACACTAAAAAAAATTTAGATGAGGTTTAACTCAATACATTCCTCTTCCTCCTTGATAGTTTTGGGATATAAGATATAATATTTTTTTTCATTCAAATCATCATCATATTAATCTTTAGACTCACAAGGATAAACTTCTTTAACATCTAGGATTTTCATCTTTCTCATAGCTTAAAAAGACATTTAATATTTCATTTTCTTTTTAATTATTAGATATTTTCTCATTTCATAAGCATCAAGAATGTTATGCAATTCATCAAGAGATAAATTATCCTTATATTCTAAAGAAGAAATTTTAGAAAAAAAATTTATCCAAAAGGTTTCTCATATGTTTCTTCACAATTGTAGGATCCTCAAATGCATATCTGAATATTTTGATGTTTCAAACAATTTCATTTACTCTAGGGAATTATTCACCAATTTATTCTTCATATCTCATTTTAATGCCTTCATACATACTATGCCTGATTTGTATCTTGTCTTTCTTAGCTTTATTATTCCCTTAAAAAACATTTTCCATCTTATCCTGTATACTTTTTGAAGTATTGAGATCAATCCACATTTGATAAAAAATTTATAATATAGACATAAGAATACAATTTCTTGAATTTCCATAAAATTATATATATTATCATATCACCAGTGGTCATCATAGAATAATTCTCAATAGGTAGAAACCCAATTGTAGAAACATCAACAACTTCCAGTCCAAGAGATTAGAGATAAGGAATCTTCCTATTTTTTTCATCAATAATAATTTTTCTATCAAATGTAGGAATTCCAATACTATTGAAAGAATTGATATTGTCCTTTATAATGATTAAATAAGGGTACATGGGCTCTAAAACCAATTGAAGTTCCAAATGATCAAACAAAAATTGGGGGGTTGAATCAGTTGATCACATTTTATAAATTTTAAAACATTTATAAAAATAACCCCTAAAAACTGTTAAAATTAACTTTTTTTATTAACTTTTAGTTAATAGTCAGGCATTAAAAAGTAGGAAAGCATGTAAAACACACAATATTTACAATTTTTTCCCTATTGTTAGAACATACATACCTGCCATAGCCACTACCATGGGTTTATTGAAATCCAATATTATGAATAAGTTAATATAACTTATATCAACTCCATTTAGACTCCTTTTATATTTAGATAGGAAATGATATAATGACTACCATTAGTTTGAAATATTTTCTAATAAATCAATTTCACCAAACTAAACAAAAGAACATTTTTTAAACTTATCCCCAATTGCTCAGTCTGAATCCCCAGTCTGATTTGGATGGATCTGATTTTCTCAATATGATGAGTCAGGATTTCTTTCTCTCAATACAATGTGTCCAGATCTAATTCTATCAATACGATGAGTCTGTTTTATATTCTCTCAATATAATGTGTATGGATCTGATTATCTCAATATGATGATTCTAGATTTGATTCTCTCCATTCGATGAGATTGAATTTGATTATCTCAATATGATGGACTCAATTAAATGAAACCATTATCAATCTACAAAACTAAATCCGTTATCAAATACCCAATACGATGTACCTCAGTCAGATTGACTCAATACGTTCTTCTCAATATGATGTTTCTCAATCTAGTAGACAAACATTCAGTTATTTGGTCCTCCTCATGAGATATTTTACTGGAAATGACATTTACTTTATTTATTCATCACTTCACCATTTCCACATGCATGAAAATTCTATACCGAGAAAATGATCAGAGAAAGTATTTCTAGGAGACTCAGAAAACAACAGTGGGAAACTTGATAACATTCCCCACTTCCTCAAATATCAAAAACTCTAAAAATCTATGGCTTTTGAAAATTCACATTTGACGCTTTCAAAAATCATTAGATTTCATTTAGATTTATGAAAAACTGAATTTCAAGTTTTACCACATCAAGACTTCCTAAAACATATAGATTTTTCATTCTGCGTCTTCTTCATAATCAGCTCTATATTATTTCTATTTATTTCTTAGTGAATACAAATTATGTATCCCTATCAGTGAATACATATTCAATATCCTTCTCAGTGAATCCAAATTTCATGTCCTTCTCATTGAATCTAAATTCTATATCCTTCTCAGTGAATCTAAATTTTGTATCCTTCTCAATGAATTCGAATTTTGTATCCTTCTTAGAGAATATGAATTTTGTATCCTTCCTAGTGAATCTTAATAATGTATAATTATCAATGAATCTTAATTCTATATCCTTCTCAGCTCATTAATATTGAATTTTCATTAATATGTAATTATCATTATGATAGAATTCCCGATTACGATGGATGTCCCATTATGATGGAATATCCATACCGTAACTTTGAAATTCTTCACACCACTACATCATTTCATAAAAAGATTTTATAATGATTTTATAATGATTTGTGTGATCTTTATGATCAACAAATCATTTTCTGAATTGTTTATAAAGAATGAAAACATTTTAACTATTGACTTCATTATCTTTAACAGACCTCTTCAGCATCATTGTGACCTTTTCACTCAGAAACGTTTTTCATTCAAACTCAACAGCTTCATTATTTCTCTGATTAAGGTAAATAAAAACATCTAGCCAATAACATTTTCTACCTATGATTATTTTTTATCTTATGATCTGAATCAAATATAGATGTATCTTATACTTTTATTATTGAAAAAACTATATTTATTTTCTACCCCTTTATCTTTGGAATCAAACTTTCCACAATGTTAAAATTTATTAAAAACTTTAGTCTGATGAATCTTCATTATGATGCATATGGGACTAATTCCTGAAAAAAACCATTTTTATACAGAAGGGTTATTTTTCAACAAATATGGAAACATTGTTAAAACAATTTATCTCAAAGGTTCTTCAAAACTCATTTCGAATTCCCAACCTTTGCAATCAGGAAGAAAGTCAAAGGGCCTCTTCCAGACCCTATAGGCTATCTAGAATATGCCTACTATCTGGAACCATCATGGGACTCATCACATTTTTTATTACCTATAAATGAAGTCACAAAATATCCACTATGTGAAAAAGGAACTCCCGTAAACCCTGACATTATATCCATGTAAATATCAACCATCAATTCCATATCTGTCACATCAGTATACGAATCTATATTTAGTGGGAAGAGAGAATATCGAAAATCTATTGGAAGACCCTTCTCAAGTCTTCATGCCTTCATATTATCATTATTCACCACCTTAGAAAAAAAATGAACATGATCCGCAAAATGGATTGCATATAGATTCATGAACACATCATCCTACTAGAGTTTAAGAACATCCATGGATTTTTCCAAGAACATATATTTTAGATAGAAATTTTTAGTGAAAAGATCACAAGAGTCCTTATATTATAAATCCTCATGTATCAAATCCCACCATCTTTTGTTGTGTCCTTCCATCTTAATGGTTTCACATTTCACTATAGTAGCTGAAATCCATCGAAGGCCTTAGACAAAAAATTGGGGAAAACAATAGGGTAATTTTGACCGAAGGCACTAGTGTCGGATAACACAAAAGGTCACGTGAAATATCCATGAAGCATGGAGAAAACCACCCCACGGGATGGAGAAATGCCGTGCTAAATAATCCTTTTGTACACCATGTAGAAAGTTTCACACTGCGCAGAAAGTTTTGTGTTGTGCGGGAAGTTTCATGCATCCGACTATAGGATCGAGTTTTCCACGGCACCCAGGTTTCGTATGCCCTATGCAACTCCTTCTTTCCAATAAATATATGGGCTCCCCCTATGCTTTTGGGCTGAAGAATAAGAACCATCTCCCCTTTTCTAAATTCACCTCTTCTACGTGAAAAAGATTCCATCTAGGTACAATATTTTTCGTGATAGGTCTCCCAGGGGTCCTCCTTCATGCGAGACTACTAGGGCTTGACCCTCATCCAAGAACATATGTGTTGGCCCCCTTGTGCACAAACCATTCCACTTGCGTGCAAAACCTCTACCCCTTTTTCATGTAATCCTCTTCCCTTTTTGAGCACGCCTTATTTTCCACTCAACCATGCCATTTTCACGTAACAATCCCCTCATTGCGTGGCTTTTAAACACAAAACCTTACGTTGCGTGCAATCCTTTTTCATGTGTGCGCCTTTTATAATGTGTTTGATGTCGGTCCCCTAGGACAATCTTTAGGCAATTTATACACATAAAACACATATGTTACACACCCTACTCTCTTATATCCTTCCTGGAATGTATGAAGTTATATCAAGGTCCTTTGGCTGGTGCTTTATGTTGTGTTACTTATCCATATGCTTCCTCGCATTGGTATGCTAACGGCTATTAATTTTTCTCATAGACATGATAACATTGGCACCTCAATGTATCACTCCAAGAAACCCCCTCACCATGACATTGATGATGACTTTACTTCCTCAAGGGTGGGAAAGTATAAGTTATGTAAGTCTTAGGGGTGTGGAGTGAACCTATCTCATCTGAGCTGCAAGGAATCAAACTGCCAGGAACCAATGTCTACAGCACATGAAGTTAAACTGTGACCCCACCCCATGACCCATAAGTAGAGTGCCCCGTCTCGGAAATTATCTACGCCCGCTCGTGTCCACGGGAGTGAGAACTTCTTCACATGGAATGAGACCTTCTTTGCTGGGGTGGTGCCTATCCGAGGGGACGGGAAACCACCTTAGTATAAGCCCTTAGCCTTTATTTCGGGAGGTAACATTCCTACCCCTCCTCTCTTATTCAGATCCAAAGACCAAATGAGAAATGGAAACATGGAAATTCGTTGTCCCATACCTCTTCGATTGGTATTATTCTCTTCCTGGACATCAATCTTAGAGTAAGTACCATTATCCATCTCCCTGGGATGCTAACCACACAAAATTCCCTGTTTCATTTTTTGGGTTGCTAACCAAGCATAAGCCCCTATTTCCTTTCTGGGATGGTAACAACACATAAGCCCCTATTTATTTTTTCGGATTCTAACAATGTATAAGCCCCTGTTTCATTTTTGGATTTTTAACCTTGAATAAGCCCCTATTTCCTTTTTGGGCCGCTAACCACTTTAAGCCCCACTCCACTTCCCACAGATGCATCTTTTGCGATGCGATCATCATGTATTTGCTACCTCTTGTTTCTTACACAGCGCATATCTCATGTGGGATTAGATTAAAAACTTTCCATGAATAAAATTCCCTCCTCTGAACAGTTTGGAATTTTATCCTTGCCAAGTGAAGGTACGTAGGAAGCCTCCCTGAGGTTCAAGCCCAACAACCACTGGTCTCAAGCCCCATCATGTTGGTTAACCAACACCTCCTCCGAACTACGTAGACTTTGATCCTTACCAAGGCAAGATACGTAGGAAGTCTCCTTGATGTTCAAGCCCAACAACCATTGGTCTCGACCTCTTTCACTTCAGTTCACCTTGACATAGTCCAAACTATGCGAACTTTGATCCTTGACAAGGAAATGTATGTAGAAATCCTCCCTAAGGTTCATTTCCAACAACCATTGGTCATGTCCCCCTTCATGTTGGTTCACGAAAACATCCGGAACTACGTAGAATTTGATTCCCTATCACGAGGATACATAAAAATCCTCCCTGAGGTTCAAGATCATAACTCATGTCCCATACTATCCTTTCCATCAAGCTTATGTGTTTCAGGAAGGTCATTTCCCAATATGGAGATTCCACTTCCTCTGTGTCCCATCCATACGAGCTGCCTCCTCCGGAGTCCCATTGCCTTAATGAACTACGTAGACTTTTATTCCCTAGCATGGGGATACATAGAAGTCTCTTTGAGGCTCATTCCCAATATCACTGTCATCCTCACTATGGTTCCAAGCTACTTTCCATCCACTCAGAACCACCCATATCCATCTTGATTCTTACCTAGGCCACCCCATCCTGGTGGGATCATGTCACCCATTTTCTCACAGCTTCTAGAAGCAATTGGGTAACTAACAACATGTTAGCCCTAGTATCAGTGTTCCCTCAAGGGGTTTCACCCATATGACCCACTCCTATCAGTGTTCCAATCAGTCTGATCCATCTCCTCAAGATGTTAAACTCACAGCATACCCTGTGACAAACATGAGAAGTTGAGGAAAACCTCATAGACATGCCTATGGCATATAATTCCCTGCTTCGATGTGGAATGTCTCGGGCTTACACGCCCTCGATAAGACCTATAATAATGGGAAGAAACCTAGTTGTGCTAGTGTTCCAGCATCCAGACATGCTAGTGATGTCCAACACGACTACTCCACCGACCAATGGTTGCTTCCCTTACTAGACCCCTTGGAATGTCTTGAAAGAATCAGTGTAATTAACCGACATCCATGAAGACATGGCACCATGAAGAGTTTCAAGAACAACGTCTTAATCTATAATGGAGACTTGGACTATGTGAAGAGTTCCAAGGAGGAATCCATGTAAAGAGGAACCAACATCCCATCATCCTATTTTGATCAAGGAGAAAAAATCCCTTTAATATGTGACTAATGTCACCCTCCTTTGGAATGTGGGAATGCGGGGAAACAATCAGCGAGTCCTCTGAAATAGACGAATGTGCGCCCAATAAAAACATCAGAAACATAAATGATGAACTCAATAGGATTATATTCTCCTCAATGTGGAGATTAGTAGAGTTCAATTCACTAGGGGACTATAATCTCAACTTATCCATGTATCCGGTGCAGGGTCCCACCAAGAAAATAGTTGGCTTGATGTGAAAATCACAAGAAGTTTGGGTTGTGGAACATTGGGCATCCCAGTTTGGGACGTTGGGAGTGAAAATACTTATTTCTATCCAGGGATGATGGAATGATGCTGGGGTACTGAATGTTGATTTCCTTTTTTCAACACTAATGGTTTAATATCCCTACCATCCTTGACTCAAGCTTCCTTAATTGGAAACAGTTCACTGCCCACCCACCAATGTGGGGGCAGGGGCAATGTCAATGTGGAAATCTCGATTTTCCCCACTTCTTTTGCGACAACTTCCACACCTACATCTACTAGGTGCCCATGCCCCATCTCCACTTCTTAAATCATTCAAACAAGGGTGATAAATGACCTCTTATAACGATATAAGGATGAGGAGATCATCCAAACTAGGGATAGGGACCGACTGAACCTAGAGGCATCTGTGCCTCATCACCACTACCAACCAAGGGCTATGTAGGGTCCACTACTCCTAACTTCGATGCACAACCATTTAAGGAGCCTCTCCTAGGAATGCTTTGATGACTTCCTCCCCTTCACCGACGAGGTAGGGGATGTCCGAGCTAGCCCGACCGAGATCGACTTCTAGGGGATCGCATGGAGGCCCCCAACTAGGACGCTCCAACACCGCCACCCGGCCCCCACGAACTGAGGAACGAGAAATCTATGCACCTGCACCAGCAGCCCATGTCTGGTTGACCAGATGCCAGCGTCAGGCGTAGGCTGAGGAGGATGTCGGCCAAGGGGCATCAATGTCAATGACTACCATGGATTATTCCACCACCGATGTATACCATCAGTTCACAGTATATTCCAGGTAGGTTCATACAGACGCTCGACCCGAATCAAGATCCAAACCGCCCCATGGGTAGGTTGGGTCAACTCTACTGGTTGTCGGCATAGGTAGTGCCCGCTGCAGACTTACCCGCGGCAACGACACCCAGTATGGAGGTCCTCCCCATACTACCACCATTGAGAACATGAGTCCTCCTTGATTCCATGATCGATGGGGAGGTCCCCATCATGTCACCTTCAATCTGAATGAGGTTAATCCCCATAGTAGTGAAACTCAGAATGAAAGCCTCTTCTGCATTCATGATATCAGGTATGGAGTCATTCCTCCTGCTATAGGTCGCTTGTGTGGATATGTTACACATCCGGTCAATCTCTAGCATGGTGGAATTTACCATGTTTTTATAGCAGCCGACAAATATCCTCTTCACCCTAGAAATTAGAGGAGTTGATGTTAGCCTCGCTTCATCGGTACCCAGCACGGAGGTCCTACCCATGTTTCAGATTGACCAGCATGAGGACCCACATCACACTGAAAATTCCAATATAAATAAACAAGGTGGCCCTACCCATGTTTCTACAAAATCCGGTGGAGGTCCTACCTGCTCCATCACTTTCCGCGGAGATTCCCTACGCACATCAGCTAGTGGACATGGAGGTCCTCCCCGTGTTGCCTTTGACATCTGTCAAGGTGCTCCTTGCACCCCAACTCACCCAGGAGGAAGTCCTCTCCACCCACACACCAGTTTGGGTGAAGGACCTCCTAGAGACAGAAATCTACCCTATCCCAAAGAGCCATCCCTGTGCAGGAAGGTAGGTCATCGTCTCCATAAATAGAATGGAGAGATGATTCAGACTGAGATTAAACATGAATGATCCTCAGATTCATTGGAAGAATAAAAATCAGCAATAGAACCCACACCTTGATCCTCTGTGTCAAGGGGTAGGGCAAGAACGAGGCACATCAGCCTTGTACTTCCGGAATGAGAGGTCCACTGAATTCCTTCCTCCCTCTGCAGATACGTATAGGGGCAAGAAGATTTGGCGTCACCCTAGGGTCCGACCATGCAATCACCACCATCATCACCATGATCATTTTCTACATCGACTAGATATAACAGAGAGTTATTCTGGGGACTGATGGAGAATGACCAATAGCATGGTCCACCACCAATAGCTGTAGTCCCTATGCTAGAAATTGTGGTCACCATCCCGTCTTATCACGATGTGGTGGCCAAGTCACTACACTCTTTAGAGGATCGTCAGAGATGTGGTGGCTTGTCCACCCACACGATGTATTCTCCAATAGCCAGCCTACCATCTTAGCAGTCTTCTTCAGTACCACTACTTGTTCCCCAGCTGCCTCCAGTTAATGAGTGGGGCAATACAGGGCCAGACCTCGAGTCTGGAATGAGGAGCTTGTTGGAAATTCTAAAGTAGACAATTTCCTAGAGATTGTTTGGCCAATTGCAGCACCAAATTTCAGTGCACTAGAATCACTCACCCAGAAGGAGGTAGGATGCTTTCTCCAGACCCTCTGGTTGACTCAATTTCATCTTCTTCATCAACTAGTGGCCTACCCAAATAGTCAGGCACACCTCAAAGACATTGGTCAACAATTTAATTTTGTTGATTTGGCCGCACTCCTCATGGCCTAGTGTCTACAGTCACCAGGTCGCCATTAGAACCTCCAACAACGATTCATATGGATCTTTAAAGTGCTCTGAAAGATTATCAAGGAGGCTCCCCCCCCCCCACATGAAGATCCATGGCTGGCGGCAGTGTGTTTCCCTCTAATTTAGTTCCATCCGGCTCTAGCCTGACATGCGAGGCTATATCGAGGAAATGCCTCCAGGTAGATTCGTGGTTAACATGGCCGATTAATTAGAGGAACAGATAGAAATAGAACTCCATGGGGAAACATTACTCCATGAGGTATTGCCACAACTTTTGGAACCATCAGTATGGGTTACTCGCCAGTAGATAAATCAACTAGGTCTTCCCACACCCACCGAGGCATTGGTCCCTAGCTGAAATCTCGATAAGGGAAAGGAGCAAATCAGAGCCATCAAACCCTCTAATCCATCTAGCTCAATACAAAAGATAGAAGATGATCCTAAGAAAGCTGCGTTATATCAAAATATTACGGAACATAAACAGATGGTTGATGACCTCCTAGTTGAACATGTCGTAGAGCGATGTCAAGACTACGGTGAGCCTCGATTGAGGCAGCAGAGGAAAACACAATTTCTCCCCAGCGAATTGACTCCAGGAGAACCTGACCATCCTGCCCCCATAGATAGGGTATAGGATAGATCTTAGTACAAGAGGGTGTGGTATGTGTCTCCAAATCCACTAGAGTGGTGGGACAATCCCCGAGACCCATCTCAGATTCCCCCAGCTCCTCTGTAGGTATCCAAACATATCTTTGGGCCTCCTTATAACATTTAAAAACCCAAAGTGCACTGGTGGTTAGGGTTCCCCATCATGATGGGAACCGCTTCCTAGATGATATAGTGGTGGAGCTCATTACTCACATAGAGGCAATGGAAATGCGACACGTGGTCATCCTTCCTGATGGAAAGCCATATCCACCATGGGTGGATGATATGACCGCACCCACGGGTTTGGTAAATCTTACCTTATCCCGCATTAATGGGTTGGGTGACAAGCTGTAGCATTTGGACCACTTCATTTCAAGGTGCAGACCCATGTTGGGAACTCTGGTGTAACAAGATGCTGCCAAACTCAAATGTTTCTTACAGAAATTGGAAGGACCAGCGTTTTTTGATACATCCAACTACCCATCAGGTTAGTAGCCAGCTGGGAAGATCATCATAGGAAATTTATTTATCAGTTCAGTTCCACCACTCAGAATACAAGTATTTCTGTACTCCTTAATAGAAAACTAAGCCCTGATGAGCATATTGTAAACTTTGTCACCTGGTGGAAAGGTCTCACATACTCTGTTGACATGCCACTGACTCAGGAGAAACTGATAAAGTTTTGTGTCGGGAATTTCATGACAGAATTGGCCCCCTATTTGATCACGCAAAACTACCCTGGGGGATTTTGAGACTTCTCTAATAAAAGCTAGTGCCTAGTGGAATCCTAACAACAGGCCATCCAGGCACACCCGTTGCCTCCTGCAATTCCCGTAAAAAGGGTCGTTAAGAATGAGCCAGCCACAATGGAATATATAGAGGTCCCAGGTCCAATAGATTTTTTACCATTAGAGCCTCCTCCATAGCCTTGCAGAGGACCTCCACCTTAGGCGCAGCCTCCGGCCCAGCAGCACCCACCCTTGAACCAGCAGGCACCCCTGCGCAGTGCACCGTCACTGCCTAGGTGAGATAACTAGGCTCCACCTCCTCAACAGGATCCTCCATCCCCTCGTCAGGTTCATGCTCCCAGGGTACCCTTCCTAGAGATGATAAACCAAAAATACTCATTCAATGAGGCTCAAGTCCTTAGTTAATTTAGCAGTGCCTTGGATTAGAGACTTCTACGTTAGGCTGAATGAAGGAGACGAGAAGAGGCAGATCAAAATGATCGCCCCAACTACTACCCCTATCAACGAATCATTGGAATCACCCATAAAAAGTGCTACGTTTTCAAGTACTAGCTTCAAGAATAGGTCAAAAACAACATAGTCAGGTTGGGCCTAGCTCCGACCTAAGTAGCATGTGTATTTGTGAAGCCCAATAGCAGCAGTGACAGCGAAGGTGAGTGCCATCAGGTTTCTAATAGTGGGTCCCAGAAGTTTGATCACTAGATGGATCATAAGGAAGTTACCCATGCCCTTGGTATTATTTGTGAACATCTGAATTGATCTGAAACTTCAGAAGATGCCGCATCACCCATATCCAGTACCTCTGCGTCAATTCCTCAACATCCCTTTTCACAGATGTGAAAGCATAGTTGGTTCAAGGGAAAACAAAGTCCACCACCAATTCCATCGTCATCCTATACTGTTGAAGATATTATTACCCAAAGGATGGATATCCCACCAAGAATCTGTCTAGTGGTGGAGGATTCTTCAGGTGACAGTCAATGGTATGCCTTGTTTAACACCATAGTGCTGGTAAAACCCTACATGATTTTTGACAGCGATGAGCACTAGACAAATCCTCCTAATGTTACCAGTCGTCACCAGCATAGACGGAGCTGCGAAAATATGGGTCATAAAAGAGCCTCAATCAGTAATTCATGCCAAGATTTTCATGACACCAAAACCAGACAGTAAGCCTAGTGTAGAGTCCAGCATGCACAACCTTCTCATCTGGTGTCCCCAGACCCACCTTCACCCCCATTTGTGCTGCTTGATCAAGAAGAGACACATTGACAACACCATGATCTGCCACACTCTACTATTGAATGTTCATAGTCATATGGATCTCATCTAGTGGTAACTCTACAGGCTTCATATAGTAAGCAGCGGGACATTCCCAGTACCAGTCAGCCACCAGTCGAGCCACCATGGCCCGCCTTACCTCTTGTCACACAAAAAACTCTTATAAGAAGAATTTCACATGTAGAGCAGAAGTACAATGACCTTAAGCATCTTTACAACATTAAATCAAGGATCTATATCCTTGAGGCCCTTTTACTATCAATATATATACGTGAATCCCTCTCCGAGGATTTAAGAAGCCCCCTCGAGTTCGAGACAGAGGTAATAGGGTCCGGGATCAACCTAATCCTAACTCAGACACTAGGTAAAATATGTTTTTCAGAGGATGATCTGAGTCCCTATGACATGGAGATCCATAGTTATGACTGGAAAGAAAAAAACAATATTTGGAATGATATCCTTAATGACCAAATTCGGTGGTCTGGTATCCAGCAGCATATTCATGATTTTCTCGTAGTACACTGACTACAATGGGTTGATGGGTAGGAAATGTCTTCACTAGCATGTGGTGGTCCCTTAATCATATCACCAACACCTCCAGTACTCCCTTAATGGTCGAGTGGGCATAATGTAATGTGATGTATCTGCCTTTTCCTCTTGTGAAGCCCGCTCCCTGGACGCTGACAATTAAAAAAGCAAGGAACAACAGATTCAGGATAACGTAGTTGAACGTGCAATGGATACGACCGAACCAAGGATAGATTTGGATATTGCCTACATCTTTATAATCCATTGATTGGAAATTATGACCCTATATATGGGACAATTATTCATTTTTTCTAAAATGAGGGGATGAAAATTTCCAGGTCTAAGAAACCCCAGAAGATCACCTCATGTTCTTATACGAATCAGGCTCATGTGATCCCAGATCCCCTACTCCCATAAGGTATCGAGATTTATGCCCCGTGGAAATGGAAATATGGTATACATGCTTGTTTCACTAGGCTGGGATAAACCGGCTCACGCCAACCCATCATTATTCCTTCGATATCATCAAGTGTGGACCCTTGGACTGATGACCAGATGTGATCAGATCAACAGCATTCATCGCTATGGTTTCAGCTACATGGGAGTCCCCTGTTGTAGTGTCCACCACCACTCAGGCTGGTACTAGTCTCCCATCGGTATCTGTTGACTCAAAGGAAACTGTTCTCATCGAGGATGCCTCCTCTATATGTGAGGAAGAGTATTTAGAGGATTCTCCTCCCACCCTCATAGATGGTGTCTCCACCATGGTCGATGAATTGGTATAGGTAATCCTCGGTAGTGAGATGGATCCAAAGCCCACATTGATTAGTGCCACTATTCCTATAGAAGAGAAACAACAGTCTCTAGAATTCCTCGGATAAAATCGCTATGTATTATCTTCGAGATATAACAATATATCAGGGCCAGATCCCTAGGTAGCCTTCCATCTCCTCAGTCTCCCAATAATCCACCGCGGGTTTAAGCAGCCTCCCGGAAAGATGCACCCTTCTCATGTTTCCATGGTTGAGGATGATGTTGTTAAGATCTTCAGATCCAATTTCACCAAGGAGGTTCAGTAACCAAAATGGTTCGCCAATATTGTACCTGTCAAGAAGATGAACAGACATATCAGAGTCTGTATTGACTTCTAGGATCTCAACCGTCACTATGTGAAGGATGATTATCCTCTTCTTGTGATAGAACTATTGATCAACGCCATAGCTGGGTTTTGTGACCTATCCTTCATGGATGGGTACTACAGGTTTAACCATATCTGAATGGATCTCGAGGATGATGAGTCTACAACCTTCAAGGCACTACAAGGTACATTCTGTAACGAAGTAATGCCCTTTGGTTGGAAGAATTATGGTTCCACCTATTATTGGGCTATGCACCGTATATTTAAGATGATCCTTGGGAAAATGGTGGAATGCTACATAGATGGTATGTTAGTCACATCTCACCAGCGTTAGGACCATCTTAAGGACCTTGAGAATGTAATTGTCTTCATATGTTCCTCCCACATGAAGATGAACCCATTAAAGTGTGTCCTAGGGGTCACCTTAGGAATTTTTCTTGGCTTCAATGTTAGATACAGGGGCATCAAGATCAACCAGGATATGATCAAGGCCATCAACCATATTCCCCTCCCGAACAACATTAGGGAGCTTCAAGGTTTTTGAGGCCACTTATCCAACATACGCTGATTCATCGCAAATTTGGCTGGAAACTATAATCCATTTTCTCGGATCAGGAAGAAATGAACTGTCTACTAGTGTGATGAAGAATGTTAGACTTCTTTCGAGGAAATCAAGATGTATTTTCACTAGCCTCCGGTCATAATGTCACCCATTTCCAGAAAGTCATTGGTCCTTTATTTGAACACCCTGGAATGACCTATCAATGCCCTTCTCGCAAACAAGAACAATGAGGGAATAGAGAATAGTCTCTATTATCTCAACCGCATGATCCTAGATATGGAGACCAGATACTCCCATATCAAGAAGATTTGGGTTGCGCTGGTATTCAATGTACATGAATTGAGGCATTACTTGTAGCACCATGAGGTATAGTTGGTGTCCTTGGTGGATCCGCAGAAGTACATACTGACCCACACAACGTTGACAGGCTATTTGGAATGTTGGAAAATAATCCTTCAGAAGTTCAACATCAGGTTAGTCCCTCATTAGGATATTAAAAGGAATGCATTATAAGATATCCTCTCCCCCATCTAGCTCCTACGGATGAGTCCCTAGACTATGATTTTCCCGATGAGGTAATTCTATCGGTAGAACAAGCCATCTAGTGTTGGAAAATTCACTTAGATGGTGCTTCCCAGAGCCATACCGGAAAGAGGATCAATGACCCCAGGCTTAGAAGAGTAGTTATATGTATCATCTTCATTACCCTAGCACAAGACATTATTTTGTATTCATTATTTTTGTCAGAAGGCTACACCAATAATGAGGCAGAGTTCCATGTTCTCATCACGAGCCTCGTGTTGGCCCCTGAGATTGACATTCCCCACTTTCATGTGAATGTGGAATCCAAACTAATCACCAAGCAGATCAAATGTGACTATGTCGTCAGAAATCCAGATCCCATGATATTATTGGAAGGCACCCTCCAACTGATGGCTCAGTTCCCATCTCGTCCTGAAGTTACCATTGTCCCTCGATCCCAGAATGGTCAAGCTGACGCCCTGCCCAGTCTAGCTGCATCACTTACAAAGACAAAATAGTACGATTTTATTATCCCTGTGGAACAATAGAGATTAATTTCCTCCGTCATTCTAGATGACGATGATAGCCCACAGGTAATCCATCTTACCTTCGGTTCCTCCACGTCAGGGCCGTCAGGTCCCCCAATTGTAGAGTTGGAGGTCACTCCCGACTGGAGGATTCCCTTTACTAGGTACCTCCAGCACACCATTCTCCTAAAATATCGAGTCAATTGGGAGATAATCTGATGCAGCGTGTGGTATTTTAATCTCTAGAGTGGCATGGGTTCATGAGAAGATCCTCTAAAAGGGTGGGTTTGATTGGGTTCTCCTCCATTGCTTTCAAGGAGCTAAGATTTCCCGAGTCATGTAAGAGGTCCATGTTGGTTCTTTTAGAGCTCATCAGACTAGCCCAAAACTATCACATGAGATATGAAGGATGGTTTATTTTGTCTCTCCATGATCTGTGAATACATCGAGTTTTCCAAGAGGTTCCATGCATGAAAAATTAATGATAACATTGTGCATCAGAAATTAGAGCCTCCCCATACTACCAAGAAATCTTGTCCCTTTGCAGTCTAGGGACTCAATATCATGGGACCATATCAACTGGAGATGACTCACCATTGTCAGTACATCCTGGAAGCTATGGATTTCTTTTCCAAGTGGCCAGAAGTAGTTCCTCTCAAGGAGGTCAAGGCCCGTTCTATCGTTGACTTTGTGAGATCCAATATCATCTACCGGTACAGATTCCATCACGCCATCCTCACTGATAAGAGAACCAACGTCCAGGAGGCCAAGTTGATGAAATTTCATTCCAAGTAAAATATTAATTATAACCATACATCCCACTATCAGGCATAAGAAAATGGGTAGATTGAGGTGTTAAACAAAACACTCTCTAACATTTTACAGAAAATGGTTTGTCAGAACAAGAAGGGTTGGTCAGAAAATCTCCCCAACGCCATCTGGGCTTATCAGATGAAGACTCATAATTCCAAATAGGATAACCCATACTCCCTAGTGTATGAAACAATGGTCGTCCTGCATATTGAGATTCAGTTGCCCTCATTACGCACCTCAGTCTACTCTTAGCAAGAACCATATAAAGTAGATGAAATACAGCACACTGATGAGAATGTGGGGCCCAACATACATTCCCAATGAATCCCAAATTTCGTGGGATGCTAGAAGACATGTATAAAAACAAATAACTCTCCAGGATCTAATGATAATTCTGCCTCCATGGTGTCCATTTAGGCGGCCCAAATTAGAGATAAAATTATGGGCCAGATTCTGCGGCCCAGAATAATAGCCTACTAATATGATCATATATCGGAATCCACAACTCCAAATGGGCCCAAATTTACAGGCGTTTGGAAGACATATGGGGTTCCATTTTATTCTTCTATGACCCACTCTAATTCGGCCATCTAGAAGGACTTCCATGCACTTCTGTTCGGTGAAGGAAAGATGGCTGCCACCTCGGGTCAAGGGTGGAAAAATCAACTCTCCCTTACATTCCACCCACCTATTTCCTACCACAATTAATTGAGGATACTTGTACTGTTGGAGGATCAAACCAAGGGCTCAAAAATGCCTATTCAAGGAAGTATTTTTGGAGGATTTAAGAATCTTGGATGCTTTGTTCAATTGTAATGTTATGCTGCGATTTTGTTGTCTCAAATTTGTCTTTCACTTGTAAGTTGTTCAATTCACTTTAGTTTCTTAATAAAAGTTCTTCTTATCCTCTTATTCTGTTGTTCTACATCTCACTTTGAAACCATTTCCTCAAGGTGTGAATTTATTCACACCAAATATTGTGAAATTATTCACACAACGGTGGAGTGATCATTTTATTTCTGTTGTTTTCTTAACTTCTCCATGTCCTCCCTCATGAGTATACTTTCTGCTTCCATTTAAAACATAGAATCGATGGTGGGCTAACCCACTTACGAGTTTATAAAAGTGAGTATAAAGGGTCTGGATTGGATGTTATTTATCACCCCATTAATGTATAATCACTTCTTTAATTGAGATATTTATTTGATGATTTTTAAACTCCATCGTCCTTATTGAAATTAAGGCCACAAACTTCAAGTTCTAATATGAACCTTTACCATGAAGTGCTCAAAAACATTGACCCTTCAAGTGTATAGGCGATTAGTATTAAAGGGTTTAGTCATTAAACCAGTAAGTGATGATGTTGTTTTATCTCCTTAAATGAAACCATCTCAAATATAACAAATTGAAATCATTGAAAAGGAAATACGTCCAATCCACCCCGAGCGATAACCTAGGATCAACTCATTATTTTAAATTGAATTCACTTAAATCTGTTAGTGATCCTTTAAACCCATCTAAAAGAAACACAAGTTGGACACTTCATAGCCAAAAATAGTCCATAGAATTTATGTGTCTATAGGTTACTTCTTAGGTCTCTGAGAATTCGACAACCCAAGCTAAACTACAAGGACCATCCTACCTTCTTCTCCTGGGTAAATTTGAGTGAGAATCAAAACCTCATAAATTTCTTTCCGAAACAGAGGCCACCATCACGTTCTATGTGGAAAACTTCTTAGGATAGGCTACTCACAATCTTGAATTTGAGTTCCATAGACGGAGAAATAGAAGATGAAATATTTCATGAAGACCTCCATGGAGAACACGAAATCCAATGGAGTCCACATGGCATCTGATCCTACCTAAGAACCTGCCTGCATATCATTTATATATGGTTTTCTGACCCATGTAGTGGTACAATGTGGTTTGAGTCGATACATGTTGTGTACGACTTCAACCGACCACTAAAACTTTTCCTTCTCTACACAAATCAGCCAATCGTGTCCCTTACACGCCCAGTATCCCGTACTACACAACATGATCATGCAAGATGGCCAACTACCCTTTTAGTTATTCTATGCTTGGGTATTGTACCCCATGTCCATGTACATTATCAGATCACATTAACACCATCTTGTGCTATTACATGGCTTAACTGACCATGTCCTCTGGAAAAACAAATTGGGGACACTACACGATGTGTAACCCCGGTACGCTGTGTGTAGTCCCCAAACATCATAATCCCCAAATAGGAAGGAATAAATATCATTTCTCATTAGAATAAACGATGTGTATATGGAAATTCTAGATGGGAATTACCTTCAAAAATGCCATATTCACCACGGTTTATCCCGAAACCAACAGATCAACCTAAGAGGGATCCCTAGAAATTGAATTTGGGCTCTATAACCTTAAGACAATACACAAAAATGGGAATCAAGGGAAAAAATAAAAACCACGTACCTAAAAGGAAAAAAAAGCTTCAGGTGAAGAACGACACCTGATTCATGTTGCTTTCTGATCTGATGATGATCGGGGTCAAGAATGTGATAGTGCTTTATCACTTCGAATTGGCTAAGTTTCCATCTGTTTCCAAAGAAGATGAGTGGTGAAGTTCTCCTCTTGGGTGTGACTACCACAAATCGATGTTAGGGTAGTGCCAAGTTTTATTAGAGCTAAGAAACACATGCTAACAAAAGGGGGCCCTTTATCTGCGATAGCTAAAACCGTTGAAAAATCTACCTTTTATCAAAGATTTTGATAGCTCAGATAAATGATAGATTTATCAGCGCTATTATGAACGATGATAAACATTTTAAATAAAATACATAATTAATTCATATTATATTATTATATTTATATTAAAAAATAATGTTAATTTGTGTACATTAAATAAAAAATGCATGATTATAATTAATATATATTTTTTATAATTCAAATATATATAATCTTTTAAAAATTATTAATATGATTATAATTAAATAAATATATATTTAAATAAAAATAAAATCATAAAAAATTTTATTAAATAATAAATATATTTATAATTATATATTTATAATTAGGTATTTATAATTATATATTTAGAATTATATATTCATAATTATATATTTATAATTATATTTTCGTAATTATATATTTATAATTACACCATGAACGGTGTGAAACATGGGTTATGAACCCATGATTCTAAAATTTATTGAAAATAAAAGACCAAAAGTACAATGTACAAAGGAGATGAGAATAAGGAACATGTTAAAAAACACCTCAAAATAAACAAGGAATAATCTATCGGATCAGGCACTGCCCCTCCCCCTGGGATGACGGACCCTCGTCCATGTTTTGGGCTGCTTCCATTCACTATCATATTCATTTGATGGGATTGGATATTCTTCATGAAATGAGCCCTCCAGGATAGATTTAATTTTATCAGCTCTTGAAGACCTTTAATCAATCAGGGGAGCACCATGGACACTTCAAAATTACTCACTAAAGAACTCCTTACTTTTGGACCTATTTAAAATATCAGACAGGAAAATAGTGTCTTTACCAGAATTCCTTAGACCGGGACTATGGACACCAAAATCATCTTGCATCACATCGAACTGAGAAGTACCGCCCCTCCCCTGTCTATCCAGGACAGCCTCCACAATCATGCCTCACCTTTTTTCCGTAGAAAATTTAGATGGTTTGACCTACACATAAAATTATGCAACACCTTTTTTCTTCCATTTTCGATTGAAATAGGTGATCAATTCCTCCTGATCCAATTGTATATTATCTATAACCTTAGAATCAAATTCTATATTAGAAACCATATCCTCATCATCAAGTTCATGTTTCATAGATGTTTCATGTCTTAACACATTCCCTTCCCGAGTAGCCTGTAAGAATGATTTATTTCCAGGCCCCGTAGTAGAGTGAGCATGAAAGAGACCTCGATGAACTGTTACAGGATGTGAATCTACCTATATAATAGAGCAATGTTGTGCAGTAGTAACACTCACTCTATTCACCAGCTTAGAATATGCGATGCCACTAAATTAGGCGCCATAAGCCTCATTCAGAGTGGACTCACATACCTTTCCCATGCCCATTAGGATGCGAGGGTCAAAGGAGATCCCTACTTTATCATCCTTAGTGGTAGCCTTAGATGAGGCCTCCCCACACTTCAATCCCCACACTATAATAAATATATACAATTCATTCATTTTATACCCTTGAATCTATTATGTTCTCATTAATACTTTTAAAATTACAATAAATATATTTCTAATATTTATAATAATTTTTTAAATATATATATATATTCATTGTAAATATATTTATTTATAATTATAATTATAACTAAATATATATATTTAAATAATTATAAATTTACAATAGACACATCTGTTATAATTTTATAAATAAATAAATATATTTATATATTTATAACTATATACAAATATTTATAAATATATTTATTTATTCTTATAAATACATATAAATAAATATATATACGTTTCTGTGTCTTTGTTGAGGGGGGGGGGTGTAAATAATTATAAAATTATAATAAATATATTTATTATACATATAATGTTATAAATATATATAATTAAGTAAATATATTTATAAATATATACATATTTTTATAAATAAATACAAATATTTATAATTATAATTCTAAATGAATATAAATATTTAAATATTTATACAATTATAATAAATATATTAATTATATATAATAGGTAAATAGAGGTAAAATTAAAATGAAACATAGTAATGCAACACACACAACCCGATAAGGCTGGTCATTTCCCCCATACAGGATAACCCACCCATTTAATAATGGACCGAATGCCCTATGGACATTGAGTCCATTAAAAAGTTTGTAGCCCATGTTCCCAACAACTGAAATTTTTATTTTGTTTCAAAACTGTTTGGGTCCACTGCCTTATGATCCATCCTCAGTCATTGGGGAGCCTGCCCACCCGAGGAGCCATCCTTCTACCGCACCACTGATAGTCACTCGTCGTGCATGCGCCACATCCACATGCCATGGTCATTGTCCAAGATGTTGTCCTTTGCGCCACCACGGAGAGACCCACACCTGGGATGACCCAAATCCTATAAAAAATCACCACTAACTAGATTTTATCTTGTGTCTATGGTGTAGGATTACAAGTTTGAATAACCACCAGTATTATATATTCTAGAAACTGGAGTTTCCCTTGTAGGATTCTGGTATCACTAAGAGGGGGAGGAGTGAATCAGTGATATCTTTTTTTCTTTTATATTTCCTAATTTTTGAATGAAACTTCACCTCATATTAAAAATATATATCCCCACTAAACAAAAATAAAATACACATCCACATGAACACATGAATTTAAAAGGTTCACTACTCAAGAAGAGTAGATACGTCCTTGGCATGGTTTGGAAACAATCTAATACCAGAAAATTCACTAGAAAAGAATCCATTGATATGGAATAAAATGATTAGCATAGACAATTACACTCATGTGGAACTTTTTAAAAAATCCAATAGTGCATGTGCTCCTTCTTAGAAAAAATAGTGTAAAAAGTTTCATTTCTTCTTATTAACTTTCAAAAATTTGATCTCTCAAAACAATTATACACTTTCCCACATAGAAGCTGGTAAGAACGTCCTTGCACAAAACATGCTACTTTTTTGAATCTCCATTCTTACTTGTAGCTAATAACTTGTGTTCAATTCACTGCTTGTGTGACACCCCCTACTTGCGCACTACTCACCACTTACACTCTTTTCTTGCGCACTAGTCTCTTCTTGCGTGAAACACACTTACTTATGTTCAAGTCAATACTTATATGCAAATAACTACTTGTGCTCTACTCCCTTCTTGTGTGACACTTACTACTTGTGCGATTCGGAGGTCAAATTTTCTCTATGTCTTGAGAATCCACAAAAAAGGGGGTAGTCATCTATTTTTTGGAATTTTACTAACCATGCGCGCATATCGCAAAACATTTCCCCGAGCGTGCAAGTGCATTCACACAAGTCTCTTTTGACCAAACACACCTTACATAACCACTCCATAACTTGTGTGACCTTCATTCCTGTTCCATATTTTCATGTCTTGGTAATGAAATATTCCTTGAAATCAACTTTCCAAACGTCCTTAACACTTGCACACACCTTTATTTCCCAAAAACACTTCCCCATTCTTATGTTTTTGGAAAAAAAACTTTTGGCAAACACTAGAAAACGACGCCACCTTAAAAATATGCTTCCGTAAGACAACCCATAACAATTCACTGTCATCTGATTTCGTCACAAACTTCATCAATCATTATATATAACCTTTGATCGGTCACCTTTAGCATTATCATATTTTCAAAGGAATGTATTGTGACTTTCATGTCTTCCAACATCATTGTTCCATCGAATAAATCATGAATATAATTGGCATCACATTTTCATACTTTCCTTCATAAAGTTTGCTTCAAAAGTTCTACAAACAACTTATGATATTTGTGAAATACAAATCAGTAAAACATCGTCATATTCTCCATGCCTTTTACAATGTGAATTGATTTATCCTTTTTTTACATCAAAAGGAAATACTTTTCCATAGAAAACTCTTCTAACATGCTTCTGCATCAAATGTAGTCCCATATACTTATAAATTTTTAAATATAAAAAATATATTTTTCAGTAATTTTTTAATTATTAATATAAATATAAATATTTATAATTATAACTATAAATAAATATATATTTATGGTAATTTTTAATTACAAATAAATGTCTATTTATTTATAGTTATAATTACATATAAATATAAATATATAAATTATTATAATATATGAAAAATAATTTTATTATACTTATAAAGTTATAAATATATATTATTAAATAAATATATTTATAAATATATACAAATATTTATAAATAAATACAAATATTTTTAATTATAATAATAAATAAATATAGATATATTTAAATAATCATAAAATTATATAAATAAAATAATTAAATATATTAATAAAATTATAAATATAATAAATATATTTTGTATAATATTAATTTTATTTAAATATATATATATATAATAGTATCCATAGAGAAATAAATATTAAATATATTTTTTAATTATATATAGATGTATACATATATATATATATATTTAAATAGTTATAAAAATATAATAAATATACTTATTACACTTATAATGTTATAACTCTATATAATTAAATAAATATATTTATAAATATATAAAAATATTTATAATAATTACAAATATTTATATTTATAATTGGAAATAAACATACATATATTTAAATAAATATAAAATTACATTAATTATATTAATTATATATATTTATAAAATTATAATTATAATTAATAAATTTATTAAAATTTTATAACTATTTAAATAAATTATTATACATTTATATAGCATTATAATTATAAATATAGATTTATTAAAAAAATATAAATTTATAATCAATATAATAAATAAAGTTATTATAATTTTATAATTATTTAAATAAGTAAATAAATAAATATATTTATAAATATAAATAAATAAATATTTATAATTATCTATTATTAAAATATTAAATAAAACATTTATTATATTTAATTATAAATATGATAAATATACATATTAGAATTTTATAGTTATAAATAAATATTTATTTATTTACAATATTTATAAATATATAACTATATATAATTTTATTAATATTATATATATATAAATATAAATAAAAATAAATGTGTATTTATTTATAGTTATAATTATATTTATATATATATATTTTTATAAATATATATAATAATATAAAAAATTATTAACATTAGATATTTATCAGTGCTAAAAAAGTGTTGATAAACTGTGCCATTATCAGCACTAAAAAATCACTAATAAAGGTTGGTTTTATGAGCGCTTTCTATTTTAACGCTGATAAAACACACCTTTAACAACAATTTTTTGAAAGCGCTGATTAAAGTCTTCCCCTAATGTTATAAAATTTTCCCTAATAGTCTCTTTCCATCGCACATTCGAAGTTTTTGCCGAATTGTCTCCCTACCCAGCCGCCCTCTATCCCTGCCCCACCACCCTCTCTACCTGCTCTACCTTCTCCTTCTCTGTCACTATAGCCATTTCCGTTGCTCCCTTCCTTGCAGCTGTCTCTCCCTCCATCGTCTCTCCCTGCACTACCATCATTGCTCCCTATCACTGTCACTGTAACGACCCGAAGTTTTGAATAAATATTGTTTCCTAATTTTGTGTGTTATTTTTTTTATACTCAATAAAACTGTTTCATTTGATAACATGAGTATAATTAAAATGAGACCGTTGGGTTTTGACTGTTATATGACCATTGGTCAATATGACCACTGGAAACTAAAGGTTTCGATTATTGTCTCTAAATAAAAGTGTTCTTGGTTAATTAATATAGAAAGAAGATTTGATGGCCTCACCCAGTAGTCTTGGACCGATCGAAGCCCATCTAACAGAACATGGGAAGAAGGTAGCACCACTGGGATTTGCTCTGGACCAAACCCAAGCCGAACTTCATCGTGTGAGGCTATAACGGAATCACCTTTCTGAGAAGTTCAAACTGATAGAAATTACTACTCGTGCGATGTTGGCCGAGCCTCCCTCTGATTCTCTCACCTAAGCACACCTTACACATAGGTCCTATGCTGGTGTGATAAGGGGCTATGGAAGGAGACCGTAACTGCCTTTTGTAATCCTTTGTTTTAAATAAAAATTTTGATTTCTTTCTATGATGAAGTTTATGAATTTTCAAATGTCTCGATAAATATAGTATGCATATTTTTGGTGAATTTTAGAGAAAGTATATTTTAAAAAAAATGTTTATGTAAACCTTATATAACTAATTATGTGTAATGATTTTCAAAAAATGGTCTTCTACAATTATGTTTAGTAAGAAATTTAGAGTCTAATAAGATCAACATAATTTTTGATGAATAATAAATTATGAATAGTGATTTTATGCTTAAGATTAGTAATGTGACCAAATGGATTAGTAATCTCACTTAAAAAAGTATTAATATAATCTAGGCACCTTGATTAAGTAACGTGATTCAATAAAATAGGTAAATAATAGTTTCGTTTATTATTAGTCATGTATTAGTTTTTTCAGGTGAATAGTGTTTTTTAATTTAAAATTAAATTAAAAATATTTAGAAAATTGTTTTTATAAAATGGATTTCATTTTTGAACTCAGAGCATCGATATTATGTTAAGGTAATTTTTGGGGATGTTTCTGAAAAAATAAATTTTTAGTGAATAGTGTATTTATTTAAAAATTAAATTAAAAATATTTAGAAAAATATTTTTATAAAATGGAGTTCATTTTTGAAATCAAAGTATCGATATTTGGTTAAAGTGAAATTTTGGGATTTTTCTGAGAAAGTTGAACTTTCGTTGAATAGTGAAAATACAGTTTTAGGGTTTCGGTATGTTTAATGACATCATAACTATGTCATGATGATGTCATGGGATATTTTAAGTGTTGGAAGACTAAAGGTGATGAATTATTGTATTGGGGGACCCATGTGTCCAATAAAATTGGCAAATACCATGGGCAAGCCAATGGTTTTGCCAAAACCACCAATGCGGTGTCCCTTGGCCATTAATGCCTTGTCCCCTCACATTCCCTATAAATACCACGACATCCTCTCATAAATTCGACTCCCAACTCTCCCCCAAAGAAGCTCTGGTATCATTACCTCCCAAGGAGTCCTCCCTAGGTGCCCCAAGCCCTCAAGGTCCCAACCATTGAGTTTTAAGAGTTATGTTTTAAGGTAAGGGATCCAACCTCTCTCTTTCTTTTCAAGTAATATCTTTTATGTCATTTCTTTTATGCTCCATGATCTTATGTTGAATAATGTTCTTTTATATTCATCTTAATTCCCTTTTCATGTTCATATTATTATAGACCCCATCTTGCTCTCATCATTTCATTTAAGAATGTTAAAGTGGCGCCGTTAGGCTGCCGAATTTTTAAGGGATTCTTTAACCCTTCTCGTTTGCAAGATCTATTTTCATGTCAAGTATTTCATGTTCCTTTTTATTATGTTGGGGTATGATCTCTATATATATCATACTGATCTTTTATGTTCATATGATGAGATACCCTATTTGATCTCGTCAATTCATTTTTGTTGATGTTTAAGTGACACCGTTAGACTGTCGAATTTTAAGGGATTCTTTCACCCTTCTCAAGTTCTATTTTCATGTCAAGTATTTCATGTTCCTTTTTATTTTGTTGGGGTATGATCTCTATATCTATCATACTGAACTATTATGTTCATATTATTAGAGACCATATTTTATCTCTTCAATTCAGTATTGTGATGTTTTACATGGCGCTGTTAGGATGCTGAATTTTTAAGGGATTCGTTCACCTTTCTCATTTTTCAAAGTTCTACTTTCATGTCAAGTCTTTAAAATTACTTTTTATTATGTTGGGGGTATGATCTCTATATCTATCATACTGAAGTCTTATGTTCATATGATGAGAGACCCAATTTGATCTTTTCAATTTAGTATTTTGAAGTTTTAAGTGGTGTCGTTAGGCAGCCGAATTTTTAAGGGATTTTTTCACCCTTCTCAAGTTCTATTTTAATGTCAAGTATTTCAAGTTCCTTTTTATTTTGTTAGGGTATGATCTCTATATCTATCATACTGAACTATTATGTTCATATGATGAGAGACCATATTTTATCTCTTCAATTCAGTATTTTGATGTTTTACGTGGCACCGTTAGGTTGTCGAATTTTTAAGGGATTCGTTCACCTTTCTCATTTTTCAAAGTTCTACTTTCATGTCAAGTCTTTCAAATTCATTTTTATTATGTTGGGGTATGATCTCTATATCTATCATACTTAACTATTATGTTCATATTATGAGATACCCTATTTTATCTCTTCAATTCAGTATTTTTATGTTTTAAGTGGCGCCGTTAGGCTGTCGAATTTTTAAGGGATTCTTTCACCTTTCTCATTTTCAAGATCTATTTTCATGTCAAGTATTTCAAGTTCCTTTTTATTATGTTGGGGTATGATCTATATATTTATCATAATGAACTATTATTTTCATATGATGAGAGACCCTATTTGATCTTGTCAATTCATTTTTGGTTGAAGTTTATGTGACGCCGTTAGGCTGCCGAATTTTCATAAGAGAAATCTCATTTTTTTCTTCCCTCCATGTTTTTTCATTTCATATGCTATGTATTTTAAATCTCATTACCATGTTCTTATATTCATTATATTCTGTCCCTATACTGTTCTTTGTATCATTTATGAGTGGGTGACCTATGTCCCCTCTCTTTTCAATGTTTTCTAAAACCCCGAAGCATAGCCGTTATGCTGCAGAATTTCCGTCTCAAATGTATTTCTCTTGTTCTCAAATTATTTTATTTTATTAAGTGAATACTCAAAGATCTTCCTTATAAATGAGTATTCAAATATATAACAAAAGAATCTATTTTAAATTCTGGGATTTACATACATAAGACCCACTTTCATTTTCTGTGGATTTTAAGTGACATAAAGATCATGTCTTTAAAGTAGTTTTTAAAACGTTATGATTATGAAATGAAACCCATTTATTTTATGCTATATGGGTTATTTATGAAATGATTGATGATGATATATGTTTCTCACATGATAATAAAGGAAAATTAATGGGTTCACCCTGATATCACTCCAATGCATTGGGTAAAGACTTAATCTATAGAGATGACCATTTAGACTGATACCTTGGTTAATATCCTTGGTAATTTTTCTTGACACCTTGGGGATGGACCTTGGTGAAACGGAAATGATTGTATTTGTAAAATTTTGTAGCCACATATTCATGTTATGCAATATGTTATTTTTATTTTGATTTTCCTCATGATTTCTTTCTCATGCCTTAAATTTGTTTTTCATGAATTTATTGATGTATCTCATGTTCACATGTTAAATGTTTCCCTTGTTTCCCTTACTGGTCCTTTTGCTCACCCTTTCCGTTGATGTATGCTCCCAGGTTATGAGATGTTGTAATGAACTTAGGATGGACAATTGAGAAATCCTTTCAAGTGTTTAAGAAGAATGTTTTTTTATCATGTAATAAGTTCCTGGTTTCCAAGACACTAAACCTTAAAGATTCTTGGTTTTGTAAAATGTAATGAAAAATTATGTTATAAAAGGTGGGATTCTATAGTTGGTATCAAAGGATGGTTTAGTTATTTGTGGAAATTAGGATATTAAAACATTAGGAAGAATCCTATAGAAATGTTTTAATATAGGAAATTTTGCTGGTATTTTGGTGAGTATTGAGTAAGGGGTTTACAAGCAAATACATCCCTATCTGGATACGAGCAGGTAGAGGTGGATCGACACATATGTACATAGGGATAAAACCCGAAAACACCGCTATGAGCTAGACTCGAACGGGAACTGGTACACGATAACGAGCCTTTCTGCACTCTTGGTTACGACACTCCCGGGGATATGCTTTGGTAAATTCATAAGCTTAGTATGAACCATTATTAAAGGAACAAAGATAAATTAAAATAAAGATTCACATAAGAATATATGATCATGGATAACCTAGATTGGAACCTAGGGGATCACAATTTAGTATATACTTTTATTCTACAAGTTTATCCTTTTATGATTAATGTTTCCTTTTCATGATTATTGGTAAAGTATTTAAGCCCCTAATTTTAGTTTCTTTTCTTAGTTAATGGTGGGAAATGGAAGAACATGACCCAACAACCAAGGTGATAGAAAATGTGACGATTTCCCTATTAATATGACAGAGATGATGAGGGATCAAGTTGAACATATTGTGATTATGCGAAACCAGCTATCAAAAATCACAATTAATAATTTGTACATAGTTGAATGCCCAAATTCATCAAGTAAGAAGAAGATGAAGTCTCAAGAATGTTCATCTAATAAAGTTAATAAGGGAAAGGATAACCAATTTCATTTTTGCAAAAAGTGTGGGAAGAGGCACCATGGATAATGTCACAAAGGAACCAGGAGATACATTAAGTGTTGGAATATAGCGCGTAAAGTAGCCAATTGCTTAAAAAATGGATAATTTGATGAATAGAGATAAGGTTCGTTCTAATGTACCTTATACATTTCAATTTCGTAAATGTGGAGAAGTTAGACATTATCCAAGGCAATGCTCTCTTGGAATGGATTAGTATAATGATGAGAATCAACAACCTTCAAGGATAAGGGAACAATACAAGTCCTATGCTGAGATGGATCATGATGACTGAAGTACATGTAACTTCTTCTCAATAATTGTCTATGTCATGTTTTATTTTATTTCATTCTCTATGAGCGTATCTTTAATGTTTTCTAAGAACATCGAGTCACTACCTAAGGTGGTTTTATATCATTATGGAAAAAATCTTTTTTTATGTACCACATGTTGGTGTAGTGAAGCTTTTCTTCTTAAAAAATGGTGATTAGGGGGTTAAAAGATGATTATTATTTTGGAAGACGTTCACTACTTTGGGAACCCTATTTGATCGAGGTAAATAGATTACTATGGTATTTTCTTTAAAGAGTAAAGGTTGAATTATATTTTGAATAATCAATGAATTTAAGGCGAACTTCTAGTAATTTAGGTTCCATATGGAAATTGTTAACTTATCTTGGGGAAAATGTGATTAGGTTAGTTACTTTTGTTATAATATGGTAATAGTGGTTGATGTTGTTTGAAGATGAACGATAAAGTCTATCATGAAAGACTATGTTATGAGATCGTTCTAATAACTGGTTTTCATCCTTAGTTTGGTTTATTTCAAGTAATTTTGGGGAAAATTATTTATGGAATGGTCTATGGTGAACTTTGGGTAGTACCATGGATTTTTGAATATTTAAAGTAGTTTCCCTTCCTCTAGGTTTATTTCTTTTTGATTAGTTGTTTTATCTTACCCTTTCTATTTTTGGGATAATGTTTAAAGATAGAAGAAATTGATAGTTAATCTTTTGTGTATTACGTGACTCTCAAGAATATGATACTTGTGTTTTGATGAGACCAAGTGTTTTTGAATGCTCATCGTTTGGAGAAAAGATTAGTTTTGGTAGAAAATTATTAAAGGATGAAACTCTACTTGAAGGTAGGTAAATTTCCTTATGTTTGTGTCCTAGGTAGTAAATTAATTCCTCAAAATTATGAATAGGAACGTAAAACAAAAACATTGTTGGTTTACGTTTCCTACTAAGTAATCAAAGACTGTTTACACACATCATAAGTTTGGGATTTTCTCGTGGTTAACATTCTCCTAATCATGTTTTCTATCAATCTCCCTCAGAACTTGACCCTTTTTTTCTTCCATATCCATGTTTTCCTACATGGAATCATATTATGGGTTAACTCGGGTGACCTTTGTACTTCCTTTTCTTTCTTTTAAAGTAATAGTTTTACTAACTTCTTTTCTGATGTGGGACTTTCAATGAAATTTCAAAACCCAATTTTAAAAATTGCGAGGACGCAATTTCTTAAGGGGGGAAGATTGTAATGACCCGAAATTTTGAATAAATCTTGTTTCCTAATTTTGTGTGTATTTTTTTTATACTCAACAAAATTGTTTCATTTGATAACATGAGTATAATTAAAATGAGACTGTTGGGTTTTGACTGTTATATGACCATTGGTCAATATGACCGCTGGAAACTAAACGTTTCGATTATTGTCTCTAAATACAAGTGATCTTGGTTAATTAATATAGAAAGAAGAATTGATGGCCTCACCCAGTAGTCTTGGACTGATCGAAGACCATCTAAAAGAACATGGGAAGGAGGTAGCACCACTGGGCTTTGCTCTGGACCAAACCCAAGCCGAACATCATCGTGTGAAGCTAGAACGGAATCACCTTCACAAGAAGTTCAAAATGATAGAAATTACTACTCGTGCGATGTTGGCCGAGCCTCACTCTGATTCTCTCACCTTATCACACCTTACACTTAGGTCCTATGCTGGTGTGATAAGGGGCAATGTAAGGAGACCGTAACTGCCTTGCGTAATCCTTTGTTTTAAATAAAAATTTTGATTTCTTCTTATGATGAAGTTTATGAATTTTCAAATGTCCGGATAAATATATTATGCATATTTTTGGTGAATTTTAGAGAAATTATATTTTAAAAAAATGTTTATGTAAACGTTAGATAACTAATTATGTGTAATGATTTTCAAAAAATGGTCTTCTACAATTATGTTCAGTACAAAATTTAGCGTCTAATAAGATCAACTTAATTTTTGATTAATATTAAATTATGAATAGTGATTTTATGCTTAGGATTAGTAATGTGACCAAATGGATTAGTAATCTCACTTAATAAAAGTATTAATATAATCTAGGCACCTTGATTAAGTAATGTGATTCAATAAAATAGGTAAATAATTGTTTCATTAATTATTAGTCATGTATTAGTTTTTTATATTGAATAGTGTTTTTTAATTAAAAATTCAATTAAAATTTTTTAGAAATTTATTTTTAAAAAATGGGTTTCATTTTTTAACTCAGAGCATCGATATTATGTTAAGGTAATTTTTGGGGATGTTTCTGAAAAAAATGAATTTTTAGTGAATAGTTTATTTAATTAAAAATTAAATTGAAAATATTTAGAAAATTATTTTTATAAAATGGAGTTCATTTTTGAAATCAAAGCATCGATATTTCGTTAAGGTGAAATTTTGGGATTTTTCTGAGAAAGTTGAATTTTCAATGAATAGTGAAAATACAGTTTTAGGTTTTCGGTATGTTTAATGACATAATAACAGTGTCATGATGATGTCATGAAATATTTTAAGTGTTGGACGACAAAAGGTGATGAATTATTGTGTGGGGGACCCATGTGGCCAATACCATGGGCAAATACCATGGGCAAGCCCATGGTTTTGCCAAAACCACCAATGAGGTGTCCCTTGGCCATTAATGCCTTGTCCCCTCACTTTCCATATAAATACCAAGACATCCTATCATCCATTAGACTCACAACACTCCCCCAACAAATATCTGGTCTCATTACCTCCAAATGAGTTCTCCCAAGGTGCCCCCAAGCCCTCAAGGTCCCAACCATTGGGTTTTAAGAGTTATGTTTTAAGGTAAGGGATCCGACCACTCTCTTTCTTTTCAAGTAATCTCTTTTATGTCATTTCTTTTATGCTCCATGATCTTATGTTGAAGAATGTTATTTAATATTCATCTTACTGCCCTTTTCATGTTCATATTATGAGAGAACCCCTCTTTCTCTCATCATTTTATTTTAAGAATGTAAAAGTTGCGTCGTTAGGCTGCCAAATTTTTAAGGGATTCTTTCACCCTTCTCGTTTTCAAGATCTATTTTCATGTCAAGTCTTTCATGTTCCTTTTTATTATGTTGGGGTATGATATATATATCTATCATACTGATATTTTATGTTCATATTATGAGAGACTCTATTTGATCTCTTCAATTCATTTTTGTTGATGTTTAAGTGACGCTGTTAGGCTACCGAATTTTAAGGGATTCTTTCACCCTTCTCAAGTTCTATTTTCATGTCAAGTATTTCAAGTTCCATTTTATTTTTTTGGGGTATGATATCTATATCTATCATACTGAAATATTATGTTCATATGATTATAGACACTATTTGATCTTTTTATTTCAGTATTTTGATGTTTTACGTGGCGCTGTTAGGATACTGAATTTTTAAGGGATTCGTTCACCTTTCTCATTTTTCAATGTTCTACTTTCATGTCAAGTCATTCAATTTTTTTTATTATGTTGGAGTATGATCTCTATATCTATCATACTAAAATATTATTTTCATATGATGATAGAAACTATTTGATCTATTCAATTCGGTATTTTTAAGTTTTAAGTGGCGCCGTTAGGCTGCCGAATTTTTAAGGGATTTTTTCACCCTTCTCAAGTTCTATTTTAATGTCAAGTATTTCAAGTTCATTTTTAATTTTTTGGGGGTATGATATATATATCTGTCATACTGAACTATTATGTTCATATGATGAGAGACCCTATTTGATCTCTTCAATTCAGTATTTTTTTGTTTTACGTGGCGCCGTAAGGCTGCCGAATTTTTAAGGGATTCGTTCACCTTTCTCATTTTTCAAAGTTCTACTTTCATGTCAAGTCTTTCAAATTCCTTTTTATTATGTTGGGGTATGATCTCTATATATATCATACTGAAATCTTATGTTAATATTATGAGAGACCCAATTTGATCTCTTCGATTCAGTATTTTTAAGTTTTATGTGGCGCCGTTAGGCTGTCGAACTATTACGGGATTCTTTCACCCTTCTCGTTTTCAAGATCTATTTTTCATGTCAAGTATTTCAAGTTCCTTTTTATTATGTTGAGGTATGATCTCTATATGTATCATAATGAACTCTTATGTTCATATGATGAGAGACCCTATTTTATCTTGTCAATTCATTTTTGGTTGAATTTTAAGTGATGCCGTTAGGCTGACGAATTTTCATAAGAGAAATCTCATTCTTTTCATCCCTCCATGTTTTTTCATTTCATATGGTATGTATTTCAAATATAATTACCATGTTCTTAAATTCATTATATTCTGTCCCTTTACTATTCTTTGGATCATTTATGAGTGGGTGACCTATTTCCCCTCTCTTTTCAATGTTTTATAAACCCCCGAAGCATAGCTGTTATGCTGCAGAATTTCCGTCTCAAATTTCCCTCTCTTGTTCTCAAATTATTTTATTTGAAGTGAGGACAATGAATAAGACCATATCGAGGAAGTAACTGAAGATGTGAATTATGATAAATACTTTATTGAGGAAATGACAAGGAAAGTTAAATATGAACTTCATTATTGTCTATAATTACTTGAGAAGTTTAAGATTTTTTCAAATATCATTATATACTAGTTTCACTAAATATACAACATTGTCATTCATACTGAAGCTATATAATTTGAAATCAGGAAACATATTGAATGTCACCAGTTTTATGGAACTACTTTTTATCTTTAATGACATGATTCCAGAATGTAATGAGCTCTTGAACCAAACATACGCTACCAAATAAATGCAACCCTCGATGGGTATGACCTCTGAAATAATACACATCAGACCAAATATCTGTATACTATTACGAAAGGACCAAAAATTACTTATGAAACTCACCACGTTTTTTGGATTATTGATACAAGAAATATGAATATGATCCTATGAAATATGTATGGTACTTTCCAATAGTTTATATCATATATTAACTATGCTCTAGTTTTTATTTAATGATTTATACAGCAAAGTTATAAACCTGGTGAAATTACTGACTATGGAAAGAAACTTCTACATCATATTATTTCAATTGTAAATGTTCTCCCTACCAATATTCTTTAATATGACGGTTCATTTTATGGTTCACTTGGTGAGAGATAATCTACTATGTAGTATTTTACACTATATATGGATGTACCGCAATAAATGATATATGAATATTTTGAAAGGGTATGTAAAAAATAAAATTTTTCCCAAGGGTTGTATTGTGGAGTGATATATTACTAAGGAAGCTGTTGAATTTTTTACCAAATACCTATATAGTGTGGAAGTCATTGATCTAATGATATCTTATCACATTGGGTGGCTTGTAGGTGAAGGAAGTTCTGGTATAGATATTGTCCCAATCAATATTACAGATTAGGAGCATACCCACCATCATTTTTTGTATAAAATTTTGCAGGTTTACCCATATGTTGAAACCCACAATGTAATACTTAGTCATTTGAATCCAATAAGGGATGAAATATGGATATCAAATACACATAATCAAAAATTTATGTGATTGTTTTAGGACCATATTTTTAAGGATTTATATAAATATTTTGATTCAATTTTAGAACGACATCAATGTCTAGACGAAGGACCATGTCTGTACGTATTATCATACAATGGTAATGTAATTATTGGTTATAAATTCTATAAAAATTATAATGATGAAGATAGTATCATGAAAAATAGTGGAGTTACAATTGTGGCTGAATTGATGCATGTTTTTGGTACTAAGGATAGAAATCTAATTTACACAAACAATTCATTCTTTCACATCAACAAAAAATAATGGGAGAAAAATTATAAAAAATTCCAATTGTCGATTTGTTAATGAAAGCGGGTTGATAACATGAGTGTTGTTAAAATAGATTAATTGAGATTCATGAAAGTTGAATTCAATTGGGAAGGGTGAAAATATTTACCATTTATAATGGAATCATATGTAGTACATGTATTTTATGTTCTAGATCCCAAAAAACCGAACGTGGTTAATTTTTATATTATTGACCAATACAACTGATGGTTCAGATAAAAATTCAAATAAAGATTACCCTTTAATTGGGAGGTCACAATCATTTTAAAGTGGTTCCAATGAAAATATAATTTTGTATTTCATTGGAGACCAAAATAAAGGTATTTAGATAGTCAATAGAGGGGTCAAATACATCCATCCATAAAAATGAGAGTTCAATAATTGAGTTATATTTTCTGTAATATACATTATGTTACCTCATGTTATTACCTATTAAAATATCTATTAATGTAATCCTAATTAAATGTTCAACCACATCTATAGATAATGAATTATTTTTCTTATGGTGATCCCAATATTGGGGAAAAATATGTTCCTAAACCTGCTACTGCTCATAGTGGAAAGGGACAACAACCTTATGCATGTGTTGGTGCTCCCAATCCTAATGAACAATAGGTTTCTCACCCTATTGCTGTTCCTAGTGAAGAGATACAATGAAAATATGAACATGTCAGTTCCACCACTCTAGAGGAACCACATATTGATGATGTTGAATTTCAGGAAATTGTAGGTGATTAAGGACCGATGATATAGATAGAATAGGGGCGTTGTAGTTTGACGTTGTTAGAAAACATCATGAAGGGAAAATAAAAGGCATCAAATACGAGGTCATATAGAATGAGCATGGCTAGATTATTAACCCCAACAAGGACATGTTCACTAGTTACATTGTAATTATCACTCGACAACGCAAGAATATTAATTTAGATTTATGGCACCATGTTGTGTCTGTGATTAATAAATAGACGTGAGAAGAGATTATGGTAACATCATGAAATCATTTCATTATTTTTGTAGAAAATAAAATAACAAATCATTGAGTTACTCTTTATAATCCCTTGTAGATTGCATTTATATTAGATGATTCACACAAGAAATATGTATTAATTCTTACTAGAATAATTCCTAGAGTCTTTTAGATAATTATAATGAGTCATAATCTTAAAGATATTGAATGGAAAATAAACCTGCAGCAACTGCTTATCATTCAAAAATGATAACCCAAGAAGCGTCTGATGCTTTTACTGGTCTTCGTGTAGATGTGTCCTTTCATGTAAATTGTGTCAAGTAATATGTTTTTTGATAATGTATATATTCATAACTTTGATCGATAATTTTTTTTTCAAAACCACAACTAAGTGCTGAAAATAATGGACGTGCAACAAAATTAACTAACCCCTACCTTAAATCTAGGATGGTGTATGCTTCACTTGAAAAAAATTGGTATATATTTTAAATCTACTTTAATACTTTTATGTGACAAAAAAACAACATAATTTTGTTGCTCTATTAATATGTATACTTATGAATCAAAATCAAAATCCACTTCCCTCCCATGCCATGGATATGGAAGGAGGAATGTATAAATAAATATGGGATACTAGTTGATGAAAACACTCAAAATGTGAGGGAAACATGTTTAAGTATGGGGAAATATATATTTTCCTTTAAATCACTATTACGTAACAATGATTTATTATTTTCCAATATTTTCTATTTGTCCTAGTCACGGGAATCATAAACACTTGTTATAGATGAACACATACTATTTGTGGCCTTAAAGTGGCCAGGAAAGAATGACCACGTCAGGTGTGGGATTTTTAGGGTGACACCATGAATATATTATGAGAAAAAAAGATTATGATAAAGGAAAAGAAATGTAATAGATGATATAAAGACTAGATACCCTTGAATAAAAATTAAATAGTAGAGGGAGTTTCTAGAAACATTAATGGGGTGGGGGGTGAAAATAGAATAAAAAAGTCAAGAACAACCATTTCATAGATATCCTACCACACCCACATCATATTTAATCTATGCCATTCCCATCAAATATCTATCTTAGTCATGGTAATCAATATTAAAATAATTGTTCCTATGATATGAGAATCAGAGATACAATAATAAATTTCTTCAATTAATATTATATAGGATAAAAGTGACTATGATTTATATCTATCGACACCCACCCATCACCTTGTAGTGTGGGATACCATGTTCAATATTCAAGGCAATTGTCTACACAATAGACCACTTCGAACATGCCATGTGAGAGTGGATATTATCATACCTCACGAGGTGAGCATCAAGCTACCTGTTTCACTTGAGGATGAATATATTTATATGGTCGAATGAGCTATGGGAACATCCAATGCATGGTAGTGGAATCTTGTAAAAAACATTTCAACAAGGAGGTATTCATTTATAATTTATATTTCAATATAATCCTTTAACAATTAATGAAAAATGGTCTGAACCAATGAATTTTATTATAGACTGACAATGGGAATGGGGAGAAATGAAATAATGACTAAAAAATATCTAATTTTTCAACCAACCAATTTAAATTACCTTCCTAAATTACATTTATCAATCCCATTCCATATCCACATTTTCTATCATTGAATGTTCATGTGGATAAAAAGTTTAAAAATGGAAGTAGTAACAAAGTTGATTTTGAAGAAAAAATGTACATAGAGGAATGTGAAGACTATATCTATGTTGAGAATGTAAAAAAAATCATCAACTATGATTAACTAGGAGCCTCAGTTGTAAATGTATACATGAGGTATGTTTTCATGATTTCATATTCTAAAAGAAGATATACTATGTTAATTATGAATAAATACATTTCATATTTTTGGAAAGCGTATATATGAAAATAAATTAAATGGATTTCTCCATGAAAAAAATGGTCTCATTATTCCACACACAAACTCTATAGAAGAAACCAAAATAGAATAAAAATACAATGAAATAGTGGCAGGACTGGTCCAATTTTTTGAAATAAAAAATTTAGAAGACAAAATATTCTTATTATCAACATTTAAGGGGTAAAAATCTACGATTTATAAATATTAAAAAAAATTTAATTTCATTCATTACTTATTCTTTTTTGTGTTTTTAGGAAACATTGGATTCTCATTGTGGTCAATTTTAATACTCCAATGATTTATTTACTAGATTCACTTCATGGATTCCAAAAAAAACCCACACCTGATGGCATTTTTCAATTTGTAATACACAAAATAAAATGTTTTATAACCAAAATTAATGTTATATAATTTATATTATCTATTAATAAAAATTATATTACTATAGGGAGGTGCATAAATATCATAAAAAAGGAATAAGGATATGGGCTAACCACAAGGACTATAAAAAGTACTACAACTAGACAAGTAACCTGGTATATATAAAAGGATTTCAGAGTATAAACACATATCAAAGAAAATTACTTATTATTCCGAATGTTTTTATACTATCCAAAACAAACAAATGGAAATTATTGTGGTTATTATGTTTATAAATTTACGGGATAGATCATATTCCATGAACAAACTACCATCCCCACAGAAGTATTTTTGAAGATAATTGATATTTTATTTAAAAAATTTATTAATATTTTGACTATTTATATTTTTTTAGTACTACTATGAATTTCAAAAAGAATCATATTGAAAAGATTAAATATATTTTCTTAGAAATGAATGGGAATCATACTTTATGGTTGAATGTACACAAATAGCATGAAGATGTAACTCCGTAAAAGTAATGGATTATTTTATATTTATATTTTATTTATTTCTTTTTAGTATTGGTCCTAAAAGAATGGTTTTATTATATTGCTAGATTCCTTTTATTGAGTTGGTATGGTTTATTAGAAGATGCTCATGCTTGTGAGAGATTGGGTTTTGAGGCTACAACTGAGATAATGAAAAAAAAGAAACAGGTAAAGAATATATAAAACCATTTTGAAATTGTGAATTCCTACTACTTATTTAATTAATTTTTTGTAATTTTTTATACTATTTGTATGTAATTTTCCTTATCATTATTATATAAAACCTATTTAGTTCTTTAACATATATTTATGTTTTCCATTGATTCTCTTTGTCATGCTACAAACACTGCATAGAGTCGATGTTACATAGAAAAAACCTTTCTTGTTAAAAAAAGAAGTGTGGAGGATTATAATATTCACATAATGGTGAATTAATGTGATAGAATGGGCACATGATCTTCAAATACAATGTTATCTTTCAATAATGAGAAAGGTTTTTTAGCTAAGAACATCAAGTCACAATGATGTTTTGATAGTTTGACAAAGAAAGAAAATGGAAATCATGATAAAATTGGATGTTAGGGTTCTTTTCATGACTTTAGGATGTGTATGAATCATGTTCATCACACTCCAACACATGGTGTAGCATATATGACTCTATGTTCTTCTATCTATTTAAAACTTATGTAAATTTTAGTAAAAAAGAAAACCAACATACTCAAAACCAAGAAAACCAATTCATATTATTTTGAAAGTTTAGGAAAGAGTCCCATAATTCATTTGTGACATTTAAGAATTATCCACACCCCAATATAAAACATGATGTTCCCAGTATGATTCAATAAATCACTTTTTTTATTTAAATTGACATTATGTTTTGTTAAATGAACATGTGGCCTACTAAAAACCAAGAAAATAAATTTGGGTTGTTTTGATTCTTTAAAAAAATAAACATAAGTCATTTTTTATGTGTATGAGTCAACTTCACCTTATTATGATGCATGGTTTCACTTATATTACTTAAAGTGTTTCTATTTATTTAAAATTTACATTAATTATAGTAAAAATAAAAAGGGACATACAGAAAACTATGAAAAAATATTTGGTTTGTTTTAAAAATTTATAAAATTGATCCATAATTCCTTTTTTATAGGTATAAATAAAAAACCTCAATATCATGCATGTAATTACCAATTTAACTCCATCTGTGTCTATTTATTAAAAATTGACATTAATTTTTGTTCAAGAAAAGGGACTTACTGAAAATTGAGAATACACATTTTGATTGTTTTGATACTTTAGTAAAATTATCCATATGTAATATTTTATGTGTAGGAATCAATTTTACATAAATATTAAGAATGGTGTTACTCGTATAATTAAATTTGTGCCTATTTATTTAAAATTGATGTGAATTTTAGTAAAAAGAATAAGTAACATACTGAAAACAAAGAAAAAATATTTTTATTTTTTTGATACTTTAGGACATGGATTTATAAGTCATTTGTGACTTTTAGAAATAATAATCAACTTAAAAAAATGCACGGGGGGACATCTATAACTCTATGTGGGACTTTTTATTTTAAAATAACAGTAATTCTATTAAAAAGAACAAGTGACATACTGAAACCAATAAAATTCATTCAGATTTTTTTATATTTTTGATAAATGATACATAAGTTATTTTTGATGTGTAGTAATCAACCAAACCTAAATATGATGAAAAGTGTGAATTTTATAATTCTAATTGTGTCTATTTATTTGAAATTTAAATTAATTTGAGTATAAATAACTGTGACATATTGAAAACTAAGAAAATGCATTTGGATTTTTTTGATACATTAGGAAAACAATCCATTTATCTTTTCAACATTTATGAATTAACATCAACTCTATCTGATGCATGACATGACCTCTATAACTCAAAGTGTGTCTTTGTCTTTATATTTGACATTTATTTTAGTAAAAAGAACAAGTAACATATTGGAAATTGAACATACAAATTTGGATTGTTTTTATAATTTAGGAAAATGATCCCTAATTCATTTGTAACATGTATAAATCAATCACACCTCAATCCAATTCATGGTGAGACCAGTATGACTAAATTTTTTCATTATCAGTTTAAAATTGACATTTTAGTTCAAAACATGTCACTCATTGAAAACAAAAAAAATTGTACTTTGATAATCTTCATATCTTTGGAAAATTATTCATGTCATTTTTGACATGTATGAAGTAGTCTGACATCCAACCGTAGCATGGGGAAATTTTTATGACTCAAATTTCAAATTTCTAGTTTGAAATGACATTTTAGAAAAAAATACAACTAGTATAATAATAAATGAGAAACAAATTAATTTTATATTTATACTTTGTAAAAATAACCTATAAGTCATTTTTGTGTGTAAGAATCACCTTCACCAAAATATAATGGACGGTGCGGCTGATATAACTCAAAGTGTCTCTTTTTTATTTAAAAAGGTCATTTATTTTAGTAAAACAAATACGTGACATAATAAAAACTGATAAAATTCCTTTATATTGTTTTGATAATTTTATACAATTATCGATGATTCATTTTTATATTTAGGAGTCAATATTACCTCAATTCAATTCATAGTGTTATCACTATGACTCCTAGGGTGTATTTTTATATAAAATTATTATTAATTTATGTAAAAAGGTATAAGTGACATACTAAAAACCAACCAAATAGATTTATATTGTTTTGATACATTAATAAAATTTTCCATGATTCATTTTTGATATGTAATAATCAACAATATCTCAATCCAATACATGGTGTGACCGGTATGGGTAAAAGTGCCTGTTATCAGTTTCAAATTGACATTTTATTTCAAAACCTGTCTCAAACTAAAAAACAATAAAATGAACATTTATTCTGTTTATAATCTAGTAAAACAATTCATAAGTGATTTTTGATGTGTATATAGTATTCTCATGTAAATCCCACGCCAGATATGATTGGTATGAATCAAGATGGGTGTTTCCTATTTGAAATTTTATTTTAGTAGAAAAACAAAACTAGTATATTTAAAACTAAGAGAACGCATTTAGATTGTTTTGATACAGTAAGGAAATGATTTATAATTTAGTTTTCGTGTCTATAAATCAACCTCAAATAAATATGATGCATGTTGTGTATGTTATAACTTAAAGTATCAATTTTTATTTAAAAATGACATCAATTTTAGTAAAAAACAAGTTACATACTAAAAACCAAGAAAACACAATCAGATTGTTTTCATAATTTTGGAAGCCAACACATGAGTCATTTTTGACATGTAAGATGCAACTTCACCTCAATCTACACATGTTGTTATAGTTATGACTCTATGTCTTTCTTTTTTTAAATAAACATTAATTTAATAAAAAAGAATAAGTGACATACTGAAAACTAACCAAATTCATTCAGATTGTTTTGATACATTAGAAAAATGATCCATGAGTCATTTGTGATGTGTTGGTATCAATCAAACCTCAATTTTATGCAGGGTGTGACTGGTATGACTATAAGTGTCCATTATCGGTATAAAATTTACATTTTGGTTCAAAACATGTCACTCTTTGAAAATCAAGAAAACATGATTCAATTTCCTTGATAATTTATGACATCGATTCATAAGTCATTTTTTGACATATATAATGTAGTATCACATCAAAATAACTCACGATTCAATTAGTATGACTCAAAATTCACGTTTATTGTTTAAAATAACAATTTATTAAATGAAAACTAGCATACTGAAAGTCTATAAACTGATTTAAGATTGTTTTGATACTTTTGGAAAAAGATCTATTAGTAATTTATGACAAGTAAGAATCAACCAAACCTCAATTCGATCAACTCTATGACCAGTAAAACTCCAAATGTGTCATTATTTAAAATTAAAATTAATTTTATTAAAATAAATATTGACATAATGAAAAACAATAAAAAACATTCAGGTTGTTTTTATACTTTTGTACAATGACCCTTAACTCCTTTTTGATGTATAAGAATAAACCCCACATCAATAGGACGCATGGTGTGACTGGTATAACTAAAAATGTGTCATTTTTATTTAAAATTGACATTTTATTAATGTATTCTTTCATATTAATATTTAATTTATTTCTTTATAGTATTACTAAAATAATATTTTTTTATATATGTGGAATATTTCACATGGGTAGAGATGATTTATTAGGAAACTAATACCATGGGTGGAAATTTTTGAGAAGGGAAAACATGCATAAAAAGTTGAAACATTATTGTTTTTAAATGTTTATTTGGATAATTATAAATGTAATTATATAAAATATTGTTTGAGTTGTATATAGTGTTGTTTTTTTTGTATCCATGATGTCATTTTTATTTTAATTAAATTATATATTTTGTGTTGATAGGTTATAGGTTTTTTCTCAGTGTTTTTTATATTTATAGGACACTACATAAATATAGGCCTTTCTAAATGATATAAATAACATTGACAATGTGGGGCTTTTATCAGTTATTTTTTAGAGTAGATAAAGGACCCCCATTTATCAGTACTGAGATTAACAATGATTTTTAGTTCTTTTAGAATCCTTTTTGCATGTTCTAAAAGGGATTATCTGTAGTAGTGTGTGTTATAAGCCCAAACGTAATGGAGATATGGGGTTGGGTTTAGAAAATTAATTAAATTTTATTTAATTTATTAATTCCACCTCATAATGACATTCTAACTTACCACAGACCAAAACTCATGGTGCATATAACTTTTGTTTCTGCCTAGGGTAACAATAACATTCTGAACTCAACCGCGATCTCAAAAAAATATGATCTATGACATTTTTCGAGATATATTCTTGTTTTTAAGAGAATATTTGGGCATGTTAAAAAATATATTAAATATTGTTTTAATAATAACCACTCCAAGGATGCCCGGTCCTTGGAATCCCATGCTGAATTAATGCCCAGCTTCTAAAATATTCTTGTTAATATTCCTAATACTTATAGGTCATACTTGAGTTACTATAGATAGGTACACAAGTATCTCATAATTTGTAGAATCTTAGTGAAATTAGGTCATATAGAAAACTCTCTAGATCATGGTGTATTTTATTAACACTTTGATAGGTCTCTCTAAAGGTGATGGTTAATTAATAAAGACCACATATGTGGTCATTATTGACACAAAAATAATCTATTTGATTGAAAAAAACATGTAATGAATGAGGATACAATGAAATAAAAAAATAATGACGAGATAATGTTGATCCATGTTCATCAAATTTCTTATTGTACCTCAAACAACCCTCTCCATGAATAGATATCTCCACCAACCATTATAAAAATAATCACGAAATGAGTGGGGAAGGGTATTGGTTGTCAGATTATCCTAAATGGATTCATCATGTCTTCCAAGGGTCACATGATGGGGAAAATGTATGGGTAACTAAGTGGGTCAAAGGGGATAAATAAATCAAACAATTTCCTTGATCATTTTAGTGAAAGCTTCAAAAATTCTATTACTTTTATTGGAAAACATGGAAAATTCAAAATATCACAGTTGATATTACCTCTAGAAAAAGGGAAACATGAGATGATGTAAAAATGGGATATAATCCTCATGGTTATGTAAATATAATGTTGGAAAGCACATATGAGCATGCGTTAAAATAGTTTTCTCAAATGTATACATGTTTTACAAATTTTTTTCAAATCCTGTAATAATATCAAAAATAATATAAATCATTAGATCAAGGATCAAATCATTCTAAACATGAATAATGTGCTCAGAATGACTAAGGAAAAAAGTTATTTGTTCCTCACAATGTTACCCAAATAATAAAATAACATTCATGTGGGTACAAGAAAGATATGAATTTTTCTTTTTTTCTATTTTTATTAATTTTTTACATGGTGTTTTTGGAATCCTAAAATATGATATAAAATAAATAAATTCCCTGTGTAAGTGAAGATTGATACAGAAAAGATACATGTATCCAATGAAGCTATATAAATTTCGTACCTATAAAATATACACATGGAAAACACCAAAATAAAATTATCATTTGGATGGTAAAAATATTTTTGTTGAAATCACCCCAACATAGTTCTAAGAGAAAACATATTGTGGTAAATTCATTCCATTTTATTAGTTAAAAAAATGTATTGAATCTATATAGAGTGAAATGAAAATAATGTAATTATGGGTTTCTGCCTATCATGTGATAAACATACTTCATATTCAACAATAAATTGGTGAAACTCCAATGGGATCAAACATAAATTCGTACTATGCATCTACATCTTTTTCTATAGAAGTGTGGAATCCATTTTTTGAACTGGAAATTATCTTTCAAGATACACCATATCTCAATGAAAACTTGTTATTAAAATGGATGTGTGGAATGAAAGGAAAATAAGACAAATAAAAAGGGAATTAATTTACCTCATATGAGGAAAAAATAACGGAATAATTTATTATTCTATAGATTTAATCATCATCAATACTAAGAACATTACATTTTAGAATTTTCAAAAGATATAAAATTATATTACCAAACTCTTTCATTGGTTTGATTATATCGATAATATCCTTGAATTCTGTATTAGGGTTGATAAAGTATCCAAATTCATTTTCACCAGCAACTACTAGAACATGGGAATCCATTGGTTTCCAACTCAATACATGATCCCTAGTTTCATTGATTGTATCAAGGTCAAGAGTATTGGTATAATATTTTGGTAATTGAAGTGAATCATTTTTAACTATTAAGCATGTAGTAGGTGGTGTCGACTTAATTAGAGTAGGTTGCTTCATTGTTTTAGGAATTACATTGTTTTAAAATGTTTATCTAGGAATCCCTCATCGTATTTACCAATTGTGAAATGTGCCACCATGAACTCAAGAACCTTCATAAAATCCCATTCTTCTAAGGTTTCTAGAAAATTATCAGTATTCTCCAACACCATCCCTAACAACATTTCTGACTCCTCAAATGTTTTAGATGTCTTAATTTAGGAATAGAATTTATAGTCACAGTTATTTTCCAGAAGTTGTGAGATGATTTCATTTGAACTGATATCCTCTTTTTATTTTCATTTCATGTTATCTTGGATCAATTCTAACTCTATCATAGTAAATAAGGGTCCCATTTTAATACTCTCTTCAACCTTATAGAAATTTTCATCCTCAAAAGGTTAATTGTGAAATACATTAAAGCTATGAAATCTCACATTAGGATTGAATGGTGGGGAACTTATAGACTATGTACATGAAATCACACTATTTGATGGACCATTATGTTCAATAGAGTTGATGAACAACCTCTCTTATTATTGAAATTTGACTACATTTGATGAATCAACTTGTGATCCAAAGAAGTAATCTATTGTTTGATGAGAAGAAGAATCTAGAAAAGTTTTCTCATCATCAGATTCATGGAATTGATGTTGTTCAAATGGAACCCCTAAATTACATTCCTCAAAATAATTGTTCTGAATTGGCTCATCAAGTGGTAGTGAGGCAATCAGTTGGAAAAAATTATTCATTTAATTTTCTCTATTCTTAATTTTATTTTATAGATATTTCATTAAGTAAATTACATTTTCATGATATTCACCATCAATTTAAAAAAACCTATATCTCATAGTGATAAAATAATAAAACATGTGGAAAATTAATGATTTTTTGTTCACATAGTGGTTGGAAAAATTTCATGTCTTTCTCATGTGTGAAGGATGATTTTTAAACCATAATGTCCTTAGATTATCGAGTATAGCATTGAACGTTTTCTAAAATATTTTTAAACATAGATAAATTGGATGAATTATTGAGTTCTATATTCTCAATAATGCTTTAACTTTGATAATGTTCAAATGGTGGGTATGATCTAGTAGAAGAATATGGTGAAGGATTATTCCATAGATTATGACACTGATTGAAATAAAAATCATTAAAATAAATATAAATATATAAATAGATAATGTGTGGTGTCAAGTCATATTTCATACCATACAACATGGGTGGGTATTGGTTATAATCATGTGGTGTTCCCCATGCCCTTTTTAACTTCTAGGTATCATAAATTTACATTAAAAGGCAAAAGAAATTCATAGAGTACATTTGAACATTATTTTTTGTTTAAATTTTTATTTATTTTATTTTATACCTAAATAATTCTTTATAAGGACCTCCTAATGATACTTTTATCCGCTAAAAAATTTCCAAGCATTGGGTTTGTGCTATCATGAAACATTAATTTTATAAATTTATTAACCAACTAACTAATGTTAAAGTAGGAATTATGGTCAACCCGTAGAGAGAATGTGAATAGACAATAAGAATATTTTAATGACCCAAAATTTTATCATTGGAATTTCCCTTATTAGGTCATAAAATACATAATCACATAGAGATAAAAATAAAAAAATTATTATGTTTAATGAATAATAATACATTTGTTAGTAAATAGACACATAATAATTCTAAATATTATAATGAGACTATAAATAGAAAATAAAAAAACAAGAATGGGGAAATTTGGATAAAACCAATCTACTAGAATGACCACACTCATGAGAAATGATGTTGTAACCAAACATAATGTTAATAATATAGTAATAATTTTAAAATTAAAATGTATAAACTTGAGATAACGCATAAGTGAATTAATAATGAATGAAATATGTAGAATTTATAGAAATTAAGGAACTTATATGACCATTATAAATCTGACCATTAGAAATGTAATTTGATTGATATGAATAGTAATCCGACCTTTAGAATAGTAACCTCACCTTTAAAATTATAAATTAAAATGTATTTATCTTATAAAAAATGATATATTTATATCATGGTATTGGTAAATAAATGTTTTAAAAATGGTAAATTCGGTTTTTATATTTTTGTGAAAGGAAATTGTTTATTTATAATATTATAATTAATATAATTATTTAAAAAAATTATTTTAATAAAATATATTCATAAATTAATAATATATTATATTATTATTATAATATAGTTTTAGTTGACCTTAATTGAAATTTCAAAGGGTCACAAAATAGATTATAATATTAAAATCGATTTTATTCGAATAAATGATGATTTTATTTAAAAATTATATTTCTCATATTATAAAAATTATTTTAAAAATTAGATTTCATTTTTGAAATTTACATGTCGAAAAATATTTAGGGTTATTTTTTTCTATTTTTTAAAAATAATTAAATTATTAGTAATAATAAGATACTATAATTTACAGTATTTAACAATATAAGTTATACATATGAATTTTTGTGTCATGTATGATATAACCACCCATTGGTTAAACATTTACCAAACCATTTACTATATGTATTCATAGGAATCATCACTATTTATATTCTTGATGAAATATTATAATGTAATGAATATGATAATCAAAAACACCACTATCCTTCCCTAAACATTCCACCACTCACCACCCCTTCTTCTCATAAATTTTAATCCTTTTATCTTGAAAATATTTTGCTCAATTACCTTCCAAAGCCTCTTCCCTAAATCCACGAGCCATTGGTCTCAACCAAATAACAACTGCAATTTCTTTATGGGGTCCTTCAAGGAGGTGATATTCATGAGGTACATTTCTCAAACTGTCTCTTTAATTTCATTTATTCCATTACCTTCACCTCACCTTCTACATCCATAAAATCATAATTACTATATTATAATTTATATAATGTAATTTAATATTTCTAATGGGATATATTTTATCCACCACTTTTCTCATCTCCTCTTATTCAAGGAAACAGAACGTTTGTCCAAATCTGGGCGGTTAACCATCTCTGTGGATAATGATTTTTGATTTTTCATTATCTCCTTCAAGGATCATTCAAAAACCATTATTACAGTTAAATAAAATTTAAATATTTATATTATAAATTATTCCATGAACTTTATCTAATATATAGACATAATATTTAATAAAATGAAACTAGTTTGTGATGGTTGGAAAAAACCACCAAAAATAAACTCAACAATTATCATTATCATTTTTTAAATTAATAACCCCGATAGTAGAAAAAAAAGTTATATGGAAGCATTGAATTTTTTTATGTAAATTAATACTAAATAATTCCACTTCTACTAAAATATTATCATTTGAATAGAACATCCATAATTTTACAAAATTGAACTGATCAGGAAACCATGAAATGAATGCTCCTAGAAGGAAAAAATTAAACCTTAAAACTCATTAAAATATCAATAAATAAAATGAAAAAAATATAATACATATCGTAGATTATATTAATTAATTAATTATTTATTCTAATTTTATTATCTAGGACATTAAGTGGATGTGCATAATGCATTCAGGCAGGAAGTAAGGGATCTCTCAGAAACACCATCTTTTTCATTAAGTTAAACATTCTCTCACTTTATCCAAATTTATTTGGTCATTTTTATTATATAATTATTATTAATTCTCATTCTATTTTCCACACATATTTATATAGTTCAATTAATCCTTATTTTATGGGTAAATACACGTTTTAATGTTTCCCTTCTCAATTCTTCTTGACAAGCATGCCCCGATAAAGGTAACTTCTCTATTTCTTACCCATTTTCATGTACAATCCATAAATTGTTTTATGAAATAATATTTTTTATAAAATATCTCATTTTACATTGAGAAATTTTTTTTTTCTTTTATATTTTTATAAAAACAATTATTTCTTTGTCCTCTTTAAATAACAATAATATTTTCCCTTAAACCGTACTAAAGTGGCTCATTTATATAGTTTCCGAAAAATTATTTTGTATGTATTCAATTAATATGGACATAATTTTTCATGATATATTCTTATTTCTATTTTATTATTTCCTACAAATGAATTAATTACATATTTCATGGATACCATTATTATACACTCTTTGGTTGTGCTTTATTACATGATAATTAAACCCATTTATCTCTATGGGAAACCCTAATGATTATTCTTTATTTCTGATTTCCCTATGTGACACAAATATGCGTGTATATATTTTGATGGGTGAACCTAGATAGCACTCTAATACATGGGTTAATTTTTGTCTCATGAGACGTTACGTATGGTATTAGGGAGAAAATATTATCCATTATGAGACTTTGTTCACCATGTGATATAGTCATGGTTGCTAGCTTTGACTCATGTTTATGTCATGATATATTTTTCTTCCACATTCCTACATTTTCATGATCATATGATTCCGTGTTCTATATTTTATTTTTCCATATGTTTATTCATGATCCGTGACTTTTATCTTATCATTTTATGATTTTTAACTAATTTTTTATTCTTTATTCCCAAGTTTTTATATTAATAGGTTTTTAGACCATCCATTTAGATTATGTATTCCCCAGGATATCCTATAAAGTCATAAGATCGAAAAATGATTTATTATCTCATTATGGAGATCAATAAAATGTTCTCTTATTTTAGTTTAATGTTTTATTGATGTGTCCCTAGTGTTCCAATGATACAACACTTTTCAATCGTTGATCGTTGTTTCATGGTTAATTATTCATACCATCGTGTAATAATATATGTAAAATTATAGAGTCACTATAGTTGGTATCAAAGGTATGATCTACCTATTTTTGGGTATTATGATAAGAAAACATTAATAAGAACCCTAGGAAAAATTATATCACCATGAATAAACTATGTTAAAACTTAGAGATTCATATGTTAGGATATAAATATCATTTATAACTTATTCCCTCCAGGTTTATGGTTGATGTTTATATATGTTCATTAGATAAGTATTGAAGCACCCTAATTGATTTTTTTTCTTTTTGTTTAATTTATTTTTAGAAATATAAAACCCTATGCTTACAACCAAAGTGATATGAAATGTGATGATTTTCCTAATGAAATTCTTAATTTTATTGGAAAACGAGCTCAAAACATTATGTTAGTACTAGCTCTACTAGATCGATTTTTAAATAGATTCTTAAATAATGTAGAACACCTTAATTATTATATGAAATAGAAATTAGGGGATGAATCCTTTTTGTTAAAAGGTATTCCTATACATGGTAGATCTTCTGATCCCCTCATTGTGTAACAATGGATTATATTTGTTGAGAAGATATTATATGTTCACCAATGATTAGAAAAAGATATTTTCATAGTAAAAGACTATTATTTTGATGGGGTAGCTGATAAGTGGTGGGTACTGATAAAAAAACAAAGTCATAATAGGAAATTGATTCCACTGATTGGTAAGTATTCAAGAAAATATTTTTTAGTCAATATTTTTCCCAAACTATCCTTATTAAGATGGAGAGTTAGATAATAGAATGAGGAAACTAGAAGATGAATCTATCAGGGAGTATGCGGAAAAATTTAAAAGGCTTTCAGAATACTCCTCTATATTTGTAGTGAAAAATGAATGTAAGGTGGACCAATTCTTTAGTGGATTAAAGACAAGTCCATCAAAATCTCTGGAGATTGAATACTTTTACATCTTTGGGGAGATTTTATATTGTTACATTAATATTGAAATGGATTCCATTGATTCTCAGTGGTATCATGGTGTCAGAGATAAAAATACTAAAATAGATTCTAATATTGGAGGATCAATAGATAAATCCCATGATGTAATGAAAACCCAACACCCCACGTGTCAAAAGTGTGGAGTGAAGCATAATTTGAAATGCCTAAAGGGAATCAGAAGAAGCTCCAAATGTGGTAGAGAGGGGAATCAGTCTAATTATTGAATATGGGGTTTGATGAAGCCCACTAATGTAGAATATTATGGAAGGTCCAGATCACCACTCAGACTGTAGTGCAGTGTTTCAACTATATGAAACATATTCATTATGCGAGCCAATGCCTTAAGCCAAGGGGTTTTTGTGACAATCAATAACAACAACCATCAAGGCAGTATGGAAGGGAATATGGCCTAACTACTGGGGAGGTGGATCCTGAAAAATATGTGGTGATAGCTACACTAGTTATTCATTTTTTAATAGTGAATGTAATATTTGATTTTGGTTCAATGCGTTTTTTTATATTTTCATGTTTAGTAGTACTATTAAAACACCACCTCAAAATATAAAAGCTGAGTTATATGTGAGAATAAGAGATGGGGAAATTATTACATCTAACATATATAACTCCTCCTTAATTATTTTTTGTGTACTAAACCTCCCATTAAATATTATATTACTTTAGAGACCCAAATCATGACATTCATGGATATTACATTACTTTTTCGGAATACATAATACATAACAAAAACAAACACCTAAAGACCGTATTAAATTATTGTTTTCGGAAAATCGGAACAAAATATTCTAATCATGGTGAAATATCTTCAAAATCTCACAAAAAGATCTTCCCTTTTGGTTTTATTAACTGAATCCTTTCATTGTATCCTGGGGAAAAGAAAACATAAAAAGGGTGAGCACAAATTCTCAGAAAGTGTAAACATTGAGAACTTAAAAACAACCCATAAACATTTTAATGTAAAAACATGTACATAAAACATCAAAATATTGACCAATAACATAAATCATGGTAGTACGTAAGGCATATATCATAAAGGAACATTAATCATGATAAAATAAAACATGTAAATATGGAATTACATTAAGCACATGATATGATTTCCATAGTAGCCAAGGCATTTCTGCCAAGACCAACATAGTGGACAATGTCCATTTTAGAACCACGTTTACTTTCCATTCCAGCCCTGTATTATTGAACTAGATTTACGTGCCATTCCATCCATGTTTATCTCATGAGATATAAATCTTTACCCAATGAATTTGAGGGCCATATAGGTCCCACCCATCTCATAATTAAATCATTCTTATGTGTGCCACAACATAAACATAAATCATTCATCATAACAGAATGAATAAAATGGGTTTCATAAACATCATCCCATCATAACTTAATCCATATAAAACAAATGGATATAATTTCATCATAAGAAAAGTGAAACCGTCTAAATCATTGAGACATTATACTTGAAACATACAAATATGAAATTATTTCATCTTAGATGGAAAATGGTTTTGATAAAACACTTGAAATGAATTCTTGAGGAAAATATCCTTTATTCTTAAAAATCATTTTCATTTCACAAAATTCCATGCAATTTTAAAAGAAAAGTATTTTGTTGAAAATCGTCATGAAATCATGTAGAGTAATATTCATGAAAATAAGGCATTATGAAACCGTAAAAATCCATTCATGCCATATAAGAAAAAAAACTTTCTTCTCATACTTTTAACGGAAAAGTCAAGAAGTACCATGTATGGTAAACAAACAAGAAAGATTACTTCCATAACACAAAGTAAAAGTCCAATATGGGTAAACATGACTTTAAAAGTACATGGAATAATATTGTACACTTTATGAAAAAAACATTTTATGGGAATGGATGAAAAATATAACCCCAATAAATACTTACGTATAAGCAATCTCAGATAAAAAATGTGATTGAAAAATTATCCCTTACCTTATGTCCAATTTCATTTGTATGTGTCCAAGACACCGGTATAGTGGGTTTAAACATATTATTAACTTGTAACAGAACCATAATAATATTTATGTTATCATATATGATTCACTTACGACTTTATATTACTCATTCATTTGTCAATTCCATGTTAAAGTAGCATTTTGGGTAAAATCGTTTCATTTATCATCCATGTTTTTACTTTTAATTATTCATATGATTAATTATATCAGGATTTATTAGTTATAGAATGTAAAACTTGATTTATATATAATATATATTCATAATATACATATATATAATAGATCGATAAATGGAAAGAAATACAATTTTCCTAGAGACGGTAGGCCGTATGTACACATGAACGTTGTTTTCCTTATTAAATTGAATGGAAGTAAGTAAATAACATATACATAAATCCAATATCATTAATATGTAATATATTTAATTAATATCAATTATATATACTTAATAATCATTCATGAATGGTTAACTTGGAGAATGAATCTAATCACGTTGTGGAGACAGTAATCTGTACGTACGCACGAGCGATGATATCGTTCCCATAATTATTGAATGGAATTATAGTGGATGATATAATATCACAGAATTAGTATCATGTTATAAAAACCATATATAGGTATTCTTTACGCCATTATACCCATCCAAGTAAGGTGGTGGTGGAAAATAGATTACACCACGGCGTGGAGACGGTATTCCGTACGTACGCACACGTGATGATTTCATTTTTCGTAGGATAGGTAGAAGGTGAAATAGGGTTGTTTCATATTTATAAAAACATATCAGTATATTAGTTATACTTATGTTATTAATTTATAATGAAACAACTAAAGAAGAGGATGTATAAGAATGAATAAACATGAAAAATTCGGTAGAAGAGATTACCTCTTCTTCGACGCGCCTCCTCTTATCTTCCTCTTAGGGCACTAAAGTTGGTCTTGGAAGAAGACCAGGACCTATAGTAGGTTTATAGGGAAGTGTAGAAGTGAAATAGGAATGGTTTGTATGAGATTGAAGGCTCAAAATGGTGTGAAAATGATAGGTATGAGGTGCCCTTTTATAAGAGAAGAGAGGGGCACTTTTGAAATCCTCAAAAATATTAATTAATAATAAAATTAAAATGCACATAAAAACTTTCAAAGTGACTCAAATTATAATATGAGGTAATATAGGGTTGTAATATCATTATCCAATCAAATTTATACATGTTTGGAAATTATTTTAAACCTTATCAATTTGATTTACCCTTATTTAATTTATTTAATCTTATTTGTTGTAATACACTTCTAAATTTTAAATTATTATAAATAAAAACATATATGTGGTAAATTAACCCTAATTGGATACTTTATTACCATTTCGACTATATAATTATCAATTTTAAAATTTCTAAATATTCTTGAGATTTTTAATTAATTTAATAATATGTTAATTTTATAGAATACCAATAGTGTAAATTTTGACACTATTCATTTATTTGAATTTATATAAAATAAAAACAAAGAATATATTCGAACCAAAATATTTTATAGGTTCCTAACATTTTATATTAAGATAGAAAATTCGTGGAGAATGTTAATTAGTTCATATAATATTTCTTTTAATATTTTTAAAAACATTTATTTGATATTTCCCTTAAATAAAAAATTACTACAACACATTTGTATAATTATTTAATATAGTTATTATTGCACAAAAATTAATAATAATATACTATCATGAAAATAAATCTTTTAGATTTCATTATATAACTTTTAGTATATTTTATCTTCTAAAACACTCATCTTTTAAAATGATATATTTATTAAATTATGAAGGTTACAAATTTGACATCATTTAAAATAAAAAACTGTAAATGTCATAATTGCTTTTATAAAGCTCCAAATGGTCAAATAATTCGTTCTTAGGATGCTTATGGTTCATATGTACAAGAAAAATGAGTTTTTGTCAGGTGTTTGGGCATTTTATGGGTATTATTAGTCTAATAAAAACTATATTATTGATTTTTCACTAAATAAATAATTTATGCATCATTAATGTATAAACTATTAAGGTAATTATATATTTCATAAAATTTAAAAATAAAATACCATGATAACGAAAAAAAATTTAGCTTTCAAATGAGTATTTATAACTGAATTTATATTCTGTATAACCTTAAATTAAAAATAATTTAATAATTAAAGTTTGAGTGAAATGTTTTTCACTTTCATTTAAATAAAATAAATTAAAGGTCTTAATCACATACAAGTGGTTTCTAATAGATACCATTTTAACCCAAGTATATTTTAAGACGAAATAAAATAATCCAATTATATTAAGACAAGTGTTAGGGTAATTTTATAATATTATTTTTACCCTTAATTACCTAATTTACCATTAACTGTGGTAAATAAAATTTACCATAGTTACTATTCATTATGCCAAAAAATAAAAAAATAGCCTATAAACATATTTTGGACCTACTAATTCAAAATAGTGAATCCATTTTTTCAAATTAAAAACACAAAAGTTGAAGTAATTAATTTAAAATTAATCCCGTTGTCGAAAAAACATGTTTTTGTTTAAAACATTGCAAAAGATTGAATTGATTTAACCTATGAATTCAATGTAAAATCAACGCAAATGTCATAAATGATATTAAATTGTAAAAATATATTATATTTATAATTTAAAACAATTTACTAATATAATTTAACCATATAAATTATCTCGATGATAAAATTTGTTTTTAAGTAAAATTTAGCGTATTTTTACTATTCATCTAAATATAAAAGTTATCAGAAAAGTATCAAAAAATTATCCAATGTAAATTTTTATATCATGATTCAAAAGAATAAGTTTATTTTGTAAATTTTACTTATAAACTTTTAAAAATTTATATTTAAAATGGATGTGCCATCAAAAGGTGGTAAAACTGCATTTTTATGAAAAATACTTCTTTTATCGAAAAATGGATTTTGGTTTCATAGCTCATTCTAGAAAATTTTTAAGATTAATTATTATATTATAAAATTCAAAATTTTGTTAATAATGTTCATAACGACAAGTTCATAATATTATATTAATATATCATTGTTTAGTGAAACTCGGTATTGCGTACACCACATGCTATTGAGGAAGGTCGCTCTTCTGTGCAACACAAGCCAAGAATATTGTTTGTGTACACTACAAGCTAATACGGTGTTGCATATAATGCAATCTAATATTGGTGTAGCGTATAACACAAGGCATCAACGAAATTAAAAATAATATTTCTCATAAAATCTTGGGGTGTTACATTCTACCCCCCTTAAAATGAATTTTACCCTCGAAATTCGTCGGGGTTATAAATTTTTTAATACTTGAAAGTTTCTTTCATAGAAACCCACATCGTAAAAAGGAATACTATAACATATTTTTAAAAAGTAAAGTAATAAACCTAACGGTTACCCAAATTAACTCATCACAGGGTTTCCACATAGAAGAACATAGGTGAAAAAATGCATATGGAAGATAAATCTAACCATCAAGATCTGATGGAGAGTGGTAGAGAACATGTCCATTAAAAATCCAACAATCACAAAGCCTTAAATTTGTGATGATCTATGGTACCATTTAGTTCATCAGATATGAGAGTACTAGGACAACATTTTTGGTTTTCAAGATCATTTCCCTAAAGTTGATGTATTTTTTTCATAAGGAGAAATACATACTTGATTTCAGTGTAATATCATTGTTGGTAATTCCATGAAAAATTTCCACTTCATCTCTTATTTAAAGATATGAAGTTGAATTTTTCAATATTGATTTGTTAGTAGATCATGCGATAGAATGATAGGTCATTCCATCTGTCTCTATCACAAAAAGGTTAGCACAAGTTATTAAATATACATAAGTCCATCTATGCTGAGATTAATCATATATGGTTCCTAAAATTGAGTTATACATCATCTATCATACCGCTTAATAAAATAAAATTAATTTATACCAACCAGTGACTACCTGTAGGCTAGTGGTAGGCGATAAAGGTTGATCGAACTTCTATTGTGGGTTCGATTCCCGCATCCTTTTCTGAAACGACGGGTTGTCGCCTGTCCTATAAGTTGTCCTTTTTTTTCTAAAACTATACTATTATAACATTCCAGAAATAATATCGAAAAAAACAAATTCTATACTTAAAAAATACTATCTTATTTCTATATTAATCCATTCTAACCATTAGTGTTATCAAAAATACATCTTTCGAATCTCATAGTATAAAGAAAACGATTATTAGAAATTTCATCAACCGAGAATGTGAATACCATCATATATCCCCCAAATATCATAAGATATATCTTGTTGGTCACATTCCAAACATGTGAATACCTTAATCTTGTATTCTCTTGAAACATGAATTACCATATAACCTTACAAAAAACATAAATTCTGTCAAAAGTTAACTCTTTCCACATACCAAAATCTCAATAATTCTATATACTCAGACCATGATATCACTCTGTCCTTATATCTGTAATGAGCCCATTAATAACATCAAATGTATCATTTTATCCTTATCCCTTCATTATGCGCATAACATCTGCTATCCAAAAATATTTCAATCCCTTTTCATGGTTACCTATACCATATTCTTATGGAAAACCACAATAGACCAATACATAGATATTCCAATATACCATAAAATTACATCAACAACATTAATCTTGAATACCAATACATAAACACTTCAATCCATCCTCTTCAATGATTTTCATAGAATAAATCCTTCCTTGATTTAAGAGTAACCACTTAGGTGAAGGAATTGAGTTGGGTAATGCCCATGTTCTCCATAGATAATACATTGAACTCCATAAGTGTCTGTCACTCTATGAACATTCTCCCAACACAGATACCATATTCCCCTCCATTTTATGTATTCATCATGGTTCTTCTTCCCTTCTTTAGAAATCTCAATCTTCATTTCTCTTTGCTCCTCACCATGCGAAGATGCATAAAAGTTCATCTTACTCTTATTTGATGAATTAGGAATAAAACTAAAGTTCACCTTGTTTATCATATATCACGATGAATGATTCGGCATAATCACAATTTCTTTCTTTCTAGACATTATGGAATTTCGTTGCTCATAGTCACCATTTTTCGCATTGGTTTCAATATTGGCCCAATTGCTTCTGGTTCCCTCCATTGACTAAAACCAAAAACCATTGTGTAAGAAATAGTTAAAATGATGAGGAACCACATAATAAAAAAAACTGATCACAGATTCTTTAATCCATGACCCCTTAGGTTCACCCTATGTTATTCATGACCATCAACATAATTCTAGAACTATAACCTATAGTTATACTAAACCTTAGGGACATACCTAGACATACCTTAGAAATATATCTTGGGATCTCACTAAAGTTTATCATCCTAGTTTCCAAAGGTTCACTAAACCTTTGCTCTGATACCAACTCTAGAGACCTAAAGCTTAAAGTACATGGAAATTACATTACTTTTGCAGAATACTTAATACATAACAGAAATAGACGCCAAAAGATAGTATTAGTTTAGTGACTTTGGAAACTTGGAACGTAGTCTTCTAATCATGGTGAATGATCTTCAACATCTCCCACAAAGATCTTCCCCTTTGTTTTTTACCTAAAATCTTTCTTTATATCCTGGGGAAAAGAAAACATAAAAAGGGTGAGCTCAAATGCTCAGTAAGGGTAAACATGGAGAACTTAAAAATAATCCATAAACATTTGAATGTAAAAACATGCATATAAAACATCAAAATATTGAACAATAACATAAATCTTGGTAGTACGTAAGGAATAGATCATAAAGGAGAATTAATCATGATAAAGTAAAACATTTAACTATGGAAAACCATTAATCACATGATATGATTTCCATAGTAGCCAAGGCATTTATTCCAAGACCATCATAGTGGAAAATCTACATTACTGAACCGGGTTTACATGCCGTTCCAGCCCTGTATTACTGAACTGGATTTACTTTCCATTCCAGCCATGTTTTTCTCATGGGATATAAATCTTTACCCAATTCATTGGAGGAAGATATAGGTCCCACCCATTTCATAATGAAATCATTCTTACGTGTTCCACAACATAAACATAAATCATTCATCATAACCCAAAGAATTAAATTGGTTTCATAAACATCATCTCGTAATAACATAATCCATATAAAACAAATGGATATCATTTCATCATAAGAAAAGTGAAACAATGTAAATCATAGAGACATTATACTTGAAACATACACATATGAAATAATTTCATCTTAGATGGAAAATGGTTTTGATAAAAAACATGAAATCAATTCTGGAGGAAAATATATTTTCTTCTTCAAAATCAGTTTCTATTCACAAACTTCCATGCAATTTTAAAAGAAAATGATTTTATTGATAATAGTCATGAAATATTGTAGAGTAATCTTCATTAAAATATGGTGTTATGAAACCGTAAAAATTCTTTCATGTCGTATAAGTTAAAAAACATTCTCGTCGTACTTTTAATAGAAATGTCAATAAGTACCACATATGGAAATCAAAAGAAAGGTTCCTTCCATAACACAAAGTAAAAGAAAAATATGGGTAAACATGACTTTAAACGTAAATGGAATAATATTTTAATCTATGAAAAAACATTTAATGTACATGGATGAAAAATATAACCCCAGTAAATACTTACGTATAAGCAATCTTGGATAAAAAATGCGATTGCAAAATTATCCCTGACCTTATGTACAATTTCCTTTGTATGTGTCCAAGAAAATAGTATAGTGTGTTTAAAAATATTATTAACTTGTAATAGAACCATAATAATATTTATGTTATCACATATGATTCTCTTACGACTTTATATTACCCGTTCATTTGTCAATTCCATGTAAACGTAACTTTTTCGGTAAAAACGTTTCATTTATCATCAGTTTTTTGACTTTTAATTATTCATATGTTTAGTTTGATCATGATTACATACTTCTATAATGTAAAACATGATTTATTTATAATATATATTCAGAGTATACATATATATAATAGATCAATAAATGAAAATAAATACACCGTTCATGGAGACGGTAGGCCGTACGTACTCTTGAAAGCTATTTTTGTTTCCTTATAAAATTGAATAGAAGTAAGTAAATAACATATAAAAAAATCCAGTATCATTAACATGTCATATATTTCCTGATTATTTATTATATATACTTTATAATCATTCTTTAATGGTTTACTTGGAAAATGAATCTTATCGCTTCGTGGAGACGGTAATCCGTACGTACGCACGAGTGATGATATTGTTCCCATAATTATTGAATTGAATTAGAGTGGATGATATAATATCTCAGAATTAGTATCATTTTATAAAAACCATATATAGGTATTCATTACACCATTATACTCATCCAATTAAGTTGGTGGTGAAAAAATAGATTACACCACGGCATGGAGACGATATTCCATACGTACGCACGCGCGATGATTTCGTTTTTTTTCGGATGGGTAGAATGTGAAATAGGGTTGTTTCATATTTATAATACCATATTAGTATATTAGTTATACTTTTGTTTTTACTTTATAATGAAACAAATAAGTTAGAGGAAGTATAAGAATAAAGAAACTTGAAAGAATCGGTAGAAGAGATTACCTCTTCTTCGACGCGCCTCCTCTTAACCTCCTCTTAGGGCACTAATGTTGGTCTTGGAAGAACACCATGAACTCTAATAGGTTTATAAGGAAGTGGATAAGTGAAATGGGAAGGGTTTTTCTGATATTGAAGGCTCAAAATTGTGTGAAGAAGAGAGGGATGAGGTGCCCTTTTATAAGAGAAGAGAGGGGCACTTTTGGAAACCTCAAAATTATTAATTAATAATAAAATAAAACCCCACATAAAAACTTTCATAGTGACTCAAATTCGGATACGAGGTAATATAGGGTTGTAATCACAACAAAAAATAAAATTTAGACATTTTGGGACATTATTTTAAACCTTATCAATTTCATTTATCATTATTTAATTTATTTAATCTTATTTGTGGTAATAATATTCTAAATTTTAAATTGTAATAAATACATACATATATGTGGTAAATTTTCCATAATTGGATACGTTATAACCTTTTAGACCATATATGTTTAAATTTTTTATTTTTTCAATATATTTGTGATTTTTAAATAATATAACAATATGTTATTTTTATAAAATACCAATAGTGTAAATTTTGACACTATTCAGTTATTTGAATTTAAATAAAATACACACAGAGTGTATGTTCAAAAAAAATATTTAATAGGTTCCTAAAATGTCATATTAATCTATAAAATTCTTGGAGCATGTAAATTAGTTAATATAATATTTATTTTAATAATTTTAAAACCATTTATTTGATGTTTCTCTTAATAAAATAATTACTACAACATTTTTGTATAATTATTTAATACACTTATTGTTTGTGTAAGAATTAAAAATAAAATATGATGATAAATATAAATCTACTATATTTCATAAGATTACTTTTAGTATATTTTATCTACTAAAAACACAACTTTTTAAATGATATATTTATTAAATTATGAAGGTGACAACTTTGACATCATTTGAAATAAAAAACTATAAATGTCATAATCACTTTTATAAAGCTCCATATGGTCCACCATTAGACCTTTAGATAAATAGGGTTCATATGTACACGACCAATAAGTTTTTTTCAGGTTTGGGGGCCTTTTATGGGTATTATTTCTCTAATAAAAACTATATTATTGATATTTCACTAAATAAATAATTTATGAATCATTAATGTATACGATATTAAGGTAATTATATATTTATTAAATATTACAAATAAATTAACTTGATAAAGTAAAAAAAATTCTTTCAAATGAGTATTTATAACCGAATTTATATTCTGTATAACCTTATATTAAAAATAATTTAATTATTAAAGTTTCAGTGAGGCATATTTCACTTTCATTTAAATAAAATAAATTAAAGGTCTTAATCTCATACAAGTGGTTTTTAATATATACAATTTCGACCCAAGTATATTTTAGAACGAAATATAATCATCCAATTATATTAAGACAAGTGTTAGGGTAATTTTATAATATTATTTTTACCCTTAATTACCTAATTTACCTTTAACTGTGGTAAATAAAATTTTCCGTAGTTACTATTCATAATGCCCAAAAATTAAAATTAGCCTATTAACATAATTTGGACCTAATTATTATAAATATGGAATCATGTTTTCCAAATTTAAAACATAGAAGTTGCAGTAATTAATATAAATTAATTCCGTTTTTGAAAGAAACAGGTTTCTGTTTAAAACATTTCAAAAGATTGAATTTATTTAACCTACAAATTCAATGTGAAATCAAAGATAATGACATAGATAATATTAAATGTTTAAAAGGTATTCTATTTATACTTTAAAAAAATTTACTATTATAATTTAACCATATATATTATCTCGATGAAAAAGTTTTTTTAAGTAAAATTTAACGTATTTTTAGTATTCATCAAAATATGAAAGTTATCAGAAAAGTATCAAAAATTTAATCAATGTAAATTTTTATATCATGATTCAAAAGAAGAAGTTTATTTTTTAAAATTGAACTTATAAAATTGTCAAAAATTATAATTAAAATGGGTGTTCCATCAAAAGGTGGTAAAACTGCATTTTTTTGAAAATTATTTCTTTTATCGAAAAATGGATTTCTTTTTCATATCTCATTCTATAAAATGGGCAAAATTAATTATAATGTTATGAAATTTAAAATTAGGTTAATACTATTCATAACTTTTAGTTCATAATATTATAATAATATATCATTCTTTAGTGAAACTCGATATTACGTACAACACATTCCATTGAGGAAGTTCGCTCTTCCGTGCAACACACACCAAGAATAGTGTTTGTGTATACTAAAAGCTAATACGGTGTTGCATATAGAGAAATATAATCTTGGTGTAGTGTACAACACAAGACATCAATGAAATTAATAATAATATTTCTCATAAAATCTTGGGGTGTTACTGTTACTTCCTTTGGGGGGGTTTTATGGTATATTGGGCATGGATTGACTTTCTTTATATAAAGACAAAGTCAACTATTGGGAAATAGAGATCACTCTTCACATCATGAGGTATCCCTCAATTCAGTACAATTGTAATAAAGTTGATGAATCTCTTTTCGAACCATCATATCCATTGTGGATATTATTGACAGATGAGCATGAATATCAAGCTCAAATGATTGCAATAAATTAGTGGATCATGCTTAATGAAATTACCATTATGAGGGAATAGACATATGTGTTCCCTGAATAATTTTATGTATTACCACATACAAGATAGGTGGAGTTCTCATTTGATATTATACCTGGATATACATTTTTATAAAATACTCCTTAGAATATGGAAACCATTGAGTTAGAGTAAATAAAGAATAAGTTACTAGGGAATTTGAACAAGGGTTTTATATGTCTGAGTGCTTCATTGTGGGGTGCACCAATTCTATTTTTGAAAAAAATGGTGTAATCTATGTGCCTCTAAATTTATTATCATGAGCTCCAAAAAATATAAATTAAGAAAAAATATATCCTCCCTAGATAAATGACATATTCAATCAACTACATGGGGACGATTATTTCTATAAGGTGGACCTTCAATCGGGATATAACCAATTAATGGTGATGATGGAATATATTCCCAATAATACCTTTAGAATAAGGTATGGAAACAATGAGTTTATTATGATGCCATTTGGAATCACTAATACACCAAAATATTTCATGGACTTAGTGAATATATTCTTTAGATATTACCTCAAATATTTTGGTAGTATTTAAAGATAATATTCTCAATATGTTAATAGAAAGGAGTAACATTATGAGCATTTGGATATTGTTCTAAATACTTTGTTAATGGAGTGACTATATCAATGGTACAATAAATGCGAGTTCTATTTTCAGGTAGTATCATTCTTGTGGAATTTTATCACTAGAAAATGAATATTCGTGGACCCTTCTAAATTAATTCCAATTGAGGATTTTCCTAGGACAACATCTATAATGAAAATCCATAGTTTCCTTGTTCTATATTGGTATTACGTAATATTTTTGAGGAAATTATAATTATTTTCAATCCCACAAACCCTGATGACTTGGAAGGGAGTGAATTGTTTTTGGACATGTGAATTTGAAGACTCCTTGAAGGAGTTGAATAGAAGGTTTTTCACTGCATCAGTACATAAACTATCGACAAGTAGGGGACACTTTATGGTATATAGTGTTGCTTCAAAGAATGTATTAGGATGTGTACTAATGTAAAATTATAATTTAATATCCCATTCCTCATGGATGGAAAATTTTCATGAGAAAACATATCCCACACATGATCTAGATTAGACGACTGTGATCTTCGCATTGAAAATCAGGTGGCATTATCTATATAGAGAGAAATGTGAGATATATACTGATCATAAGAGCCTAAAATTTATATTCTACTAGAAAGATCTCATTACGTGCCAGTGAATATGGTTAGACATCATCAAGGATTATAAGAAATCAATCCACTACTATTCTGGTAATGAAAATAAATTGGTTGATTATTTAAGTATAAAGGATCCTACAAGTTTATCAATGATAAGAATTGAGAAGTATAAAATCAACTTAGTCTTATAATGTATTTAAATGAGAATCATATAGGTAGTTACTTCATCATTCTTTTAAAAATTGATTGATCAACCATCCCTTTAAGATGAGATAACCTTTTCTCAATGAAATGATATTGAAATTTTGAAAAAGGTGGAAGCTATAAGTATGGGAAAATACTCATAATTATAAATTGACGATGAAGTAATTATAATATTTTGGTCATGACTATGTGTAAAATCCAATAAATAGATAACTAAAGGGATTATGAATGAATCACATTACTCAACCTTATCTATTTACCTATGGAGAAACATGATTTATCATGATATCCAAGATAACTATTGGTGGGACTATAAGAAGCAGAAGATCACTGAATATACATCAAAGTGTTTGTTATGTCAAAAAGTAAAGGATGAAAAGAAAAAGTATAAGGTAATGTTATAACTATTCCCAATACCTATATAGAAATGAGAAAACATCACCTCAGAATTTATCCTCAATATTTATAAGACATCCAGAGAAAATAATTTTATATAGTTCATTATGGATCATCTTATAAAGACTAATCACATTTTTTTTGATTCAAAATGAATTATCATTTGACCAACATGGATAAATATATATCAGAGAAGAGGTGAGGTCTTATGAAGGACCATTATCAATTATATACAATTATGATCTATGATAAACCTCATTGATTTCGAAATGTCTATAAAATGCATTAAATACAGATTTTATCTTTAGTGAAACTTATCATCACCACACTTATGGACAATCTGAGTGGACTATTCAAATACTAGAAGAAATGTTGATAGCCTTCTCAATGGACCTAAAAGGAGGATGAGATTAATATCATTCACTGGTTGAGTTCCTTTTCAAAAATATTTTAGACTCAAGAATTCGAATGGCTCCATATCGATCCCTTTATGGGAACATATGTATAACACAAGCATGATCGGATGATTTTGGTGAACATAAGTAGCTGGGACCAAAAATGGTTGGGGAAATGATATAAAATTTGATGATTATACAACAACATATTCAGTATACCCAATTTCAACAGATGATCTATGAAGATAATCATTGTTGGTACTTAGAGTTTAAGGTTGGTGAAAAATTATTCCTTTAAATATCTCTATGTAAGAGGGTCATAATATTCTGAATTAAAGGAAAGCTACGTCAAAGGTATATTGGCCCCTTGGAGAATCTTAATCGTGTTGTTATTGTGGCCAATAGACTAGAAATTCCACCAAAAAAGTATCAATAACATGATATATTCTATGTATCCCTCTTGAGTAAGTGCATACTCAATCCCTCACTAGTACGGAACTTAGAGGTAGTGTAACTAAAAAATGATCTCTCTTATAAGGAGAACCTGGTGAAGATTTAGAATCGTAGAGACAAGGTTCTATGTAACAATACCATACATCTAGTCAAGGTACTATACAGAAACCATAAGTTTGAAGAGGTGACATGGGAAATGGAGTAAGAGATGAAGGAGAAATTCCATCACCTATTTTCACCTTATTATGTAAAATGAAATTTTGAGGGAAATTTTTAAAAAGGTGGGAAGAATGTTACGTCCTTGAATTTTACCAATATAATTTCCATTCCAATTTCAAAAAACACATACACCACATAGAGAACCCAATATAAACATTATTCTCAGAAATGAATAATGATACATTAGTCATCAAAATAATTCCCAAAATTACTGTGGGACAATAAATAGAAAATATTATAATAAGAATGAGAAATTTAAGATATTATTGATCCATAGGAATGAATGAACTCATGAAAAATGATGTAGAAATATAACATAATGTTAATAATATAATATTTATTTTAAAAATGAAAATATATAACCTTTAGAGAGTTTAGAAGTTAATGAAGAATGAATAAAATAAGTAGTATTTATAGCAATTAAGGAACCTATATGAGGATTATAAATATGACTATTGGAATCGTAATTTGACTATTAGGAATAGTAATCTAGCTATTAGAATAGTAAACTCGCATTTGAGAGTATAAAATAAAATTTATGTATGTTGAAAAAATATATAATTATATCATGGTATAAGTAAATATATGTTTAAAAAATGATAAATTATGTGTTTTTATTTTTGTTAAATGAAAATGTTTATTTAAAATTTTATAATTATGATATTGATTTAAAAGAAAATTTATTTTCATAAAATAAATTAATAAAACAATATTATGTTTTAATATAATTATAAGATAATTTTATGTGGCCTTAATTAAAATTTAAAATTGTAAACAATCGATTTTAATATTAAAATCTATAATTTTCTTATAGATGATAATTTTATTTGAAAATTCAAAACATCATAATTTAAAAATTATTTTTATAAAATGGATTTCATTTTATAAATATATCAATTTAAAATGTATTATGTTCAATATTTTGGATTTTTCTAATGTAATTCAATTTTTTAGTGAGTGGTGAAATATGATAATTTATGGTATTTAACAATATAAGATAAATACATGAATTTTTTACTCATAAATGATTTAAGCACCAATTTTATCAAAATACCTTAAACCATTTAATTTATTTATTAATATTAATCAACACTATTGATATTATTGATCCCAAATAATAAACTAATGAATATAATATTAAAAAACACCCATCTCCTTCTACAAATATCACCCCTTTTCCTCATACCTTCCAGGCCTTGTAATTTGTAAATATTTTTACCAATTACCTTACTAAGACTCTTCCTCACATCCAAGAGATGCTGGTCTAAACAATAGAGTTGGGACCCAACCCCAGAAACCTAGATCTGGTGTCTACTATCAATTACATTGGCATGATTACAAGGAATCATGTCCCGAAGGACCAACCAGTTTTGTATTCTTGGTAAACAAGATACATTATTGAATCATTAATTAAAAAATAATATTCTAATTAAATAATATTTTTTTCTTATTTTTTAAAAAATAAATAACATCTAGGGTAACTCTTATCCATATTGTAAATCCCTACATATCTTTCACAACATGATTCTTATATTCTTGGGGGAAAAACATAATAAAAAGGTGAGATCAAATTCTTAATAAAGGAAAAATACAAAATAATCAATAATAAATAGATATGAGTTATCATTACATCATAGTAAATAACTGAAGACACATGCTAAGTAATCAATATTATGACAAGGAAGTGAATAAACCATATGTCAAGGTGATAACTAGAAACACATTCAATTTAAATATCTAGAAGAGAAAAAAAATATATGGCAAGGTATGAAACATAAAAACAATCGATTTAATATATGAAATTAATATAAAATGCATCCATAGATAGGTCAACACAAAATATCATGGTTGAATAAAAACAGATACAAAATGAGGGAAATTCCTTCGTAATTGATGTCATGTCTATGGGAAATTAAAACCTATACCATCAAAACATTTACAAGATGGGTTAAAACCACAAATAGAAACTCATTTAATTTTCTAAACTTATTTGTCTTATGAGAACCTAGCAATGCATCAACAAGCTATATAAGGTCTGGGATCCACTATTTATTACTAGTCTAAAGCATTCCCCATATTGAATAATCAAAATAAATAATATTCCACATCAAATACTTGTATTGAATAAAGAATACACTATTATAAATATTTTACCAAATAATCAAATAACTATCAAATTAGTCACTATATGTAAAATGGTATATGTTTCAGTCAATAGTAATATCCTTGATAAATTATATGGATAATTAGAGAAAATTTAATATTCAATTATCTTATATAATTGAATATTTCAATAGGAATAACAAGGAAATCATGGATGTGAATATAAATACATTCCTTGAAAAAATAAATCTAGAATATATATTTAAATTATATTTATGGTATTATTAAAAAATATCTGAAATGGGGTAAACATAAGGGATTGTTATTACTGATGAAATTAAAAATAACTTAAAAAATATTCTTGAGGAAAATGTCCATTTGTTTTAAAAACATTTTGAAATAATTATTATTTGAAAATAAATTTAAAAATCATTATTATAAAAAATTAACCCTTTTAACCTTTTAAATGATGATTCAAGGAAAAAATGGTGGATAAATTCATATATTTCGTACAAGGTAAAACAAAACATTTCTTATGCATAGTAAATTTTTTTGAAAAATGAATTTCCAAGATATCCATAAAAAGATTCCTTTGAAAAAATTTGTTAAAGAAAAAATGGGTAAAAATTTCATTGCGAGTTTTTTTAAAGTAAATTTTTAAACCATTTAAATAAAAAATTATTTTTATAAGAAAAAGGATCTTCAAATGAGGAGAGAAATAATTTTGGGTATTATTAAAAACATTTTTAAATCATTTTTAAGACCAAAGACTGGAATAATGGTACTAATAATTGATAAATATCCTTAATAACAATAGTATATTAAAATTAAACTGTTTATTAAAAAATTAACCAATAATTTTTCTTGAATAGATATTCAAGTACAAAAAATCTTGAATATAATTTAGATTTTGTAATAAAACTATTAAAAGGATATAGCGTCGAAGTGAGAATCAATAAATGTGTAGATTATGTGTATCATTTTTAAACCCAAATAAGGTAAATTTAAATAAAAAAATATATATTAAATTGTTATTACACAATTAATCTTATAATATTAAAGACAATTAGTAAGTAATATAACTCAATGAAAGGAAATTGAGTTATGAAATTCTATTCCACTTGGTAACATTTACCTCAAATTACCTTTAAATAAATACTTGAAATGGAACATAAAATGTCATGAATACAAATTTATTTAATATATTACATGTCAATGTGGAATTATATACATCATATATAATAAATTAGGTTCACATCAATCAAGTATTCTTCAAGGAAAGAAAATGAGACAAGAATCCCTTACCTTGTGTTTCCTTTTAGGTGAACAAACATTAAACTCATGTATAATAGTGTTAAACATGTTACTAACTTATTATAGAACCATATTAAAACTTATGAAATCATATATGATCCAATAATAATATCTTATTTCAAATATGTTAATAACCATCCAATATTTTAACTAGTTTGGGTGTAAATATCCTTGTTTGTCGAGTATGTTTTAACTTATTTCTTGTTGTTCTTATTAAATATATCACAGTTTCATCATATAATAAATTTAAAACATGATTTTATTATCATATATATATATATAATATTTATCTATAATAATCTATAATGTTTGGAGATAAGAAATGTAACACAACATTCATGGAGACGGTAGTTTGTACATATTCATGGATGCTACCTTCATTTCATTATTGTATTTTAAAATAATGAAAATTAAATGAAACATATATAAATTTATTTTATAATTACATTACCCTATTTATGTAATATATTTCATATATGTTTATTAAAATTTATCCTCAATATGATCTATGTTCAGTGTTTACGAATCACATCACTTTGAGGGGGCGGTAGTCCACATTTCCTCAAATGATGTTATCACTTTAATGTAAATGGAAAATATTAAATTTATTTGTTATAAAGTATTAAAGAAGTATAAATACATAATAAAAACCACATATAAAATATATAAACATATTTTCCATCATATAGAAAACCATTTATATTGGTAAAGGAAACATGAAAAATCACCATTTCATGAGGTATTAGTTCACAGTACACAGAATAAAAGTATATTTTGGATACTAGTGTTATTATATGAACATGGAAGACTAATAATTATGGTTGGGGAGAATTAAATGAATGAAAAGGAATTGTTGGAAAGAATTACCTTAAATTTGGGTAACACTTTTTGGTTTATACAAAAGGGCTTCCTTGTAAGGATTTCTTCTAAAAGGGAGGATTCAAGGTTGGGGGTAGGAATTTTGGGATGCAATTTGGGCCGACCATGGATGAACATAAGTCATTTGAGAGGTGTGAGGAATGGGGAGAATATGTTACCTTTAATAGGGGACGAGGTGTGGTACTCTTGTAAAATTTTAACAAGGGATCCATGCATGTTTTTCTTGTTTTAAGTGGTCTAATAATAGAAAATAATTGATCTAATAGAGGATAGTGTTTAAATATTGCCAAACAATAGCACTTAGAAAAATGTATAAGTCGTTTTGGTCCTTATGGTTGAGGTTTAGTCCTTAGCGGAGCGTAATTTTACCTTAATTGATGTAACTAATTTAGATCACTTTCACTAATATTTTACACTGAAAAAAAATTTGGTCTTATTTTACATTATAAATTTTTCTTATTATAAATGTTTAATATATTTTTCGGAATTACAATAATACTTTTGGTTGAAATTAATTTAAATTTCATCTCCCAGGAAGACGACACTGCGGGGTTTTAATGTTAAAACGTCCAAAAGTTTTCTATTTTTTAGTAAATAAAATTCAATGTTATATTGAACTCATTTACGTAAATTGTATTAATTTATAAATATATTATCTAATAATAATTAATATTATAATTTATCCTTGTAAATAAATTAAATGAAAATCAATTTTGAACTAAAATTTAGCATTTTTAAGATTCATTAAAAAATGAAATGTTTCCGAAAAAATATAAAAAATTCACCATAACCTAATTATTATGTTTCTATTTCTAAGATGATGTTTATTTTTAAATATTAAATCAATTAATGTAACAAAAATCAGATTTAAAATGGTCTCTCCACAAAAAACGTAGTAAAATTTCCTTTATAAAAATATAGGTTTATATATGTAAAATATGGTTTGTTCTTATCTTATGAATATCAAACCTAATGGATGAATATAAAAATTATTCTATTGAATATATATTATTTATTTTTAATTATTATAATTCACTAATTATAATTAATTATTTCTATTTTGATAAAACTCTTTTGGAATCATAAAAATAATAATATGTTTTTTATATCAAATTGGTTCTTATTATCATTTCTCCTTTATTTTTAACCCGTGAAATGATCTAATAATAATGATAACCATATATTATCAGAAGTTAGTTAATACTATTAATATCTACTATCATAATAGATAAGTTATATTAAAGAATAATATTTTAATAATAAATTTTTATTTGGTGAAACTAGGTCTTGTGTGTAACGCAAGATATCAAGGAAGGTCACTCTAGCATGTAACACAAGTGGTAAAGGAAGGTTGCTCTTTCATGTAACAGAATATAACTCACTGTTTCCTGGGTTATAAGAATTTTCATGTATTGAATTTATTTAAAATTGTATATATATATATATAATAGAGTGTTGGGATTTTATATTCCCTTACATGATTGGCGATGTCTCTCATAAACACTATTGAATAAAAAGATGTACTTTAGAATTTCAGGGTGTCACATTCTACCAACCATAATTAAACTTATTCCTCACAATTTAAACATGATCTTGGTAATAGATAGTTTTATATTTCCTATATTGAAATCACATATTGCGATAAGGGTTCGTAAAATATTTTCTAGAAAAGAGAGAATGAGAAGTGAAAATATCACATGGACTAACTTATAGCTAAGTATCTAAGTAGGAGAGAATTAGTGGAAATTAGAGACATGTACTTTGAGGATAATCCTATATATTTATATCTATTTATTAATTCCATCAATCACATTCAATTGAATGATCAATGGAATGTTGAGGCCCTCAAAGATATAAATATGTGAGTATTTTGAAGACAATTGGATCAACAAAATTTAAGGTATTAAGAAAACATTTTATTTCGACAGCATGTTACAATAGTTGTTAATTATTTTACTGACTATGAATATAATGAAATTTTATTTCTTGATAGGTTTAAATTTAATATGATCAATCTTATATTTTGGTTGTAATTTTATGAAATTTTAATTCAACCCATTACTCCTACAAATTAATTACAAATAATTTTTTTTATTCCTAAAGCACTAAATGAAAATTCTGAAGGATTATAAGGATTATAAAATGGTGAAAAGTATAAATATATGTCTTTAACTGTCTTCCAAAACCAATATGGTTAATAGATTAATCTATAATTTTTAAAAACGATGCAAATGGTTCATCCTTATTATTTATTTCTGAAAATGTTTTACTAAAAATAAAGAAAAATTAACTAGGACCTTACATTTTCAAAATCCCTCATAGTTATTTATAAATAAAATGTGAATTATCCTAAATATATCCTCAGGGAGTGTCATACTTGGTAAATAGTATGAAATTCTTTCATGTACCAGGTTACCCTAAATCAGTCTCGGAACACCTTGTTAGAGTTGTTACTCCTAGGAGCATCTGTGCCAGAACCACATCTAATTGTAGTATCCAAACATGGATGTATTTCAAGTAAGAACCACATAATCGATAATTTACCAAAATTCTATGCTGTCCTTCTATACTTTTCCTCAAATTATACCTTAGGGTTATATTCTCTAATAAATCTTTTCCTAAATATAGTTCCCATGGTTTTTACTAAACTTCCATTGATACCAACATCAAAGATCCAACCCTAGAATCCTAGATCTGGTGTTTAATATCAATTGAAATGGCGTGATTACAAGGAATAAATCCCCAAAGGACCAATTAGTTTAGTATTACAGGTATACTAGATTCAAACATGGGTCTTGAATGATAAATTAATAAACTAATTAAAATATAATTTCTTTCTTCCTTCTAAATAAATAAATCACATAGATGAAAACTTAATCCATCTAGTAAATCCCATCAAATATTTCATAGTATGATTCTCGGATTCCTTGGAAAAAACATAATAATGGTGATATAAAATTCTCAGTAAGAGAAAAATATAGTGGGATCAATAAAAAAATATATGAGAATGAAATTTATTGAATGGTAAATAACTTAACACACTTTCGATGAAATAAATAGGCTGAAAAAGAAGTGAATAAACAATATAGAAATTTAATAACTAGAAAAAAATTCCATTCCAATAACCAGAGATGGATGAATATATATAGCATAGTAGAAAACATAAACACATTCGATTTAATAAAATAACTGAAAATAAAATCTATCCAGGGATATGTCGACACAAAATATCGTGGATTAATAATAAATGATACTAAATGAGGGAAATTATTTCATAATGGAAGTCACGTCTAAGGAAAAAGAAAAAATATACCATCAAGAACATTCACAAGATGGTTCAATACAAGGGATTGTAACTCATTTAATTTACACAACTTGTTTTTCTCAAGAGGACCTATTGACGCTTTGAGGATGTATATAAAGTCCGAGATCCACCCATCATTACCAGTCGAAATAATTTCTCATATTGAATCATCAAAATAAATAACATACCTTATCAAAAACCTATATTGAATAATGAATAGAAAATTATCACCATTTCCCCAAATAATTAAATAATAATCAAATTAGACCACATATGTAAAATGGTATACGATTTTGGAAAAAGTAATATCCTTGATAAATTATATGGATAATTAGGGAAAATTTAAGGATCACTGATCATATAAAATTTAATATTTTTAGGGGAATAACATGGAAATCTAGGCAGTGAATATAAATACTTTCCTTTACCAAATTAATTGAAAACCATCTACAAAAAGTATGTGGATGATATAAATACACAATATCCTAAGTGTAGTAAAAATAGAGGGTTGTTTTTACTAATGAAATAAAAGAATGACTTATGAAAAATATTCATGGGGAAGATATCCTTTTTTTTCTGAAAAACAATTTGTAAACATTTTTAATTGAAAATTCATTTCAAAATATTTTTTATAAAATAATATACCTTTTAAGCTTTCAAGGTAATCATCATAGACAAAATAGTATTATTAATCAATACATGTAGTACGATGTAAAAATAAACATTTTTGGAATGGTAAAATGCTTTGAAAAATTAATTATTAGAGAATATACAAGAATATTACTTTTAAAAAATGGAAAAAGAAAAAAAGGGTAAAAGTTTATTATCCATATAATTTTAAAATAATTTTCAAAATTTACTTAGAAAAACATAGTTTTTAGAAGAAAATATGTTCTCTGACAACAGAGAGAAATAATGTTGGGTTTTCTTAAAAATATTTTCTAAAAACATTTGAGTACCAATGAGTGTAAAAATCATACAAATAATTGATAATGGTCATTAATTATTTAATAAGATTAAAATTAATGATTTTATTTATCAATTATCCACCAACTTCATTAAATAGAAATTATTATTCAAAAAATCATGAATAAAATTGAGATAATTAAATAAACCTTAGAAAATGATTTAACCTTGAAGTGAGAATCAATCAATGTGTAGATTATGCGTATAAACTATAAATACAAATAAGGGAAGTCTAAATACCAAAATATATAGTAAAAATTTATTACACACATAATCATATAATATTAACAACCATGAGTAAGTAGTATAACTAAATGAATGGAAATTGAGTTATGAAATTCTATTCTACTTGGTAAATTTTTAGTCAAATCCCCTTAAAAGAAATAATTCAAATTTAAATATAAAATACCATTAGTAAATATTTATTAATGATATTACCTATGTATGTTCTAGTATTTACACCATATATATGAAATTAGGATCACAACAACTATGTATGCCTCAAGGAATGAAAATGAGACAAGAATCCATTAACTTGTGTTTCCTTTCAGGTAGATATCATTTACCGTCCTTTATAATTCGTTTAAACATGTTAATAAATTATTAATGAATCATATAAAAACTTATGATATCATATATGATCCTATAATATTATCTTCTTACCCATATATTAATAACCTTTCATTATTTTATCTATCTCGGGTGTTAATGGCCTAGTTTGTTGAGAATGTTTTAACTTGTTATTTATTGTTCTTATTAAATATATAATGGTTTGAGAATATCCCTAATATAAACTATGATTCTAATATCATATATACATCCAGTATATATATATATCTATAATAATCTATAATGTCTTTATATAATAAATTAAATTCACCATTTATGGAGACGGTAATCCATACGTACGCGTGAACATTACCTTCATTAAATTATCAAATTTTAAAAGAATGAAAAGTAAATGATATATATAAAAATGAATATTATAATTACATTAACCTATTTATTTAACCTAATTAATATATTTTTATTATAATTTATCCTCAATACATTCCATGATTATTTTTAATGAATCAAGTCGCTTTGAGGGGGTGATAGTATACACTTCCTCAAACAATATTATCATATTAAAAGAAAATAGAAAGTATTAAATGTACCTATTATAAAAGGATTAAATAAGTATAAATAAATAATAAATATTTTATATAACATATATTAATATAGTTTCTATCATAATGGCCATCCATGAATGTTGGTAAATGAAAAATGAACTATTATCGTTTCGTGAGGTGGTAGTTTCTTGTACACAGAAACAATATGTTCGTTACCCATTAGATGGAATTGTATGTTAAAGGAGGTTAATACCTTAATAAAAAATATCACAGTATATTGAGGATAAAGTTTTTTTTTATATAAACCTGGAAGAATAAGATTTTAGGTGGTTATGAATTAAAATAATGAAATGTGATCATTGAAAAACATCATCTTATTGTCAAGTAACTCCTTTTGGTTAATACAAAAGGGATTTCTTGGAAGGATTACATCCAAAATAGAGGATTCATGGTCTAGGGAAGTGATTTTGAGAAGCTATTTTGGATTATATTGGATGAACGTATGTGTTTTGAGAGGTGTGAGTAATGGGGAGATGTGGTGGCCTTTTATAATGGAGGAGGAGTGGCCCTCTTATAATATTTTTACAAGGGAATTACATGCACATTTTTCATGTTGAAAGTGGAATCAATAATTGAATAAATTAATTAATATAGCATATAGGGTCGAAATATGGCAATCCAAAAGCACTTGGAATATTTTATTTTTCTTTTTGTGTTTTATGGTTACAGTTTAGTCCTTAGTTAATCTCAATTTTACCTTAATCAGTTTAATTAATTTTAATTACTTTCAGTAACATTTTTTGTCAAAAAAATTTATTATTATTAAACATTATAAATTATTCTTATTCTAGATATTTAATCTATTTTTCCAAATTCCAAACATTGAAGTGCGAAATGTTTATTTAAAATTCATCTCGTAGGCAGGATGACAATGCATGTTTTTAATGTAAAAACATCCAAAATATTTCTTTGTTTTTATAATAAATATCAAATTAAAATTGATTCAAATGATATAAATTAATTTAACTGATAATAATATTATCTAAATAAACCTTAAAACAAATTAAAAGTATAATTTAACCTTATAAATAAATTAGATGAATATGTTATTTTGCACTATAATTTATTATTTTTATCTTTTTCATTAAATATTAAATGTCTCAGAAAAATATAAAAAAATCACCCTAACCTAATTATTATGTTTATCTTTAATATATGAAGTTTATTTTGACATATTAAATCAATTAATGTGTCATAATTCATATTTAAAAAGAGTTCTCTGTTAAAAGGTAGTAAAATTTCCTTTATAAAAATATATGTTTTAGGTGTATAATAGGGTTTGTTCTTATAATATGCATATAAAAACTAATGGATGAATATAAAAATATTTGATTGAATATATTATACGTATATTTCATTAAAATAATTCACTAATTGTAATTAATTATGATTATTAGGATAAAACTCATTTGGAATCATAAAAATAATCAAATTTCTTTTTTTATCAAATTGGTTCTTATTTTTGTTTTTCATTAATTGGTAACCCATGAACTCATTGTAAATTAAAATAAATCATGTATTTTCAGAGGTTAATTAATACTATTCATAAAAACTAACATAATGACTAGGTTATATCATATTATATTAATTAATAAAATTTTAATAACACATTTCTATTTGGTGAAAGTCTGTCTTGTGTGTAATGAAAGCTATTGAAGATGGTCGCTCTTGTGAGTAAGACAATATATCAAGTTATGATTCTCTTATGTGTAACATAATCTAAATTTGGGTTGTTTTAATTAAAATATATATCATTTATTGAGTTTATTCATAATATTAAATATCTAATAGTGTCTCAAGATGTTATATTCCCTTACATGCTTGGTGATTCATGTCATAAATACTATTGAATATATTATTGAACTTTAGCATTTCAGGGTGTTACAAATATTCCAATTCCATGTTCCTTAATGAGTTCTTCAAGGAGGTGATATTCAATTGGTAAATTTCTCAAACAATCTCTTTTAATTTCATTTTTTCTTCTACCTTCTCCTCACCTCATATATCTATAAAAGAAAAATAAATTCAGTATAATGTGTTTACTAGAATTTTATATTTCTAGTTAGATATATTATATCCACCTATTTTTTTCATATCCTCTTATTTAATTAAACGAAACATTTTTCAAAATTATTGATGCTAATCATCCCTATGGATAATGATTTTTCCTTTTTTATAAATGCCTTCAAGGATGTTCATAAAAAATTTATAATTATTAATAATATTTTAATATTTATATTATATCTTTTGACATGATCTAGAACTAAAATATAGACATAATATTTATCAAACAACAAATATTTTGTGATGGTCATAAAAACTGCCAAAAATAAACAGAACAATTACCATTAATATTTTATCAAATGAATATCCCTCATACCAGAAACAATATGAGACCATTTAAACTTCTGGAAGTGAATTAATAAAAAATAATTTTTTTTCAGGTTAATTACTTCCATTTTAAAATAATGTCTATAATTTTACACAAGTGAACTAGTCATGAAACTATGAATTGAATGCTCCAGGGATGATGAGATTAATCCTTATAACTAATTAAAATGGTTATAAATAAACTTAATAAAAATATAATAAATAAATTAACTATATAATATTCTCTAAATTGAATAATTAATGAATATAATTTTATAATATAAGACATTAACTTCAAGAGTATAATGCATTCAAACATAAGGTAAGGGATCTCTCCCAATATCCATTTTTTCTTTTGGGTTACACATTCTCTGTCTTTACAACAATCTATTTCTTTACAATTCTTATATATTTTTTATATATTTTTTATATGTTCCACAAACATGTATCTAGTTTAATTCATCCTTATTTTGTGGGTAAATACATGTTTTAATGGATCCTTCGTCAATTACTCTCTATAAGAAAACCTGATTAAGGGGAACTTTTCCAGTTCTTACCTATTTTTTCAGTACAATACATAAACACTTTTAATCCCAAAATATTATAATAAAATATATCATTTTATCATGAAAATATTTTTGAGATCATTTTTTGTTTTATACAAACAACCATTCAGCTTCCCTCTTTAAAGTCTCTTTAATATTTTATCATAAACCACACTAAAGTGGATCATTTCTAATGTTTCCTAAAAACTATTTTTCTTTTTATTCAACATAGTTAGAAATCATTATTCATGATTAATTCTTAAATTTTTATGAATATCCAAAAAATAATTAATCCCTTCTTTCATGGATACCATTATTATACAACCTTTGGTTATTCCTTATAAAATAATTATGATACTAATTTATTTTCACAAGAAACCCTTATGATTATTCCTTATGTTTGATTAAATTATGTGGCGCACATATGCATGTAAATTTTATGATAGGTGTGCCTGGATAGTGATGCATTGCATTGGGTAATGTATTTCTCATTCGACATTATATATGGTATTAGTGAGTAAACCTAATCCATTATGGTACTTTTAATACCGTGTGATATAGTCTTAGAAACTAGTATTGTCACATGTTTATGTCATGTTTTTTGTTTTTTTCACATTACAATATTTCCATGATCACATGATTCCATTTTCTATATGTTATGATTATATATGATTATTCATGATCCATTCTTTTTATGTTATCATTTTATGCCTTCTCACTCTTGTTACAAGATTTATTCTCATGTTTATTCCCTTTCTAGGATTTTTAGACCATCACCTTTGTTTATGTATTCTCTAGGTTATCCAATGAAAATATAGGATCTCAAATGGAGTTAGGAGATCATTATGGATATTAATAAAATGATGTTTTATTCTGGTTTCATGATTTCTAATTATTTACCTAGTCTTATAAAGACACTAGAATCTTCAATCAATGATTTTTATTCTAGCATAATTATGCTTAAAATCATGTAATAACAAGTATAAAAGGATATTGTCACTATAAATTTCCTCTTTGAAGAATGTTCAGGTAGATAAATTTTAAATGAAATTAACAAGTACGAAATCTAAAAAATAAACAAATGTATAAAGATTAATATTTAAATTAACTAAAACTATATAAGGGAACTAAATTATTCTGTGGAGGAAAATTAGCAGAGGCGGAAGTTTCAGAGTTTTACCATCCATTTCGGTGCATGCATGACTAGAATTTATCCAAGAAAAAAATAATGGAAAAGAATAATTTTTCCAGCTATGTGGATGTTTTCTTGGGAAGGGTCCAATGTACATGAGGTATATGCAATGACATGTGGATATCGATCAACCCATGGTGATAATACATCCCTAACTACATAGGTAGATGCATCACACCTGATCCCAAATGGTAAATCCCACCAAGGTGGTTGGATTATCAGGGGTGACGTGAGACTCCATTTCAATTTAATAAAAGAAACATCACATTCGTTAATAAAAAACAATTATTTTTCTTTTTAGAGAAATTGAGATAGGGTGAGTTCAAATATACTAATTTCATGAATGAAACAATGGTAAAATCATGCATGAACTAGGAAAGACCATACATCTGACACATGTTTGGTCTATGGTAGGGAAGAAATGAAATCCAATTTTTATATATATACTTGGATAACATCACAAAAAATTACAAGGCCCAATATTATACCTTGTCTCACTATGAAATGGTTTTTCTCATAATTTACTAAATGATTCATTTCAATATAGTGATGTAGGATAAAACCTCAACTACTCAAAAATTCATCAAAGGAGGATCTATACAACGTGAAATAATCCATGAATACTTCCATGAAATTATCTTAGTAATCCAAAAAAATACTAACCATGAATCATTGGAATGTACCTGGAGGATTGCACAAACCAAATGAAATCCTTCTATATTAAAATGTTCCAAATGGGCAAGTAAAGGATGTATTTTCTCAATCCTCTAGGGAAATATGGATATTAATGTATCATGAATATCCACCAAGAAAATAGTAATTGGAATTCCATGCTAGCATATCATGCACTTTTCCAATAAACGACAATGGGAAAGGGTCCGAATTAGTGTGTTGGTTTAGTCCGTGATAGTCTATACACACACACCAATGATTTTGCACATGAGATGAAATCAATTTATTATTTTCAATTTTAATTACCTTTAGACTAGTTTTTTAGGATCTACATAAAATTGACTGACCTATTGACTTTTAGAGATGGAGAAAATGACTCCAGCTGCAAATAATTGTGTTATCTACTTTTTAGAAACATCTAGGAGGTTTGGGTTCATTCGACCATCGGACTACCTCACTAGTTTAGCCTCATGATTTTACAATATATGATGTGTTAAAATTGAGTGGATAATACAAAAAATTTATGTAAGTTTCCATTCCATTGATTGTTTATACCCCCTAAAATTTTTAGGTAATGTAAATTAATGATAATGAGAGAGTGAACTAGCAATGATGATAGACAACATTATTCCACCCTCAATATTAGAGTATTTTAAATCTTGAGATAGTTATTTTAGTTTAAATTTAGGGAGATTTTGGATTTATTAGAGTGTTTGTGAAATTTATAGGTCCCTAATCTCATATAATTTCTCAATGTTAACATCCTCAGATGAGGAATGAGCTTTTAAAAGCATAAGAGTATCATCGATGATCATGGGATCCACAATGTACATGATATTATCAATTAACAAACATGCATGACATATTTATAGATAGGTAAATCAATCAATGAAAAATTAATTATCTAAAATTTCAATCAATTTTAAAAACATAGAATGGGGGTCATGGGAATGAAAATAATATTTTCCAATGGAAGGGAGTAAATATATAGAGTTAACAGGGAGAGTGGAATGTTCATCCGAGGGGTGCTTCATGAAATCAAGGATGTGGAAGTGGAAAGGTTCAGCACAAAAATCCATAGAAAATGTAAATTGACATTAATTATTGTTTTGGACGTTTTTAGGGAATTTATCCCCAATATAATTGTGGAATTCTCATTCATCCCATCATCTTCCATTATTATCATATAAAAAATAGCAACAAAAATTAAACATTTCAGACTCACAAGAACATCCTCTAACACACTAGAGGGGTGTGCAGTACTCCGGTTTTCTAGTTGAAAAACAATTCATGTGGGATTCAATTTCTTGACCTTTAATGAAGAGTAAGTAGTGTGAGGAGTCACATTATAGAGAAATCTAAATCAAGAAAAGCATTGGAAAAAATGAATACTCCCCTATTTTGAAAAGAATAGATAATGTTTCTAGATAATTGTATTTGGTATGAAGTAATGGCTCTATCAATGCTGAGATGTTCATCCCCACGATCACCTTACCATCACATAAATTAGCCTTGGGTGTGTACAATTCTCCTTAAAAACATGGAATATCATGAATGCTGCTTCACGACATCGATCAAGGGGATATTAACCTATAATATTTTGAAAGTTTCAAAGATTTATTTATATATTTCATTTTTTTGGTTTTCTTGGTTGGGTGGCCCTTTGGTGAAATGGAAGAGAAATGGTTGTGATATGAGACTCATCAATAGACACACAAATTAATTTGGAAGGTCTTATATCGGGACAAGGTATTTCCACATTTTGAGTAATTTCAATGGTTCATATGGTGTTTTTATTTGGAGGGAATGCCTCTAATGGAGGGGTCATTTGGATTTTATGTTTAGTTCCACTCTTATGGGAAATAGAACTGACATTTTCCTTATATCTAGGGTTAACTAGTGTTTAATAGGGTAGTTTACCTGACCCATGGCTTTGTATTTTTTCCACTGAATTAGATAGTTGTCCAAATTGGGTTTTAGGTAATGTATGGAAGCTTGTGTGGATTGTTGGAATTTTATTTTTTTGACAGCCATTTGTTTCATCATGTCTTCTAGGATAGGCTCATTTTTTAGAGGGTTTTATTGAAAATACCTTTAGGGTGGTTGAGGATTTATGGGTTGCGGTGGATGACTAATCTACCCTGGTTGGTTCCATAGATTCTGAGGTTGGTTTGAATACCCCATTTCCTATAGGATTTGTTGTCCTCCAACCCATGGGTGGATGGATAGTGAGGTTCATTCCAAAAGGGTTGGTTAAAGTGGAGTCGTAGGATAATTTCCTCGCAACTCTCGGATGATTCTCTCATTTGAGGGTGTTGACCTGAATATTGGGTGTTATAATAACATAATCACTAGTGTATGGGAGGATGTGATTGGGATTCCCTTGGGAAATATAAATTTTTCGATGAAGGGTACTTACATATTGGAACTTTTTTCCCACCTTCTTCTAGAATTCAGTTGATTGAACTCCATGGACCCCTCTAATGGGTACATTGGACCTTGAACTTGATTGTTTAGTGTTTTTCTCCATGTTCTCACTTATAATCCTTGTAGAAATTGGGGTTTTATCATCTAGTACACCACCTGAAACCACATCAATCATATTTCAGTCAATATGAAGTAAACCTTCATAAAAATACTGTATTAAATATTGATAACTTATTTACTGTTCTAAAATACTTGAAAAATGCCTTTAAAATAATTACAGGTATTCATGAAGTGTTTCCCCTTTTCATTTTCATATAACACATATTTATTTCTTTATAGTTTCAGTTCTAGAGGCTGGGAATTATTTTTCTTGAAAAAGGCATTACATGTTTTCCCAACCTCTAATTGGTGAAAAAACATAACAAATACAAATATTTTGAAATATATTATAAAGAAAATATAAATAAACTAAGATTTAATTTTTATTCATCCACATTAGTAGGATTTATGGTTGGAAACATAGTGTGAAATTATTTTAGATGCTTATGTGGGTCTTCTCCATCGAGTCCAAGGAATCAAGGTAATAAATGAATTAAACTAGATTGAAGTTTGAAATTAGGTATGTCGCCTTGCATTTGAATATATGTGGGTTGGACATAAATAAAATTTGAATTTAATTATTTTTGAATTCTATTATTTTCATCCATGTTATAAAATTTAATTTTAGTTTTGATGTTGGTTCTATAAGAAGAAGAATGGTCAAAAAGTGTTTCAAGATGTGATGCGTCCTCTTTCAAAGGGTTGTCTTCTGTATCACAATGTCACTGACATAAGACCCTATCCTGTTTGGGTTAAAAATGATTAAAAATCCCCTAAGTATAACACATCATGAAAATATCCTACAGAAGTGTATGATCTTAGAAATCAACTAAAAAAATTAAGGAAGGAATGAAGAAAACAAATAGTAACCAAATTTATAAAAATTTTATAAAAAATGCACACTAATATAAAATCTCCCCCAAAACAATGCCAAATTTGACTAATTTTTCATGATACATAAAATTTATTATGTTTTAAAAGTTTATTTATTATTAGGGTAGACCCTTGGTTATATCATCAAAAGAATTTTTAGGTTTATATTATGCATTTTTAATAAAAATTAAAAAAAAATTGGTGTTGTTTATAAAACTGTTTTTAGAAAATAACATAATTAATTGAGTTTAGTAGTTTATATGTAAAGGTGATATTTTATGAAATATGAGAGAAGAAGGTCATTTTATGTTCACTAAAAATCTTTTGTAGTTTATTTTTCTAGAATGTTTATATTATTTAATGTAATTCTTTTGTAGAGGGTTTTCAAGATCTTGATTCCCCTATTTCTTCTTAAAACGATGAACAAAGAAGAAACCCTTGAAACAAAAATCATGATGTCAAGGTTTGGACCTAAAGAATAGAACATTTTATACCATATAATACAAAAATATCATTATTTTGTGTGAAAAGAAATTATTCTTGTTTTTTCTAATCAGAACAACCCAAGATCCCCACTTGCAATCTCAACACAATTAGTGTTGAGATAAAAAAAGATTCACTTAATTATAAAATAGTAATGTTTTTATAAGAGAATAACATTAAGATTAAACATAAGTGAACTATTTAAAAAAATCAAAAAACCAGTGGAAGAACATGTTCTAGAACTCCATATAAAATACATGTAACTCCCTTGAAATAAACGTCAACCATTTAGCTCACCATCACGAGGAGGAGGAGGCTCTGGTAGAAATTCATCTTTATCCATGATCCCACTATAAAGATAGTGGACTCCAGAACTTCTTGGATGGTGAGAAAAATACATTGGGTCTAAAAATTTCTATAGCGTTGTATCATAGATGAACTTAAAAATGGGGAGCCCAAGGTATCATTTTATAGGAAAATTGGAAGGTGGGTTTGAGAACCAAGATTTCTAGAAACAACTTGGAACATTGTTTTAGACCTCCAGACAGTCTTATATCTGTTTGAAAAAATTTTAAATGTTTTATTCCAAAATCTGGACTATCTCAATAGAAATGTTGGAACCATTTGGAAAACTAAATCTTGATATATCGATAGAACACGTCATAAATCTTTTGACTTCGCGTAGATTTAGTGGATTAGATAGATTAGTCTATATGTACCACATATGTCCGAATTTGGCTTGGGGTACTTCATAAAAGTTGCAGAAAACTGAATTTTGGGAAATACCAAAAAAATATAATCCCATTTGGATGCCTTTTTTAGTATATTTGTGTGGTTTAGTCTACTAGTGTGCTTGGATCATGGGCAGTTTGGTTCATTTTTCCCGAACATCATCATGTGCCCTACAAATCACCTCCACCTATAATGGAATTATCAAAAAAAGTAAGAATTTACTTTTTAATTTATAAACAAAAATTAATATTATATAAAATGAAGTGATTATTTTTATAATTTTTAATACAAAAACTAGTTTAGCACAGTGGTATAAGGGTGAGAATGAAATAATGAATCGCAGTGCAATTAATGCAATGATGATTGTTTAATTTCCATATATAAATATTTATTTATAAATTTATAATAGATTCTCAATTTAACAAAAATAATATTATGTATCTTCTATGATATTAGACAATATTATAATTATTAACACAAACCATCCATCATATCATTGAATTATTTTATAAATATATTTTTTGAAATATTCGCATCAGATCAGTTGGTAAAATGAAACGAATTGTTTCTCACAAAGTCAGGGAATATATATATGTCAATTTTTCTCACATTATATCACTTATTATGTATCACTCATTGATTTTATAATGGGGGTGCACACAAAATATTATTTTTTGTTAATTAATAAACTTATTTATTCTGAATACAATTATGTGAGATTTGTGATTCTCACATTTTCATGATCAACATATGGATAAATAAATTCCCTGATCATATCCCTCCTGTGATTACATAATATGTATCACAATAATGGGAACCAAATAATCTGTGAATAATATATCAAAATTAATGAAAACAAAAAAATAATTAAAAAAATAAACAACCAATCGATATGAATTAACTAGAAATTAAACTAAAATAAAATAAGGGGTTCAATTATAATCACATTAATCACAAATCTATAATTATAAATTCACTTGAAATTATTTTATCATATTTAATGTCAGTTTATTATTACTATTTCAATTTACATAAAGTTTATTCAATGGTTTGAAAGTGATTTAATGTGATTGAAAATGGTTAGAAAATGTTTAGACGTGTTTTATTTTTAAATTAATCGAATCCTGGATCATTATATCTTTGTGTGGAATTAAAATAGTTTAGTGTATCTAAGAAGGAAAAATATATTTAAGGAGTATTAAAATAGGTATTTGGATATACTATGCTATACACAAGTATGTCGTTACAAAGTGGAGTACACAAAAATGTAGAGAAAAACGAACTTTCTGATTTGGAAAACTGAGTTTTAGAAGTTATTTGTGTTAATAAAATCTTCCTTATAAAATTGGAATAAATATAATAGTGTGGTCATTGTGTGTAGTATAAGAATAATATGAATGGTTTAAAGGAAAAAATTAATAGGATGGTGAAATTTTGAGTGGAAATGGGGAGGTTACCAAGATACCTTGATGATGGTTCAAAATGGAATTTTCCATAATGTGGGTTGTTAGTTCATTCCCTTTATATAATAGGATCATATGTCAAGAGTCTTTTCCCATGGGAAAAAATGACCTAGTCATAGATAATACTATATCTAGAAATTTAAAATAGAAAATTCTATACTGTTTCACAAGACATGATACACTACTTGTTTAACTAAAATGATATTCATTATATTGTAGTGAAATTTGCTTGTGAATTTTGATATTGGTTTCTGAATAGTTCAATGTAGTTGAACTGAATCAGATGAAAACAGAATATTTGGAACCCAAACATATTGTGGTCATTAATAATTTCTTGAATTTGTGTACTTTGATGATGTGGATCAATTAGATCTATATGGGAATACTCAAACATGATCTCAAAGTCCCTAAATTAAATTTTTGGATGTCCAGTGGTCTTGAGTTACCTGAATTTTGGAAATATAGTAGTAGTATCTTAATGAATGTTATTTATCAAAATTTGTATTCAAAATTTACATTTTAATATAGGGAAATTTGTTTTGTGAAATTATAAATAATTTTTTAGGAATAAGTGGCTAGAGAATAAAAGGCACATGTAATTAGTATTTTTATTGAATAAAGAAGGAATAATAATTGAATGAATAGGTGAAGAAAATGATAATGAAGATGAAGAACAACAACCACATCATCAACAACTTTTTAAAAGTATATATATGTTGAAGTCAAAATTTTTACTATATTTTTTATTCCATATAATTTATTGTGAAGGATAAAATTATAAAAATAAATAGACACATTATGTATAATGACTTTTCTGGACAAACCATACTAGTTATATGATGCATGTTGAATTTTTTAGATCTTGGGATCAAGGGTCATTTAGGGTCATTCCAAAACAATTTCTAGTATATTTCAGTGGTGAAACATGTAAAACAATAGTGGTTCAACTGTGTTTTTTCATTTATGTGGGTATTGAATGTTTTAATGTCTAATTTTATTTTCTATTTTTCATTTTTGGTCAAACAAATCTAAAATCCATGTTAATTTAGTTTAGATGGGACCAAATTATCTCCATGGAAAGGTTTAATTTCAAGACTATGACGATATCAATTTCTAACATTGTCTTTTCACTAACATATTCTATGAAAGTGAGTGATACAATATATTTAAATAACTTATAAAGAGAATATATTATATATTTATCTAATGGTAGTAGTGCTATTTCAATGCTACTACATTTCATAAATTTTTGATTCCTTTCCAATTGTTTATCCTGGGGATATACACAACCATTCATTTCCTACACTTGGCTATTAGTTTTGGTTAGTTTTAACATTTAAATTATTACTATATATAAATTTTCATTCCTATCTGCATTGGTGGTAAACAAAAATCACATAAACCTCCATCCAAGTTTACAACATCCTATTTTAAAGAACATCCTAATTCGGGGATGTTGATGCCATGAATATCGTAATGAGATTCTTTATTCCACACATGTTAGAACTATCTCTATTAACCTCACCATTAAATAAAAAATTACCTATCATATATAAGGATGATTTAGTGGAGAGAGATGAAGTAATTGGATAGGGATCCTAGGAAAAAACAAATAAATATAGGAATATTTATTACATTAATAATCAACTAAGAATTCAAATGAAAAATTTAGATTAACTGAATAATAGAAATTAAAAATGAACATGAAAATAAGAATGTACAAGGATATCCATCACCACCTAAATCACTGATAAGGGGTCCATCCATCCATGTGATGCATCAAATCCATGATCATGGAGATTACAACCAATGAAGAAATAACAGAAAATAAACTAGTCTAAAATTAAAGTATTCACCAATAATTTATAAGCTTATCATTCCTTTGTTATATTTCATTGTTTCATTTAAGTTATCTAGATGAATACCATGTGAAATATTCAATCCTTCGTTAGTTTCATGATTTAAGGTTTTTCTATCGAAAAATATCAACTAATTTTCTCCCTCTCATGTATCATGTGATATTTGTTCTTATTTATCAATTCAATTAGAAAAATTCAAAAGATTATTCTTTTAGAACCACACGTGTTTCATGTATTTTATATGGAATCCCCAATCATACAAAGGTTCTTGAAATTTTGTTTTCTTATGACCATAGAGGCACCATTTGGATCATTTGAAATTGTTTCTGTGGAAATAAAATTATCAGTGAGTTAACACATGAGTAGGGATGGTTTTCTAGTAAAAATATATAAATATGATTCCTAATAGTATATTGGATATGATGAATTCTAAGTTATCTCGTTACATGACATTGGGTAGGCAATGTATTATCAAGATATACTTAACCATATTATAGTGAAATTATGAAATTAATTATGTTGTGCACTGTTCTGACATTTACGAGTGAACACATTCATAAGAAGGGATAATAATTATGCATCTCAGGCATAATATCAATTTTATAACTTTTAAAATTTTACAATACATTGGATCATAAATCTGAAACTCTTATATTATTATTTCATGGTTTGATGGCTCACAAGATTGTGTTAGACAATGATGCACTCCAAGATGGAATTCTAGAGACATTATTTTCATTGGACAAAATCTCAATCATTTCATCCATGTTTATTTAAAGATAGTGTAGTCCTATTATATTAATAAATTATCTATTAACAAGTGGGAAAAATATAATGATGAAGAATATATGATTAAATTGGATCACAAGTGTACTCTTGATATCTAACTTGAGGATATGTTGGACCTCATGTACTGTGAGTCGCTAATGCAAGATGTCATTCATTATATAATTAATTATTGAGTAACAAAACTATGAAGTATTATCATAGTTCATAGTGTCAATGTAATGATCATGAGGTCATATTTTCCTCTTGAATTACTCATATGACCTAATAGGGTTAACAATATATTTCAAACACTCTCTGTGTTTCTCATCATAATATCATCATCCAAACCAAAGTTTGGATTTCCATATTCTTCCATTTCATCCAATTATCCATCCTCAAACTAAAATTAATATGTCAATAGATTATACATATCATGGAATTTAATTTATTCCAATGACCAGATTCATTATTAATTTTATCCATTCAGATTATTCCCATGTAATGAGGTGCTAACATGAAAATGTCATAGAATAAATTTAAAAAACATTTCTGAGGAAATAAAATGACTAAATTATGAATACAATATTATTTAAATATTTAAATCAATTACTTTACCAACACATTAACTATTATTTTTTCACAAGTAATCATATTCAATAATCTTTAGAAATTTTTTATCTTTAATTAATTTCTATCCCTGGAAGATAATGGTTATATAAGAAAGTGATATGTTGAATCAAATTCCAATCAATAAAACCCATCAAAAACCTACCTCTATCAATAACTTCATCAACTACCCAACTAAAAAATTACTAATTTTTTTTATGAAATTTTATTAAATTATATTCAAATTATTTATTTGAGTTTATAATTCAAAAAATATTTCCACTCCCTTCGATAACAAGGAACTTATTTAATTTCTTCTCTCCCTTTTTTAAAGGGAACTTATTCGATGAGTGAATATAACATAGAACTATGAAATCCCACATAATAGGCACCCACGGGATATTTATAATAGTAATGGAATGGATTAATGGTATTGAAAGTGGTTTTTTTGGCGTCTTTTATCTTATTAATGGTTAACACACACACCCACACACAGTTCAATATTGTCTCATGTAAGCTTCTCGATTAGTTATCATCATCTCATTTTACAACAGTTCAATGAATTTATAAAAATATATCTTATGATGTCTCCTTGAGGTTATAATTTTATTCAATATATATGTTATTAGTTATTGAGATCAATTTTCCATAAAGTTTATGTCAAAATTTGATGAACCAAAATCCTCTTTATTTAAAATTCATTCACCATATTTCTAAAAAATATTTTATTTCCCCAAAATGTGCCAAATTCTCAAGATATATGAATATTTTTTATTATCCCTAAAAAAATTAAAATATAACACAAAAAATAAGAAAATACAAAAAAAATAATATAAACCATCATATTCTCCAAAAAATATTTCTTCCCACACTTGTCTCATGAAATATACCCAATGCACTCTAATAATTCTAAATGATCAATATATTATGATAAATGATATATTTTATCCATGATCTGGGTAGGGAAGACCATTTGGGTTCATTTATATAATGGATAGAGAATTTTAATCTTTTTAAGGGGATCGTTTCGATAGCTCTCAAAGAATATATTTACTCCATGCCCATTCCTGGGGAATGGTTTCTTTGATCCTCCAACCATAGTTCAAATTCCCTAAATTGTATGACATTATAAATAGTAAATGGTCTTTACCATGTTGAATAAATATTACCAAGAATGAATTTTAGTAAGGATTTATAATGAAACACTTTTTCTCAAGATTTGAAATTTCAATTTTATTTGAAAATTTCATGAATAAACCATGCTTTCTCATTGATTACATTATCATTACCTTGTTATTTTCTTTTATTTTCATCTAGAATATGAATACATTTCATCCTCTAGTATCCATACATATGTAATTACATGTTCATATTCTTCACTTATCAGTAGGATTTATCCTCTTTTGCTTTAGTGTTTTAATAACTATTTTCATAAATTATCATATAAAGACTCATTATAATGGTTGTCTTATAAGTTTTCTTATAATACCCTAAAGTGTTTTCCAATAATTAAAATATCTTTTTTTATATTTAGGTTGTTAGTCTTATCAAGAATCCATTTGATTTCTTTATATGAAAACATAGTAATTATATTTTTCTAGGGGTGGTATTTTGTTCATGTTCAATGCTTCACTCTATATATATTTATCATTGATCCTAAGATGTTATTGAATAAGTGTGTTCATTGGTCACTTATGATGGTATTGGTTATTACCATTTTTAAAAATATGCTTCGTACAATAATATCACAACCCATAGAAGAATTTTTAGTCCACTTGGATTTAGATTAGACACACTAATACACATAATAAACATGTAATAAATAATAATAACCAAAATAAATGAGAAAGAGTCCCATAAATTCCATTCCCCACACACCAATTTTTTCAATTTTTTCATTGATGCATTAGTATTTTTTTAAGAAATTTACAATGAATTATAATTGTTGAAACTTATTATGAAATACATGAGCATGTCTAAAAATATTTTCATTTTAAAATAAGGATTTTAATACTGTATTAGTGGTTCATTGGGTCTGAAGTGGACTCTATAAAATAAAATGTGTAATAGTTATGTTCATGGGATAATTAAATTTTATGTATGCATCTTAAAATCACTTGATCAATATAGATTCATAAAATTTCAGGATCTTACAATATATAAAACATTTAATTATCCAAAATTTTTATAATTTTTTATCAATTAATATATTATGGTATTTGGTAAGTAATAATAATATTTTTCATTTCAGCATACCATATCACTTCATCTTAAATAAAAATGAAATTCTATTTAATAATTGTGACATTGATGGGTTTAGAGTATAAGATTCCTATAACAGTTGTGTGTGGAAGTCTTATCATTCGGTCAATAACATGATCCTTTGTTTGAATTTGGTCTTCGATTTCCACATTTAATTTATAATGAAATGGAATCCACATTACTAGGAATGATATATCTTTTATGACTCTTAAATATTTACAGAATAGATAATTTATTAATGAATACAATTACTCTAAATACTGTACAATTTTAATTTAATATCATTTATTCAAAAAACATTCTAGAAACTTTATTTTGGTGGTTGGGTAGTTTATCTAGGTATATTATAAAGTAATTGATGTATAATATATGAGTTTTGTTGTTTTTACTTTAATCCTCTATGAAAAGACTACTCCCATAACATAGTTTGCTGCATCACAAAATACTTCAAAATAGTGTTCCAAACTTGGTGGTTCCATCAATGGTGGTAAAATTTTCTTTCTCTTTAAAATATCATATTATTTAATTTATAAAACATCAAGAGAAAAATAATCATTATTAATAAAATGGGATAGTGGTAATATTACCTTAATTAATTTCATTATGAATCTATTGTAAAATAATTTATACCCAAAAAAATCTTTCATCTTTTATATATACAGGGTAAGGTAAAGAATTTAGTATTTTAATATATTTTTATGAATATGAATAAAATTTTATAGAATATCATATTCTATAATAATTCCATTTTCATCATAAAATATAATTTTTAGAAATTGAGTGCAATATATTTTCCAATGGATGTTTTCACAAATTTTTAAAAATTAGAATGTTAATGAACAATTTAATATAAAAAAAATGAATTCATTTGGGAAAACATCAAGAAAATATTCTATAATTTTAGTAAAAAGGATTATAAAACATTATTTGAATGTAATAAAATAATTATGTAATCATAAAGGCATGTTCTTGTAGGAAATGTTTCTATAAAAATATGGGAATGTGGTTCTATCATGATCATCTGGGGATATGGTCACTTGGAAGTGTCCTAAAATCTATCCCAGAAATATTAATTGGTCACATTTTAATTTTTATCAAATATAAGGTCAATGAATGGTATTTTGAAATTTTCCTTCATCCTCCCGTTATTATATTTAAAAAAGTAAAACAAATCTATAACTATTCAATGCTCTTTTAAGAGTCAATCCTTTTCCCATTCTTAAAAAGTGTAGGTTCTCTCTTTTTAGGTACAATGAAGACAGAACTAACCCATTATGAATATAAAATTTAGTATATTATTTCAAATTTTCACAATTTTATCAACATCTTTTTTAACTACTTCTATCATGGTTGACATTGATATTTTTTGAGGTTGTATTATATTTTTATCACCATCTACTAGGATTATTCTATGAAAATAGTTACCAGGACATAATCTAGAGATGTCACCTTGTTTCAATCATATGTATCTCACATTTTCTCTCAAATTATCACATGTAAAAATTAATTTTCAAATGATAATCCTTTAGAGATGATCACGTGAAATTCATCTCCACCCATTAAAATCACATAATTAAATTCTATTAGTTTTGGTATAAATTCCAGGTCATGTGGCTAAATTAGAGATATAAAAAACTTGGGCTCAATTATTTCATCCATTTTGAGTTCCTGTATAGAAGGAACACTGTCAATTTCTTCATTTATGAGTAAAACTGATATCCGTGGAGAATTTAGCTGTTACTTCATCTTTCATTTAATGTACATTAATTATAGGTTTCTAAAATACATTTTAAATATGTTTTTTGAAACTCAATATATTACATATAATTAGAATTTCTATCAAAGTACCATGTTTCTCAGAATAACATGGATCATTTTTTCGGAAATTTTAAAAAATGGATGATCAACATGAGTAAACTTCATGGAAACATTTTTTTTTGAAATGTACTATTCCCCCCAAAAAATTATCCAGTGATAGTACTTTAACAGAAAATGATGATGGTTTAGGTAATCTTAAAACATTGAATTCCTAATTTTTTTAGTGACTGGAAAGATAATATTTCTTCCTCTACATAAATTATATATAATTCTATTATAAATGTTCTATTATGTGCCCTTATTAGTATATCTTACAGAACTCTTGCGAAAAATGTAGTGTAATAGTAGTAAAGTTTAAATACAACTCTATTTCTCTTGAGAACTCTAATCTATAATGAAGAAAAAATATAATGATGAGTAAGACCTCTTATAGAACTCTAACTTATTTTAATTATATTATGGTTCCACCCCTTAATTCTCAAAAATAATTTCATCATTTTCATTTCATTCATTTATATTTAATTGGTTAGATTTTGAGTCAGGGTGAATCCTTTTCCACTTTAACTTGTTATCTATATCACATTGAACAAATGATTAGGTAGTGTATGAGATAACAATTTCCTATACTTATTATTCATTATTTAAACTAGACTCTATATCTATTTTTTGTTTATTTTAATAAATATTTTAATTCATTAATATTTGAGTTGGGCTGGTAGTGAACTACTGGTTGATAACTAGATGAATATTTATCATTGGGTTACTATATTAAAATTGTAAAGGATGGTATTATTTCTTGAATCCTTTCATAAAATTATATTACAATAGTGTATATTATTGAAAATAATTTAAATAAGGTGGTATAACATAATTCTATAGATTTCTAAATATACACTGAACATGGATATTATATATCCATCCTTGTTTGGTTTGTTAAACTTGTATATTATGGTAAGAATCAGATCCAAAATAAGTACCCTGCACTTCAAAAAACTAACTACTGAAATGATTAGGTGAATAAGGTCCACAAACCTTGACAAGGATTGTGAAACTTATATTTAGGGCCATTTTTTAAACATAGTTAGAGGCTCTTCCAATTTTGAGTCAAGTAGAGATGGTTCATTGGATTTTACCTCATAGAGTCCTCTAGTTGTAGTACCTTTTGTTTGAAAAAGTTTAGAGTTTAGTTCCATATTTTAGAATAAATATTTTTAATTAACTAGTTATTTTACAATTAGTTCAATTAATTATTTTACATCTAGTGTATTTCAATCCTAGTTACGTAATCCTTGTTTGAAAAACACTATGAAGTTGTTTTTTTTCAAATTTTGGTGCATTTGACCTAATGTGAACTGAAGTACTTTCCGATTACCATATCTTGTATACCGAGAGTTATTTATGATTTTTTCATACAATAATTGTTTTATTATATACTCATAAACTATTTACAGGGTAATTGTTTTCTATTTTTTTCATATCAATTTTTTTATCCAATCCCCAACTGTAATGAGAACCTTGAGATACAATAACAATATTCCTAAACATATATATATGTTATGGATGCATCATAATAAAAATTACTAGATGATGTATGGCTACTAGATGATGGGCAATCATATATATTTATATTTCTTTTCATCATGTTTGTTGTTGGTGATCTCATGTAGAGAAGATCAAGAGGATAGACTCTGTAATTAGAAACAAACATGTTTCAATTTTCATTGGATACTCCTATCTATGATCATGTATATTGGTCTCATGAAGTGATATACTTATTTATTTATATCATTTTACTATATACATTTATGCATTATGAAATTCATGATAGTTTATGTCTATTTTGAGGTAACTTACATCAGGTGTGATAATAGTGTTGTGACATTAATTGAGTGAGGAATGAAGGATTTTCACTTCCAAATTGAAGAATATTTCATAGCCCACATGATAGGAATGGAATTTCCTAGACTAAATAAAAATCCATGGTAAATGAAGGGAACTCTATCCAAAAATATTAATAAAGATAAATAAATAATCAAATAATAATCACTAAAAGTATGAATCATGTTTTATGTGATATCAAGGGAAAAAGATATTATAATACACAGTAATTGTTTATAAGAGGTTTCTAAAGAAATGATGTATCTTTATTTCTTTATGTCCTATAATGCGATGAAAGATACATATTTTAATTTTTGAGTATGAGTAACTTAAATCAAAATAAATTCATAGAGGCCCATAAGAAATATTTTTCCAAAACTTCCACTAATTTTAATAAATTGGTGTTTTTGACATAGTCGTCCCTACATACAGGGGACAACAAATTTATGAGTATATGAAATTATCAGTAGTTTATTAATAATTCAAATTATAGATTATTATTGTTTAAGATAATTAGAATTGAATTTATTTAACAATGTGTTTACATGTAATTCAATTATAAAATTTAATATGATAAAAATATTATTATTCAAATAATCATTAAACATTCAAGGTCTGATATATAATTATAAAAGAAAAATTCCATTTTAATTGATCATAATTTACCATGTGAATTTTTAGAGTTTCATAAGTTTATGATAAAATATTTATGATTTTTATGGTATATTATATAGTTTACTATTGTTGGATCTTAGTTTCTTTGTTTGATAAACCTTCATAAGGATGAAAGTGTACTTTATTAAAGTTTAAACAATGGTAGAAAATATCATTTCTAGCTAAGATTATATGGTTTTATCCTTAATAAAAGTATATCTACTCTAAATGTCTCTCTTTGTTTATATATATATATATTAATAAAAGGAAAGATCAAGAACTCATCGAATTATGTATTCATATCCAGTGTATCATATTTCAGTGATAAAATGAATATAAAAAAGATCTAGATTTCTAAATTATAACACACTATGATTGTATAATAAAAATATAAAATAAGTATTGGAAGCTTGGATGAAAAATATGGTTCTTTGTTTGGTGATGTCAAGAAACAATAATTTTGAGACATGTGGATTACATCAATATTACATCATTCCACTAGGGTAACTTTTACATTATTGAATAAATTCTTGATTATTATAGTTATATTACATGGTTTATCAAATAATAAATGCATCTATAATTTCTATCCAGTGTTTTAACCTAGATAGAGTCCAAATATTTTGAAATAATTATATTTCAACTTCGATAGTTTCTCTGGTTCATCTAACTAGTCTCTGGTTAGTTTTTTTAATTATTTAAATAATAATTTCAAATATAATCATAAGAATCGATATAGAAGAAATCTATATGGACCCAGTGAATCAAAAATTACACTATTTTTAGTTATACATTTCATGAAATTTTTATGAAAAATAAAAATTATGTTGGTAAAATAAACAAGTTAACTATATATATACATATATGAAGAAACTGTTTTTGATGGGAAACCCATTCCCCAGGGGGTGGGGTGATAATATATCATCAAACATAAGAGATAATATATATATATATATATATATATATAATCATGCATGGAAATAACATTGGAAACCCCATCTATCATTGATAGAGGGGTGACCTCTAACATCTCATTGGTTTTAAAGGCGTTGAAATTTAGACAAACATTATATTTATTGAAAGTAGTGTCTCTAAATTCCCTCGACACCTGCCCCCTCCCCTATAAACCCTGATATGTTTCAAGATCAATGAATCCTAGTTCGGGTACTTATTAACATGACCCACAGGGTTTGGAAAAACCTTGGCCAATTTACATTTTAGTGCACCTTTTTCCAATTAAATACTTATAAAATATATAAAAATTGAAGAAAATATTTTTTGTACTGTGTATAATTAAATAAAAAAATGATGGTATTGAAGCATAAAATTAATGATGTATTTTTTTTTTAATCCCCTTAATGTGAATTTTACTGATGAAATAAAAAAACCTATAGGCACTACCCCTCTACCACACTAAGGAAATTCTCCATGTCACCAATCACTGATAGGGTATTGAGATCCCCATTAAGGCATTAATGCCCTCAGAATCCCACACTATTATGGTTGATCGATATTTCATTTCATAATATATCATTTTATTTTTTTATGTAATAAATATATAAATATTCTAAACATGAGATTAGATAGACCCATGAATTTTTGGATATTTATTTATTTAGTTTGCCAATATATTAATGTGATTGAGTATTATAAATAATTATTTGAAGTCATTTCATGATTATATATATATATATATATATATCATCCCTCTATATTTAAATATTATGGGTCTTATATGTCTACATTTGAGTAATAAAAATTTTATCATGAATCATGAGTTTCCTCTCAGATGTGTTTGAGTATGTATAGTAATGATTGTAGGAGTTTATGATGAAAATGATAAAACATAATAGATGATGTGGAATGAATCATGAAAATGAATGTGTGTTTTATGATAACTATAATTTGAGTTATGATACAACTTATGAAATTCACATGGGGTATCGGTTAACCCATCTTCTACTCAGTTGGTCAATCAGTTGAAAATAGATCATTATCACAAAATTTATTTTCTATTTTATTATACACTTTAAATTATGTGTGGATTCAGGAATATCAATACAAACACATAAAATATTAAATTATCATGTGTTGATATAATAAATGAACATGTGTTTTGAATTATTTCTATTTATATACTATTAAATATCTGAGAATAGACACATAGTAAAATTCATGATAAATAGAAATGTATATAATCCATAAAAAATATAGAACATTAAAAATAAATTAAAGAAAATATTAATCCATAAACATCGTTTTTCAATTATGTTAAAATGAAACAGTAGTTCTAGGTTCCTAATAGTCATAGTTGTGGGTGCCCCATTTTATTTTGTAGTTTTAACAAGATTTTTGGGTAAACATAAGTAAATTTGCATCAAATAAACAAATATATATATCTTGGTGTAATATTTGAGTAATGTGTTGAATACAAAAAATTTTAGGAATAATTGGTGATGGGGATTCACTTGATAGAACAAGTAGTTAAGAGTTAATTTTATTATTTATGTAAAAACCTATTATAGACTCTCAACGAAGTGGTTATTCCATATCTTTGGATATGTAAATAATTTTAAGGAACCTCGGACTCCAGAATAATTCATAGATCAAGTGATCTGAATCTAGTTGAGGGATACTATTAATTTAATCATATAGTGGGAGATTTCTAGGTTTAATAAATTGAATTTTTTAAAAATACCAGTACATAGGAAAATATAAACAATCTTATAGAGATACATTATGTAGAAAATTTAAAGTGATACCTTAGAATCTTTATGATCAGTACTATAAAATGAATAAATCCATTTTGGAACTAATTTCCCAGAGTGATATAGATTCATTGTCACAATAATATGAAATGAATGGAAATTGTATGTTATCATGATCCATTACCTAATGAACCCACCCATGAAAAAGTGGGGGTGAAATGAAATATTTAAAATCATTCATGGAGGGTTACAATATGATCTCTCCCTTATAATACATTATAATGAAAAAATTTAACCAATAAATGAATGATATTATCATTTAACAAAGTAGATATAAATTGGAGGATGATATATAGGTCGGTTCCCATGTACATAATATGATATAGAATATTGATCAATTATTAATGTTTTGATTATGAATAAATATTTTCCAATACATATCATTATCTCACCCTTATCACCTAGTCAATCTAGTTTTATTATGGATTATAAAAAAAGTAGTATAGAGATACTTCTTCAATATTATTATATACAGACTTCCATGTTGATAACAACATAATACAATACAACACATTAGTTATTATATTGAACTAGAAGAAAAAGGTGAAAATTCCATGTATTGTGTAACAAAAAGTTTGAATTCACAAAAAAACTACAAAACCAAGAGAGCATTGAAAAATATGTTATTTTCAGTATATGTGTAATCAAATTAAATAGGAAGAGAAATTACAATGAATTGATGAAAAATCATGTAGAATCATATGCATTGAGTATATTTATAATTTCCTGTAATATTTCAATTAAACTTATTGGGTATTATATACAATATTTGACTTGAACATTTATATCCCAATCCAACAACCAAGGAAAGTCAGAAAGATTTCAAAAGTGAAGAAGATCTTAATGTTATGGATAGAGAATTACTCCAATTTCATCCTGATAATATCATAATATCACAATACGAAGTGAAGTAATTATTTTTTAATAACTGTTATTATGTATGTAATGCTACCAAAAACATTATCTCAATGTTAGGTTTAAAAAGTGTGAGATGTTCCTTAATGTTCAAAATAAATTTCACATATTATACAATACATGAATAATATATTAATTATACATGAATCATGGATATACTACGTTGATAGTTACAGATGAATATAATATTTATGACTCAAAAAATACAATTTTATATATTTATTATTATTGTTCATGTAAAATTATAATGAAATTTAAAAAATATAAGAATAATAGTATTTATAATATTTTGATCTTAGAAGACATAGGTATTTGATAATATTTATTATATGATTTTGGTAAAACAAGACACTCTTTATAATTAATGTTAAAAAATACACAATACTTGAAGAACTAGTTCACAAAGATTCTTGTGATCCTTTTTATGTAAAAACTATAGGTAAAATTGAATACAACATAAAATTCATTTAATAGTTTTGATTAATATATGTAAGAATTAATTAATATTATTGGTGGGGCGATAAAAGATGCTTTAAGTGGATGATTTGGAGAATATATTTACCATTGATATTTAAAATATATAGTGGGGTTATTCCAAGACTCACATTTCTTTATAAACAGAAAATTCATAATGATTTTAAATAAAGGATTGATGATGAATCTTTTAAGTCTTGGAAGTCATACATCATTATTTTTGAGAGCCTCTTTTCAAATACCATCAATATACCTTATCCATTCCAACTATAAAGACATTTGGATAACATATAAGTTATAACATGAACTAAATCCATTATGATACAATTGTTGTGTTTAAATGTATAGAGTTTGTTAAGTCTAATTCGAGGAAAAATAACTCAATATGGAAAACACAAAATGATTCTTAGTTTGTAATCCTAATTTTTTGTAATGAAATTACATAAATCACTATGATATAAATGTTAATGTCAAGAGAGTGACTATAGTTCTATAATAGGGTACACATCTCTATCTGAGATAGTGGGAGAAAGATTGACTCAAATAAATTGAACGATCAATATACATGATTAATAGTTACCAGAACATGTTCCACAACTGTTCATGGAAAAATAATTTTATAGTGACACATAATACATACAATAGTTATAAACTAATAGAGGCATTGTTTATTGATCACCAGTTATGTGATATACTATTTTTGAAAATAATAAATCATTATCTTATGATTATGTAGTAAATTGAAAAAGATAAAATTATCTTGTGTGATTGAATTGAAAAATAGATTCAATTTAACAAAATAATGTTTCTTATTTTTGTTAAATAACCATGTCATATAAAACACAAAGGATATAAATTGGTATTCAATTAAATGTAAAAATGTATAGAAAAGATTTTACCTATAAACAAAGATTAGTTGTTAAATTATTAAGATCAGTTAATGTGTTAAGTATATAAAAAAATATTCACCAATAAAGATGGTAAAATTAAATTGATTTTATATTGATATAATATCAAACCATTATTATTTTATTTTTTGATTGATTTTTAAAAAATAAGAATATGATAAATATCTTTTGGAAATAATAATTATGGTTCATGAAATGAATTTTTCTAATATAATATGCATGATGAAAGGATACAATTATGTAGCAATATAGACATTGAATAATGGGTTGATATTTTTGAAATATGTCTAAAATAGGTTATCCTGAGTTACAAAGTTATCACACAAATAGATTTTAATATCATATAGAGAATAGTATTCCGTGTTTTTAGTTAAGACTATGTAAAAAATATTTTTCAATGACTGACTAAACATACCGAAAAATGTTATAGAAAATATAATATAATAAGATAGATCTATCTGTTTATTAGACCAAGTCAATGTACGTAATTTAACATGTTAAAATGATTACTAGATGGAAAAATTAAAGATTGAATTATTTTCTATGTCACATGGCACGAATCACTCTATGAATATGTGTAGAATACATGGTAGGATCTAAAGATAATGAGTAAAATTTCATATACTTTTGTAGTGGATCAATCTTATGTTCCATTCCATGTACTAGATTTTATATGGTAAATATATATATTATAGTTGTAAAATATCAAACAAATATAGGATAATTTCATGAAAACATCCCTAACAATACATAACTACTTGAGAAAGTAGATGGGACAAGTTCCTCATACATTTATAGAACCACTATGTTAAATTCTCTATGAGGGAGTATGAATCATAGTAGGACAAATTAAAATAATCATCCTTTCTGTTCTTGAATGGTCATTAATAAAAAAACTCATCTCTCTTTATCTCATAGTAATGTTTGATGTAATGGAAATCAAGCAGCGGATATATAAATTTTACAAGGTTTAACCCAAACAATATAATACAAAAATTATACAATATCATTGTGATGATATACAATACTCACCAAAGAACACTCCTATTATAATTTTTGGAGTGGAAACACTTCCTCCCCCAGTTTTAAAGAAATAAAATAGATAGAACTCATTAATATATCTTTAAAACCCTAATATTTTAAAAGAATAAAATTGTTTTAATAACATCCCGCCTTTTTATCACATAAACTTTCATTACATTATACAAAACCGAGGATCTTTAAGGTTCAGTGTCTTGGAAACCAGGAACTTAATACATGACAACATAAAACATTCTTCTTAAACACTTGAAAGGCTTCTTCATTTGTTCATCCTATGTACATTACAAAATATCATAACTTGGGATCATACATCAAAGGAATGGGTGAGTAGAAGGCCCAGTAAGGGAAACAAGGGAAATATTTTACATGTGAACTTGAGATACATCAAAAGTTTTGAAAAATAACTTTAAGGCATGAGAAAGAGATCATGAGGAATATCATAATAAAAATAACATGTTTCATAACGTGAAGATGTGGCTACAAAATTTAACATAGACAATCATTTCTGTTTCACCAAGGTCCATCCGCAAGGTGTCATTAAAAATTACCATGGTTATTCACCAAGGTATCGTTAAAAATGGTCATCTCTAGATATTAAGTCTTTACCTAATGAATTAGATCTCTATCGGGGCGCACCCTTAAATTTGCATTTATTATCATGTGATCCACAAATATAATAATCAACCATTTCATAAACAACCCATATAGAATATAAGAAATGGGTTTCATTTCATAGTCATCACATTTTAAAAACTGCTTTAACGACGTGATCTTTATGTCACTTTAAAACCACAGAAAACGGAAAGTGGGTTTCATGTATGTAAGTCCCTCAATTAAAATAGAACATTTTAATATATATGTGAATACCATTATAGAAGAAAGATCTTTGAGTATTCACTTAATAAAATAAATGAATTTGAGATAAAGAGAGATACATTTTGAGACGAAAATTCTGTAGCATAACAGCTATGTTATAGGGTTTTATAAATTGTTGAAAAGAGTGGGGACATGGGTCACCCACTCATAAATGATCCATAAAATAGTAGAGGGATAGGATATAAAGGATATAAGAACATGGTAATGAAATTTGAAAGATATACTATATGAAATGAAAAACATAGGAGGAAGACAAAAATAAGATATATTTTATGAAAATTCGGCAGCCTAACAGCGTCACTTAAAACTTCAAAAAATGAAATGATGAGATCAAATAGGGTCTCTCATCATATGATCATAAAATATCAGTACGATAGATGGATAGATCATACCCCAACATAATAAAAGGAACTTGAAATACTTGACATTAAAATAGAACTTGAAAATGAGAAGGGTGAAAGAAACCCTTAAAAATTTGGCAGCCTAACGACGCCACTTAAACATTCTTAAAATGAATTGATGAGAGAAAGAGGGGGTCTCTCATTATATGAACATGAAAAGTACAGTAGTATTAATATAAAATAACATCCCCAACAAAAGAACGTGGAGCATAAATGAAATGACATAAAATAGAGTACTTGGAAAGAAAGGGAGAGGTAGGATCCCTTACCTTGAAGTGTAACATCAAAATCATGAATTTTGGGACCTTGGTAGGATTGAGGAAACCTTAGGAGGACTCCTTGGGAGGTATGGAGACCAGAAACTCATTAAGGAGGATTTTGGAATATAAAGGATGAGAGAATGGCTTGGTATTTATAGGGGAAGTGAGGGGACAAGGCATTAATGGCCAACGGACACCTCATTGGTGGTATTGGCCACTTGGGACACCTCATACCTTATCATACTATTCATAAGTCGAACATAATGATTACATAATTATTACATCCTTAATAATGTCATTAAACACCCGAAACTCTAAACTGAAAATTCACTATTCACTGAAATTCAACTTTTTTAGAAAAATCCAAAAAAATTACCTTAGCATAATATCGATGCTATGAATTTAAAAATAAACTCCATTTTATAAAAATAATTTTTTAAATATTTTTAATTTACTTTTTAAATAAAACCACTATTCACCAAAAATTCATCTTTTTCAGAAAAAACCCAAAACATTACCTTAACATAATATCGATGTTATGAATTCTAAAATAAAGTACATTTTAAAAAAATAATTTTCTAAATAATTTTAATTTAATTTTTAATTAAAAAACACAATTTACCCAAAAAATCTAATACTTGACTAATAATTTCTGAAACAGTTATTTACCTATTTTATTGAATCACATTACTTAATCGAGGTGCCTATATTATATTAATACTTCATTCAAGTGAGATTACTAATCCATTTGTCCACATTACTAACCCAAAGCGTAAAATCACTATTCATAAATTGCTATTCACCAAAAATTAAGTTGATCTTATTAGACTCCAAATTTCTTACGGAACACATTTACAACAGACCATTTTTCGAAAATCATTACACATCATTAATTATTTAAGGTTTTCAAAAATATTTTAAAATATCCTTTTTTTCAAATTCATCAATAATATGCATCTTACATTTATCTAGACATTTGAAAATTTACAAACTTTACCATAAGAAGAAGACACAATTTTATTTATCTCAAAGGATTACACAAATAAGTTATGGTCTCGTTGCATAGCCCCTTATAACCCCAACAAAGGACCTAAGTGTATGGTGTGCTAAGGTGAGAGAATCTTAGGGTGACTCGGCTAATATTGAATGAGTAGTAATTTCGATCAGTTTGAACTTCTCGCAAAGGTGATTCCGTTCTAGCTTCACATGATGATGTTTGGCTTGGGTTTGGTCTAGAGTAAAGCCCAGTCGTAGTACCTCCTTCCCATGTTCTGTTAGATGGGATTTGATTGGCCCGAGACTACTCGATGAGGCCATCAAATCTTCTTTCTATATTAATTAACCATGATAACTTGTATTTAGAGACAATAATCGCAACATTTAGTTTCCAACGGTCATATTGACCAATGGTCATATAATAGTTGAAACCCAACAGTCTAATTTTAATTACACCCATGTTATCAAATGAAACAGTTTTGTTGAGTATAAAATAAAATAACAGACAAAATTAGTAAACATGATTTATTTAAAACTTCAGGTCGTTACAGTTTTTGATAGCGTATGTGTCATGAAACATAAATCTTAAACAACCCATGAAATAAATTTCATTAAATTTAATTTCTTTTATTTCTCACAGAACACACAACCTCGAGTCTAAATGAATCATAATATAATATTCCTTTATAAATAAAACTTTAAATTGGATGATATTATTTTTTATATATGCATTTTGCAAATTATTATTATAAATTTATTATAAATAAAATATAAATCATTTAAAAAAAACAACATGTTTTCTTAAAAAACAATATTTTTTATAAAAGATAGTTTTGTCTCACTTGGTCAACATAATATAAAACTTATTTTTATCATAATTAGATAATTTAAATTATAAAATTTTATTAATTTATTAAACAAGAGTATAAAAATTTAATTAGGGTGGATTTTTTGTGTTTTTTGAAATGCTTCATCTTTCGATAAATTGTGCAAAATATTTACTTTTAATTGAAAACTACAATTTAGTTAAAATTATTTATAAATTTAAATTATATTTTAAATTAAATTAAAATTAAAATTTGTTTAATTATTTTTCAATTAATCTAATTTATTTAATTGTAATCATTTTCATATTTAAATTTGATATAAATCATTTGTAATCTTTTGAAAATTCTCTCTTTGAATGTTTTTTTCTTATTACATCTGTGGGATTAATTTTAAATTAATTTTACCACATAAAATAATGGAATTTATAAAAATCGATTAAATACTTTGAAAAAAATAATTTTTTATATATAAAAAGGTAAATTTAATTTTGAACAAATATTATTAGTAAAAATAATAAAAAATATTTACTGTGGTTTTGATAAAAAAGGGTTTTCTGGGGCTTAGTCAAAACATATAAGTGTTAAATTGATCTAAACAATTGTCTAAAATAAAATTTATGGCCATATTTATACCTTATAATTTCAATTTCTTAAAAATAATTCATGTTAGACTTTTTTGAAATTTGAAAAATGTTGTTACACATTTTTTGTTTAAAAACATACAAATGTGCCACTCACATCACATATAAATGGCCAACGCATCTGCTCTCCACTTCAAACCGTCCAACATTTTTTTCAGATACCTAACCAAATAACATCCCAACATCTATCCTCTAATTCTAAAATCCTTATGTTTCTAAAAAATATATACTTAGAAGGATTTTAGTGAAAACCTAAGGAGGATACATTAACAAGAGGTTGTGTTCTTCATCGAGGGTTTTTATATTATTTCTTCCCCCAAATCCTTAAATTCATATTAAAACATGACGATATAATAAAAACAATATAATACATATAATGAGATGTTTTCATGTTAATTTAATGATCTACAAAAATCCCCACTTCAATCAAATTGGATTTCAAATCATCTTTCGTATGTACGACAGACTACCACCACACGAACTGATGTCATTCATTTTTCAATTACCAAATCTCACGGTTGGATATTATTATGTATATAAATTATATTTGTAACACCCCAATATTCCATTGAATTCTTCTCTTTGAATAATTCAATATCTTGCATTGTACACAACTTCGAGTTCTAGCACACCACACCCAACTAAACTAGCCATTATGAATAGTAATACCAACTTTTTAAAATTTTATAAATTTTATTTATCAAAATGGGCTTCATTTCTGGATTTGGAATATCAAAATTACCTTAGGGTGAATTTTTGGTATTTTTCTGAAAACATTCACTTTTTGATGAATAGTGAAAAAAATACGTTATTGTTTTAAAGAGTATTTTTTTTAAATAATTATTTATTTTATTTAAATTTATTTTAGGTTCAAATAAATAAATAATACCTATATATTTTCAATGTAATTCATTGGATTCATTTTATAATAAAATTAGATGTATAAAATGTTACTGAATTTTTTAACATCTTTTACCCACCTTCTAGGCATGTTAGCAAATTTGCATGAATTTTTTTACCACTTTTGTGAATTGAATTAGGAAAGTCTGAGAAACACAGTTCAAATCAGTATGTAAAATTTTGTTGAATAAGATGAAAATAATTTTTGGGGAATAGTAACTTTTGAATTTTATTTTACGCGGTTAAAAGTAAATAGAGTAATTAAATGTAAAAATGATATTATAATTACCATAACACATGTTCTACTTATATTGGATAAGTTTATTTCTATTAGATACAACCTTTTGAATAATATATGATCCATTGTTCCATTGGGATTAGATTAGGAAATTTATTATTATTTTATTTAAAGAAGAGTTAAAAGTGTCAAATTCAATGTTTAATCACTAAACTATTTTTAATATAGGGCCATACATAAGATAAATTCGATTATAAATATTAATTAAAAAGATAAAAAAAATTCATACATAATTGTATTTTATTCTATTGTTTTAGACATTAAATAATAAAATTTATTTACGAAACAATGGTGATGCAATAATTACCTTATTATTGAATGATTAAAAATATTGATATTATAAATATATATATATCTGTAAATTATAATTTTGATGTAATTCAAAAACATTATAGGTTACTATGACATATTATTTTTTGTTAAATAAATTTTATTCGATGTGATAATGTTTTTATCACTTACAAAAATAAAAAATTCTAAATAGTGTCAAAATTGACATAAATGAGTTTTTAAAAACAAATACTATATTATTAATTGATATAATATTCCTAAAAATCTAAGGATAGGCTGAAAGAATTAGTTAAGGTAATATATATCAATTATTTACCACATGGTGTTCAATTGTATTTTTATAGTAAGTTTATTAACCATTAATTATAATAATACATGAATTCATGGTAAAAGTTAAACTATTTAACTAAGAAATAAATCTAAAAGATGAGGTTAATATGATGAGCTAAACGTGTATAAAACCTATTGGTTGAGTGTTTTTAGACCCAAACCCACATTATCCTCTAAATAAATCCTTTTGGTCCAATTATAAAATGAATATGATTGTAAAATAAAAAAATATTTCAAGATTTTCCAAAAGTGACCCTCACCTCTTTTATAAAAGGGTACTTCCCATTCTCACAAAATCACACCACCAAAGCCATTTGAATCATCCAAACACTGAAAAAATAAACTCCAAACTACCCTCAATTCTACCTAGAGGCCATACTTTGATGATAAGACAATATAAGGAACATGTTTGATCAAATCATATTGAAGAATCCGAAAATGAGGTAATAATTTCGTCACATATTTCAATGTTCATTTCTTCTTCCACTTCCTCTTTATTTGTTTTTTCCATAAAAAATAATCATTCTAATACCTTATACTTATAGTGATATTATTATAAATATGGTAAAAACATTTTCATTATTCTATCCCTCCTATGAATGAGAAAGTAATGATATGTGCGTATGTACGGCTTACTGTCTCTACTTCGTGGTCCATTTTGTTTTTCATTTCTTCATTTTTAGGATAGGTATAACAATGACTATAATTGAAGTAAATAATAAAAATAACTAGTTAATTATTCTTTATATATGATATAACATCCAATCACAAATGATTTCCCCATCAATATAATGATATTGTCGCTCATGCGTACGTACGGATTACTGTCACCTAGAACGCGTTGAGATTCATTCCCCATCGTAATTATTCAAGAATAATTTTAAATTTATGAATAAAAAAAGTTTAAGAACATAATATCATTCTTTCTATCAATAAAATACATCCTATCTATAAAAAACATGACTTACGTAACTAACCACACAAAGGAAAATGAATCAGTTTACACCCGAAATAATGATTCTACTAAAATATTATTAACAATGAAATATTAGAAGATCATATATGATATCATATTTATATATGTGGTTCTTTTATAATTTAATAAAAAATATTTAACTATTATAATGGAGTTTAACATACCCTCTACCATGGAAAAATAAATGGTAAGGGTAAATTCTACAATGTATTTATTATCCAAGGTTGTTTATATGTGAATATCTACTGGGACCTCTGTAGAATCCACATATGTGTTTATTAAAAATGTATTTATTTTTTTATCTAATTTCTAAAAAATAATTTAAATTCGTTTATATCCTAGTTTTTATATTTGTAAAATTTTTATAAAGTAATATTTCCATCTTTTTTCCAACACGGACCTTTACGACCTTTAAGAAAAAAATTACAGAAAGAATATTTTTTAACTTATACATTGATTGTGTCTATTTTCTGCAATTATAACACCTTTTAGCTTCCCATACAAGATTATAAGAATATTTTCAAAATAAATGATTTATTTTTTTAATTATGTGACTTTTAAATGTTTTGAAAATAGAAAGATATATTTCTCTCAATTAGTTTTGATTTCGTCTATGTCAACATCCTTTAATGAATTTTACACTTGTTTGAAGTTGTTTTATTATGATTTAATCTTCCATGTTGTATTTATGGTTTTGTGATATGTTTGACTATGGATGTTTTATTTTTATACCATTCATGTGTTATGGTTAAAGTATTAACATTTCGTATGCTCGTTTTAATATGAATGTTTATGTTATGTTTCAACCTTTTCATATGAGGAATGAATTGGAATTATTAAGTGACGAGGGATCCTACTATAACTCCTTGCTGCATCGGTATGTCTCTTTAGACAAACTAGTTCCTTGGAAGAAGGCCTTGATTAAATCGTATTTCTAGGCTTTTCACGAGGCCATGACTAGGTGGTTATTATGTCTGGCATTATGCATTCATTAATTATGAAATTGGTTATTTATATTACATGTGATTATTAGACTAGTATAATATCCATGTAAATAAGTAAATTCCATTATTTGATTTATGTTTGCCATATTATACTGATGTTTATGTTTATAAGGCTTCTGTTTTAGTCTTATACATTGACATAAATTTTTATACTTATATATGATTGTTTCTTCTATATTTGTATCCTTACTGAGCATCTGTGCTAACCCATTTCAATGTTTTATTTTTTACAAGGATGAGAATATGTATATTACAATTACCCTATAAGAATAGGCTAAGGGGTATGTGAGTTTTAAAAGGGGACACAATGTAGTTGTTGTTTTATCATTTCATGATGTAATGCAAGTCTCACTTATGCATCTAGCACTTCCAAGGATACTAAACTAATGGGTCTTTCGAGACTTGTTCCCTTTTGATCTTGAAATTGTTTTGTAATAATTCACCAACTCTGGGTTAATAGGGTTGAGGCATTTCAGTTGGTATCAGTGGAAGTTTAGTACAAACCATGAAATCTAGATTTAGAAAAACTATAACTAGATAACATCAACCTATGTAGACTTAGAGGATTATTATAGTAGAACATCCTAAAATTTTGGTAATGTAGATATTTTGAGAGTTTTCCAAAAAATACGTCCATGTATGGATAAGATCAGGTAGAGGCGGCTTTTTCATAGATGTACCTAGTAGTGAAAACCCAGATGTAGAGTTTTGGGCCTGACCTGGGCTATCCTGGTATACGACAATAGGCATTGCTACACTATTGGTTATGACACTCCTGGGGGATATGCATAGGATAATTTAAATTTTCATTACAAGACATTATGAATGATCTATGAGTATATACCTCCTCAAAGAAAACATTTTTTTGATTATGGATTATATCCATAAACTGTTCAATTTATATTAGGTATTTTACTAGTTTGGAATTATGTTTTGGGATTCATAAACTAATCTTGTGTATTCCATTGTATATAAATGGCTCCTAGTGGAAGGAAGGAAACCCTATAAATTCATGTAACACCTGTAAGGATTTACCTCCTACTCAAGACAATTATAGAAGAGATGGTGATGCAACCAGTGATGAATAACTTATTACCATACTAGGACAACTCACTCTGATTATGAATAATTAATTTTCATGTATATATCAACTTGATCCAAAATTTGGTGGGTAAATGGTTGACCACTTCATAAGAAAACAACCACAAACAATCAATGGGACTAAAAATCCATTTGTAGTTGAGCACTGGATAAGTTCCTCAGAGAAAATATTTCATGCTTTAGGGTGTCGCGAAGGGGAAAAAGTTTCATGGAAGTTTATCACCTAATGGGAGATTCAGATCAATGGTGTTCATTAATTCAAAACACAAATTAGGATGAAGAAATATCAAATATGGAATGGATGGAGTTAAAAGAACTTTTCTTATAAAAATAATTTCCTCATGACCATAAATAAGATATGGAAAGAAAATTTCCGAGTTTGAGGAAAAAGGAGGATGGGAATGTCACAATGTATGAGGATAACTTGACAAGGTTAGCAAAGTATGCAGAATATTATATACATAACTCGAGGAGTACTATTTATTGATTATTTAAGGGGATAAAACCATTTCTCCATTGAGAATTTTTCTCACAATCTTTCTCATCGTACGAAGATATTATCTAATGTGTTATCATGATAGAAAAGGATTTCTTAAAGTCATATGACTTTAATTAAAAGAAAAAGAAGAAGAGATCTTCTGAACACTCTTGAAATTAAAATATGGTGATGAAGGGAAAAGTTGAATTTCCACTCTACAATAAATGTGGGAAGAAACACCCTCATACTTTCCTGAAGAGAATGGGAGTCTATTACAAGTGTGATGAAAAATGCCACCAAGATCATGATTACAAGGGAATGAAAGAGGATGTCAATTTTGAATGCTGCTATTTTAGAGAAATGGGGAATTATGAAAATAAATGTCCTATGTGTCAGGAAAACATACCTAAGAAAAGGCCAAGGGATAAAGACTAAGCTTATATGATCACTACTACTGAGTTTGATGCTCCACATGACGTGGTTCCATGTAATTTAATGGTTTCCTAAAATTTATCCAATGCATTATTTGATTCTGGATCATGTCATTTTTTCATATCTTCCCAGTTTGCAATGAAAATTAGATATTTTCAATTTTATTTAACAAGGGAGTTGATTTTTATAAATCTTAAGGGAAGTATCATTGCAACAATGTTTTGTGAATCAGTTCCCCTAAGGGAATATAAATGTTCTTTATCTGCTAATCTCATCATCATACCCATGATTGGATTTGATATATTCCTCGGTATGGATTTTCCTTCGTACCATGATGAGAAAATCTATTATAAGCAGAAGGAGGATACTATTTTTTATGATGATAAGGAGTACCTTATCTTTAGAGGAGAAACGTTACCACCTGATTCATATCTAGATTCACCCCCAGTAGCTCTAATAAATTCAATTATTATGGAGGAATAGAATGAAATAACTATTGGTGAGGAAAGGAATGCTCAAATAGATTATGTACCTATTGTTCAAGAATATGATGATTTGTTTCTAAATTATTTACTTGGACCTCCACCAGAACAAGAAATTGAGTTTTTTGTTGATTTAATTCATTGTTCAAGGCCCATATTGAAGAACCCTTATATAATAGACTCTATGGAATTAGTGTAAATAAAGAAAAAACTAGAGGAATTGAGTAATAAATGATTTATTCTCCCAAGTGATTATTCATTGGGATCCCCTATCCTTTCTGTTCATAAAAAAGATAGATCTATGAGGTTGTGAATTGACTACAGGAAGATCAATGATATAACAAGAAGGAACAAGTATCCCCTACATCGTATTGATGATTTATTCGATCAACATTATGGAGATTAATATTTTTCAATGTTTGACCTTTGATCTGGATATCATCAGTTGTTTGTATGAAAGGAAGACATTCCAAAAATATAATTTCGAGCCAAGTACATGCATTAGGAGTTTAGAGTAATGCCTTTTGGAATAACTAATGCACCCTCTGCCTTCATGGATCTAATGAATAGAGTTTTCAAGGAACATCATGATTACATTGTAGTGGTATTTATTGATAATATCTTGGTATACTATAAATTCTTTGAAGATCACAAAAATCTCTTGTGCACTAAACGAAAGTATCTTAGAATAAATGAATTTTATGGAATGTTTAACAAATGGGATTTATAGTTATAGGAGATTTCTTTTCAAGGAAAAATTGTCTCTAAGGATGGAATCTCTATTGATCCTTCTAAGATTATAGAAATACAAGAATGGCCAGCACCGACAAGTATAACTGATGTACGCAATTTTTTTGGGTTAACAGGTTATTATTGGGGTTTTGTCCAGATTTTTTTTCCGTTTTCCTAATCCATTAACCAATACCCCATGTAAAGGGGATAAATTTTTTGATAAAATATTTTGAGGAGTTTATTGAAGAAATTAAGAGAATATTCGTCAATTCTACTATTTTAAATCTACCATCAGTTAATGATGGGTTTTTTATTTTTATTGATTCTTCAAAGAAAGGACATGTTTGTGTCCATATGAAAAATGATAGTGTTATTACATATGCATCACAATAGAAAAAAATTCATGATCAAAACTATCCTACTCAGGATCTTGAGTTAGCAGCTGAAATATTTGGTTTGATGATATGGAGACACTATCTCTATAGTGAAACAATGTGAGATATATACTGATCACAAGAGTTTGATTTATATTTTCTCACAGAAAGAACTCAACATGATGAAAAGACAATGTCCTGAACAACTGAAATATTTTTTATTGCACTATACACTACCACTCGGGGAAGGAAAATATGGTGGAAAATGATTTTAGAAGAAAGGATCATGGTGTTTTGAACAAGATGAGATTCAAAAGGTATCCTATGTTCATGGATCTAGTAAAGATGGATATGTGAATAATCATGGAAGGTGAACTATAAATAGTTTTTATATGGATTCCAAACCATCTTTAGTAGAAAAGAAAAAATGTTCCCAGATGGATGATGTGATGTTTCAAAAGAAAATTAAAGCTGTGAAAGATGGGTGATTGATTGACTTTGAATATGAAGATAGAATTTTGAAATTTGGGAAGAGACATTGTGTTCCTGACATACCCAATCTAAAAAGGGAATTGTATGATGATTCTGATAGATCTGATTTCTCTACACACCGTTGTAGCACTAATATGTATAGAGATTTGAGGGAACATTTTTGGTGGGACAACATCAAGAGAGAGATTGCTGATAATGTGTCAATATGTATGGTTTTTCAATATGTTAAGGATGGAAGACAGCATCATGGTGGATTTGTGCAACCACTTCCCATTCTTGAGTGGAAATGGGATGATATTACATTAGAAATTTTCATGGGTCTACCAAATACTACTAGAAAGAATGATAAATATGGGTCATTGTTGATCATCTACCAAGTCAGCACATTTTCTTACTATAAGAGAAGATTTACAACTTGATCGTTTAGCAAGAGTATACCAGAAAATCGTATCTAGAGGCAAGACCTATGAACATTTATTAATAAAGTAAATGTTCAGTAAACAAGTATGAACGACTGAAAACAGCAACTACAGCCCATCAAAACCAAACCCATCACCATCCCCATGATAAAAAGCTTCATACGCTGTCGTTGATTCCCACTCCGAGCTTTCAAAATGCTTCAGAACCATAGAATATATTCTTTTGAGGTTCAGCCTCTCCAATGAAATAAATTCATCATCAATATTCCCAGAGACTACCTGACATTATGTTTTGGAAAATGATCTATTGGACATTGCCTTCAGAAGATTAGAGTAATCCTTCCTCAATCTTCTTCGCGATAAAGAAATCGCATCCTCTTGATTCCCAGACAACATCTTCTTTCCTCCCTAAACAATATCAATGTATGGGGGCCCAACCATGCCACCTTAATTTTCCTTATCACTATCAAAAATATCACCACATTTTCTAGGGACCATTTTCTTTGGATACTTCATTATCTAAATTTGATGAACCTGAAAACTCGTGTCAATCATAGCGAGGTAATGTGGGTGTTCCACCACCTCCTAACCAGCACAAAACCCATTTCCCTTTAATTCATTCACTACATCACATTTCTGAATCTCGGTCTATATGCTAGCTTCCATACCCTCATTCTCCATCCCTTGAAATGAGTTCCCTGTGGACACCATGATCAGCACACCGCCATCATCATCAGCATATCCCCAAACCTCTAGATACCCCACAGGCATACTAACACCACAATTCTCCACTACAACAGGCAGTCTACTCTCTGCTTCCATCACATACCCATGCTTACCTTTACTCATATCGCCACTTCTACACCCCTTCGTATGACTAGCCATGGATATATCTCCCAAAATCACTCCACCCTCCTTCCGACTGATATCCAGAGGAGTAAGGCCATCTTTCCATGGCACCTGCTGCCTCTCCCTTGCAGCCAAAAGACTAATTAATTCCATACTAGTGTCAGTAAAAATATTGATAGAAACATCCTTTAGACCATCACCCCAGTTAAGTTCTTGTTTATGTCCATTTAACACTACAGATACAAACAGATTCACTAGAACATCTACTAGTTTTTCCAGAGCTGATGCAACCTAGGGACTCATGCCAGGTGCATTGCCAAGCCTATCATCCATAGAAAGCATCCTCCTCCTATCAACAGTTTTACCTAGCCCCTTCTCCGTAACTCAAGACCACTTTCTCATGTCTCCACCATGAAACATATCATCTAAGTTCCCCAATCTATTGCAGATCAAGCAGTAGTCAATCCCTGATTCATACACCACAACCTGATTTCATCTGAATTCTTCACCCACAGAAATCCAGATGAATTCCACCAGAGGTCTCGAGATATCCACCTCAACAAACAAACTAGTGTTGATCGGGTGACTGACCATGGCTGTATGAATATCAGAACACAAGAAATGACCAACTGGGTTTCCAAGCATACATATAATCACTAGGATTTTTAAAGGTAATGGAATATGAGGAAGACGTAATCAAATTGGAATGTATGTTGGATCACAATTCATACAGAGATCGAAAGTCCACCAGAGGAGAAGAATCTTGAAACTGTTTCATCACCTGGTGGAACTGGACCACGCACGTATCGGTTCATCCTCCGAGGAAAATTGAATCATCAAATGGTGACTGTCCAAAAGCGTGACGGCTGCACAATCTTTTAGATTCCATTTGGGAAAAACAACCGATAAATATCATCAAATCACTATCCTCAAAAGTTGAATCGAGCCACCAGAGTCAGGTCTTGGTAGCTCGTCGCTTCAGAGAACTCGGACACCAAGATTGGGAGATGAGGATTACAAATGTGATGATCGAGCACCTTCAAACTTAGTGATATCACCAGGAACTCTAAGAGAAAGTTAGGTTTAGAGAAGGGAACAAAGGTGGTTCGTGGCTTCAAAGGTGGAAAGATCTGGCCATCCTCCCCCTTCCCACCCCTAGAAATGGGGGGGGAATCCTCTTCCGGAATCCTTTAGGGTTTCACTACTATTTGAGAAGAAGCTCCCCCTTTCCCTTTAGCAAGAATATAGATCAATGAATTTGTAAGACTTCCTATATTACCCATATTGATTGTTTATAATCGTGTTCCCCGTTTTACATGAAGATTCTGGAAAAGTCTTCAGAAGGCCCTAGATACTGAACTCTGTTTGAGCACTGCCTACCACGCTCAAACCGATGGACAATCAAAACAAACTATTCAAACCATAGAATACATGTTTTTATCTTTCTCACTTGACTTTCAAGGTATTTTGGATCAATATTTATCTCTGGTAGAATTTTCTTTTAACAATAGCTTCCATTCAAGTATTCAGATGGCACTATATGAAGCATTATATGGAAATATATGTTGCACATGAACTTATTGGGATGATATTGGTGAAAGAAAACTCATAGGCCCAAAACATATTGAGTAAACAATAGAAAAGGTAAAGATTATCCAAACACACATCAAAGTACCTCAAAGTAGGAAAAAGAGCTATGCTGATAACCGAAGGAAGGATTTGGAATTTCAATTAGGAGATCATGTTTTCTATAGGGTATATCTAGGGAAGGGTGTTTTACAATTCAGTAAGAAGAGTCAATTGAGTCCCAGGTACATCAGACCTTTTAAAATTCTATAATGAATTGGTGTTATAGATTACTGTTTGGTAATGCCTCCAAGTCTCTCCAAAGGTCATGTTGTGTTCCACATATCACTGTTGACAAAATACATGCCTGGCCCAACACATGTACTCACCTATGAAGAAACAGAATTAGGGCCCAATTTGTCTTATTGCGACAAACCTGTCAAAATTCATGATACCAGAGAAGAAGTGTTGGAAACAGGATGACTCATCTAGCAAATTTTCTATGGATAAACCATAAGATGGAAGAGGCAACGTAGGAACCCTATGAACTTATGATGAAGAACCTCATGAATCTTTTTATGAAGTAGTATTCTATAAAATTCGAGGATGAAATTATTTGAAGGAGGTAAGAATGTAACACCCCCAACTTACACAGTACACTTCTCTTTGAATAATAAAATAGACTACATTGTACACCACTTCGATTTCTAACACACCACGACAAACCAAACTAGGCGTTATGAATATTACTACCAACTTTTTGAAATTTTATAAATTTTATTTTTCAAAATGGACTTCATTTATTGATTCGAAATATCATAGTTATCATGGGGTGAATTTTTTGTCTTTTTTTGAAAACATTGATTTTTTTTGAATATTGAAAAACACTACGTTATTGTTTAAAACCGATATTTTATTTAAAATATTATTTATTTTCTTTAAATTTATTTTAGGTCAAAATAGCTACATAATATCTATATATGTTCAATGTAATTCATTGCATTCCGTTTATAATAAAATTAGATGTATAGAATTTTATTTAATATTTTAACATCTTTTACCCTCATTCTGGGCACGTTAGAAAATTTGAATAAAACAAAATTTCACTACTTCTGTTTATTTAATTTCAAAAATCTGAGAGACATAGTTTACATCAGCAAGGAAAAAGTTTTTTAATAAGATAAAAATAATTTCTGGTGAATAGTTACTTTTGAATTGTATTTTTACCACGCTAAAAAGTAAATAGAGTTATTAAAGGTAAAATATATATTATAATTACCCTAACACATGTCCTAATTCTATTGGATAAGTGCATTTCGACCAAAATAAACCTTAAAAAAACTATGATCATTTTGGTCCACTAGTATTAGATTAAGAAATTTATTATTATTTTATTTAAAGAAGAGACAGAAGTATTAAATTGAATGTTTAATAACTAATCCATTTTTAATATAAGGGTATACATAAGATAAATTCTTCTATAAATATTAATTATAAATATAAAATTATTTCCTAAATAATGTTATTTTATTTATAATTTTTGACATTAAATAATTTAATTTACTTATGACACAATGATGATGCAGTAATTAGTTTATTATTGAAATATTAAAACCATTGATATTATAAATATTAATATAATTGTAAATTAATACTTTTGATGTATTAAAAGAATTTTCTAGGTTAATATGACATTTTAGGGCTAATTAAATAAAATTTTTCGAATTGATAATGTATTTAGGACATCCACTAAAACCAAATACTAAATAGTGTCAAAATTGACTTAATGGAGTTTTTAAATTAAATACTATATTATTAATTGATATTATAATCTTAAAAATTTAATGTTCAGATAAAGGACATAGATAAGTTTTTATACATCAATAATGAACCACATGGGGTTCTATTGAACTTTTATTGTATGTTTATTATCTATTTATTACAATAATACAAGAATACATAGTAAAAGTTGAACTATTTAACTAAGAGTTAAATCTAAAAGAAAAGGTCAATATGGTGCCCTAAACATGCCTAAAACCTATTGGATGAGCGTGTTTTGACCCATACCAACCTTAGCCTCGAAATAAATATTTTTGGATCCATTATAAACCCTATATGATTGTATAATAAAATAATATTTCAAGCTTTTCCAAAAGTGACCCTCACCTCTCTTATAAAAGGGTACTTCATCTTCCCTCAAAAACCACACATCCAAAGCCATTTGGCTCAGACAAACCCTGATAAATTATCCTCCAAAATAACATAAATTCAACTTATTGGACTTACATTGATCAAAATACAACCTGAGGAACCCTTTTGATCAAATCAAGAGGAAGCACTCGAAGAAGAGGTAATAATTTCATCACCTCTTTCAAAGTTATTTTCTTCTTCCTCTTCTTATTTCTTTTTTGTTTTCATACCAAAATAATAACTCCAGTACCTTATACTTATTTTGATGTCATTATAAATATGGTACTACCATATTCATTATTCTATCGATCCTATGAATGACAAAGTCAACATACGTGCGTACGTACAACTTATCGTCTCCACTTAGTGGGTTTGTTTGTATTTCAACACTTCATTATTTGTATGGGTATAATAATGAGTATAAATTATGTAAATAATAAATATAACATGTTAATTATTCTTTATATATATGATATAATATCCAATTAGAAACTATTTCACCATCAACAGAATGATATTTTCGCTCGTGCGTACATACGGATTTCCGTCTCCACGAACGTGATGAGATTCATCCACCATCGTAATCATTCAAGAATAATTATTATTTTATGATTAAAAAATTATTAAAAAGATAATATCATTATAGATATGAATCAAATACATCCAATCCATAACAAACATGACTTACATAACAAAACATATAAAGGAAAACGAATTAGTTAACACCCAAAACAATGATACTACCGATATATTATTAAAAAACAAATATTAGAAGATCATATATGATATAATTTTTATGTATGTGGTTAATGTATAATTTAATATAAATAATTTAACTATTAAAAATTATGTAAATTTAACCTCTACCAAATAAAATTACAAGGTAACTTTTAATTCTACAATCACTTCATTATGTGATGTTGTTTATACGTGAGTATCTACTAGGACCTCTTTGTCATCCACATCCATGTTTCTTAAAAATTTCTTTCAAAACATTTTTAACATTTCCTAAAATATGGATTATAGTCATTTATACCCCTAATTTTATTTCTATAAAATGCTTATAATGGAATCTTTCCATCATTTTACAAATAAGGTCTTTTACGACCATTTTGATAAAATTAAGGAAAGAAGGGTTTTTTAACTTGTACGGTGAGGGAGGATATTTTCCACTCTTATAACAACTTTGAAGCTTCCCTTACCATATTATTAGAATATTTAAAAAACTATTTTATTTTACAACTTTTTTTATTTAAATGATTTCAAAATAGAAAGATATATTTATCTCAAATAGTTTTGACTACATCTATGCCAACATCCTTGGATGGATTTTACATTTTTTGAAGTTTATTTATTATGATAAAATATTCCATATTGTAATTAATTTTTTGTGATATGATTGACTATGGATGTGTTATTTTTATACCATTCATTATTTATGGTTACAGTATTAACTTTTCGAATGTTAGTTTTAAAATGAATGTTTATGTTATGTTTCAACCTTTTAATTTGAGGAATTCATTGGACATAGTAAGTGTTGGGTGGAGCCCGCTATTGCTCCTAGATACATCTATAGGTCTCATGAGACAATTTAGAGTCTTTTCACAAGGCCTTGAAAAAATATTATTTTTAGTTTGTGTATGAGGCCTTGAATATGTGGTTATGTTGTCTGGAATTATGCATTCCATCATTAGGAAATTGGAAATTGACATTACTTGTGATTATTCGAATAGCAGAATATATGTGTGAAAATGAAAATGGAATTATTTGATTTATCTTGTCCATATTATGCTGAGGTTTATTTTTAAATGGCTTGTGGGTTAGTCTTATAAATTTCCCTAAATGTTTATGCTAATTTATGATAGTTTCCTCTATATTGTTATCCTTACTAAGCATCTATACTCACCCCTTTCTATGTTTTATTTTTCCCTATATGCAAATAAGTATATTACAATTAACCTACAGGAATAGGCTAAGGGATATGAGTTTGTTCAAAGAGGAAAATATTTTGCTGCTATTTTTCTATATAATGGTTTAATGTAAAACTTATGTATGTATCTAGAACATCCAAGGCAACTAAAATAATCGCTCATTCGAGACATGATCTATTGTGATCATGCAAATTTTATGTAATAATGCACCAATTCTGGGTAACTAGGGTTGGGGAGTTACAATATATATGATATTTATAGAAAAGGTATACAAATTAATTCATTAAATAATATATACATTCTTTACCATCCGTCCTGTGTGGGATACGACAATGTCAGTTATGGGTACAAGAGACTTCTTCTTTGTGAAAAAATTTGATTTTTTTCACTAACATTTTACACGAAAGGTAATATTGATTAATTTAAGGAATATATATTACATAAAAGAAATAAATATGATATTGATGAAATATTTATCATTCTAAAAAGATAATATATATAATTTTATTTCTTACCATTTCTCTTAAATAAAGATGATAATGTCATATATGTACGTGTGGACAACGGCCTCCACAAAGTATTGTGACCCTATTTTCATCACAAAAATTCTGACAACCAGTTCCAAAAGGGCCCATGGTATGACTACCCCAAGACCACCTCTAATAGGTGAGTTGATAATTACAAGAATCAAGTAGAAATATTACACACATGGGAGGCCTTATCATAATGCATTTGTATACACACACCCATCTTCAAGACCATACAATGATGAAATGTAAAAAAGAAATAACAATGAGTGAATACTTCTATAATTGAACCATTTGAGTAGGAAAATTATTAATAGAATGAAAAATGGACAAATATGTACCCACTAAAAAAATAGTAACAATTTTATCTTGTAAAGTCGGTATGGACTGCAGTCAATGTTATAATTGGAACACACCTCGATCTGTCAGGCTCACTATGCTCTGCCTAGTCCTGGTCCCTCTAGGACATTTTCAAAATTTCTATTTACTATATAAGACATGGAACATGTATTAAAACACAATTCATGGTTGACTATAACAATACCCAATAAAAAACCCAAAATATATAACATCAAGAATTATAGTCATCTCACCATAGGTACATGTATGAACAACATATAACAAGAATATCTTTATACAGTCATAGTAGACAATCAATTTCAAGGTATGATCACAACGGTATTGTAAGACATGGATTCCTGCTCAAAGGTTCCCCAATGAAATCATCTAGAAGAACACATTCTATCATTCATATAGTACTAACGACATCCATCTAAGATGTCCTTTTCATCGGGTCTAGCCTTAATTTTTGCACACTGGAATTTTTAAGAGAGTGATACACATAAAGTGGATCACTCTCTGAGCCATGGGGTATACCAAAATCCTAATATGGATCAACCCACAAATTAGGGGATTGAAATCCACATAGGGTTGGTCAGGACGATACCAAAAGTCCTACATAGAGAAATGATGAAGATAGATCATCTCACATCATTCCTCGTGAAAACATTCCAAAACTCAATCCAAGAATGAAGTTCCTCACAGGGGATCAGATTACTATTCATAGGATGTGACTCCATACTAAAACATCAGGGAAAGGATCAAGGGAACATATCCTAACCAAAATTTTCAATGATGAAGATAATAAAGGATCCAATCCATCTTTGAAGGAGTACACAACATGTACTAGAAGTACATGGAGTGTCCCTTCATCAAAAGTTCCTACCTTTGTATCCTAGCCCATGACCATATCCATGTGTTTAATCCCATGAAGTCTTAATTGTGTTCATGTCCCCCTACCCATGTCAGTTCCTAGGTACATTGTGTGAATGATCCTATGTAATCCTGGTCATTTTCATGACCCTCCGAGGTACACGCCAAGTCTCTAGGTGAGGGTCACATACCATGTGACACCTGTCACAAACTATGTGATATTTATCTCCTCCACAAAACCCTAGCACTATATCCCACACAAACATAACATGTATTCCTATACTACATACTCTATATATTGTGATTTTCTAAAACTAGTTGAAGCCATAGAACTATAACCAGGGCCCCACACGGTGTGTATTTTTGGATTACATGTCATGTATATCCTGATTTTCCCAAATCCATAGATCCACTTAATACATCATATTATGATCATTCGACCACTAATTTGGCCACAAATCACACAATAAATCATGTATATTGACCAAATGAGCATTATCATAGACGCACACTGAAATCTGACCATCTAATTCAGAAGATAATCAATCATCATTGGTCCTCATCTTCATCACACGCCCAATCGAAAAGAAGGAGGTTCATTAGACCGATCACAATCTGTCATAACAATTGGTTCAGCACAATCCAATCCCTGACCCAAACATGGATCTACAATGACAACCTCTTTCAACATGTAATGAGTGTGTAATGATTGTTTTTCTATATTTTGTTGAACCACTATCCCAACAAATTCATGTTATCAACACATTAATAATTGTGGGAGAAAATAAAGAAGAATACAAATAAAGAATGAACCTCATCTATGTTCAGGTTTTCCCTGATCTATTATTGTTATTATAATAAACATAGATCCATAATAAAATAAACAATTTCTACCAATAATCCTTGAAAAATAAGCCCACACTCGCAATATGATTGAACCGTAAATCAATTTGTTGCTTAATTGATTTACATTCCTAGTAGGATAAGAAAATAGGGATAAATACACATTATAAAATTGTCTTACTTCATAGTTGATCAATAACTAAAAAATAATGAATCTGCATCATTTTCATTAGCAAGGTCCTTGAATTTCATTACAAAATGATCGGCGATCCATGATACGGTTTTTTTGACATGATAATGATCATACAACGCTCTCTCCAACATAACAAATGTTATACTACTAACCAAAAAATTCTATCATGTCCATATATTTATTGGAAAAATCAGGTCATGGAATTTTAACTAAATAAATTAATTTAGTCAATTAATATATTTAAAAATTAACCCATGATCACACCAAACCTGAACCATTGATGTGCTCCAAGGATATATCGTTCCTAGGGTAAATCTGATTCTATGAACTCAATGAATACCTTATATTTCTAATTCGAGCCTCCATTTATGGGTAATTCCACTTCTTCAAGATAACTACACACATGTGATATTTAATATATTTAATATATTTCAAAAATTAATTTCGGTCGAACTGATCCTAGTAATTTCATGCCCTCTTATCCCCTGGTTCATAAATAACCTATACAATATTTAATAGTAATACATGTAAAAAATTGGAGTCATTATATTCTCCCCATCTTGTAGATTTACGTTTTTAAAATAAAAATCCAAAGGATATACACAGAGATGTGGGTACTGAGCGTGTATTTGGGTCTCCCACTCCCATGCACTATACTAAATATTATCATGATAGCACTAGAAACACACTAAAGGAATTTTTAATCCACTAAGAATATTCTTATACATATATTCAATACCTACCAAGTACAATACAGCGGTAGATCCAACCTCGATGTCCAGTATGCTCCATTTGAGAACATGTAAAGGTTCGTGCATATACCTCCTCATCTGCAAAATGTGGAAGAATTTTTTTACTTGTTCTAACTATGGTGGTTGGGATAATCAATACACCACCTCAACAACTACATAATGTATTTGGAAAGGGATAATGAATCATGGAGATTTCATTCCACCCCACTCGAACCTCTGTAGTCTACATTGAGGTGAGATCCTCAAGAACACATAGTATCCATCCATAAACTCCAAAAACATCCATCATCAGTCCATATATGACTTATGAAATGTTTTTTAAATCCTCATCCAATCATGGATGACATTAACCTTATATGTTGTGGCTCACCCCATCTTTGATCCAAAAAGTGATGACTCTCCTCGGTCGATCCAACATAGCTGAGGCTTTTAGGGTCACCCTTACAAGGACTCAAACAATGCCATTCCTATGGTGGAATGGTAGCTGTTGTTGTAGGAAAAATCCTCCAGTAGTAGGTTATCCTCCTAACTATGGACCAAGGCCAACATGCACACATATAGCATTTCTTCCATGACCTCTGTGATCCTCTCAGTCTAGCCATCAGTATAGGGGTGAAATGTCATTCTTAACACAATGTAGTCCAAAAAGATTGATGTAACCCCTTACAAAAACATGATTTGAAGCAATAATAATGGCTAGAATTGATCATAAAGGGATACCCATGGAGTTTCACTATCGCCTTTATGTAGAGGAATCCCATTATATCTAATGAAACCAATCTGGAATATCTAGGTAGTGGGATGACTTAGTGTGTTGATCTATGATTGTCCAGATGGAATTGTGTCCATTGGACATACATGCTAAACCCATTATGAAGTATTTGTATATCACCTCCCACTTCCACTATAAAACCTCAAAAGGATGGGCTAAAACTACTAGAACATGGCGGTCTTCCTTTAATTTCTAATAATTAAGGCATCAAGAGATAAACTCTACAACTCTCTTCTTCATACATATCCACCAAAACAAGCATCGTAGGTCTAAGAAAATCTTCACCAAAACTAGATGTACTTATGTAAAACTACATCAACACCTCCTCCCTTAAAATAATTGATACATAAAACCTACTATGAAATGATCAATTTTCTCCTCACCTTTAGAAAATACATTAAGAGCATGTTCAATAGATATATGGACATGTAGGGTCTCACAGTTGGTATCCCTAGGATGTTCCTCTCTGACATGTTGAAAATGCATAAGGGAAACAACCATTTATTGGAAGTATTTTAATCCACCCCCATAAAAAAGGATAATTGTATTGCGACCAACTTCTCTGATGTCTTTCCCTATACCAGCGAATAAGATTTCCAACTAAGAGAATTTGCTACCACCTTTACCTTCTCATGTTTATAGATAATCAAAAATTAATAATCCTAGAGAAACTATAGACATTTCCCTCTATCTCTAGTTAATATCCTTCTTAAAGAATATATACTTGTGGATATTTTGGTTAGAATAGATTATAAACCTCTCGGTCATCAGGTAGTGTCTGAACATATTTAGTACGAATACTATCTCTACCAACTCAATATCTTGTGTCACATAGTTCTTCTCATGTGGTCCCAAATGGAACGAACCATAAGAAATAACAACATTCTTATACATTTGAACAAAAACAATCATTTTACCAGATACATCAAAGAACACTATGTACTTGATACCCTCCTCTGGAAGTTACAAGATTAAAGTGTTTTTCAATATTATCCTCAACTACTAGATGTCCTACTAGAACATCTTGGTCCACATAAAAGGCTTACCCTTTCAGGTCAATTATGTTAAGGGAGGTAATATCTAGAATAAATTGGGTACAAATATTCATTAGTAGAATTCAAACCAACGAAAGTCCCATAATTGTATCATTATCTTGGGTGGATCCCAAGCTAACACCTCTTTGACCTTTTCTGGGTCCCCTACGACACTGTTTTCTAAGATAACATCTCCTAGAAAATGAAACTCATGAATCCATAACAATCACTTAGAAAGATTATGGTAAATATTGTTCCCTCAGAATATATCTATAATCATCCTGATGTATCTTGCATGATCATCCCTAGATACTTAGTGAATTAAGATATCATCGATGAATACTACTACAAATTGGTTTAATAAAGGCTGAAAGATCCATTTCATGAGTCCCATGAAAACTTATAGGAAATTCATCACACCAATAGACATCACCAAGTACTTATAGTGGTTGTATGGACATCTGAATGTTGTATTTGTTATATCCTCATCATGTAATCATTGCTGGTGATGGCCCGTTCTGAGGTCAATTTTTGAGGATCATCATAACCCTCTTATCTGGTCAAAGAGTTCATCAATCCTTGGTAGATGATAATTTTTCTTTATGGTCAACTGGTTTAGGTGATGGTAATCCATAGAAAACCGCATGCTCGTGTCTTCTTTATTGGAAAACAAAACATAGGCTTCCCTGGGTGAAACACTAGGTCTGACAAATCCCTTCCCTTGTACGTTCTCCAACTGCACCCACAACTCAAAATTCTCTTCAAGATAAATCTAATATATTGTTGTATATTTTGGTGTCATCATATGGTGTAGTTAAATGTATATATCTCTCTCTCGATGGGTGGGTAATCCAAACATGTCCTCAAGAAAGTGGTCCTCATACTCTATTACCAGTGCATGAAACTAAAGGCTCATAGCATCCACTACACCAAGGGTCATTATTGCAAACTGGTGCGCAATTGGCTTCAACCTCCTATTCTAGAATCATTCATGCTCTTCCTGGGATTCCTATTCAATCAAAAAGGAAAACCTTTCCCCATCACTACAGACACACCACATCCCCATCATAAAACATTCTATTTGGTCATGAACGATAGATAACTACTCCACACCTTAGATGAATTCATAAGGACTCATCACTACTACAATGAGATCCCATACAACCCAATTGTGTGCAATAATCAAATCACACTATCAGAAGATGTTTGTGATCACTAAGTCACCTCCAATTAAAGTCTCCAGGTGCAATGGTTGAGCCAAAATCTCATCTTGGATATCAGTGTCTTGAACCTTATAAATTGAAATGAAGTAATGAATTACACATGTGTCTATCAGTAATACATCTAAAGTATAAATGTACTAGATCATTCCTCTTATCATCCCCAGATCCCCAGGTTCATATGCCTCAACCACTTGTAGTTTTCTGGGCCCCTGTCTACCAACTCACTTAGATTGTTGGTGACCACATAATGGTGGTTCTGGTAACAAATCAAAAAACCTACCACATCCATATCCTCCCCCAAGACCATGACCACAACATCCACCCTATTGACCTACCTACACATACCACATCCTCCACCTATATGGCCTATAATGATCTCTCTATCAGCGGTATGGTGGGTTGAAAAATCCCCTGAGAGATGTCCCCTACCGTCATAACTGTAACAATACCTCTACTTAGGATGACATGATCAATCCTATGAGCCATGAATTGCAAATCCTTTATCCTGGAATTGCCTCATGAAATTTTACACATGTCCAGGTCATTGAGTCTGATGTCGGATGGTTGTTTCCAAGCAATCAGCTCTTGTGTGACCACTATTGGACGCAACTATCCATGTCTTCTTATCAAAGAAACTCTCAACCCCCAAAGCAATATCCTACAACACATCATATGTATGACTTCGTAGAGGTATCACATTGTCACAGATATCTCTACGTAGTCCTCGCTCGAATGTCAGATCCCAAAAGAGCATATCATGTTCCATATACATTATGTACCAAGATAGGATGGTGAACCTCAATGAATACTCATCCATAGTCATGTTTCATTTTTGAAGTTGTAGAAGCACATGGATGTGCATATTACTCAACATTGATTGAGAAAATTAAAATCTTGAATGGATTTTGAACATTGACCATAATAGAGTATCTTCATTGTATGACTGGTTCACTAACCCCAACCATTATTATACAGATCAATGGAGAAGGTTCGCTTCTAGGACCACCCTATGATCTGTCAGTGCCCTAATAAGATGGAATTCTCAGATCACCACCTCAAGCTAGTTCTCATCCGCATGTGGGTCAGTGTAACATACAAACCTATGGGGTCACTATTGCTGAAACTCATAAAGGGTTCTCATCCTGCACAACTCATCTACTAGTACTTCTAATACTATCTGCTGTTTGGAATATGGTGGTATTATTGGTGAAGTAACAACATGTAGAACCTCTTGAACATAACCCCGTATCAAATCCTCCTCACATATTGGATCTTAATCATGATCCTGATGATGAATCCTAGATGCAAAACATTATGGAGTCATCCTAAAATAAAAAATACATACCATGGTCAATGAGTATATCTGGATAGCTGACTCAAAAATCAATGTAAACCACAACCCATTTCTATATGATACATAAAATGAATATTTTCCCTTTAACCAATATCTATATGTACCTAATAAACAACTAGGTTATAAGAGACCTGGTGTATGGATATGATGGTTGTTGCACCAAAACCGATGTCCCTGGCCTCAGAACTGAACTCGAAACACTTAACATTATTTCCCCAAACAACTATCAGAGACTTCAGTACTATGGTAGATTCGACTACTATAATACCACTCTTTCATGAACCATCCTAATGAGGAACATGCTGTGACTACCCAAAGCACGCCTCCAATAGGCTAGCAGATGGCTACCAGAGCCAATTATGTATATCACCCACACTAGAGGCCCTAGTCTAAAGAACCTGTGCACTTGAACACATCTCCAAAACAATACAATACTGAAATGTAAGTCAAAAAATAATCTTATATGCATATATATAAAATCTCACCATCAGAGTATGAAAATATGTACTTGAAAAAAATGATCCCAATATAATCCGACCAAAAAAAGTACAAACAAGTCAAACTTGTAATGTTGGTGACACTACTACAAAATAATCATTTAACAACACTGGCCTTTATTATAGCTAGAAAAAATCGGTGATAAAGGTACCATTTATTAGTACTATAGCAAGCATTGATAAAGCATATATTTTATCAATACATTTTTATAGCGCAAATAAAATGCACCATTTATTAGTTAATTCTCTTACAACCTATAAAAGGAATCCTTTATCTATTAATTTTTTAGCGTTGATAATGTGTTCATTTATTAGCGATTTATATTTTGAACTGATAATGGAAACCCTTTATCATTGTTATATTTTTAGAACCCATATAAGAATCCTATATCAGTGATGATAAAATTACGAATAAAATGAAATAATTAAATAAATAATAAATAAAATGATTTTATTAAAAAAATATTTAAAATAAAAGGAATTAAATAATTATTCTTAAAAAATAATTAATTTATTATACTATATATAAATTATAAATAGTATATAATAAAAATATAGATATATGTAAAATAAAAATAAAATAAAAAATTTTCAAAAAATTAAACTGAGAAAAATATTAAAGATTTTATTATTAAAATAAATGTCGATAATGTCAATAAGTAGTATATATTTTTTATATAGATATGTATGAATGTAATATAAATATGATTTATATAATGATAAGTATTATTTATTCTTTACATTAAATAGTAATATATTTAACGAATAATGGATTATAATTAAAAATTAATATGAATTAAAAAATATGAATAATTTCTTCGAGTAATGGACATGATTGAATGTAATTTTATTATTAAAATTTAACAAATATCACATGTATTAAATTGATTTCACATATATGTAATTAATTCATTTTTTTATAGATATGCCCAAACACAAATATATTTTTTGAAATTTACTCAATTTATATTATTTATTATATATATATATTATTATTACTATGTTTTAATATTTTCAGTATGCATTCATCATTATTTCAATTTATATCAATTTTTAATGATTTAAATTAATTATAATTATCCAAATTTTCATTATTATAATCATTTCTAATTAATCAATTTAACTCATATTTAACATGCATGCACTTAATATTAAATATTCATTAATAATGTTAAAAATACATTTTTTAAAAATATTTATAAATAAATATATTTATAAATTTATGTTTAATATTTTTATATATTTATAATTATAAATAAGAAAATAATATTTTTCTAAAAATTATTTATATAATTATTAATAGATAATTATAAAATTATAATAAATTTAATTAAATAATGAATATATTTACTATATATATATATAATTATATATATATATATTTATAAATGTTGTTTTTAAAAAAGAATTTATGAAATTATAAATAAATAACTACAAACTCATAGAATTATAAAATAATTTTTTAAAAAGGTGTTATTAGTGTTGATTAACGCTTTTTAGCATTAATAAAATAGAGATTTGTTAGCGCTAAAAAATAATTGATAAAATCAATCTTTATCAGCAATAAAACGTTTGTACAACTATATATATATATATATATATGAGTGTTAAAATTGATGATAAGGATTCATTTTATCAGCGCTTATTTACTTAGTATTGAAAAAATGTAACATTATCAGTGATTTTTTAGGAAGGGTTGATAAAATTATCTCGATCAATTGTATGAACCCTAAACATCTTACAAAGGTTTGTTCTATCCAAATATCTTTGAAGAAGCAACCTTTTCTGGTGCTCCTCATTGTTGAATCAAAGCTCGAATATAAGAAAAAATCAAGGATCCAACTATTCAAAGGCTCGAGCAATTTAAATGTGTAAAAAACATATACATGAATAAATTCCATGTTTTTTGATATATCTAATTTCCCTCAATTATAAATTGAACTTTCTCATTCCACATCCATGTATCCCAACAATTCCAGTCACACTATCCTATAATAAAAACACCAAGAATTCATTATTTTTATATATATTGAAGTATCATCATATCTGATAGAATTGGGTTATCCTTGGCACCACATTGGTATAATTAGATTTGAAATATATCAATTCCAATGCTAGACCATATCGCTATGAAGTATAAAAGCCTCCCAATACCTAAATTCCATGGCATCTTACTCTTTGTAATCATCACCTTTTAAAAAATTCATCCATATTGTGGTTGGTGTCATCATTGGTTTGGAGTATTCCACTAAAAATCACATAGGAACCGTTTTTTTATATTTTTATTACTAAATAAATGTTCAATGATTTCCTTGATTCACCTATAAACCAAGGAAACTATTTTACCAATCATAGAAATCTCAATATTGTCCCTCATATTGTCCAAAACAATTCCATTATGTCTTTTCCAATACTCAAAAATTATGTCATTAATATATATGAGTACCAAAATCCTTTGACCATTCTCCTTCTTGATCTAGAGGTTGTGATCAACTCTTGCTTGCTAAAAAAATCTTTCATAGGTATTGATCCAACATTTAATATCAGGTCTATAGTGATTTCTTTATCTAATAAAAATAATTCTTTTACTAGAATGGATTTCTATCATTTAAATCCATAATAAACCCATCCATGTATACTACCCCCATAATATCTCCATTTAGGAACATAGATTTGAAATCCATTTGGTATACTTGTAACTACATTTTCACTGAAATAGCCAAAAAAATAAATTAAATTCAAACTAGGGTATGTGAGTAAATTTATTATAAATATAAATTCATTTTACCTCATTGTTACCCTTTCACTCTATCCATTATTTATTTTGTTCCACTATTCCATAGTAAAATAGTCTATTATTCAACACACACATGGTTATGATAACATTTCTATCTTCATTCTTGTGAACAATTTCCATGTAATATTTTTTTATTAAAATCTATCACCTTCTGAATAGATTTGATCCAATTTTCATCCTTGTTAGTCTCTATAAATGATTTAGGGATTAAATGGAAAAAATGTGGTTTTTTGTAGAGTCGTAATCCTTTGAGTTTTCACCAAAGCATTCCGATCACCAATGACATTTAATTCATTAATTTCATCCTTGTTATATTTATTACAATTTATAAAAATATTGCAATAATTTATATGATAACCCACTAATTAAAAAAACTTAAAAACCACTCCATTTCATTCATAACACATCTAATAAACACTATTTATGTTTTACATTAATAAATATAAAAATAAAATAGTCTTTAACATTGCCTTTTGGTTCCACCATTAGGAATCTCTAATTACAATCGATGTAATTATTAATGTTGGGAGGCATTTCCCTTTTTCAGAGCACAATGGATTACGACTATCATCCTCGTTAGTTTCACTTCCCTAATAGTTATTACTGAAAAGTTTCACTTGAGACTCATCCCCCATCTATTTTATGTTTCTTGTACTACTTTGAGCTATGGTTATAATATGGATGACTACTATATTGAAAATCTCAAGAAACATAGGTGCATTTCCACAAGTTATGGAGGATGAGTTCCAAATACAAAATGTAATTCTAAGATTTTGGAATATGAGTTGATGAGGAAGAAAATTTTCTATAACATTCACCTTTTAAATGAACTAATGTATAGTTTCATATTTTTGTTTATTTTTTTTATTAAAAATAATATAATAATTCTTTTCATGTTTAAGTTTATTTTTTGTTTGTGTTGGTGTGGTTTGTTCAAATTTTTTCGTGCTTGCTTGGGATTGGACTTTGTGCCTGCAATTGAGATATTGAAAACAAAGAAATGCAACTATAATTCATACAACCATTAGGAAAAGGTGGATTCATACTAATATAATTAATTTTTCCTTCATTTTATCTACTATTTTTATGTTAATTTCGTTATCATTTGTATCTAATACATATTTAGTTTCTTCCTAGATCTTTGGGAAGTCATAATATTTTATCAACCATCTCCAACAAGACATAAAAGAGATAAAATGATTCTTTCTCCCAATGTTACCATATTTTCCATTTTCATTTCCATTATTTGTCTAATTACCAACACTATATATAGATTTGATGTTATTATCTAAAAAACATTTTGTGATGTTTAAATTCAGAATACCAGAGGAATATAATGTTCCCATTGTGGCAAATTCATGTGATATAATGTGCACGTGAGCTTCCTTTTCACTTCTGACTGTCTACAATGAGAAATGTTTTTCGTCTATGTGATTTGGAATGTGTAGGAATTAGATGCACCTCAATTTGATGCATGGTGTTCCTACTATTACTCAATGTGTTCCTTATCAGTTTAAAAATGACAGCTTAGTTCAAAAAATACCACTGATTGAAAATAAAAAAAAACAAAGTCATATTTTCTTAATAATTATGTACATCTATTAATAAGTAATTTTTGACATGTATTAATCATTATCATGTCAAAACAATTCACAAAGTAATCAGTTTAGGATAAATTATTTTTTCCAATTTAAAATGACATTTTAGTAAAAAAAAAGTGAGCTACTCAAAACATATTAAACACATATATATTGTTTTTATACTTAAGGAAAATGATCTATAAGTCATTTTAGACATATAGTAATCATCCTTAACTCATTATGACATACAGTTTGACCATTATGACCCATGTGCATATGTCTATTTAAAATGTACATCAATTTTAGTAAAAGGAAAACTGACCAACTCAAAACTGAGAAGAAATTTTAATATTGTTTTAATAAATTATATAAATGATCCATAAGTCATTTTTGATATTCAAGAATCTGAATCCCTTCAATACAATACACGATGTGCCCGTTATATCTTAATGTGTTAGTTATTAGTTTAAAATCAATAATTTAGTTCAAAAAATGAAACTCACTAAAAATCAATCAAACAAAGTCATATTTTCTTGATAATTTATGAAATTTATTTATAATTAAATTGTGACATATAGTAATCAATATCATATCAAGTCAATACATTATGTGATCAGCATGAGTCAAAGTGTGTGTTTCCAAGTTAGAAGGACATTTTATTAAATAATACAAGTGACATACCCAATCTAAGTAAACACAATCAGATTATTTTGATAGTTTATGAAAATGACCCATAAGTCATTATAGATTATTATTAATTATCAACACCTCAATCTGACACATGGTGGGACCGATATGACTCCAAGTGCATCTTTCTATTTAAAATTGACATCAATTTTATTAAAAAGGAATATAGACCAACTCAAAACCAAGAAAATAAATTCATATTGTATGGATACTTGATCCATATGTCAGTTTTGACATGTATGAATAATCTAAACCACAATCCAACATATGATATAACTATTGTGACACCAAATGCATGTATTTATTTAATATTGATATCAATATTATTAAAAAGGATAACTTACCTACCCAAAACCATGAAAACATGTTTATATTGTTTTGATACTTTAGTAAATAATCTATAGGGAATTTTTGACACATAAGAATTAAACACACCTCAATCTGATGATGGTGTTACTGGAATAAATCTACGTGAATCATAGTAAAAAGAAAAACTGACCTACTCAAAATTGAGAAAACAAATTCAATTTTTTTTTAATTTAAGAAAAATATCTGTTAGTCAATTTTTATGAGTAAGAATTATATGAACCTTAATCCAATTCATGATGTTCCTGGAATGAATTAATTTGTATGTTACCAGTTTAAAAATAATAGGTGTGTTAAAAAAATTGCACTCACTCAAAACTGAGGAAATTCGCTCTAATTTTCTTAATAATTTAAATAATTGATTCATATTTCCTTTTGATGTGCATGAATCAGTCTCACATATAGACAATACACGATGTGATTGGTATGAGTCAAAGTATGTGTTTTTTATTTAAAATGAACTTTTAGTGAAAAATACATGTGCCAAATTAAAAACCCAACAAACACATTCAAATTGTTGGGATACATTATTAAAATGATCTATAAGTCATTTTGGATGTGTAGAAATTATCCTCATCTCAATATTAATCATGGTGTGGCCAATATGAAACCTTGTGTATATTTTTTATTTAAAATTGACATAAATTTTAGTAAAAAGGAAAACTATCCTACTCAATACCAAGAAAAAGCTTTCAGATTGATTTGATACTTTAAGAAAATGAACCACAATTCATTTTTTAATTGTAGGAAGTAACTTCAGCTCAATCTGATATATGATGTGTCTAGTATGACTCAATGTGTCTTTTATCGGTTTAAAATCGACAATTTAGTTCAGAAAAATTCACCATTTAATAAAAAAGAAAACACACATGGATTTTCTAGATAATTTATGAAATTGATTCACATGTAATTTTTGAAAACTATGAATTAGTATCACATCAAAATGATACATTATGTGATCGGTAGGAGACAAAGTGAATGTTTGTAGTTTAAATTGAGATTTTATTAAAAAAGACATGCGACATACTTAAAAATGAGTAAATGCATTCATATTGTTTTGATACATTATGAAAATGATCTATAAGTTATTTCAGAAATGTAATAATCAGCCTCACCTCAATCTAGCACATGGTATGACCGATATGACTCCAAGTGCATATTTTTATTTCAAATTGATTTCAATATTAGTAAAATTGACACCTGACCTACTCAAAAACATGAAAACTAATATAAATCATTTTATTATTTTAATAAAATTACTTATATGTCATCTATGATGAGTAGAAATCATATTCACATCAATCTGATACATGATGTCCCCCGTATAACTAATTGTGTCAATTAACATTTTAAAATCGACACTTTAGTCCAATAATTATCACTCACTAAAAACTAATAAAAATAAACTTATTTTAATGATAAATTATGATTTTGATTAATATTTAATTTTTTAGGTGTAGGAATTAGTCTCACAGTAAACCTATACACGATGAGATCTGTATGAGTCAAAGTGTGTGTTACTTGTTTAAAATTACATTTTACTAAAAAAGAAAAGTGCCAAACTAAAAAACCGAGTAAATGAATCTGGATTGCATTAATACTTTAAGAAAATTATATATAAGACATTTGGGATGTGTATTAATTAGCCTCACCTCAATTCATTGTACGGTATGACTGACATGACTCAAAGTGCATCTTTTTATATAAAATTGGCATAAATTTTAGTAAAAATGGAAAATGGCATACTTAAAACCGATAAAACGAATTCGTACTGTATTTAAACATTAAGAAAATGATCCATAAGTCATTAGTGATGTATAGGAATGAACCTCACATTAATTGGATACACTATCTGTTCAATATTACTCATGGTGTCCATTATTAGTTTAAAATTCAAATTTTTGTTCAAAAAGTGTCACTCACAAAAAACAATGAAAACATGCATGGATTATCTTTTTAATGTATTAAAGTGATTAATAAGTCATTTGTGACATGTAATAATTTTTATCACATCAAACCAACACACAATATGAATGGTATGACTAAATAGTGTGTTTCCAGTTTAAAAATTATATTTCTGTAAAAGAAAGCGACATACTCAAAACTGATAAAACACATCTTGATTTTTTTGATACAATATTAAAATTATCCAAAAATTTATTTGATACATGTAGTAATAATCCATAGAACAATTTGTTGTACAATGTAACTGGTGTGAATCGTGGTGCGTCTTTTCCATATATGTGTCATTTTTAGTATAAAACGTGCATCACATCACCAAAACTGAGAAAATGGGCCTAGATTTTTTTTCTCATCATTATAAGTTATATTAAATAATTAATTTTATTATCATTTTTAAATTATACTTATTTATTTAATTTTCACATATATATTGCTTGAATAAGAACAAGAATTGTTGTGAAGTGCAAGAATCAACCACAATTCAATCTGATAGACTATGTTCCTTGTAATACTCAAAGTTTAGTTTAAAATTAACACCTCCTATTAATTATTTTATTTCTTTAAGTACTAACATAAGAATTTATTTCTTGAAAAAGTTATTTTTTGGATCGATTAGGTGTTAGGATCAAAATATAAAAGAAGAATTTTGTTTTTGAATGTATGTAGCAATTTGTGCATATATAATTGCATAAAACTAGGTTTGAAATATCTATAATATTGAGTTTTTTTATAGAGTTTAGGTTGTAAATTTTATTTCATTTAAATTATATATTCTTAATTAATTTTTCTGATTTTTATGTGTTTTTGGTGTGGTGGTGTGTTGTTACTGCACATTGTAGTATGCCCCTTTATCAGTACTTCTAAAAGGACTGATAAATGATTCATTTATCAGTGCTGTTATAAGAACTGAAAAAATGTCCATTAATCATTGGTTAAAAAAGAACTGATAATTTTATTTATTTATTACCACTTCTATATAAACTGATAGAAGACTATGGTTTTTAAAATCACCCCAATCATTTTCACTTCTCTAGCACTGATAAAGGTGATTTCTAGGGATGATAAATTCCAATTTTATAATTGTTTTAGGATGAATATCAATGAAACTATTGAAACACATCATGGAATTTCAAGGTCACTAATCTCTACCAATTCCTCGTCCCTTTAGGACACCATAAAAAGGTTGATCCACTGCATAAGACGCAACATGTGTGGGAAAATCCCATGCATGGGTGAGTATAATAATACACAATAGAAAAACCTGAAATAACTAAGCATATATTATCAAAAAAACATTCATCTCATCACAGGTATATGTCAGCAGAACATATAATAAAATTATCTAGATATACTTTATGTTGAAACCCAGTCTCAAGGTATGATCGTAAACGTATTTTCAGTATAGAATTACAACTTTAAGGTTCCATATATCACTTATTTGGGATAAAACACTCCACAAGTGATAAAGAACTTATGAAATTCATCTAATATGTCATTATCATAGGTTATAACCATAATAAGTACATGTTGTAAGTCTAAAGAGAATAATAAATTGAAAGGGAATCAATCCTAGAGCCAGGGGTTATACAGACAACCCAATCCATATTAGCTCGCTTGGTAGGGGATCAATGCCCACATAGTGTTGGTCCAAATAATACCAAGAACCCCACCTAGAGAAATGATGATGATATAGGATCTCAAATAGGGCCTCATAATTTGATTCCACAACTCTATCAAATAATAAATTTCCTTAGATGGGATCATCATCCTTTGCATTGGTTGCAAATCCATACTAAACCCTCAGTGAAAGGACCTAGGGAACAAACCCTAACGAAATATGTCAAAGATGAAGAGGACACATGATAAAATCCTTATTTAAAGGAGTACATGGGACGTACTGGTTTTACATGGAGTGTCCCTTCATCACCAAATCCTACACATGTATCACATCCTGTTACGAAGTCTGTTTATGAGAATACGGTATGCATGATTCTATGAAATCCTGATCATGTCATTGTCCCTTATTAAATTTTTATTCCTATGTAAATGGAATGTCAATTCCAATTTACTCATAGCCATGTTTTTTTACCCTCTAAGGTACACATAGATCTTCCAGGTATATGTAATAGGTTATTGACATTTGTCACAAGTCGTGTTATATTTATATCATGCATGGAAACCCTAGAGTTGTAGCTAATTCTCCACATTGTGTGTATTCATAGATTACATGCTATGTATGTCAAGTATTTCCACAACACATAGAGCACTTAATGAATCATATTCTCCTCCTAATGCCTATAATCTGATCACACAATATGCCAAAAATCACAGATCTGGTCCAACTGATCCTCTCCATAGCCACAAAATGAAATTTAGCCATCTGATTCACACAGGAATCAGACATCATTGGTCCTCTTCATCATTACACACCTAACCAAGAAGATCTAATCTCGATCCATCATTAACATTGTTTTATCTTGAACCCATCAACAATCCTAAACCATATCTATAATGAAAATATATTATGTTTAGAAATATTTATATAATGATTGTTTCTCTGGAATTTCATCGAACCACTATAAAAACAAACATCGGTGATAAAAAAATAAAATACGGTGGGAGAAAATCATAATAAATTCAAGGATGAACGAACCCTAGCCATGTTGGGTTTGGACACAATCCATTTCTATTAAAATGATCAATGAATATCCATTATAAAATAAACAATTTCTTCTAATAATCCTACAAAATAAGGCCACCCCCATAATGTGATTAAACCATAAATCAATTTGTTGGTCGATTGATTAACATTCATCGTAGGATAAGAAAGCATAGATAAATACACATAATAAAAACATCATTCCTTAAGGTTGATATATCACTGATGAATAATGAAACAATTTCATTTCAATTGGTGAGATAATTGAATTTCATTACATACTGATCATGAATTCATGATCTGGTTATTTTTTGCATGAGAACGATCCTCCAACGCTCTCTCCAAGGGCTCTAGGGTTAGTGAATAACCTTGAAATTTCATCATTAAAATATATTTATTTGAAAAATAAATTCATGGTGTTTTAATTAAATTAATTATTTTATATAGAAATTCTACCATGCCAATGCCCAACCCAAACGTCTATTGCGCTCTAAGGTAATGTTCCACCCAAGGTAAAACCCAAGAATTAAAATCAATGATAGCCTCATATTTTATATATGATACTAAATATAAGAGTTATAATATCTACTTAGGAAAACTTTTCACACATTATATTTAATATATTCCAAAAATTAATTCTGGGCAAACTGACCCTTATAATTTCACACCATCTCAGCACATAACTCAAAAAATAACCCATATAATATTCCAAAGGAATACTTGAAAAAATGAATGTCCTTGCAACAAAACATGGATAATAAATATCATTATATGGTATTTATTATATTATTATAATTATATAATGATAAAATATTACTTACCTCTTTTCCATTATGATTTTTGAAAAATTGAAACATTACTCATGCATACGTATGATTGACCGTCTCCAAATTTGGAAGATACTTTATTTATCAAAACCCCCTTTAATGATTTGTATTAAAAGTAAATGTGATATATAAATATGATAATTATTTCCTGATAATTACTATATATATGATGAAACTATATAATATTTTAATGAATTGGAACATTCATGAAAATTATTGAATGAGAAAAAAGGCAATTAACACCCAAAATAATGAAAATAATAAATAAATATTAATGAACAGAAAAAAAAAGATATTATAAAATAAGAATATGTGATATTATAAATTTTAATAATGTTATATTATAACATAATCAAATATTTAGAAGCACTATACAAGAGGCTGAATTATGTTTAACAAAAAGGATGCATGAGTTAAGGGATTTATTAACTCAATTTTCATTCATTCAGTTAAACTTCAACTTCATTGATTATATATTTAAAAGATTTTGTATGTAATTGCTTTTAACTATTTTATTTTATATAAAAAAATTTCTGTGTATTTACATTTGATACACATAATCAATTCATTAATTAATCCCCCTTCAATGATATGATATTTGTAATGGACTTCGTATCAATTTCCCTTTATTGGGGCATATTGTAATGTTTCGAAATTTTTTTTATATGGTGTATATAATGACCTTTTGAAAGGTAATATCATGATTCCATAATAATTCATTATATTTTTTGTTTTAAATTTGAATTATTTCAACCAAGGTGTTTTGACTCAAAAATTACCATGTGGTGATGAATTTCATAAATCAATCTCATTTCATTGGGTTATATTAATTCTTCATTATCTTTGAAATTTTAATATGATTTATATAAATAAATAATTATATATATACATTTTATTTCCACTTGTTTTATATGTATTTTAAATTTTTACACATAATATATTCATTGATTAATTCTCACTTCATCATTATGATCATTGAAATGGATTTCTTCTCAATTTATATATCATTGTGATATATTTGTTAATATGAATCTATTCAATTTTATATGGTGTATATAATCACCATTTTATTTATTTAACATGAAAAAATGTTTATTCATGATTGTATTGTCAAAAACTATATTCCTGATGAATTTATGGTCACCTATTATTTCTTTTTTTATTATTATCTTTCTCTTGAGACAATTACAATCTAGTGATCATTTTTCATTGGACATTACATTTATCTTAAATATAATTTTTATTTTAATCATGGATAATAGTATTTACTAAAAATTATACCATTAATATATATGATATTTAATTTATAATAAATTTTATAATCTTCATAAATATTGATATGTCCATATTATTTAATCCATGCAGATATGTGATGACAAGGCACATTATTCATAAATTAAATCAATTATTTGATATATGAGGAATATTTTGGACATGTAGTGATATGTGGGGACCAAAATTATATATCCCTTAATTTCATCAGTAGTATCATGAGTCAAATCAGTAACCTAGAATTAAACAAGTTTCTACTTTCAAACATTCTTGTGAATGGTCTTGACGGTGGAAGCATCATGATTCTGGAGATCACGACATTCAATAATTAAGCATTTCCTTAATAGAAAATTTAGTTATTATTATTATCCATTACATTTTCATTATGATATTATCTCTATATTCATTTACATCGAAAATATTTTTTAAATTTAATGTCTTTTTAGTTATTTAAAATTCCATATTGATAAAACATATGGATAATATCACGAGTTTATAAGTTTAAGGTTATTAAAAAGTTAAAATTCCTAAACACCCATTGTTAGATTTCATGTGATGGGAGTACATCATTATTAAGGATATTTTGGAAAGAATATTTGAAAATACATCCCATTAGATTAATATATGTTTTATTGAAAAATTATTTTCAGAATAATGTCTTTATATTTTATAGACATATTTTTAGAGGTATTGATAACCTTTAGTTTTGATATTATCATTAGTGTTTAAAAAAATCAAATACAATTATTTGAAATCATGAAAAAATATGTTTTATTGAAAACTGTAGAAAAAGGTTATTCAATGACCAGTTTTGTTTCAAATATTTTAGTCATATTTTATTGGGACCATTATAGGAATTATATTAATATAGTTTTTGATAAAGGACAACCTGTATACTGGATGACAACCCATCGTGTCCGATAAGGCCGTGGGGCTTGAATCCACAACCAAAGTATGACATGTTTTTAACAACTAGCACTTAACTACATGATATCCTTGTTAATATTTCAATAGTTAAATGACAGGAAACCGATTGAAGTTCGGGATGAAGCTATGTCTGTGAACACGGAATTAATGTCTGAGGTCCCGGATGATGGTGGCGGTCCCTGGATACAGGCAAAGACTGGGAAAAGGGGGAGACAACCAAGTAAAACGGGTGCTCCAGCATCTATTCATAGTATGAACACTCGATCTCGAGTGCGCTGTTGAATTTTTTTCTGTTTCTGCTTTGCTGTTTTGATCCTCCTTTATCTCTACTGTATGACTTTTTTATTTAATAATAGAGGATTGCGCCTCAACCTTTTAAAAAAAAATGTAATAACAATATTGGTTTTGGAAAATAGTTTGAAATAGAAAAAATGATTTTCACCCTTTTATTGATATTATGACCAGTTAAAAGTAAATTTTATTGATTCATGTATAAAAATTTAATTTTATTCATTTTATGGAGTAAACTATGAAATCACCATTAATGTTTATGGTGAACTACTGCCTCACGAACTGATGTCATTCATTTTTCCATTAACACCTATACGATTGGGTATGATGATGGATATAAAGTATATATATGATATTCATAAATTAATTATACATTTTGTTTAATTATATCAAATATACAGTTTTTTACAATCCATTGCATAGAGGATATGATAACGTCACTCATGTGTTTGATGGGCTACCACCTCACGAAGTGATGTGATTAATTTTTTAGTAATGCTTTACAGAAGAGGTAATAAGGTTAAAGTTAATGAATATATGTCATTTTAAGGAAGTAATTATTATATTCATGATATATTTATCATTACGAAAAGATAATATATTTCATTTTCATTCATAACTTTTAACTCACTGAAAGATGATAAGGTCGTTCGTGTACATGTGAACTACCACATTAATGAAGTGATGAGACTTTCATTTAATAACCATAACACATGGATGATAAATATAATTATACTTAATTTATTAATTTATGATAATTATACAAATATAGAATATTACATACCTCATTTCCATAATTATTGTCAAAAAATGGAAATTTTACTCTTGCATATGTCTTACACATCATCTCCATGATCGTAACAAACATAATTTCTAAAAACTATACTTCATGATTGGTATTAAAAGTATAATTGATGTATAGATATTATAATTATTTCATGATTATTATTTTGGAAATGATGAAAATATATAATATTCACAATAATTGAAACCTTCATAAAATTACTGAATGATAAAATAAGGCAATTTACACTCGAAACAATGAAAATAATGAAAGATTATTATTGATTGGGTGATAATATGTTATAAAAGGATCATAAATGATACTATAAATTCTAATATACTTCTATTACAAGTTAATAACATACTTAAAACATATATATAGGAGGTTAAGTCATATTCAACAAAAAAGAAGCATGAGGTAATTGATTTCATAACCCAAATTCCATTAATTGGTTTAAATATATACTTAATTGATTATGTGATTATGGGATTATGTGTGTAAATAAATTTTATTATTTTATGTTTTATTTAAAAAATTTATGTGTATTTACATCAGATACTTATAATCAATTTATTTATCAATCCCCACAACAATGATATTGTCCTTGCAAGGGACTTTGCCGAAATTTCCCATCATTGATCTATATTATAATGTTATGAAAATAATTTATTTTATATAATGTATATATTTTTGATTTTAAATGTAACAACAAGATTATTTAAAAATTTATTTTAATTTTAAATTTGAATTTATTCATCCATGGTGATTTTACATATAAATTACCCAATGGGGATGAACTTTATAACTCAATTTCTTTTTATTTGGTTTTATTACTTATTCATTGTCATTGAAATTATATGATTATGTGTGTAAATAATTTTTACTATATTATGTTTTATTTCCACATGTTTTATATGGATTTACATTTTATACATATAATTAATTCATTTATTAATTCTCACTTAAACATCATGATAATTGAAATGGATTGTATCTCAGTTTCCATTTCATTAAGGAATATTTTTTAATATGGACCTATTCAAAATCATATTGTGTATATACTACCCCCTTTTATTTATATAAAATGAATTCCAATTTATTCATGATTTTATTATAAAAAACTATTTTCCTGAGGAATTGACGGTTAACACTCATTTCTTGAATATTTTTTTTAATTGTTGTCTTTCTCTTAAGAAAATAAATTTCATGAGATCATTTTTCATTGGAAATTACCTTTATCATAAATATACATATTATTTATTTCATGAATAATATTATTTTGTAAACAATATTCCTTTCTTACATACAATGTTTACTTTGAATGTTATTTGATTATCTTTGGAAATGATGATAAATCCATATTCTTTATTCCATATTGATATTTTGTGATAAAGAACATTATTAATGAATGAAATTAATTATTATATATATATGTTATGATTTTTAAATGGAGTGATGAGTGGGGCCCAAAATTATATAACCTCTTGATTCATCTGTAGCCTAATGAGGAAAATCAATAACATATAATTATGTAGGTTTCAGCTTATAGCTTTAAACCGTCTTATGAAAGGTCATGATGGGAGAGGTATCATGAGGTATAATAATTAAGCCTTTACATCATCAAGAATTCAATTATTAGTTTTATCCATGATATTTTGTCTATGATATTTTCTTATAATTCATTTTATTTCATTGATTGATTAAATTTAATGTGTTTTAAGAAATCTAACATTCTTTACTTATTATGCATTATCTAATAATGATAGTGAAATTATTTAAATGGAAAGTGTGTTCAATTATTTACATTTCCATGTCATTTATTCCTATTGATTCATGATTTTTTTACTATACTTAACCCTTATTGATAATTTGAGATCACCCTTATTTTGTTTCCTTCTATAGGAATCCATGAAGTGTACTATGAATTATATATAAGTATATTATTATGGAAATAATGGTATTATAAAAATATCATGTTATAATTTTTGTTTTCAAATAAAATGAAATACTCAAGTATGTATCTAGTGTACCAAGACTTCTAAACAATTCATTCCATTGGGGTTCAATTACTTATATCTTATTCCTATGTAATAATAAGACACTCACTCTGGGATATTGGGGTTGGGGTTGCTACACTATAAACTGAAAGTAACTCTATACTCCCCTAGAAGAATCATAGAATGAATTTTATCATCATTATATATGGTTACACTAGTATTATTGTGACAGAAATAAATTTTTTTATCAATGAGATAAATTCCCATTTTCCACTAAAAATCATCCTCAAAGTTAATTCTATTTTGAATGAAAACCTTCATGAAATTTTGTTCATGAAACTCTTTCTAAAATATCCTCCGCATAACCGCTTCATAAACCATATACCTCATAAACTGTCTCCCATCATGAAATATATTCATTTTAAAAATATCTAAATTTGTAAAGAATCTAAAATTATAAACCACATTCAATCATGAATTGCTTTATTCATGAATTCATGTCTCCCAAATAATTGTTTCTCATAATTCCCTGAGTGACTCCCCATAAATAATATCGCTCTATTTTTTCATCACTGCCTCATGTATTATATAGGGACTATTATATAGACAATTTTCCTCCAAAAATACTCTACAAATGATTTACTATTTCTCCCTTCATGTAAACCGCAATGAATAAAATTCCATTCACAACCCTTATGAATCATCTCCGTTCACAGTTGAAGAATCCACCACATGAAACATTTAAGAAACCACATACTTTATGAAAACTATTATTTCAAGATAATAACTATGAGATTTAGAATTTCCCATAATCGAAATTTTTTTCCATAGAAAAATTTTAGTCATCAAAATAATTAGTTTTCTTTTTATAGAGCCTCCTTTTTTAGTTCTAAAACCACTTCAATCATATCACTATAAACAATATCATCTATGTGATTAGTTCATGGTCACATATCCAATTTATGAACTCGAATCAATGTATCTTCTACATGGTCACATAAGTGATATGAGAAAATTAATCCTTTTTTAAAAACCACTACATTATACAAACCATACATCAAATAAATTCAATTATTTATTGAAATTCCATTATTATGTTTCTTTTTCGAAACATTATATCCCACTAAAAATACTTCTAATACCACTAATTAATAAATATTTTAAGGTAATAACTATCCTCGAATATTATCAAATTACATTTTAAATAAAAGAACAACCCTATTTTTAAACAAACACAACCAAAATCTCTACATTATTCTCTTGATGGATTTTTTACAATAATCTACTACAATAAGATTGTTGATCTCAATACAAAACTCCTATCCATTTTTCTATAAACTCAATTGACCTTTGAGTAAATATCAACATGATAAATAATAGTAACATAAATGGTCATTTAATGAGTATCTTAATTTATCTCTCAAACTTAACTTCACATGTATCCTCCATCGTGATCTACCTTCATGATATTTAATCTATAATAGAATAGATTCAACTTCATCAACATTTTTATTATGTTCAATACTACCCATGAGACTTTTTTATCATGATATAACTTTTAATTTATATAACCTCTATAAATTTTAATAATTCCTTTAGAGGAATTGAGAAATATTCCCTATTTTAAGAAAAATATCTCCCCTTTCTAATACACCGAGAGGTCACTCTTTCTTGTGCTTTAAAAGGAAAAACATAATAAAAAATAAATTGGTAAATCCTTTCAACACCATGGGGAGTGGGGGTATCACATACAAAAAATTTAAGAATGGGGTTCAATTTTACTCCACATGTCAGTTTTTCCTCTCAAAATCTTCCTTATGTAATGATTTTTCCATAATATCTGCAACACGAAGTCCTATAGGCACATACTCTAATGAAACCAACTCATGATCAAATTTTTTTCATTTAATATGTGTTACATTATTTCAGTGTTTTCATCCAGATACGATGGATATGATTTTTTATATGATTAATTTATCACGAATTATTACAATGGATTCTAATAGGGGAATCCACTTCAACTCCCATATCCACAAGATGATGCTTTTTCCAAAATAGTTATGTGTAATATTGAGTAGAAACAATAAATTAAACTATTGTAGTTCTCAATAAAATGAAATAATATTTATTAATTAGAAAATAAATACAAAACCCACGAATATATAATTCAATTCCTGAGGATTCCAATAAATACTTTTCTGAACAAGCACAACTTGTAACGCCATATCCAATTATCTCATTTTATATTGCAGCATTGTAATGAATTAAAAAATAAATCATTCCTTTTACATATCATGGTATTATTATCACCATAATCATGTGGATTTCATTATGATTAATTTGGTTTGCCATATCCAAACAACTAAAAAACACAATATCATGTGGTATCACTATTAATTATAATATTCTCCCAATGATCAACTTGTTTTTTGTGAAATTAGAAAATTTTCCATTTTCATCCCATGATAATATCATCTGAGTAGTACCTAGTGTTATTATAAAATTTTAATACAAAATTAAAAATTTATTATAACATATTTATAAAATTTATACTGTGATATTAATGTCCCATTATATCATTTTATATTATGAAATCAACAGAAAAACATCAACTCTCCAATAATCAATATTTTGAACTTACAACTCTTTTCTTCTAAGACATTCATGAATCACACATTATTAGATTGGAAAAATATTATTTCACACAAATAAAATAGAAAAATAATCATTTAATAACTCACTTTCATGGTGTAAAGATTTTTATCAAATACACTATTTTGGTAATTTAGCTTCATCAAGTATTGATCTAGTCTCTAATGTTACACTCTTGGTGCCAGCATTAGGCTATACAAAAATTATTCAAATAGAAAACATTTTTCACATATTCATGGACACGAAAATAATATTTCTATAAAATATACTTCCCTTACTCTAGTAATCCCTTTATAAATAATGATTTTACATCCATATGAAAAACCTTAAATTCAATTTTCACTGTTATGTCTAGTGTTTCAAACCAAGAAATCTTGAGAGTGGTGGGGTCAACGAGGGTGTGAATTTTTTCATTTTTGTTTTTTGAATGTTGTTTCCATATATGTAGGATATTGTAAAAACTATTTAATTCAGACACAAAAAATACTTTAATCAATAATTATGAAATAAAAAACACACGCATTGATTTTACATTGTTCACCTCTACGAGCTAGTCCTAAGAGAATACATGTAGTGTTTTTTCTGTATACCATAATCCATATATATTCACATATTTAGGGGATATAGTACTAAATTATTAGTTGTATCATTATAATCTAACAAGATAATTTTTTTTACTAGAAATATTATTCATGATTACTTTATTTTGATTAAGTAAATTTTTTTAGGGTTCACTAAATAATTTTTCTCAGGGGAATTCACATAGATATGGTTAATTAAAGTACTTTCATGAAAAAACCCATCCCAAATAATACTCAATCTAGTGAATTTAAGGCAAATATCTTTCATCAGTTGATTTCTCCCAACTAGACCTCATAAAACAACCTTTTCTGTTCCATGTTGAAGAAACTATGTTCTTTTAACTGTATTCACTCAAACCTATTTAATAAACTTACTCCACATAACCTCCTTTCACTCAGGTAGTTTAGGTCACATATCCCTCATGGAATTATCATCACATAGATGAAATTTCATAAATACATTTTCTCATGTCATGGTCTTGTAAGTGTCTCTCCCCAAGTGATCCTTAGATGAAAGGATAGCCTCTAACCCCCTATAAATATTTCTAAGATCCGCATTATGGTAGGGTAAGATGGTATTCATAGTAAAAACCATAATTTGATGAAATCTACTAAGCTTCAAAATTAATGTTTCTTAAATCACACATCTTCACTTTTTTTGTGACAGATTAACATGAATCTCCAAGCTTGCATGAAACTTATTATAGTACAACCACCATACTATCAAAAAATTAGACCTGCTTGTATCCCATAACCTGTGTAACTCCTAACAAGAATAAATCAACTGGACTAGCATAATTCTCTATCATTTTCAATGAAATATACTTTTCAAATCATTTAACAAACATTTAAAATTTGAAACCTTTCTATAATCTACATTACTTTCAATTTAACCTCATGAACATGAAGAATCATTAAATTCAATAAGAATTCCATTTCAATACAAGATCTACACATAATATTTAATCATTTCTACCTTCTATTCTATAAAATGATAAAAAGATAATCACAATATCAAACTCTAAACTAAATCACCATGGTTCCAATATTCTCCCCCTTTGTGTTTATTGGATATAAATCATGAAACTAAATATTTTACACACTTCAATTATTATAGATTATATCATAATATCTCATCAATCAATCAAAGACTATGGGTTTATTTCTCAGTTTTAAAATCAAGAGCTCAAGATATCATTCCATTTTTCGTGTCATTCCTCATAAGAGAACACCACATGTCTTCTTTCGTGGTGAAACCCTATTCCTCTATTCCATATGGGTCATATCTCCCCATGACTTGTATACCATGTATTAATTTGGAAGTGAAAATCATGTATCCCCCATAAAAATAGAATCTAAACATTATCATGATATTTAATTGATCATGGAATCCACTTATTGGGTAATAGACTAATGATCCACTGGAAACAGAATTTCACATTCAATATATCCATTATCTCCATTTTCCAAGAAACCCAAATAGGTAAAACCATAAAAATATGTAGAATAACATATATATAATTATAAAACCATTGGGTGAATGGATATATTAGAAAATCCTTAGGATGTGGGAGGTAGGTGAGTTCCAAGGTTCAGATAATGTTTCTCAATACTAGAGTGTCCAATGTCACAGTTATGATAACTAAAAATTGATTATTATTTCCAACATTATCCATAATGATCATTTCATATACCATATTTTCTCTATTAAAGTGATACATGATTTCAACATTCTTGGTGTGAGTTTTTTTTACTAGATATTTTATAAGACCAATTACACTTTTTTATCATAGAAGATCACAGAAGGATATTTTACACCATCACCAATATCTTTTAACTATTTCTTCATTAATATAATCTATGTTAAGTCTATGTTTACTCAAATGTATTTTTATTTTACTGCACTTTTTAATGGATTTATAACTTCTTACTCAATTATCTTAAACATTTAATTCAATTGAAAAAGATCTACAACTTGTGTATTTTCAATCCAAAATATTAATGATATAGTTTTTACCAAAAAATTTTGATAACTCAAGTGTCTTCCTAGAATCAATGAATAAGACAAATTAATATTACCCAAGACACACTTCTTATTCTATTTTGTTATTGAGAGACGTTATTAATTTGGTTTACTTTAGATACATTCTACTAAAAAAAGTTGTGAAAAATATATCTGGTTATATTTCAGTCAAATATAATAAACCCCAAATTATAATTTTATACATGTTGAGATCCCTAGATTTCTCATCCTCATAAATCCTTGTTTTGGTTCCAAATGCAATCAATGTTGACATTAGATTAGAATCATGCATGAAAATTTCATCAACATATCTATTTCATACATATCCTTATAAGTAAAAGTGTATTAACCTTTTGAGTCACATGTATCCCCCTAAAGTATGTGAATTTTCCAATAATAGAAATTTAAATTCTAAAATCATTAAACTATAAAATTCATGCAATGATTTATAAATTCTCTAAAAAATATGATATCATCATTATAGAATAGTAATATGTTTTATTATTCATTCAGTGTCACCACAAAACTATTGTGATCAAACCAACCACTTTTTAATTAAATATTATTCAGGTATGATTATTACGATTCTTACCATTCTCATGTTGCATATTTTGGATTGTAAATGTATATATTTAATATGTAAAACATTTTTTCATCATTACTAGTAAAAAATCTCATATATTTTTCAATACAAACCTATACTTGGATCATGACATTCATTTATGTTGTCTTAACATTAATATGAAATTTTATGAAACAAATATTAAAATAAATAATTCAGAAGAACTAGTTTAAATCAAGTCGATCCACTAGTAAAAATTTACCTTCATCAAAGATTACATTAATCTATAAATAGCCTATATAGATTAAATTTTCGTTATTTGAGACCATGTTTTAATGGTAATCAAATTTATTATTAAGGATCCATATCATTCCATTCTCTCTATAATGTTTAGTTTTCTATAATAGTTACCATGTTTTTGTTTTTATTTGAACTCAATATTAATTCATTGATCTATCCTATGATTCTTCCTATGCTGCTTCTTCAATTTTTTTTATATCATTGTAAATTGATGAACATGGTTGACATACCACATTTTTCATATATGTGTAGAAGTAGTTCTATCTCTTACAATGTTGGATATATCAAATTTTGTTCTCTTGTTTCTCCTCTTAAGCATAGAATGTTCTCAATATATATATATATATATTCTCATAATACCTCTTCTTAAATTGGTTGAGAGGGTATCTTTACATGACTCAAAGTCCCATAGGAATAATGGACTTCGAAATACATGACTCGTAATCCCATAGGATAAACCTGTACTACTTTATACTCAACTACACTAAAAAACCCTCCTAAAATCATTTGAATGTATTCTCCTAGATCACCTACTAAAATTTATACCATACTAATACTATTTGCGGGGATCTATATGGATCGATGGAAATTCTTCGCTATCCATCTCTCAGTACTGGTTCTCATTGTATAGTCTCGTGATTCAACTTTAGTGTCTTCCACATTTGGGGAACTTTGTGAAACCATTGTATTTTTAATAAAATTATCCTCTTTTTATTATGTACCATAAAAATTTAACCTCATTGATTTATTACAATCTTTTTCCTCAATTAATTAGACAAAATTACTCAACAAAATTTTATTTAGTCTCTTATTGAAGCAATTTTTGGCCTTATAATTTATTCAATATCCTTGAAACACTCCATTATATGTTGAATTACTATAATTTTCCTCATTTCCTTCTTTTTTTTCTGAATTTATAATTTTATTACATAAATTCACAAATTATTATTTAATGGATTCCTTCCTTGCTAATTTTCATCAGAAATCCTCTTTTCGGTGGTACTTAAAAAGTGAGATTCTTCATGTACACTATAACATGTATTTCATCCTTCTAATATTTGTCGTAGATTCCACTTTTATTGATACATTTTTTGGATATATTATTCACCTATCGATTTCATTGTTCTATAATTCCATTATGTGATGATCTTCACAATAGAATTATATAATTCTTAATTCCATGTTTCCAAAATGTAGTTCGGAAAATAAATGGACATGTATTTAGTTTTTTTATCAAAACACAAGATATGGATTATGCATCAAATCTCATTATCCACTCTTATCTATACCAATTTATTTATTCTATACATTTTATGTGTTCTATATAAACAAAAAAATCCAATCTATTGTCATCATTACCTAAAAGAATGATATCATATTCCCCATATTTTTCCAATATATTCATTGGGGTTCAAAAGATAGTATGCACTTGGTGAATGAGATTGTATTACCCTTTATTCTTCTCAAATAAGTATTCAGGAGAATAATTCCTCATATGATAGCATTACACATCATTTCATGATCATGATTAAAATATAGAATAGGTACCATTACTTTTAGCTTGGATAAATTATCCTCTCATTGTATATGAATGCGACCAAACATGTTATACCATGGGTAAATTTTATATTCCACTATTATAAGAAATTTTTTGTCTCAATTATCCCCCTAGTATAGATTAAAATTTATCCTCTATCCTTTCATGAATGTATTTTCAGTCTTTCCTATAATATATGATCCCTTTGATGAAAATTTGACATGGTGTCCAGAGTCTTAGAGTTGAATCACACGTAAGAGGTTCTGTTGTAAGGTATCTACAAAAAAACTTCTATATTATTTATCACATCACTTATTAATTTGTATTATATATTCCATTAATTTTAAAATATACATAGTTTTTAAAACAGATTATTCAATAATTTAATCCAATCATTTTTTCAAGATATTCATATTAATAATTAGGTGGGATGAGAGGAAAATATCAAGGATCTTGGTTCTACAATTATTTATTTATTTTGGTGATATTTTAGTTAAATTATCCTTCTCATGTTTCTTGTTTTCCCTCAATGATAACCGTGTTAATTCAATACTTAATATGGACACTCCATTTTAACAACCACAAAAATTATATAATCATACTAAATTTTTTCTTTCAGTGGGGTGTATCTATATTTCAATATAATCTTATCATGTTTTTTAGAATTCACATTCCAATATCATACATGATTGTAACTATCTATTATTCCAATTTTGTTTCACTCAATAGATTTATACACCAAATTTGAATAATGAAAACAACATCCATATAAAGAATGAATTCTATAAGATAAAGGATATAATATCATATCTGATTTGATAAATTCCAAGTGTTTCTTCATAAAAATATCTCATCACCCCCATAGAGTGGGACATGGTTTTGACCAGAAATCACCAAAATTTCTATTTCATAAGTGAGAATATATTCTATCTTTTATTCCTACACCTATCCCCAACCATCAAAAAATACTTGACTATTGATTTGACCATGTGGATGGATAATTATTCCCAAAACTTAAATTTATTTTGATTGGAGAAAACATTTTTTATGATATTGGAGGCTTAGTGTTGATAAAAATCATCAACCATATACTTCCGAATATTTTATATATCCTTTTTAGTTATTTGATGTCTCAATAGAATAAATAATTCCACTACTATCCGCAAATATACCTATTCTAAAATTTAGAGTGTTATTAACCCCTTATAAATTTTATTTATCCCTATATAAAAGTTATTTATTTCAGAACATTCAAAATAATAGTTTAAAATTTGGTTCAAATTTTTTTTCATCCCCAAATATACACCTTATGATAATAAATTCTTCATCAAGGGATACATTATTATTATATCTCTCTCTATCTTTTATTATTTTATTATTTTCATCAGTAATAATATCTTGTTTTTAATCATTATATTTACCACATTCCATATTTTTATTATTATAATACGACACTTTTGGGTCAAGTGAGAACCATACAAAACCCTTCAAAAACAACCCAGACAAACCCCACATTGACAATCAATGTACAAAATACTAAATTAAAAATTCAAAATCCATCTTCACTACAAATAAACCCTGAACTATGTTCATCCACTACAAACTTTCAAAAACCACAATATTCAAATTTCAATTTAATGTCATCATAAACCATGGTTTACACATATTCTTCGAGACACACACCCCTTATGATGGCTTCCCCGTCCTATATGAGATAGACCATCATCACGTCACCGACCAACCATCACCATATTCACATCAACACATCACTCATCACCTCCAGTATATTCCTTGACGTCCACCGCCATCACGCTCCACGAATGTCAAAACCTTCTCCTCCATAACACCTTGGAGAACTATACACAATAAGTCCTCACTACTGCCCCAAGAAATACACATAGGAGATATAAAAAATACATCACTTCATTGGTGAAAGAATCCAAGAAAACTATAATTAAACTACAACATAACATATATCGCATAGGGATATCAGGCCATCCAACCAAAACCATCTGTAGTGAAGATAAAAAAATGAAATCCAGCATAACATGGGATATGAACTGGGGATTCCTTCTAGAACACCATTGTCGGACGAACATACATCCCAAATATTTCTACCAACTAATGCTGCTGACCGACCTAGAGAGTGGTGAAAGGATCGTGAAGCCAAAGCAACGAATGGTTTGGTAATGGCTTCGATTGAAAATCATAAACCAGAATCACCAACCAGAACACCCATCAACCATCAAATGAAGACCACCACAACACGGGTTAAGGAAATAAAAAGGCGTACCTCCTAGAACACCAATGAACAGACAACCCACGCAAACAAAATCCTCCAAGCATCCACCACAGTGAACCAAATAGAATATTAGGAAATATCTGTAGGCTAGAGTAGCGATTGGATCAAGTCAAGGTATCAACATTGAAGCACAACCACAACTGGGCCACCAACCTCTTCCAATGAATCCACCGTAAATCGAAAAAACTCCTAAAATAGAACCAATTGAAATTCAACACCATGAAGATATCACAATGAGATTGAAAGGATATAAGGAGGAAGGGAATGGCGAGAGATGAGGCCAGAGTGTGGAATGTTATCCTCCCCCTCCATGGAACCTCCAAGGAACCCAAACTGAGAGAAGGCAAGAGAGAGATTCCACTCAAAGTCTATTCCTCAAAATCATTAGATTGCATTCAATATATTCCTCCATGTTCACATGACTAAATTATTGATCTAATAGTTCATTTTCATGTTGACTTATCTTCACTTCAATGTGATCCACATATTCATTAGATTCCTTCATTAATCGCTTAATACTTTTTTTGGATCGATATATAGAAGAATATTTATATTTGATGGAACAATACAAGATGGGGTGAATTATAGATTCAATAAAATTATGTTTAAACACTTAAGAAATTAGTTTAAATGATCTTAAACTAATAAAATTCACAAAAATACAATTAACCACAATTAACTTTGAAATAAAGGTATGATATGATGTAATACTATAAGAAAAGTAAAGAAATTGTATTAAAATGTATACAGTAATCAGAGTAATACAATAGTGAAGGATTATACCATAAATCATATAGAATCAATCAATATAATATGTAATAGTATGATTTTAATTGAAACAATTACAAATGAATATGAGATGAAGAAAGGAAACAATACAATTCCCTTTCTAAAACAAACAGCAGTGGAAATGTACAAGTATTACAATTCTTTTTACCCAAAGAGAAGTGTATCCTTTCACCTATGATAAGAGGCATGTCTTACCACCACCTAGGTAGACCCTTGATACGATGATCAGTACGTCTGTCTTGCTATCCCTGAAATCCCTCGATACGAGGATTGGTACGTCTGGCTTGCTATCTCCACAAGCCCTTGATATGATGATCGGTTGAACCGTCTTCTTATCCTAAGCAGCCCTTGATCATTATCACCTAATTAGCCACACAAAGAAAAACAAAGAACTTATTGAAATAAAAATACTATGAATGATCGGTTCATGTTTTGTAATTTCAAGGCATTCGCATGAAGCAAGAGAGAAGTCAGAACGTCTCTCTATAGAACATGATAGTAGAAAAGAATGATCAAAGTATCTTGGTTGGTCTTCTTAGCTTCAAATGACATCCTATTTATAGGCCTTAGGTTCCAACAGTCACATTTCCTCCAACGGTCATTCTCTGGAAAACTTGGAGGGACTTGGACACCTAGAATTATAATGGTCATATTGAAACAGAAAACACGACATCGTTTTGATTAGTTTATAACTAACTCCATGACAGTGTTATGGTTAAAAAGAAGATATTTGAAGATGATAAACATGAGTACAACTGACATGTGTTGATAAAGGATAAAAACAGTCAAGTGATAAAAATATGAGTGCTATTAGTATTACTTATTGTAATATATTGATATGATAAAAAGTGAGTATGGTTCACAAAAGTCAGTACGTTTGACAGAGTTGGTACGATTGAAAGAGTCAGTACAATTGATAGAGTTAGTACGATTGACAAAGTCAATACGATTGACAGAGTCAGTATGATTGAAAGAGTTAGTACAATTCATAGAGTCAGTACGATTGATAGAGTCAGTACGATTGATAGAGTTTGTACGATAAATAGAGTTAGTATGATTGACAGGGTCAGTATGATTGACAGAGTCAGTATGATAAACATAATCAGTATGATATGTATATATGAATACATTTGTGATTTCCAAAACAATACATAGAATCCAGAAGAGAAATTTTGACTCAACAATCTCCCTATTTTTTGAAAAGGAAAAAACATAAAGTAAAACAAAAACAAAAACTTATCTCCCCTGAGTTATTGGAAGCTCTTCTGAATGAGAAATTGAATACAAATAACTCCCCCTTAGGTATGTTCTTTACTAAGGATTGAATTTGTAAATTTTCCTTGATATAGAAGTATTTTATTAAAACATTCTCCCCTTATAAAACAATCCCCCCTTTGAGATTTTCAAAAAGAATGGGGTAATATTGAGTTGCCTAAAAGAGTTAGTGAAAATAAATGCAAGGAAATGGGAAAGGTAACACAAATGTCATTGAGATAACAAAAGTCTATAGAATTATAGAAATGAACAAAGAAAGATACAATAACACTCATTTGTTTTCACTTTCCTTTTCTTTCTTGATGAGCTCATGAGTAACTGCTTTCATCTTTTTTATTTCTTCCTTGTCTTCAGAGAATGAATCACTATGAGATTTGAGAAGCTCTTATTGATTGGCAAAATGCTGATCCTGATTCTTGATAGTGTATTATTGGACTCTGATTACTTCTTCAAGAGTATCAATTCTATATTGAAAATTCTTATTATCTTTAGATAACAAATAATTTTTCTTCTTCAACAATACTATTTCATATTTGAAAGATGAAACCATCGAAAACTCTATCTGAAAATCATTCATTCATTCTTTCAGCTCTTTTATTAAAGGAATATCGGCTTCATGAGTTGATGACATCTGATTCAGCCTTTCAATTATTTCTTTGTCAAGCTTATTGAAAGAAATAGAGAGATCATTTGAAAGCCTCCATAATTCGTCAATTTATATTTCATGATCATTCACTATGCTCTCTGTTTTGTATGCCCACTTAGTCATTCAATTGAAAGCCTTCTTATGAGAAGCCGGACTTTGAGATATTACTTTTGAATCGGCTTCATTTGAAAATACTATCATTCTAAATTATCTTACAGAACCATACTTACTATTTTTATTGTTAGTGATGAAATAAATTTTCCCTTCAAGTATATGAAAATAAGGAATTGTCTTCTCAATCCTTCTGAAAACATGAACAATATAATCACTCTTCTTGAGAGAAATATTGTTTTCTGAATCTGTATCCTCATCATACAAATCTATTTCATTGGATCGGCTTGAGTCTTCAAGTGGATTTTTTTCTTTTGATTTTTCTTTCTCATTTCTTTATTATTCCACTTTTTCACTGATGGCGATTACTTTTTACATATGGGAAGATTGGGCACCTTGATTTACTTGAGAAGGAATTTTATCTGGAGTTTCAAGAGATTCAGCTGGAGCTTGATTGGCAAGAGGAACCTGTTGAATATCTTCACTTTTCTTTTGAAATGATTCTTCTCTAATGTTTTTTGAACTCTGAATAAATTCCAAAAGAAAATATTCTTTATATTCGTCAACTTCCTCAACTTCTTATACTTCTTTGAAAATTTGTTTCCCTTTCCCTTTCACTGGAAGACTCTGTATGATAGGTTCTTGATGCACTTATTCCATCAGTTGAGCACTAGCCTCCTAAACCATTTTCATAATCTTAGAAACATAAAACTCTTGAGATTTCCTTTTCAAAAGAGTCTTCTTTTTCTTTTCAGCCGGAATAGTATCTTCTACCCTTATCCTCTCAGAAAAAGCTTCATCTAGATCAAGACCGAACTTGGGATCCCCATATTTTCTTTGTTCTCTATATTTCCTCCATTTGGCCACAACCTCTTTGCTGTATATAGGTTTCTTCATTATCATAGAACTTGTTTTCATATCTATCATTTGGGGGGAAATAATGGTTGGATTATCATCGATTGGAAAAGGTGGTGATTGATTTGGTGCCGATTGATTTTGTGAAAATTCAGCTCCTACATATTTGACAAAGATCATTGAGTTTTCATCAAAACAAACATATAATTTATTCAATGTATTCTTACTTATCCAAGAAGGCTTAAGCTCTTTCAATTTCCATTTCAAAGGAATATTACAATCCTTTATGCTATCAAGAATGAAATTTGTAAGAATAGAGGGATACATTATCAAATGGGACTTGATCGCTCCTTACTTGACATTATTGACTATTTGAAAAATGTATCCCACGAGATTTACCTTTCTCATGTACAAGATAGTCTAGCATAAAAATGTCAGCGACTTTAAGAGTTTCTCTATCTCATTTCTTTGGGATAAGAAAACCTTGCATCTAAAGCACCACGAACCTATTATTTTGAGATATACGAGTTAATTTTCTCTTCTCTTAATTTATAAGAAATAAATACTTTTCAGCACTTTATTTATTAACTGTACCAACTTCCTCTTGTAGTTTATGAGATGGAAAAAAAGAATCACCTTCTATTGAGACATTTAGAAAGTGGGATGCTTGTTTCACTGACATTGAGATTTTTCTATCATACACAGCAAAGTTGATTTTCATATTTTTGTCAAAAGACACGGTTTTGTAGAATTGACTAACTTCTTCAATAAGAACCGGATCTTGAGACACATGTTTTTCAACAAAAACATGTTCCAATAATTGAAAAAAAATAATCCTTCTGATTGTTGAATCATATGTGTCAAAGGACTCCCGAGAAACTAACCTTTCTCTTAAGAAGTCTTTCTATGAAAACGTGTTTGAAGACATTTCAGCAAGATTGTAGGAAGAGGACTGAGACATATAAATGCGGCAAAGAGAAGATCATATGGAGTCTTAAAGGAAAGGGGAAGAGCATCACCACAAGATCTGAGAAACCAGTTTGGGTTTGGGGTGGGGGGGGGCTATTTATTGGCGAAACAAATATGACCATTGATCTTCTATCGTTGAGATTAAAAGAAAATAAAATCTAAGGATGGGATTTAAAGGGGTTTTAAAAAAAACGAGAAATAAAAAAAAACAAAGATAGAAGGAATGTACCTACCAAATATTCTATAGAAATTATTGGTTTAATAGTATTGACATTGTGAAATAAAACACAAGAGTACGAGGAGAAAGAATACGATTGGTTGTGAGACCGATGGAATATGAAGTCATTACCATATGTTGTCAAGACGATGGAAAAAAAGTTATTACCATAGCTTTTCTAGATGATGGAAAACAAAATCATTACCATAGGATTTCAAGCAGATAGAAAACAAATTCATTACCATAGGTTGTCAAGCCGATTGAAAACAATGTCATTGCCCTAGGTTGTCAATCCGTTGGAAAACAAATCCATTACCATAGGTTGTCAAGCCGATGGAAAACAAATTCATTACTATAGGTTGTTAAGAAGATGGAAAACAAAGTCATTACCACAGGTTGTCAGGCTGATGGAAAACAAATTCATTAACATTGGTTGTCACGCCGATGGAAAACAAAGTCATTACCATAGGTTTTCAGGCAGATGGAAATCAAAGCCATTACCATAGGTTTTCAAGCTGATGGAAAACAATTTCATTACCCTAGGTTGTCAGGCTGATGGAAAACAAAGTCATTATCATAGGGTGACCTACCGATGGAAAACAAAGATGTAACATTAGGTTGACGTGCTGATGGAAAACAAAGTTGTTACCATAGGGTGACGTGCTGATGGAAAGTAAAGTTGTTACCATAGGTTGACGTTCTGATGGAAAACAAAGTTGTTACAATAAGGTGACATGCTGATGGAAAACAAAGTTGTTACCATAGGTTGACGTGCTGATGGAAAACAAAGTTGTTACCATAGGGTGACGTGCCGATGGACAAAAAAAATATGATAATCGGGAAAACAAGATGACATATGATTAAAAAAATAACCAAATAGTCAAAATTATAATCCGAGAAAAACAAATAAGGTAGGAAATGTTTTATGAAATATATAGGTTGAAGAAGAAAAAATGTTCTCCCCATTTTAAGAGGATATTAATGTAAGGAGAAGTGTAAAACATGAAGTAGAAATGAATGATTATTTTAATGTAACAATTCATAGCTTATGTTTTATAAACTCAAATATATCGGAAGGTAATGGTTTTGTAAAAATATCAGCAATTTGTTCTTGCGTTCCGATGAATTTTAAAATAATATCTCCTTAGTGCGTGTGATTCCTAAGAAAGTGATACCTATTATCTATGTGTTTTTCACGAGAGTGATGTGCTGGGTTTTTACTAAGAGCTATGGCACTAGTATTATCACATAGAATTTGAGTTTTAGAAAAACTCAATCCATAGTTAGTGAGTGTGTGTTGAATCCACAACAATTGAGCACAACAACTTCCAGCTGCTACATATTCAGCTTCAGTAGTGGAAAGTGCTACTGAGTGTTGATTCTTGCTGGACCAAGAAACCACGAAATCTCTTAGGATATGACATGTTCCAGATGTACTTTTTATATCCATTCTACAACCACCAAATTCATCATCTGAAACACGTTTTAAAACAAGATCATTTCCAGAAGAATAAGAATGACCTAAATCCATAGTTTCTTTTAAATACCGAAAGATTCTTTTCATAGCTTTAAAATGAGACTATGTTGGATTAGATTTGTATCTTTCACATAAGAATATGGAAAACATTAATTCTGGTCCACTAGCTATCAAGCATAACAAAATCCCTATCACACCTTTAAATTTTTTTTGATCTACTAGTTTCCCAGATTCACCACGATCAAGTGTATTTGAGGCACCAGTTGGAGTGCTAATATTTTTATTATTTTCATATCCATACATTTTGAGTAAATATTTAATATACTTATGTTGAGATATATATGTCCCTTTTTGTATTTTTGAAATTTGAAAACCTATGAATAATGTTAACACACCCATCATACTCATTTCAAACTCAGATTTCATTAATTTTTCAATAGAATCAGCAAAGGACTACTGAGTTGATCCAAATATGATGTCATAAACATAACTTTGATCAATAGAAACATTTTTATTTTCCATTTTTATAAAAAGGGTTGGATCCGTTGTTCCTTTTTCATATTTGTTTTTTAATATAAATCCTATAATTCTATCATACCATGCTCTAGGGGCCTTTTTAAGGCCATATAAATCTTTGATAAGTTTAAAAACATGATTAGGAAATTTTGAATCTATAAAACCAGGTGGTTGTTCAACAAAAAAAAGCTTCTTGAACAAAACCATTTAGAAAAGAACATTTAACATCCATTTGAAATATTTTGAATTTAATGTAAGCTGCAAAGGCTCATAGAATACGAATAGATTCAATTCTAGCTACCAGAGCATATGTTTCTTCATTGTCTATTCCCTCTTGTTGATTATATCCCTTACCAATAAGTCTTTCTTTATTTCTTACAATGATTCCATTTTCATCAAATTTATTTTTGAAAATACATTTTACACCAATTACAGTTGTTTCTTTAGGGCATTCAAGACTTGATTGCTTTCAAATTCATTTAGTTCATCTTGCATTGCTTTAATCCAATCTTCATCACCTAAGGGCTCACTTGGACCTTTAGGTTCGAATTGGGAACGAAAGGAAAGATGTTCTATTTCATTTCTCAAGAAATTTTCGGTCCTTACAGGTTGATTTACATCACCAATGATATTATCACTGGGATGATTCCTAAAAAGCAATTGATTTGGGTTTTCTAAAACCTTTTCATCAACGATTGGTAGAAAATCTTCTGGGTAAAAGTTTCTGGAACTCTTTCTTGAAAATTTTTCTTATCAGAAGGATATTCTAATAAAGGTTGATGATAAGTTTTTGAAAACACATCCGAAGATGTAGGTTGAGGTTTTTTGAAAACAAAAGGATTAGTTTCATCAAATTTAACATGAAATGTTTCTTCAACATTACATGTATTTTTATTCAAAACTTTATAAGCCTTAGAAGATGTAGAATAGCCTAGAAAGATTCTGTCATTAGATTATCATGTGAAGTTGTGTAGATTCTCTTTATTAATCAAATTGAATAATTTTCACCCAAACAAATTTAAGTATGAAACTTTTGGTTTTCGGCCAGTCTTCAATTCATAAGGTGTTTTATTAGGAAAATGATTAATTAAAACACGATTTATAGTATAACAAGTAGTACTAAGATCTTCATTCCAAAAATGCTTAGCAATTGAGTATACACTCAACATGGTTCTTATCATTTCCTGAAGAATACAATTTCTTCTCTCAACAAAACCATTTTGCTAAGGAGTTCTTGGTGCTGAAAATTTTGAGTAATACATTTCTTACTACAAAAATTTTCATAATCTGAATTTTGAAATTCACCACAATGATCAATATGGATAGTTATCAATGATAGGGTTTTATCATTTTTCACTTGGGCTCTAATAATTTTGAAATAGAAAAAGGATTCAGATTTCATTGTTAGAAAATAGACTCATGTAAATCTAGTAAAGTAATCAACTAAAACAAATACATAGTATTTTCCTCCAATACTTCCAGTTTGTGAATGACTAAAAAGATACATGTGCACTGGCTATAATGCATTAGAAGTTGAAACTTCATTAATTGATTTAAATCTAGTTTTATGTTTCTTTCCAAATTGACAAGGATCACAGACCTTTGAAGAATCATATCTATGATCCGGTAGACCCTTTACAAGTATTTTCTTTGAAAGTTTACAAAGGTTTCTTAGGTTGCAGTGTCCTAGTATTTTATTCCACAACCATGATTGGTCTTCTAATACACATAGGCAAGGTAAATATTGGCTTTTAAGGTCTTCTATATTAATATTGTATACATTCTCTTGCCTATGGGTAGATAGAATGAATTCATCCTTGGAATTGTGAACTAAGAATTTATCATTTCTAAAATTCACAAGGTATCATTCATCACATAATTGACTTATGCTAATGATATTGTGCTCAATACCTTTAAAAAACAATACATTTGAAATAAAAACTTTTCCAATAAAAACAATATTACTTATTCCAGAAATCATTCCCTGAGCATTATCTCTAAAGGCACCTTTCCACCTTTTGTTTCGATAATCTTTTCAAATAAATCTTTATTTCTGGTCATGGGTCGATAACAACCACTATCCATGTACCAAATATTCTTGTTGGTACACATCTTATTTTCTTTAAAAATAAACAATTATTTTTTAGAAATCCAATCTTGTTTGGATCCAGAAGGGTTAGATAATAGAATTTTAGGAATCTACATTTGTTTTGGAAAATGAGCCTTATGAAATCCTAAATACTGAGTTCTATTAAGAGAACAATCTCTTTTCCCGTGTCCACCACATTGACACTTAGTACAAAAAGGGGTACTTTGAGGAACAAAATAGTTATTACTAAAAACCGGTTTATAATGAGTATAACCAAAACCAGAATGATTTCTCCAAGGTTGAATTTGAGAATAAATTTTATCAAAGTTTTCCTTACCATAATTACAGTATGAAAAACATCTTATCAATGAAAAAAAATTTGACTTTAGTTTTAAAACTATGTTTCTATCCTCCAAAAAATTTGATTTTGTACTATAGATACACTCGAAAATATTTTTCTTAGAAATTACATTTTCTAGATCCTTAGAGAGTTTATTCTTCTCAGAATTTAATTTCTCAAGGGTTTCTAAAATACTTTCAAAATAAGAAGTTTTCATATCAAGATCATTAGAGAGATATGATACTTATTTAATTAAAATTGAAATTCTAGAATTTCCTTTATCATGCTTTTTCTTGAGTTTAGAATTTTCATTCTCAAGTAGTTTAGCAAACCTAGTCACTTCTTCAAAAGAAGGTAATGTATTATCTTCTGATGAAGAGGACTCATCATTTGGAGATTCATAATATTTATTATCAGTATAATTTTCATTCAAGGAAACATTTGTAATAGCTTCAGTATTGTGTACCTTATCCATGAAATAATGATCTTCAATTGGTAGTCTAGCTATAAGTCCAATATTCCTTTGTCATGAGGATTAATATTCTGAAGAATCATCTGATGAATCTCCATCACTTTCACTCCAAGTATCATTTGCCTCCAAAACCTTTTTTTATTGTCTTGTAAAACATTTTCTTATTTTTTTCAGAATGTTTCTCTCTATATTTTCTCTTCAGTAAAGAACAATCAAGACTTATATGACCTAATTTATTACATTTATAACAAGTTACTTTTGAATCTTTCATATCTTTTCTATCTTTATTTTTTAATATGTATTGGAAGTATTTCTTTCCCACAATCTTGATCATCCTTCGAGAAAGATTGTTTAACTCAATATCTGAGTGATCACAATCAATTGATTCTGATAAAACAACTTTATTTTCTTTTGATCTTGTTATCCTTTTAGGTGTTTTGGATTTAGATGTAGTAAGAAAAGATTCAATCCCATTTCCACTTTTCATCTTATTGAAATCAGCAACTCTCTTCCTTCTAGTCTTGTGTTGTAGAATGGTTTCAAAAAGTTCATCAAGTGTAATCTAGGAAACTTTTCTGTTTTCATCAATAGCTGTCCATTTTGACTCCCATTCATTTGGAATTATATCAATAATCATGTCTACAAGACCTTCATCATCAAGACATTTTTCTTCCATAGATTGTAAAATGTTGACAATTGTCATGAATCTTTGTTGCACTTTATATACTGTCTCTCCATTTGGAAAAAGAAATCCAAGATACTCTGCTCGAAGCATTGCTCTTCTTGTTTATATAACCTTGGATGTACCAAAATGTGTGACTTCCAGTTTCTTCCAAATATAGTTGGATACGTCACAAGATGATATCTGTCTGTATATATTCCTGGTCATCGAACATAGAAAATTATTGTGTACCTCGTAATTTAGTTGATATTCTTACTTCGCTTGATTGGTGAAAGTACTGACTTCTTTGTCAAGAATTTTATAACCTCTAGTAATCATAATAAAATAGTCTACACCAGTATTGATAAAAAATGTCTTCATTCGATCTCTCTCGTACTCATAATCATTCCCATCAAAGATAGGTATTCTAGTTGGATTTTTATTTTCAATTGATCCAATATTCATTCCTGCCATCTAATAAAACAAAATCTTTTCCACTCCACACGTTAGTGCAGTAAGTAGTTGAAAAAGAAATTTTAAAAACAAATCACTGTAAACCTCCTCTGATACCAATTGTTGGATGTATATATAGTATAATATGTATATTAGATGGAATAATAAAAGAGGGGGGGGGGTGAATTTTAGGTTTAAAAACTTTGTGTTTAAACACTTAAGAAATTATTTTAAATGATCGTAAACTAATAAAATTCACAAACACTAAAATTAACCACAATTGAATTGGAAATAAAGGTATGATGTGATATAATACTATAAGAAAAGTAAAGCAATTGTATTCAAAATGAATACAATAATCAGAGTAATACAATAGTGATGTATTCTACCATAAAGCGTATAGAATCAATCAATACAATTAGTAACAGTATGATTTTAATTGGAACAATTACAAATGAATATGAGATGAAGGAAGGAAAGAATACAATTCCATTTCTAAAACAAACAACTATGGAAATGTAAAAGTATTACAATTATTTTGACCCAAAGAGAAGCTTATTCTTTCACCCTGGATAAGAGGTCTGTCTTACCCCCACCTTGGTAATCCCTTGATACGATGATCGGTTTGTCTATCTTGCAATCCCTGAAATCCCTTGATACGATGATCGGTATGTCTGTCTTCTTATCCCCGTAAGCCCTCGATACGATGATCAGTAGCACCGTCTACCTATCCTCAGCAGCCCTCAATCGTTATCACCTAATTGGTCGCACAAATAAAAACAAAGAACTTATTGAAATACAAAAACTAAGAAGGATCCATTCACGTTTGGAAATTTCAAGGCTTTTTCATGAAGCTAGAGAGAAGTCATAATGTCTCTCTCTATAACATGATAGTAGCAAAGAATGATCAAAGACTCTCAGTTGTTTTTCATAGCATCAAATGACCTCCTATTTATAGGCCTTAAGTTCCAACAGTCACATTTCCTCCAACGGTCATATTTCTCTGGAAAACTCAAAGGGACTTGGACACCTGGCATTATAACGATCATATTGAAACAGAAAACATGATATCATTTTTATTAGTTTATAACTAACTCCAAGACATCTTATTGGTTAAAAAGAAGACATATGAAGTTGATAAACATGAGTACGATTGACATGTGTTGATAAAGGATAAAAACCAGAAAGTGATAAAAAAAATATGAGTACTATAAGTATTACATAGTGTAATATAATGATATGATAAAAAGTGAGTATGATTCACAAAAGTCAGCACGATTGACATAGTCAGTAAGATTGATAGAGTCAGTACGATTGACAGATTCAATATGATTGAGAGAGTCAGTATGATTGATAGAGTCTGTAGGATTGATAGAGTTAGTACGATTGACAGAGTCAGTACGATTGATAGAGTCTGTACGATTGACAGAGTCTGTACAATTGACAGAGTCAGTATGATTGATAGAGTCGATATGATAAATAGAGTCAGTATGATTTACAGGGTCAGTATAATTGACAGAGTCGGTACGATAAACATAGTCAGTACGATATGTATATATGTATACATTTTTGGCTTCCAAAACAGGAGATAAAAGTCAAAAGAGAACTTTTTATTAACAACTTTGTTTTTTTTTGTTTGAATATCAATATCTTCAAAAGATAACTTGAATTCTTCTTAGAGGTCAACAAATCCTTTAGGTTTATTGTAATAATCCTTTATACGTTATTCCTATTCAATTAAAACTATCATAGAATCTTTATTATCTCAATTAATCTTTTTTCCACCCCCTCTATATAGTTTTCATTATTGTCTTCTTAATTTCTCTCTATGGAATATCATTGAAACTAACTTCCTATTGAATTCACAATTTGTAAGTATCTTTTTGGAGGAAATATTTTTCCTAGATTTTATGATATTTAATTTCCACCTCCAATATATTTAAATATCTTGGGAAATCGTTATATATTGTTCCCAACATTCCTACATTGGATACATGTTGACAGTCATTTTCCTTTGAACTTACCATACCCTATCATTAATTTTATAGCCATGAGAGATATGTTCACAATCTACTTCTTCAATATAATTATAGTTCTTTTTTCATTTTTATGTTTTTCTATAGATTTGAATGTATTCTATTTATTACTGTGATCTAAGGGATTTCATTACCTAACATATGTTTAATAGGACACCAACCATCTTAAAAATCATTTAGAGATAACTAAAAACCATTATCTTTGAGAGTGGACAGCTTAATGTATTATAGAGGTAGAAAAAATAACAAAATTTTATTTACAATATTATATCCATTATTTATCCATAAATTCCCAAAATACCTACAATAATATTAGTGATTAAAATGTGGAAACTATTTTAATATTCATCAGTGGTATTTTTAAATAATCGAACATATTGTGCATCACATTATTCTTCCCACCTTCATCATGTTGTCACATTCATATTTTTTAGAAAATATTCCGAAAATTCTATGGAAATTGTTAGTATTTTAACCTTCATGTAAGTAAGATTTGAAAAATATCTATATAAATATATTTTGTCTTTCAAATTAACATCAATAAGTATTATTTCCCCTTCATTCATGCCTAGTTCTATTCCTCACTTCCCAATATACCAAATATGTTTTCTTATAAAACATCTAATTAAATATATCAAAAGAATGATATTAATATATTAATCCAAATTAGATAATTTCATCAATAATATAGTGAAGGACCTTTATAAATCATTTTTTTCTTCATACTAAACATCAATTGAATGCTTTAATCTATATAACCATGGAAACAATACAGCTCGTATCAACTTGAGACACCATAGGAGGATAGTTGTAAATGAAGGTGTGAAATTATTTACTTCATTTTTGTTTGATTTTGTTTAAATTTTGATAATAACTCATTAAACATATTATAGTTAGTTGCACATCCACCAAAAAATCAAATACAGAAATCAAAATAAGGAATAATAATTTTTCTTGGTTTACCACTAAGGGATATTTAAAAAAACATGAACAAAATTGTGTGTATGTATATTAAATGATACTAATCATCACTAGTTCTGTGCATAAAATTTATCATTAATAAAAAGTCCATTACATTCTAACTATCATTACAATATAATTTTTGGATAAGTGAATTGCCAACCTTGAATTTCTTCCATCAACTAATTTTGTATTCACTAATTCATATGAATGTATCATCTGTTTATCAGATATAAAATTACGTTCATATCGTCTAGAAGTTGAGTTTTTGTTTTCTTCATAATATATAAAATATTTTTCTTTGATATAATCCCCTATCCCAAGAATATAAACCTGAAATATTAGGCTTATATACTACCATTAACCAAAATACATTCACTTAAGGTCCCCTGAAAAGTTTCTCTTAGTTACCTCCACATAAGTACATTTCACAAAACTCACATCATGAAACATCCTTCACCTATGTATTCTAAATAAATTGAGGTTCAAGAACCCTCCTTCACACTAGTGAGTTTACCCAAGTACATATGAATTTACTCACATTTCCCTACCATGTTCATGAAACTATTTTTTTTAAGTACCATAATCGATCCATGTTCAATGAATATCCATCATGAACCCTCCTTTAAATAAGGTAGTTTTGTTCAAGAATCATTGATTGTATTATCCTCGTGTTGTTAACTTCACCAAGATATATTCACTGAATTCCAATTCTCACATGTTTCTTCCCTCATTTTGACCTTGTTAAAATGGATAGCCTCTAATCCTCATCCAAATTAGTGTTAGTTATAAATGAGTGGTTAAGGCAGTATTCATCATATAATCTATTTTACTCTTACATTAATTGTTAACTATTTATGTAGCATCACATCTATGGTGTCTGAATATCATTAATCGTTCATATTGTATGCTACAGGTCAGTGTTCAAACTCATCACTATCACACAATCGAACTAGTGAACTACCTAACAAATGAAAAAACCCTAACTAGCCTGACATAGGAATAATATGAAGTGAATTGGGTAGTAAGAATCTACATCCTTTAAACAAAGATTAACTTCTCACTTAATCAAAAAAATATTTAGAAGACTGAAACTTCCACCAAGCATCATCTATTTCATTGAATCCTCAAGGATATGAAGAGTAGTAATACATTATTTTAAATAACTAATATGAAAATATATAGAAATAATTGTATCCATATCCATTGAAAGATTCTTGATAATAGATGAAACATCAAACTCTACCCTTGATCATCATCGTTACAATTTCGTGTAATAGTTGAATTTTCATTAGACTCTCCATTGGTGAAATAGTTTTATCAATTCATTATGATCAATTTATGAGTTAAACCTATATACTATTCATTCCATCATTTGAATATCCATATATTATTTATTATTATTTCCTAAAAACCCATTTATTTATGATTTCATTCTTAATTTTTAACCCCATAAAAATCTCCCATATATAGTTCTTTTTAATTGATTTATACTTTTCATCCATTTCCTAAATCAAATTTATATGTTTAGAATAATTTTAAAAAAACTTTTACTCTACATCAAATAAAAGTGATTTTATTGATGATATATCATTTTCCTCATTTTCATTTGTGTTGTGTTTCCACTAATGAACTTTTTCTCATAAATTCTATCCCTTATAATTTACTAGTGTACAGATACGAGTCTCACTTAATTTAACTCATCATTGATGTTTTACACTAAATCATGATTTTTTCTTTATGGTTACCTAAAACAACATATTTTCTCCTCACTCTATTAAAAAATCTTATAACCATATTATTAACTATTTTAAACCATATCCACTATAGTTTCATCATTGATATAAACAATATTTCCAAGTCATTTCATGAAAAAACATTCTTCCTTTCTTTTTATTGAGTACCAAGGAAAATCCCTTCAACTCTATATGATGAAAATTGATAGTGTTTATTCATATTAACAATGAAAACATATTTTTAATTATTTTAAAGTACTTCAATTTTTTCCCCAAATTACACATTTTTATTGATTATTTTCATCAACTATCCACAACTAAGATATATTAAATTTTCTAGGTTACCCTGTCAAGATCCAAGTATCACTAAGAGGGGGCGTGGGTGAATCAGTGATATCTTTATTCTTTCATGTTTCCCCCTTTCTAAATAACCTTTTCCTCCTGTTAAATATTTCTTTCCCTGCTGAACTCACACAACCACAAGAACAAATGATTTACAGGGTTCACTACTCAACAAGAGTAGCTACATCCCTTGTATGGTATGGAAATAATCCAGTACCTAACAATCCACTATAAAAAATACTTTGATGTGGAATACAATGAGTAGGATATTACTTTTCACTCATGTAGTACATTGGCGATAATCCTCTAGTATGTGTGCACCCTCGTAGAACAAATAGGGTATAGAAATATCCTTGTGCTTCGTGAAAACCATCCAAAAATCATATCATTGAAACTGAATCTTCTAATTCCTTTCCAGAATCTTATAGAAACTTCTTGGACTTCGTAATGATACATAGTCCTGTACCCCAGTCATATTTTGATCCACTAAGTAATTATCACTTATTTTGGGTACTCAAATCTTCAACTCACAGAGCTCCTTCGTGAAGCTCCCAGCATCGCAGAGCACTCAAGTTTGCAATTATTCATAGTTTAAAAATATCACTAGATAGCAGAGCTAACTATTTCATGGAGCACAAATTGTTTTTTACGAATTTATTGTTTTTCAAATCTCAATGACTCACCATGAATATCCTTTATTTCGCAGAGCTTACTTCTGCAGCATAGCTTAGTTTTTCCACGATCCTTTTCCACAATTCAAGAGTTGTAAAATTATTTTTATGTAACTCTGCTTCTCTAGAGGGGGGTATGGTACTATTTATTGGATTTTTCAACTAGCTCTAGAACCTTCCATCCACCTCTTTTCTACGTCAGCAACGAATCCTAGAGTTCCAAAATTTCTGCTGAAATTCACTCTATTTTGTCATGCACCATGGCTATTTTCTATATTCACAAAGCACTCCATAATCAAGAAACATTCCATAAAATCCATTTCATCGCTACGATTCTCTTTCTTTCTTTGTGCCATCGTGATGCTCTTTCTTCCATCACCCCGCCGTGATGCTCCTTCTTCCCTTACAATGAAAATATTTCTTAAGAAGCTCTTCACCTCTGCCAATCACAATGCTCATAATAATCGTGAAAAACACCATAAAGTTTCTTCATTTATTCCTTAAATACAATTCTTGAATCCCATCATTGTGAAATTAATTCCCTTTCCATATTTTGATATGGTCTTCAAGAAAATCCACTTTTCCCAATGCTAGACCAACTACAAATTTTGGACCCCAAAAATTTCAAAAATACTAGAAAACTACACCACCTTAGACACCTGCTTATGCTAAACCAACCATGATGATTGGCTGCATCATTTCTCCAACATTCCTTCATAATTATTGAATTATATGTTATATAACCAACTTATTATCATCGTGAAATATAGACGACAAAAGCATCATTAAATTTACCATGGAAAGCATTAAAACATTCCTTTCTTTCCTCACCCACTTGTACAATGTCAAGTGATTTATTTTCATCTCAAACATTCTTGACAAAAAAATAAAATACATCATTCATCCAACAACTTCATCCACATACAGAATCCCAAAAATCTCACCCATTGGATTTTTTCAACCAAGATTCATAAATCACTGAACATTGAAACCTTGAGCAATGGGCCACTTATAAACAATTATAAGCCTACATAAGATAACTCATTATAGGAAACAAAAACTATTGATAGCGAGAACATGTTGTCCAAAAGTAGTTAATATAAAATAACATCACATCATCATTCCTCTTCACACTTTATCGACATTCCTATGAATAAAAAATGTTTCCTACAAACACTATACAACCATTATTCAACCATTCTAACAAACAGTTAGAATAGTTCACACACATACATGTTGAATTCACAGCTTACCCACAACTCTGACATTATGCATGCTTCTATAATGATAGATTTATGAAAATTCTCCCCCTCTAAAACAATATCAAAAGTTATGATGAGAGAGGGTATAGAAACACGTACCTAAACCTTGATGAGAAGGAGTTTGGACACCCATGTTCATCCTCGATTTTTCAAATGGTTCATTCAGTAATGGTTTTGTGAATATGTCAGCAACTTGATCAGATGTAGGAACATACTCTAGCCTCAATTCATTCTTCTCCACCTTCTCATTGATGAAGTGGTACTTTATGTCAATGTGTTTTGAAAAAGATTTTTGTATCAGATTCCTTGTAAGATGGATTTCACTCTGATTATCACTACCCAAGAGCTAGGGAAGCTTTACTTCAAAAAGTAGATCTTCCAGCTGAGTCTTCATAATCATTAGTTGTGTTTCGTATTGCATAGCAGAAACATAATCTTCTTCATCTGTGGTAAGAGTTACTTAATTATTTTTCATGTTTTACCAACTAACAAAACATTCCCCCAGAAAGAAAACTCCCCCAGATGTGGATCTTTGATCATCATCAATTTCTACCAAATCAGCATCTAAATACCCAAATATATCAATATTTCCCGAGCCATCATACCTGATTCCAAAATTTGTTTTTAATTTTATATATATGAGATTTCGTTTTCCAGAAATCAAATGTGGTTCATGAGGAGTGCTTTGAAATCTTTCACATAAAGTAACTGCGTAGACAATGTCGGGTCTTGAGGCTGTCAAATATAGCACACATCCAATCAGATTTTGAAACTCTTTCTAATAATCTCCCTTACCTTCTCCATATTTTTAAAACTTGGTTACCACAACAATTGGTGTGGAAACCAGTTTCAAATTTTCCATTACAAACATCTTCATAAGTTCCTTAGCATACTTTTCTTGAGACAGAAAAATGTCATTCTTCTTTTGTGAAATTTGTAGCTGAAGAAAGTATTTCATTTCTCCCAACATGGAAATCTCAAATAACGTCTTCATTTCATCAAAAAATATGTCACATTATCTTTCATTATTCCCAGAAAATATAATGTCATGAACTTAAACAATTACAATTAGTGAAAACTCCTGACACTCCTTGATGTAAAGATTTTTGTCAACTCTGCCTTTCTAAAAATTCGTCTTCCACATGAGAAATCTAATTTAGAATAACATCCCCTCAGAGCCAGTTTTATCCCATACAAATCCCTCTTCAACCATCATAGTTAATGTTCATAATTCCCAATAACAAATACACAAGGTTGATCAATGTAAACTTCCACATCATGGTCACCATTCAAGAATGCGGATTTTACATCCATTTGTAAGATTTTGTAACCTCATTATAATTAAATAGAAAGAATGATTCTCATTGTTTCTAATATTTCCACCTGAGAAAAGGTTTCACCAAAATACATATATTCAATTTCTAAAAACCATTTGAAAACAAATATTACTTTGTTTGTTATTGCTTTACCTTCTTCATTTATCTTGTTCAAGAAGACCCACATTGTACCAATAATTTTCTTGTTGCCCGAATTGGGTACAAGATCCAAAGTATCATTCTTCTCTATATGATAAAGCTCTTCATTCGTAGCCTAAACACATTCTAGATAATCAAATGTTTCATCTAAATCATTCAGTTCAAATTTCAAATAAAGTTATATATGTATTATAAAATTCATTGTTCTTCTTATTTTAACCCTCAGATGTTGATCTCCAATAATGTTCTGAGCATACACTTATTTCCTCAACCAAGGATTGTAACACCCCGACCCTAGTTTCCTAGAGTCGGTGCATTATTACATAACATTGGCATGATCACAAGAAAGATCAAATCTCGAAAGACCGATTGGTTTAGTAGCCTTGGAAACACTAGATATATTCATAAGTTTTACATTACATCATAAAATCAAAAACTACTACAACAACATAATGTTTCCACAGTCCACACTACAACCCCCTTATAATATCCCTGCAGGTCATTCATAACTTACATCTTCACTTCCTGGGAAAAATAAAAAATAGAAAAGGGGTGAGCTCAAATGCCCAGTAAGGATAACAATATAGCGGAAACTTTCATCAATAAGAATAAATATTTAAGGCAATGTATAACTAAAACAAAAGCCTTTTAAACATGAACTTTCAACATGGTATGGCATAAATAAAAATGAAATAATGCCATTTACTTATTCACATGGATATTCCACTAATCGAATAATCACATGCAAAAATAAATAACCACTTTCATAATGTTGGAATGCATAATGCCAGACTATCATAACCACATAGCCAAGGCCTCGTGCCAAGACTACAAATAAGATTTTGTCAAGGCCTTGTGCCAAGACACTAGTTTGTCTCATGAGACCTACCGATGCATCGAGGAGCTATAGCGGGCTCCACCCGTCACTTATTAAGTCCAATGCATTCCCATATGAAAAGGTTTAAACATAACATAAACATTCGTATTAAAAATAGCATACGAAATGTCAATACTTTCACAATAAACTATGAATGGTATAAAAATAGCACATCCACAGTCAAACATATCACAAAACTTTCAATACAATATAGAAGTTTTGTATCATAATAAATCAACTTCAAATAATCTTAAAATCCATCAAAGGATGTTGACATAGATGAAATCAAAATTCTTTTTAAAGAAATATCTCCTTTTATTTGGAAATCATTTAAGATCCATATAAAATAAAACATTTTCTTTGAAAATATTCTTATAAGCTTGTAAGGAAAGCTTTGAAGATTTTATAACGGCGTAAAATAACCGCACCCGCCGTATAAGTTAAAAAAAACATTCTTACCTCAATTCTGTCGAAAAGGTTAAAAAGGACCTTGTTTTGAAAACGACGGAAAGATTCCTTTATAAACCTCTTATAAAAAGTCAAAAAAAGGTATAAATGACTTTAACCCATATTCTTGTAAATAGTAAAAATGTTTTGAAATACATTTTTAAGAAACATGGATGTGGATGATAAAGAGATCCCAGTAGATTATTACATATAAACAACCTCGGATAATGAAGAGATTGTGAAATAACCCTTACCTTGTACTTTTCCTTGGTTGGGGTAGGTTAACCTCCTGTATAATGGTGAAATAATTGTTATTAAATTATACAAGAATCATATATATTAATATGATATCATATATGATCTTTTAACATTGATTTGTTAATAATATCTTAGAATTATCGTCGTTTCGGGAGTTAACTTACTCATTTTCTTTTATATGTTTTGTTACATAAGCCATGGTTGTTGTATCTTATTCATATCCAGAATGATATACAGTCCTTAAACATCATTTTTAAATCATCAAATGATAATTATACTTGAATGGATACGATGGAGAATGAATCTCATCGCGTTCGTGGAGACGGTAGTCCGTACGTACGCACGAGCGACAATATCATTCTTTTGATATTAAAATAATATATAAATGGATGGTATATCATATATACAGAATCATTAACATGTTATATTTATTATTTACATGAGTTACACATCATTATTATACCCATCCAAATAATATTATATTGAATAACAATTACACCACGACGTGGAGACGGTAAGCCGTACGTACGCACGTATGGTGACATGTTATTCAAAGGGTGGATAGAATACTGAATATGATTGTACCATATTTATAATAACATCACAGTATATGTGAGATACTGGAGTTATTATTTCAGAATGGTAAGAACAAAGGAAGAAGAAGTGGAAGAAGAAATGAACTTAGAAAAGGGTGGTGAAATCATTACCTCTTCTTCGGGTTCTTCCTTTTGATTTGATCAAAAGGGCTCCTTAGGTTGGCTTTCTGATCAAACTAAGGCCTCTAGGTTGTATTGAGGGATGTTGGGAGAGTATTTGGGCAGAGTTTGGCCGAACCAAAAGGCTTTGAAGGTGTGAAGAAATGAGAAGGAGGAGTGCCCTTTTATAAGAGGGGTGAGGGGCACCTTTGGAAAAGTTAGAAATATTAATTTATAATAAATTCATATTCGGTTTCTAATGGCTCCAAAGTTGACTATTCAAAGGTTAAGGTGGGGATAGGTCTAAAACCACTCAACCAATAGAATTTAGACAGGTTTGGGTACTTATATTAACCTTATCTTTAAGTATTAACTCTAAGTTAATTAGTTTCACTTTTACAATGTCTCTTTGTATTTTTATATATTATGGTTAATAAACTTACTATATACACCCAAGAGACCCCCAAGTGGTCCATTAATGATTAACCTATCATAATATAAGTCTCTTGGCCGAAACTTAGATTTTTAGGAATTTAATATCAATTAATAATATAATATTTGTTTTAAGAACTCTTTTATGTCAATTTTGACACTATTCAATAGTTGATTTTTGTGAAACTCCTAACAGATTGATTACTTCGAACAAAGTAAATTAAATCAATCCTAATATATCATATTATCATATAAAATTAGTTTAATTCATTAAAAGTTTCATATTATAATTATTTGGGTATTTATAATATCAATTATTTTAATTTTTCACTATTATAGTAATTACTGCATCATCATTGTGTCATAAATAAAATATATTATTTAATGTATAAAAATTATAAATAAAATATCATTATGTAGGAAATCGTTTTATCTTTCTAATGAATATTTATAATCGAAAATCCAACATGTATAACCCTATGTAAAAATTGTTCTTATAAAAGATGTAAGCTTATGCACTTTTTATTTTTATTTTAACTTTATTAATATAATGTGTCATTATCACTTACAAGTGGATCCATGGGGTCCCAAAATAGACCCAAAGATTCCCATGGTCGACCATGTATCAACCAATAGGTTTAAGACACGTTTTAGGGTAATTTATTATTATTATAATATTATTTTTTTAACCCTCATTTACCGGATTTACCCTTAACCATGGTAAATAAAATATTTACCGCAGTAATTATTCAAAATGTCTAAAAATAAAAGTTACCTATTTACACAATTTGAACATCCTGATTCCAAATATGGGATCCATTTTTCTAAATTCAAAACACAGAAGTGGCAGAAATTAATTTAAAATTAATTCCCGCTGTCAAAACAAAAAGCGTGTTTTTAAGAGGTAATAACTATCAAAAGATTGACACTTGTTTATGTTCGGTTTAATTGTAAAATTATGTCCAATGACCAATATTATATTAAACGGTAAAAATATATTCTAAATATACTTTAAAACCACTCAAATTCATAATTTATCACTATTAATTATTTTGATTAAAAAAGTTGTTTTTAATTAAAATTTAGTAATTTTCACTATTCATCAAAATATGAAAGTTATCCGAAATGTACCAAAATTTCACCTTAGGCTAAATTCGATATTCCGAATCCAAAAATGAAGTCCATTTTCAAATATAAAATATATATAATTTCAAAAAGTAGGTATTACTATTCATAACGGCTAGTTTGATTAGTTGTGGTGTGTGTTAAAACTCAAGGTTGCGTACAACACACGCTACTGTATTATTCAAAGAAAGCGTACCGTGGAAGCTTGGGATGTTTCATTTTAAATTTTTGATGTCCCCATTTAGTCAAAAAGTTTAATATATTGTATTTAAAAAGGGTTCACTATTAAAAGTTGATAAAAGTGCAATACTGAAAATGAATTTGTTCTTGCATTATATCTAAGAAACTCATAATATGGAATCTAAAATTATAAGGATTATATAAAGTTTAAAATTTAGTCAATAATATTATTAACCTCTTTTGAATGGCTTTTTCCTTTGGTAAGTCATGGTTTGATTGAACTCGGTGTTGCGTGTAGTGCAAGTTATTGAATTATTTTGAAGAAATAACACACTATGAAATCTTGGGGTGTTACATTCTCCCCTCCTTCAATAAATTGCGTCCTCGCAATTTGAAATTGTTCTTCGAAAATAAAAGGTTGAAAGTAGAAAATATATTTGTGGGAAAACCCACATCGGAAATTGGGTTACTAAAATTTAGTCTTAATATGAGGACAAGAGAAATCAAAGGGTCACCACCAAATTATGATCTCGATTAGGAGAACATTGGTGGAAATTGGAGACATATAATCGGAGGAAAAACGTAAATATTTATAGGTAGTGATTGAGGTCATCAATCACAAACAAGTATAAAATTGAGTTCCTTAAATTCATTAATCTATGATGAATTGAAATACCATCGGTTCAACAAAACATAGGGTATTAGGATAACACATTTTTTACGTTTCAAAATATCCTAGTTGAAATCCCACATCGAAAAATGAATTAATGAGGCCTCTATTTAAACTAAAGAGTGGAAAGTATGAAGATTACCGAAAATAACACATACTAGGGATCCATGTAGGAAAATATGGATATGGAGGAGAAATCTAACCATCAATTATCTGATGGAGAGTGGTAGAGAACATGGCTATGAAAAGGCCAACAATCCCAAAGCCATAAATTAGTGATGATTTAAGGTACCATCTAGGACAACATTTTTGTTCTATGTTCCTTTTCTTAATGTTGTGGAATTTATTTATGAGATTGGCTAAGAACATAAGGAGGTATACATACTTTAGAGTTTTATCCATTAATAAATTTCTACCACAAACTCATCTTTCACTCTAAAACATAATAGAACGTAAAAAAAAATTCTATTTACACTATTCGTATAGGGTTCCAAAATAAACGAATTTATAATTCATCTACATGATCTTTTAATAAAAACTTCATTATTTAATCCAGGACATCTCATGGTCCAGTGGTAGGTGATACACCCTTGTCGCCCTTCGGTTGCGGGTTCAAGTCTCGCAGCCTTGCCGGACGCGACGGGTTGCCGCCCGACCTCCGGGTTGTCCTTTTATGGCAATCCAAAATAATCCAAACTAGAACTATCCAAAATACTTCTGTCCAAACTCACAGTCTAACATTTATAAGGAAGGTAAACATAATATAGATCCTTTTTACCCCGTAATAGCATATGAATACCTTCATCTTGTATTCTTTTAATAAACTGAAACATCTTGAATTACCATATTCCTTATTGATTATATTCATGCTCCCCTATTCCATATAGAATGCTGTATATACTTCATCAATCCAAAAATGTTTTAAACCCCAAAAAAATGATGGAATATACAAATCATTAATCAGTTTTAAGGTAGTCAAGAATATCTAACATAATTTATCCAAATCAATCATGTATTATTCTAAAATCACTAACTCTATATCAGAACCATATTATGGTTTATCATTCTCTCAACCATATATTATCCAAAAATTTATCCTGCTATTGAGTCACTTTTATTTGTTCCACACAATCTCAAGTCCTTAATGAAATAGTACTGCAGTACAATCCTTATATACTCCATAATTATTATAACAAGTACATTGTTGATACAAAGCTCAATTGACATAATCAACATAAGAACTCTAATCATTCCTCTTCATCTGTGGTAGTATCATAACTTGATTATTATCCAATAACATCATTTGCGGCATAGTCTGATGACTGGGACATAGGTTCGCGTAGTGTCCAAACTCCTTGCAAATGAAGCATTGTACATTTAAAACCATTTTCTTACCCTTGCAGTCACGTACTTTGTGCCCTTTTCCTCCACACTTATAACAAACTCCCATTCCTTTCAGGCAAGTTCCAGGGTGTTTCTTTCCACAGTTACCACATATGGGAAAATTCTTCTTTTCCCTCTTCCCTTTATCCATCTTTCTCTCTTCCATCCTTTTCTTCTCTTGCTTCCCTTCAAAGCCATAGGACTCAGTAAACTCTTTACTTATCTTATCAACACATGATATTATTTCTTCATATGATGATAATACATGGGAGACTATTTCTCTTATAAATTCTAGCTTAAGACCATGAAAGATATGATCCTTCCTCCTCTTTGGATCATGTGAATTTCTGGAGTTCTCATTCCTTCTACTGAGTGCCATTTCTAAACAATGGAATACACTAGATCAGTTTATGAATAAAAATACATAATCCCATACTTATAAAACACTTAACATAAATTGAACTATTTATGGATATTATCCATAATCATAAAAATGTTTTCTTTGAGGAAGTATATACTCATAATCCCTTCAAAATGATTTGTAAAGAAAATGAGAGTTATCCTAAGCATATCCCCCGGGAGTGTCGTAACCAAGAGTGCAGCAAGGCCCGTTGTCGTGCACCAGTTCCCGTTCGAGTCTAGCTCAAAGCGGTGTTTTCGGGTTTTACCCCTAGGTACATCTGTGCCAGAGCCGCCTCTACCTGCTCATATCCAGACAGGGATGTATTGCTCAGAAAACTCACAAAATCTCTACAATACCAAAATTCTAGGAAGTTCTTCTATACTAATCCTCAAGGTTCATCTTAGGTCTACGTGCTCTAATCAGAGTTTATCTAAATCTAGTTTCCGAGGTTTGTACTAAACTTCCTCTGATACCAACTGTAACGCCCCGACCCTAGTTTCCTAGAGTCGGTGCATTATTACATAACATTGGCATGATCACAAGAAAGATCAAATCTCGAAAGACCGATTGGTTTAGTAGCCTTGGAAACACTAGATATATTCATAAGTTTTACATTACATCATAAAATAAAAAACTACTACAACAACATAATGTTTCCACAGTCCACACTACAATCCCCTTATAATATCCCTGCAGGTCATTCATAACTTACATCTTCACTTCCTGGGAAAAATAAAACATAGAAAAGGGGTGAGCTCAAATTCCCAGTAAGGATAACAATATAGCGGAAACTTTCATCAATAAGAATAAATATTTAAGGCAATGTATAACTAAAACAAAAGCCTTTTAAACATGAACTTTCAACATGGTATGGCATAAATAAAAATGAAATAATGCCATTTACTTATTCACATGGATATTCCACTAATCGAATAATCACATGCAAAAATAAATAACCACTTTCATAATGTTGGAATGCATAATGCCAGACTATCATAACCACATATCCAAGGCCTCGTGCCAAGACTACAAATAAGATTTTGTCAAGGCCTTGTGCCAAGACACTAGTTTGTCTCATGAGACCTACCGATGCATCGAGGAGCTATAGCGGGCTCCACCCGTCACTTATTAAGTCCAATGCATTCCCATATGAAAAGGTTTAAACATAACATAAACATTCGTATTAAAACTAGCATACGAAATGTCAATACTTTCACAATAAACTATGAATGGTATAAAAATAGCACATCCACAGTCAAACATATCACAAAACTTTCAATACAATATAGAAGTTTTGTATCATAATAAATCAACTTCAAATAATCTTAAAATCCATCAAAGGATGTTGACATAGATGAAATCAAAATTCTTTTTAAAGAAATATCTCCTTTTATTTGGAAATCATTTAAGATCCATATAAAATAAAACATTTTCTTTGAAAATATTCTTATAAGCTTGTAAGGAAAGCTTTGAAGATTTTATAACGGCGTAAAATAACCGCACCCGCCGTATAAGTTAAAAAAAACATTCTTACCTCAATTCTGTCGAAAAGGTTAAAAAGGACCTTGTTTTGAAAACGACGGAAAGATTCCTTTATAAACCTCTTATAAAAAGTCAAAAAAAGGTATAAATGACTTTAACCCATATTCTTGTAAATAGTAAAAATGTTTTGAAATACATTTTTAAGAAACATGGATGTGGATGATAAAGAGATCCCAGTAGATTATTACATATAAACAACCTCGGATAATGAAGAGATTGTGAAATAACCCTTACCTTGTACTTTTCCTTGGTTGGGGTAGGTTAACCTCCTGTATAATGGTGAAATAATTGTTATTAAATTATACAAGAATCATATATATTAATATGATATCATATATGATCTTTTAACATTGATTTGTTAATAATATCTTAGAATTATCGTCGTTTCGGGAGTTAACTTACTCATTTTCTTTTATATGTTTTGTTACATAAGCCATGGTTGTTGTATCTTATTCATATCCAGAATGATATACAGTCCTTAAACATCATTTTTAAATCATCAAATGATAATTATACTTGAATGGATACGATGGAGAATGAATCTCATCGCGTTCGTGGAGACGGTAGTCCGTACGTACGCACGAGCGACAATATCATTCTTTTGATATTAAAATAATATATAAATGGATGGTATATCATATATAAAGAATCATTAACATGTTATATTTATTATTTACATGAGTTACACATCATTATTATACCCATCCAAATAATATTATATTGAATAACAATTACACCACGACGTGGAGACGGTAAGCCGTACGTACGCACGTATGGTGACATGTTATTCAAAGGGTGGATAGAATACTGAATATGATTGTACCATATTTATAATAACATCACAGTATATGTGAGATACTGGAGTTATTATTTCATAATGGTAAGAACAAAGGAAGAAGAAGTGGAAGAAGAAATGAACTTAGAAAAGGGTGGTGAAATCATTACCTCTTCTTCGGGTTCTTCCTTTTGATTTGATCAAAAGGGCTCCTTAGGTTGGCTTTCTGATCAAACTAAGGCCTCTAGGTTGTATTGAGGGATGTTGGGAGAGTATTTGGGCAGAGTTTGGCCGAACCAAAAGGCTTTGAAGGTGTGAAGAAATGAGAAGGAGGAGTGCCCTTTTATAAGAGGGGTGAGGGGCACCTTTGGAAAAGTTAGAAATATTAATTTATAATAAATTCATATTCGGTTTCTAATGGCTCCAAAGTTGACTATTCAAAGGTTAAGGTGGGGATAGGTCGCAAAACCACTCAACCAATAGAATTTAGACAGGTTTGGGTACTTATATTAACCTTATCTTTAAGTATTAACTCTAAGTTAATTAGTTTCACTTTTACAATGTCTCTTTGTATTTTTATATATTATGGTTAATAAACTTACTATATACACCCAAGAGACCACCAAGTGGTCCATTAATGATTAACCTATCATAATATAAGTCTCTTGGCCGAACCTTAGATTTTTAGGAATTTAATATCAATTAATAATATAATATTTGTTTTAAGAACTCTTTTATGTCAATTTTGACACTATTCAATAGTTGATTTTTGTGAAACTCCTAACAGATTGATTACTTCGAAAAAAGTAAATTAAATCAATCCTAATATATCATATTATCATATAAAATTAGTTTAATTCATTAAAAGTTTCATATTATAATTATTTGGGTATTTATAATATCAATTATTTTAATTTTTCACTATTATAGTAATTACTGCATCATCATTGTGTCATAAATAAAATATATTATTTAATGTATAAAAATTATAAATAAAATATCATTATGTAGGAAATCTTTTTATCTTTCTAATGAATATTTATAATCGAAAATCCAACATGTATAACCCTATGTAAAAATTGTTCTTATAAAAGATGTAAGCTTATGCACTTTTTATTTTTATTTTAACTTTATTAATATAATGTGTCATTATCACTTACAAGTGGATCCATGGGGTCCCAAAATAGACCCAAAGATGCCCATGGTCGACCATGTATCAACCAATAGGTTTAAGACACGTTTTAGGGTAATTTAGTATTATTATAATATTATTTTTTTAACCCTCATTTACCGGATTTACCCTTAACCATGGTAAATAAAATATTTACCGCAGTAATTATTCAAAATGTCTAAAAATAAAAGTTACCTATTTACACAATTTGAACATCCTGATTCCAAATATGGGATCCATTTTTCTAAATTCAAAACACAGAAGTGGCAGAAATTAATTTAAAATTAATTCCCGCTGTCAAAACAAAAAGCGTGTTTTTAAGAGGTAATAACTATCAAAAGATTGACACTTGTTTATGTTCGGTTTAATTGTAAAATTATGTCCAATGACCAATATTATATTAAACGGTAAAAATATATTCTAAATATACTTTAAAACCACTCAAATTCATAATTTATCACTATTAATTATTTTGATTAAAAAAGTTGTTTTTAATTAAAATTTAGTAATTTTCACTATTCATCAAAATATGAAAGTTATCCGAAATGTACCAAAATTTCACCTTAGGCTAAATTCGATATTCCGAATCCAAAAATGAAGTCCATTTTCAAATATAAAATATATATAATTTCAAAAAGTAGGTATTACTATTCATAACGGCTAGTTTGATTAGTTGTGGTGTGTGTTAAAACTCAAGGTTGCGTACAACACACGCTACTGTATTATTCAAAGAAAGCGTACCGTGGAAGCTTGGGATGTTTCATTTTAAATTTTTGATGTCCCCATTTAGTCAAAAAGTTTAATATATTGTATTTAAAAAGGGTTCACTATTAAAAGTTGATAAAAGTGCAATACTGAAAATGAATTTGTTCTTGCATTATATCTAAGAAACTCATAATATGGAATCTAAAATTATAAGGATTATATAAAGTTTAAAATTTAGTCAATAATATTATTAACCTCTTTTGAATGGCTTTTTCCTTTGGTAAGTCATGGTTTGATTGAACTCGGTGTTGCGTGTAGTGCAAGTTATTGAATTATTTTGAAGAAATAACACACTATGAAATCTTGGGGTGTTACAAGGATGATTTTTTCAAACCTCATCATCATCGCTCGAGATTGCATAGTCGAATTCCTATTCTTGAGTAGGATTAACGCAGTCTGCAACATTATCAGAATCGTTAAAAAAATCTACTCTATCCTACTAAACTTCCACATCAGCATATGACTACTTTTCTTCCTCAACATTTTCAACAACTTTTACATCTTATTAATAAATAATTCTTCCGGTTTATTTTTTGATACATCTATATCCTCTTCATTTTGGATCATAGCCATGAAAAATTCCATCATATCCTCTTTGATCAAACTTTCCAGGGTTTCCACCTTTCTTCTTTATAATACAAAGACTCCCAAAAACTCTTAAGTGTTTTAGACATGGTGTTTTTCCAAAGAACATTTCGTATGGTGTCGTATATGATTTTGGACTATAAAAACATCTTTTCTGAATATAGACAGTAGTTTTAATGGCTTGCCGCAATTAATAATGAGAAAGACTATGTTACTGTAACATAGTTCTCCCCATTTTGATTGGACATCAATTAATTCTTTCACTAACCCCATTTTTTTTGAGGTGTGTATGGTGAACTGAACTCATTCTGAATTCCATGATTCTCATGATAACATTCAAACTCTTAATTCTTATACTCAACACCATTATCAGTTCTCAACTTCTTCACTAAATACTCACTTTCCTTATTTTCTTTCCTCCAAAATCTCTAAAACATTGTCAGAGCATCTGACAATACGTATTTTGTAATTAACACAAGTAATGTGAGTAAATTTCTCAATGAAATTAAGGAAGTACTTAACTCCATCTGTACATTTCATTCTCATTTTTCCACATATATCATAGTGTATGAGTTCGAAGGGACATTTTGAGCGAATTAAAACTCTCTTATGCCTGGAGTATGTATTCTTCCCTTTCTCACAAACAGTGCAACACCAATCAATTCTTCCTGATAAAACAGTCATATCTCGAACAATATCTTTCTTTGATAACTTGCACATATTTTTCTAACACATAGGTCCCAACATTTTATTCCATAACTGATTTTCATCCACCACACCTATGTAACAAGATTTCATCACTTCACCAACATGGAACAAATTCCCTCTTATATGTTGGCCCCTTGTAACTATATTTCCTTCATTTTCACTTTTCATAAAAAACCATATTTTTTAAAGATAACTCTATTTCCCTCATCATAGAGTTGTGACACACATAGCAGGTTACGTTTCAGAGCATCAACATATTGTGTTTTCTTAGATTTCATCTTTTCCTTTCTAATGATGGATGATCCAGTAACTTAAATCCTCAAACATTCATCATTACCAAATGTCACTGTTCCTTATTTGATGTATTTCACATTATTTAATAGTATATGTCTCCTATCATATTATATGAACACCCACTTTCGAGAATCCATGGACATTCTCCTTTTGTATCATTCAATGCAGTTTTGAAAAAAGAACTTTTTTTCTTCCTTTTCTTTCAGTTCTGTTGTACTTCCTCCAAATTCCTATCCAAGTCAATGTGTTCTGGCCAGAAAACCATGCACTATTTCTTTTCATACTTAGCAAACCTATCCCTTTTATCTTTTAAAAACTCTGCCTTCTACGTATTGTTAAGAATCTTTTGTTGATTTTGTAACAAAATATGTTATCCCTAAGTGATATGTCCCGGTCAATAACGTCTTTCACAAATAGTTTCCTATAGTTGGAACCTATTATCAACATTCACACCAAACATCTCATATATCTTCAGAAATTTATTTAGATATTTTCTCTTTTAAAAGGATTGACTCCCCCTCAATCACTGTATTTCAAAACGTGGGGAATAAGTGTTATGTTGTTGGTTGAACCAAAACATATTTTACATGTGTCCAAATCCTCCACAAAACCAACAATATCCATATAATGAATATTTTCCTTGGAATCATATATAATACATGGAGTTGTGAACATTCTTCTCAAAAATCTTCTTACTCGAATTATATTTTCTGTTGGCCTTCATATTTTCAATTGTAACTTTATTCTTCAGCTCAGATTTCAATTCAGTCTTTCTGGAACCAAATGAGGTAGATATCTTTTTGGAAACCATATTTTTAGATGCTTATAATTTTTCATTATTTATATCCTTGACCACATACTTAGACTTTACAACATTTCTCTTATCAGTTTCGGTTCCATATTTATTTTCAACCATTGAAGGCAAGTTTCTGGATCCGTATTAGGCTCATTCTTATCAGAACATTCTCTAAATTCTGTAATAGTGTTTTTGAATGTTTTGTTCGTTTCCTCACCATTTGAATGTTTGAGTTAGACATGTTCCAAATTATATTCTTTTTCATTCAACTTTATATCCAGCTAATCATTACCATTATTTTCTCTCTCAAGATAATTTTTCAGATCATCAATATCATTTTCAAAATTTTCTTTTTTGTTAGGAAAACATTCTTTATAATTTGATGAAGAGTTTTCATTTTTCAATTTACTCTTTTCTTTTTCAATTTTTCTTATCTTTGTCATTAAATACTTCCGCTCTTCGTTTAGATATTGTTCAAGTTGAGTTTCGTCATCTTCAGTACTACAACTCTCATAATCACCATTATTCACTGTAGCAAAAAAGGTACCGTCTCAAGCTTTCTCAGTAACATATTTTTCAGATTGAGTCTCTCTATCATCATATTATTCATTTATGGACAAAAATATTTTTAATTTTTAATTGAAGAACATATTACCCTTACCTATTCCAAAATATTTATCTTTTCCACCCTATTTCTTCCATGACTATCTTGGCCTTTTGTCTTCCTCATCACTCTCTTCATTATTCCCTTTTTTAGGGAAATTAACCGCAAAGTGGCCAACATATCCAAATTCGAAACATTTCAAATGAAGTTTCCCTTTATATTTCCCTATGCCACTATTCAAATTTTTAGAAAAAAGGACAATATTTCATCAAAATTGTGACATACCTCATTTTCGTAGTAAGATTCACCAGATTCATCTTCAATAAGAATTTTCTTTGACTTCTATTTATTTGTATCCCTGAATGAAATTTCGTTATCACCTTTTTTTTCTCTTCATAGTTGTATCCCTTCTCATCTCATAAGTGATGAAAGTGCTATAAAAACATCAATAAATAATGTTTCAGGATCTCTCTCTTCGAGTGATGAATCATTTGCAACAAATTTGTCAGGAAGAATTCTCATGATCTATTCAAAAAGCATAGAATCATCCATCTTTTCAAAAAAACATTTTATTTTTCTGGCAATGTCATTTATCCTGGTAATGTAGTCCCCAACAGATTCATGCTCACACACTATTATGTCTTCATAGTTCTGCCTCTAGATTTGAATTTTTTTCCTTCTTCATTTTTGAATTTCCATCATAGATGTTTTTTTAATTTGTCCTCGTTTCCTTTACCTGGAGAAACACATTTCACTCTAAAAAATAGATGAGTGTAATGCATATTTAGATCTTCTATCATTCTCAAGATTCTTCTTTTCTGCATGAGTAAGAATAACCTTGTCATTAATATCAGAAAATCCATCTGTCGTAGTTTCAAGAACATAATATCCAAGAGACATAAGATAAGTCATCATTATATATTTCCATATATGAAAATTATGACCATAAAATATTAGAATACCCTTATTATTCACACAATTCATATTCACCATAAAAACATCTCTTCCATACATTAACAAAGAACAAATGAAGGTAACTTGTCCCTCTAATACCAATTAAAGTTACCTAGTTAGGATCCAAGTATCACTGAGAGGGGGAGGGGGTGAATAAGTGATATATTTTTTCATTTATGTTTCAACTTTTAGAAATAACATTCTCCTCCTGTTAAATATTTTTTCCCTGCTGAATACACACAACCACTAGAACAAAAGATTTACAAGGTTCACTACACAACAAGAGTAGTTACGTCCTTTGTATGGTACCGAAATAATCTGGTTCCACACAATCCACTAGAAAACAATCCTTTGATGTGGTAGACAATGAGTATGATATTACATTTCACTCATGTAGTGCAAGGGAGATAATACTCAAGTCTGTGTCCACCCACTTAGCACAAATTGGGAAAAGCAATATATCTGTGCTTCTTGAAAACCACTCACAAATTTGATATTTGAAAATAATTCTTCTCCATCCAATCCAAAAGCTGATAAAAACTACATGGACTTCTTAATGATTCCTAGTCCTATACCCCATTCATATATTGATCAACATGAAAGCACTTCTCAATTAATATGGGTACTCAAATCTTCATCTTGTAGAGCTCCTTCGTGAAGCTCCTAACTTCGTGGAGCACCCTTGTTTACAGAGCTCTCTATTTTGAAATTCTCACTAAATCAGAGAGTACACTATTTCATGGAGCACAAATTTGTCTTTAAGATGTTATTGTTTCACAATACTCAATGGCTCACCCCAAAGCTCCTTTCCATCATGGATATTACTACCTTCATAGAGCTCACTTCCTCGACGAACCTTCTTCATAGTTTGAGAAATCAAAAATTATCATTATGTCTCTCTACTTCTCTCGATGTGGTAGGGGACTATTTATTGGATTTTACCACTGACTCAAGAACCTTCATCCACCTCTATGGCACATCAATTCAAATCACATAGCACTAAAATTTCAACTGAAATTCACTCTGTTTCGGGATTCTCCATGGCTATTTTCCAGATTTACAAATCCTGACATAATCACAAAGTGTTCAATAAAATCTATTGTGTCAACGCGATACTCTTTCATCTTTTGTGAAATCGCGATCCTATTTATTCCATCTCCCACCGTGATTCTCCTTCTTCCTTTGTGCCACAGATATTTCCTACGAAGCTATTCTCCTATTCCATTAATGAAGATCATCATAATCGCGAAAAACACTATCCTATTTATTCATGTTTTCACAAAATAAACTTCATGAATACCATCTTTGTGAAATTCGTGCCTTTTCCATTTTATGATATTCTCTTCAAAAAAATCCACTTTTCCCTATGCTAGCCAAACTCCAAATTTTGGACCCCAAAATTTTGGAAAACACTGTGAAATTGCCCCACCTTAGACACCTGCTTCTGCAAGACCAACCATGCTGATTGGTTGCTTCATTTGTCTCCCATTGCTTCATAATTATTGCATCATAATAACTCCAAACAACATATGATAGTTGTGAAATACAGACCAACAAACCATCATTAGATTTACATTGGAATGTATTGATACTTTCTTGTCATTCCTCACCCACATAAACAAAGGGAAGTGATTTCTTTTCTTCTCAAACATTCTTGAGAACAAAATAAAATCCATCTTTCATGAAACAACATCATCCGCCAACTTGGTTCCAACAAAATTTAGATTTATGTCTTGTATGCTTCCATCTAAAAATTATTTGTTAGTACATTATCAATAATTAATATTCTATATATTTTATTTATGATAAATATTATTCTCTCAACTATACTATTTTATTGAGGAGTTATCACAATTTTAACATGGTTACTTACCAATGATTCTTTAGATAATCCTATTCGAAGATGTTGGTAAATTCCATTCCTTTATTAATTTTTAATTTCAATATATTTCAATTGAATAATCTACTCATACATGTTTTGAAACGTATTATTACAATTAAACACCTTAATCATATTGATGATTAATATCAACCATGCCTACATACTATAATAATATACTAAATATACATAGTAACTCTTACCATCAATTGACCTCGGTGATATTTATCTACACAAATAAACATGCACTAACTCAGGTACTCATTATGAATTTTGATCTTACATTTTATATTCCTTATGAATAAAAATTACTTTTTTGTAAAACATCACAAGTTTTTGTATGATTACCTCACCCAATATAATGATATTCTACTCCATCGTTACTTTCCTAGTCTTCCAAGGGTTGATGGATCAAGTGAACAACATGTTTGTTCTATAGCCCATTTTCATCTTCCTTTTATAGAAAGAATATATCCTCTTCTCCAATAAAAGTAGTGGGATTCCACTTTATGAGTTTCATTATATCATTATTGAACTCTCCTTCCCCTAAAGATACATGTCTTCTTGGTAATGTGTATTCCATGAACTAAGTTACATAAATAACTAAGACATAGAATGTTTATATTATGTCCATCAACAACCAATACATCTATATGTATTCTATATTTACACCCAAAATGGATTTTTTTGAGCTAAAACATTTATGCCTTTACTATATCCAAATTTGATGACTCCATTTTTAATGCAGTTGATAAATTCCACAGTATAATTTTTCATCATTAAATGGGATGTACAACCACTATCAAAGATCCATAACCATCATGATCTGGAGTATTCCCAGTGATCTATGGATCCACTAACTTCTCATATCCACACTTTTTAAATCCATTTATTTGGATACATTTATTATGATGATTGAACCCCTTTAGCATCCTTGGGATATAATAAATCAACCTCATCTTTTAGAGTGTAAAATTGATATTTTATTTTTATCCTTCTTAATTAATCCTAATTCATCTATGTATGATTGTTTTTTTCTTCATTGGAATGTTTATTTGCATCATAGTTAATAAATACATATCCACATGTCCAGGTCCCCCACACGAGAAATTGATATGATCAAAATCATTCCTTGAATTTTTGCCTATACACAACTTTTTCATTAATCATATTATTTCTTATACATTTTTATATAAAATATTTTTTCTAATAATTTCTTATAGTTTTAGATCAATAACACTAGACTCATTGTATACCTTTTTATATCTTTTATATAGTAGCTATTTCCTTTTGGGCTTTTTGAATGTTCAGATTCCGAGTCACACCCAAATCAACCTTCATCTTTGGATTTAGTTCTTGTAGCGTGGCATCAACCATCACGAACTTCTACATAAAATCAATACACATACTTTATTTTTAATTCATATGTGTTTTTTCTTATTTTTATGTTCTCTAACTATCTAGTTAAACCTCAATGATCATTCACATTCTCTATAACCCATGTGATCTAATATCATGATGTCATTAATGGAGTCAAGAGTCTCTCATAATCCTATATTTTATATCCTAGTACAAATATTTCTACCTCAAAATCTTTAACAAGTTTGGCCCTACCATTGACTATTTTTTCCAACAACTAATTATATAGGTATTTTCTTTAATTATCAGCTTTTTTTCATTGACCTTCACTAATATTTTTAGATTTTTATATTCTCACTTATAATTATTTACATTCAACAAAGAATTACATACATCATGATAATCTATATAGAATTTTTTTTTCACGAACCACTCCATTATATTTCATTATCTATGATATCCAAACAACTATCTCTTTACGAGTAGAATCCAATTATTTTTATAGATCAAATCTACCTTCTACTTCTCCATCCCCATCATCCATGTCTTCTGTAGTCATGAGATAATTAAAAAAAATACAAGAAAAAATTATTTGATATCCTTAAAATCCTCTATTTGTTCTACTTATTGTTCATATAAACTATTATCCAATAGATAAGTATATTTTTTCTTCAAGAGGTATTACAATATAATATTCCTTCTCTTCACATTAGTTAGAAATTTATTAAGGGATCATCATCATCATCATCATCATCATCATCATGAAACATGATAATAACCAAGGGAATCATTAATTTTTTATAGGATTATAAAGACTACAATTTATATTTTTCCATAAGTTTGCAATCCTTAAAATTTTATTAATGTTAAAAGCAATGTCAAGACAACATATATAAGGTTTATAATACAATTAATTCAATAGAAAGTCCAAAACTATGTTGTGAAAGAAATATGAACAATTTTAAATAAATCAAATAACGAGGGGTATTATTTATGTTAAAAAAATAAAAAAGTACCAAGAAATGAAAAGCTAGGTTCATGAGATAAAAAAGTAGTAATTATTAAATTAGACATCACAAATTGGTTAAAATCATGTCTATGTGTGTCTAATGATCATTGTAAACCCCCATCAACCAATGAATTGCCTTTCTCTCAATGGTCATTGTACTTTTATTCTTTCTGTGATTGGATGAATCAAACCCATTTTTAATCACAGATGATATCAAACCCAATGTCAATAGTAAATGATATAGTGTAGTAAATTTATTTAGAAAAGAACCCCTCACTCAAGTAACAATGGTCATGCACAGTAGGAGAGAGATATTTATCAAAATTATATTGATTATGAAGACACACAATCAAATCCAACGAAATTATAAATAAGATCAAATATTTCAATTCCCCGTCATTAGAATTACATGACACAAGTTATACCCCTCAAGCTATCCAAATAAATGTCATATTTTAATCATAACACTAGAAAACTCTAAATCATGATGCATTCCTCCCACCGACCCAGTTCTTCCCCCTCTGATGTCGCTACTGTAGATCGGCCCATTTATAGTGTTAAAAAAGGGAATTAATACTAATAAAAAGTGTTTTTTTTCTCATAATTTTTAAGGTGTCCTTTATCTGTACTTAAAAAAGAAATGATATAGGATGTAACTTTACCAGTACTAAGAAATCAAAGAAAATGGACCCTCTTTGTTAGTGCTTTCATTTGTGCTGGTAAAATACCCCCTTTATCGCTGCTTTTAATAGCACTGATAACGGTCCACTTATTATAATGTTATCATTGAAAAACATCGCCATGCAACAACCTCTAAATTGTATGAAAATACACCTATCCATGTATGAAATTTAATTGAAATATATTTTATATCACAAATACAAAAAAAATCAATATACATTTCAAAAAATGTTTTTTTATAATTACATTTGAAATTAATATCAAAAAACATTTAAAAAAATTAATGTTTTATCATCTTTGGCCCAACGTAACCCCCTCTAAAGATAGCTTGACCATGATATCATTTTCCAAAAACACATTAAGCTGTGAAAATGAATACACCTACATAATAAAAAAATCAAGTTAGTAACACTATAAATAAATTATTTAAACCTAAATATGAAATAATACATAAATAAGGAAACAAATTTAAATAAAAGGAAACACCTAGAGTTATATCGGTCACAGCTTGAGTCAGATTAAGGTGAGGTATGTTACTACACATAAGAAATGAATTATGGATCATTTTTTAAATGTATAAAAATAATAAGAATGATTTTTCTTTGATTCCAATATGTCTATTGTAATTTTTCTTAAAATTAACGTCATTTTTAAATTAAAATACAAACATGGAGTCATATCGGTCACATCATGCGTGAAATTATGGTGTGACATATTCTTAGACATAAAAAATGACTTATTTATCATTTTACTAAAGTATTAGAATAGTTAGAATTCTTTTTCTGGGTTGTGATCATGTAACTTGTAGTTTTTACTAAAATGTCATTTCAAATTGGAAACACACACATTGATACATACTATTCATAGCATGTGTTATATTGAATTGATACTACTTCCAATACATCATAAAATAATTATGAATAGTTTTCCAAAATTATTAAGAAAATTGGAAAAAAAATTCATAGTTTTTAGTGAGTGAAACATGTTTTGAACTAATAAGTCAATTTTAAACAGATAATAGAAACTTTGATTCACACCGGTCACACCATGCATTGGATTGTGGTTTGGTTTATTCATACACATAAATAATGACATATGGATCATTTTCATAAAATATAAAAACAATATGAATAAATTTTTTGATTTGTCAATATGTAACTAGTTCTTCTTACTAAAATTAATTTCAATTTTAAATAAAAATACACACTTGGTGTCATATCGGTTACACCATGTGTTGTATTAAGGTTCAGATGATTTGTTTCTATCAGAAATGCAATTTTCATCATTTTTATTAAGTATCAATACTATCCAAATGAATTTTCTTTCTATTAATTTTTTCACTTGTCCTTTTTACTAAAATTATTTTCAATTTAAAATAAAAATACAACCTTGGAGTCTTACCGGTCACAACCTTTGCTAGATTGAGGTGGGGTTCATTCCTACATGTCCAAAATTACTTATGAATCATTTTTGTAAATATTAAATACTATTCTAATGAATTTTATCATTTTTTTGTACGTCACTTGTTCTTATTATAAAAATTAATGTCAAATTTGAATTAAAAGACACACTTGGAGTCATATCAGTCACACCATGTGTTGGATTGTGGTAAAAATGATTACTACATGTCACAAATGAAATATGAATAAAATTGTAAATTATCAAAACAATATAAAATCATTATATTGATTTTGAGTCTATCACTTTTGTTTTCATTTAAAATTTCATTTAAAACTATAAACAGACACTTTGAGTCTTATAGTTCATATCATATGTTGGTTTGATGTGAGACTAATTCCTACACATCAAAACAAACTTATAATTCATTTTCATATGTGATCAAGAAAATCATAATGTGTTTTCTTGGTTTTGAGTGAGTGAAACAAGTTTTGAATTAAATATCATTTTTAACTGATAATGGACACATAGAGTCATACTGGTCACACCGTACATCAGATTGGGGTCGGGTTGATTGCTAAATGACAAAAAAAAACTTATGTATCATTTTCCTGATGTACCAAAACAATCTGATCGTGTTTGATTGTTTTTCAATTTCTGAATAGATATTTTTAGTAAAATTAATGTTAAATTCAAATAAAATTACACACATAGAATCGTATTGTTCATTCCATTAATTGTACTCAGGCGATATTGATTCATAATCATCAAAAATTAAATATGGATCATTTTTCTAAAGTATCAAAATAATCCAATTGGGTTTTATTGGTTTTCAGAATGTCTCATTTTCTTCTTTCCAATTTTAACGACATTATAAAATAAAAAGACACACTATGAGTTATACCAGCCACATTGTGTGTCATATTAGGAAAAAGATGATTTATACAGGTAGAAAATAATATATTGATCATTTTATTAATGTATCAAAATAATTCAAATGTTTTTTATTTGTTTTCTGTACGTCACTTGTTTATTTTTACTAAAATTAATGTCAATTTTAAATAAAAAGAAACACATGGAAACATATCGGCCACACCATGAATCATATTGAGGTTCAACTAAATACTACACATAATAAATGACTTATGGATTGTTTTATTAAGGTATCAAAAAATATGATTGTGGTTCTCATTTTTCATTACGACACTTCTTCTTTTTTCTAAATTTAATTTCAATTTTATATAAAAAGATACAGTTGGAGTCATATCAGTCACATATTATATCGGATTGATGAATGGTTGATTCCAACATGTTAAAAATGCCATATAGATAAATATCCTAAAGAATCAAAATAATATGATTGTGTTTTTCTAGTTCTTGGTATGCCACATCATAATTTTACTAAACTTAATGTAACTTTTAAATAAATAGGACACATATTGAGTTATTACTAATACACCATGTATAATATTTTTGTGGGGTTGATTCATTGATTTGAAAATTTAATTATGGATAGTTTTTATAAAGTATTAAAAAAATTCAATATATTTTATCTGTTTTAAGTATATAAACATTTTTTATTATAATTAATTCCAATTTAAAAAAAGGACACACATTGAGTTATACTAGTCACATTGTGTGTGATATTGAGGTATAAAAGATTCATAAAAATTAGAAAATAATTATGGATCATTTTCCTAATGTATCAAGAAAATATGAATGTGTTTTCATTGTTTTCAATATGTAACTTGTTCTTTATAATAGAATCAATGCCAATTTTGAATTAAAAGACACTATTGGATTCATATCAGTCACATTGTCCTTTGGATTGAGGCGCATTGGATTCCTACGTCCCATAAAAGACTTATGAATCATTTTTCTAGAGTATCAAAACAATAAGAATTCATTTTCTCAATTTTTAGCATGTCAGTTATTTTTAATAAAATTAATGTCAATTTCAAATAAAAACACACACATAGAGTTATACCGATCACACCATGGGTCGTATTGAGGTGGGGTTTATACCTTTAATTCAGAAATGACATATATATTGTTTTTAGAAAGAATCAAAATAATCTGAATGTTTTTTCTTGGTTTAAGTATGAAAATTTTTATTTTACTGAAATTAACATCAATACTAAATTAAAACAAACCCTTGGGTATGTGATATGTTTTTTGAGCTAAAATATAAACTATAAAATAAAAATATATAGTTTGATTTTTATAGAGCACACATTGTATCGGATTTAGGTGATTATAAATGAGTATAAGAAATGTTTTCCATTGATAACTATCTATAAAAAGAAAAAAAAGAGAACATGTTATATATTCATATAATAGAAATCCCATGATCCTTGAAAAACACACATTTTAGGAAGAATGATATTTCCTCTTCCATCAAAAAAGATAGGTTATAAATTTTCTGGATTTTTTTTGATAGTTAGAAGAAAATGACTTCCCAAAAGATCTATGAATAATCTAAGTAAGTTTTAGATAAAAGGATAATGAAATTAACTTAAAAATATTAGATAAAATGATGAAAAAAAATCAGTAAATAAGTTGTATGAATTCAGATTTTCATGATGGTTCTATACATTCTTAACCAATTTCCTTGTTTTTACCATCTCATTTGAAACCTTAATGTTTAATCTTGGATTAACACAAGATGCAATGAGAAAACCACCCCAACCCATGAAAAATATGCCACTAATATAATATAACAATTATTATGTTATTAATACTATTAAAAAATAAATTAAACATAGATATTAAATAATAAATTAATAAAATTTCATTTTTATTCTAAAACCATACAATTTGAGTGATACGAGGAAAGATGTGTATCAGATTGAGAGCATTGTCATAGTATAGAAATGTATCATCCTTGTTATAAAGTCATTTATTTATCATCTCCGTGAAAATTAACCAAATAAGTATCATATATAAATGTTTCTTAAATTAACTAAAATTGTAGATAAAATGATGTGAAAATATACTAAATAAGAAGTAATAAATCAAATCTTCATGATATATGTGTACATTTTTTCATTATGTATGATTCCCATTAGTTTCTAAAGAAATATATTTCTTCTTTTTAATATGAGTATTTTTATAGTTGTAGTAGTACTATAAAAATATAAATAAATAATAAATATTTTAACTGAAATAGTAATTATCTTTAAAAATACCTCTTCAAAGATGCATGTTTTTTGTTGGTATATGATATCTCTCATAAATTTACAAACGTAATAACCACAATAATTTCCATTTTTTTGTTTCAAACACTACAGAAGCATTGAGAAAAAAATTAATTTGTTTTGATATGTGTTAGGATAGTGAAATATTATTATATATACCTTGAAACTAGTGCACTTATAGAAGTTGATAGGATTATATTGTGCATGGACTGTCCTCATGCCATGATTTTTAAGATATTTAAAATCCACCATATCATTAAATAATTATCATTAAAACATAATATAAAACATATAATTTGATGATTAGTTCTAAAATGCTGGATGTAGTGTATTAAAAATTGAAAAATGTCATCACATATGGTCAGTTTGTAGGGTATCCATGTGGTGAATCTCAAAAATAAATCTTTGGAGTATCCAAATTGACTGTAATGAGTACCCAATATTTATTAAAAAAAGTATATGTAATGAATGGAATTAAAATATATTTTATATGAATAAATTTTAGAATTTTACCCATGCATAATTTGTATTAAGAATAGTATGTGATCCCTATGTTTTCTTTAAAATTAGTTGTACAATTTTTCCACAATTTCATTCATTTTGTTTATTCTATTTTAATTAGAATGTATAAGTGATATCCGGACTAATGAGTCTATATTTATTTTTATGATGTAATCCCATATATTGGTATTCATATATATTCTTGTAAAAAATTTGAAATGTATTCAGTCATAATTAATATAGTATATCAGTTATTAGTAAAATATAATGAAAACATACAAAATGTATACATTTACAACTATGATAGCTAGACTTTCATATATTATGATTTCCTTTACAGTATCAAGAGATATTTATTTCGTAATGGCCTCTTCATTAATTTATTCTTCAAAATAAGCTGTTTGATTACTACCACATTGTAACTTTGAATCTTCATGAACCTTTAATGTCATTATATGTATATATTTAACATCTGGGGTAAAGGTGCTTTCTGAAGATCTTTTCGATCTCTTGGTTGATTCTTCATATGGTTTTGATTTGACTTTTCATTTTACCCCCTCCCTTTGCCCATCATTAGTAACATTCATCAATTCAGACCTTTTTTTGATTAATTTTTAATTGTCCATCATGAAAAATAAATCAGAAATGAATACCTCTTTATTCCTGATACGGATGTTCCCATATCATTCATGATTTTATGAATATCTATTCCATCAAGTGGAACATGTAGCTCAGTGCTCGGCTCATGAGATACAATAATTCCCACTCCCACATGATCTCTTGGAAGTGGTCTATCATATATACTATCTTCTAGGATATTGGACATTGTATCCCTCACAAAAAAGTGATGTGTGAGTGTTGATAGATATAAATTACAATCATTTTCATCATGTAGAATGTCTATAAATGAAAGACATCAGTGTTTTTTTATTCATATTTCATAGAAACAATTATGAAAATATTGATTACCTCATCTATGAAATCACGTTGAGTATAATGGCTCACCTCCAAGATGGTGGGGGTTTGGCAGGATCTCCATGCAGTGGTTATTCTTAAGTAGTTTCTTCTCTTTTCTACCCCCATAATATTTTATTGAAGTATAGACTTCCCATGAATTTTTTCATCAAGGGTGATATTATTTAATTCATATCATCCATTTATTTTTAATTATCCCCATATTCTTCTATTTTATCAAAATATGTTTGGGGTGTCAACCCAAAACCCACATCGCTAATGCAACCATATTGTTCTAGAAGCTTCAAGGCCACCAATATTTGGTTTTTGTCTTGTCCAGGTGTTGACGATTCATGTTTCTAAGTCAGATAGAAAATATAGGAAATTAATAATAATTGTGATTTAATATCCATTTAAATAAAAAAATTATTATCAAGTCATACTTACACATGCTTCCAACACTTTTTTTATTTTCTTCCATTAATATGAAATCTTTATTTACACATTCCACTTTCTATAGCACATGATGTGGGATAGATGAAGATTTGGATTTGGATGCATCAATATGTATATAGATTGAAGAAGATAATTTTGTGTCTATTTCATGGCGCATAAAATTATTATAGTAGATTGAAAATACATACCATTTTTTCAGGTAAAGCATGCCAAATCCTTGGTTTACGATGGGGGTATGTTTGTTTTTATGCCCATTCATTTTTTTTATAACACATGTTCTATTTTATCAAATTTAAATTCACAAAAAATTGATTAATATAGGTATTATCATAAAATGTATTCACATACTAAATTTACTAGAAAGGATATCTCCCCACAAGGACTAGTAAACCCTTCTAATGATACATGGCTTGTCAGGTGTACATACATATGTAGTGTGTGATAGATTTTTTCCCCACTACATCATTGAGATGATATTCTATTTGAATTGTGTGAAATCCTCTATGTACCTTTCCAGTAATCATTAATTAATTTTTCCTGGGTAGTTAACTAAAAAAAATAAACTCTTTATTTGATAATAAATATTATGTCAATGTTTTTTTATATTATATTTTTGTAATATGAATAAAGGATATCATAATGTTACTTCAATATCATAAAAATAAATGACTTAATCATTGGAATAATATGGTTCCATGAATCTACATGAAATTATATGTGCATCTATGTGATGAGCCCAATGAAAATAGTGAACGTGGTCCCTTTGGGGTTGATAGGTTGACCACAGACATTCCATATTACCTCAAATTTGATTCCTTTGCTTTTCATCTTAATTATTTTTTCTAACACCATCACTCTATGATGCTCCTATTTTTTCTATAATAACATTTATCTAATGTATACCATTTCTTCTAGTTCAACCTGAGAAAAATGGTATTCGTCTACATTAAGAGCATTAGAATGTCTAGAAGTTCATTATTCCTTTGCACTGGGTGCAGTAGTAGGTTTATAAATTGGTTTTTCATTTGGATTGGTAGCATCAGCATGTGCTGAAGGTTATCGTTCCACTATAATAGTATCAATACTAGGTTGATAAACCTATTGTTCCTCCTGATTGGGATCATCAACATATGTTGAAGTCACTATCTACATAAGTGGTTAAACATTTAACTTAGACAATACAATTGTAATAATGAATATATAATAACATGAGGAATCACTATGTATATTTAAAAAAATAGAACCTACTTATTGAAATCTATTCTTTTAATTGTTGAAAGAATTTTGACCCTCTATCATGTATCAAAATCCATTCATTATAGTCTCATATGACATAAAAACCAGTATACATTGGGACCACAAGAAAAATTCTTCCAACATCCCAATGAAAGAGTCGACCTTAGTTGATTATTCTTTCTGAATATTCAATGGTTTCAGTCAATAACATAACCATTTACCACGGTTGATTTTCCAGATATGGAACATAAAATACTTGTACTACCTATGCATCCATTATAAATTAATCATATTTCTACCCTTCCTTAAGGAAATTGACCTTAGTGAATACAAATTAATATATTTAAATAGAAATCATATTATCATTCCACTTTCATTGAAAAATAATAACATAAAATGTTTTATAATTCAAGTCCCATATTTTTTAATGATGAAAATGTATGACATATTCACATAAATTGGATTCTTTCCTTGGTATCATAAACATGAATTGCTTGAGCCACAAGTGTAACTCCACTATTTTTCAGAGTGATACCTTCATCTTGTTCATTTGAATAGAGTGTATAACCATTATTTACATAACCATTGTAATATAATACTTTCACACTTAGTCACATGGAAAGCCATAGAATTTTTTCTAAAATGGAATCCATATTTTCATCTGTCTCTTCAAAAAAATTGTCTTGAAACCATCCTATATACAATTCACTATGTGTATTTGATTACCATATTGCATCCCATAATGGATTCAAATGACTAAGAATTTATTTGCAGGTTTCTACATATGTAGAAACATATAAACTATTTTTAAAAACATATAGGAAGTCCTACTCTTGAACTATAATATTGATTGTGACAATATTTATTCTATAAATTTCTTCACCTACAAGCCACCCGGTGTGATGAGATTTTGGATGACTAATGCTTTCACATTTTACAGGTAGTCAATACATAATGAAATGTATTTTTAAACAATATATCACTTTGTAAAACAACCCTCTAGAATACTGTAACATTTGATATACAATTTTAAAATCTTCTTATACCATTCAATGGGTATATCCATATATAATGTAATGGACCACATAGTTAAATCTTTCTCACCAAGTGAATCATCATGTTAACCAACATATTAGAGAATGTTTGTGGGAATAACTTTTTCAATTCACATAATATGATGTAAATTTCCTTTTACATAGTCCAAAATATTTTTGGGTCTATAAATTTGCAACATATTTCTTTGAAAAAGAAACAACCCTTGGTAAATTAATGATGGAAATTCATAGAAAACATTTAATGTAAAGCTATTGGAAGTAGGTATTGCATCAAAAAATGAAATTCATTTGATTTTAGTCCATTTAAATTTAATTGATTAATCGACACAATATTATTGATATACAATGTATACCCCTAAGGAATCTTTATGTCATTAAAAATGTTTCCAAACTAATATCTCTCCTTCCATGAAAGAGGTTAAGTTGCTGGAGGAAGAAAAGTTTGTTTTCACCCTTTACTAATGCCAACCCTTCCCATATTCCTATGTCAATCTTAACAAACCAAGCCTTTATTCTATATGTTGTTTTACTATGTTCATTTATTAACGTTCTAGTGACACTATCACACCCATTTTTCAAAACATGCATAACATCAATAAAATGTTTAACGTATTGAAAATTCCATTATAGTAATTCAAAAAAAACTGATCTCTTTTTTCAACAAGTTTTGTACGGTTTTTTGAAAAATGTTTACAAAAAATTGTGTCCTTAAATTTTAATTTCTAAAATGTTTGATCACATATTAGTGGAGATGATGTTGTACGTTCTTATGAACTCTCATCAAATTATATCCCATAAAATTGGTACTTATGTCATTAGGGTAGAAATATGTGATGTTCAAGAAACAAAGTCTTCAATGATGTTTATACAAAATTGACTGTGTACCTTATTCACAAATGGGACAACCTTAAGTTCGATTAATTCTATATCATGAAGAATTACCAAATACAGGTAAGTCATTTATCATCCTATACATCATGGATCCCAACATGAACTCTTCATTTTTGTAAACATCATTAAAAATGACAACTAAATCCCATAATAACATTAAATATTTGATCAATGGATCTGAATAAACGTAAATATCATTATCAGTTGTTTCCCAATTTAAGAATATATAACATAATTTTTTTTATTTCATCCTTAACCATGGTGAAAAGTTTTAATTTTCCAACATAACTAGTCGGGTACCATGAGTGATGCTTTGGAAACCAAATAGATTCACTTCATCAGTAGATAATAGAGGATGAATTTTTCTCAACTCATTTACAAATATAGGATACCCATGATCAATTATCTTACACTAAGGTGAGTTTTTGTGTGGAGATGTTTTTCACCCTTATTTCCTATATCTATGTGTGATGTCAATTTCTTTGCATTCCCCACACTTCCATACATGTTCCTTACCATATAAATGATTAGAAAGTACCATACAAATTTTCTAGGACCTCATTATCATTTTTTGTATCAAGAAATACAACATCTTGGTCATTATTTAAGTGATTTTCGGTCCTTGGAAATTAATATACTGTCATTTAGATAAACATGTGTTCTTTGAATATTTATACATATCGAATATAGCATTCATTTAGTGTTATATGTTTAGGTAGGGAGATCATTATTTTCTAGGTGCATATCTTTCAAGGGATAAAATAGTTCCATAAAACTAAAATCACTCCATATATTTCCATTTTTTATATTGTCCAACTTTAGTACGGTTGGAAATGCAGATATTTAGTGTAACAAACATACAATGACTTCATCGCCCAACTTTTTATCTTCTCAATTTTTTTGACAATAATTGATTTCATCTTCATCTATCATGTTCATTTCCTCAATACAATCTTTATCATAATTCAAACATGTAATCACATCCTCGATATTCTCTTCTTCATTGTCTAGACATGTAATCATATCGGATGATCCATAAAACACAGTGTTATCCTAAACACGAGATACAATAACCATTTCCCCATGTTTAGTCCAACATTTAGATCTTTGATCTATTTCATGAGAGATCATGTGTTTTTCTAACTCCTATGGACTTGTTATTCATGAATAAAAGTATCATAAACATTGATACATGTTTTGTGAAAGGTCATATGCATTATTTTTTCCAAACATAATGAACTGATTCACCCTATCTCTATACTATTTTTCATACAATTGGAATCCACCCATTCTCAATTCATATCAATATTATTTCATTGGATAATATTAATATTTAACAAAATAAATAAATAAAAATGGACATTCAAATAAGATGAACTAAACATTTAAATGTTTCAAATAATTTCATTGTACTTTGAAGGAAATGGATAATTAAATTTAAGAAAATAATTACATCATGGTTTTTAGGTGAAATACTATGAATTCATCCACACTATTTACTTGTACCTAGAATAGAAGGAATACTACTCAAAGTAGTTCAAGAAACAGATGTGAATGTCTAAAAGAGTTGGTGGATTAGTCTCAGGAAACAAAAATTTGAGAATGTCTATTTGTGGGATAAAGCTAATGAGGATGAAAGTTATTATTAGATTTTATTTCTAGAGACTCATCTTCTTACAAGCTTACACCAAATAAGAGAGAAGGTGTATTTATGTCAGTCTACCCTAATTTTGACAATGATGGAGGTGTTGGAAAAAAATACTGTTTATGATTTGAAATGGGGATATACATTAATTCACTTTTTTTGGAGTGATATAGTTATGTATATCCTATGGTTTGGGTAGAGTTAGTGAAATTATATTAACAAGATGTTATTAATAATATATATTATAAAGGAGGTGAGATTTTTTGTTTCTTGGAGGACTTTTAATGTTAATATGATCATATAAATATAGATAAAATCCTTTCTCCTTACACATATATTCATTTATAAATATAGAAACCACTCATCTAGTTTATAGGGTATACTACATTATAAAAAAACTCTATCCACTCTAATGTCAAATCATAAAACTATATTTTAAATCAATGTGAAATTTAATAGATCGTATATTTAGATCATCATTGAAATCTAAAATATCATCCTCTTTATGAATCATTAATGAATGCCGTTTTTTATCTTTAAAACCAATCATTTACCTTTAAAATTATATTTACATGATAAATAATTTATGAAAATAAGTCTATTGATTTTAACAATGGAAAAAAATCTATATTATTTTAAAACCATTTTCATAATAAAATTTATGGATATTTAATATAATAATGGTTTAATAAAAAAATTGTATGTCGGTTTTAATTTATAACAGACATAATTATTGGAAAATATGATGGGGGGTTATTATTTCTGAGTATTGAAATGAAATATTTAGGGAAAAATGTTTGTAAAGTGCCTAATGAAATTAATTAATGAGTTTCAATAAGATGAAGGCTGAGAAGAATGAAGATGTTCTAAGTAAAGGATAAGGTTTCCAATATTTGGTTAGGCTTACCTGAGGTGGATTATTTCAATTAGGTATTTGTGGAAGTCTGATGAATCATGGGAATGATTAATATTCTAGAGTTTTTTGAATGGTTTTTGAGTTTAGGGAAGATAGATAATCGAGTAAAAATGTCTTTTTTCCAAAAATTGGTATTTTTTATGGGCTATAAATACTTTTTGGTGAACAATTATGGAGATAATTTGAATATAGGATGAAATCGAAAAGAGTGGATGGAAGACAATAGATTAAAACATGGATTTTAAAAATCTATAATTAAAATACGTTAAAAAAGACTATGAAAAATAAAATAGTTTTGTTGTAATGAGTTAGGAATCCACTTGAAGGTTGAATAAAAACTAGATATGCATTCAAGTTACATTTACAATGAGTCGGTGCTAGAGAATATGGGGAGGTGGAATTTCAGAAATTTAAATAGATTTGATGTAGTGAATTTGAGTTGGCAGATGCTTCATTAAAATGAGGAATCTACAAAATAAAACAAAATCATTCCTCAAACTGACTGAGGGGGTGGCGTATGGAGGTTGAGACCAAAAATAGATCATAGAGTCTGGATCATGGTATAATGAGTAATTATTAAAGAAACAAATATTGATATGGAAGCGGGAGTAGAGATCCTAACTCAATAGAGATGAATTTATTCACCATTATCTCATCTTTTGGAATTTATGTACCATTTTCTTGTGTTATACATTTAATTTATATTCATGAGTTATAATCAAAATCTTTGGGGGGATATAATTATTATTGTTTTTTTATGTTTTCATGTTCTTGATATACTTCATGAATATTATTTTCTTTCATCTTAGGTATTTTTTTTCAATTTATTTCATTTTATGGGTGATGCATCGACTAAAGAAACCGAACATCAAGAATTTTTTGAAAATTTTGTAACCAATAATATTAATTGATTGATAGTTTGTTGTGATTGGTTGAATGGAAATTCACATGTTGAATATAATTTATCTATTAATGACTTCTTATACAAATTCTTGTAGAACCCATTCACTAGAACATCATTTAATCAACTAGCTACATATGTTGGAAATCCCACTCGATCATATTTTTTCATGTCTCCTACCCATAACATTTGGTTTAAACCCTATTAACACCATTTACTCCCTATCTCATTTTAATTATCCACTCCCCATTCATTCCTTCTACATTTCGTCTAACGTTTTCAATTATTGTCGATTTAAAAAATCCCTTTGATGATTAACCCACCATCCCTTATATTCAACCTTGATATATCACTATAATAGTGTATTGTATGTCGATATATTAATAATTTTATAGTCCACTGACCAATCATTAATTTAAAATTAAAATGTTTATGATGGAAATTAAAATGTTATAAGATTAATTTTTTTAAATTCCATTGAACATGAAACTGGGTGGTGACCATTGAATATAAATTTGATGGAAATGGGATGAAGAAAGAAATTTGGGATATTATTTGACTCAATAATAATTTATTATAATTATTTTCAAACCTTATATGGTCAAGTAACAAGTAATGTAACCATACAAAATCTGAACCATGATTAATTATCCTTGCGTGTTAACAATAAGATCCTAATTTTAATTAATACATAAAAACTATTCCAGTATGTTTTTGTTATGTGTAATCAATTTTAAAACCCCTCACCCATCATTAAAAATACCTTTATTAGTCTAAAACAACATTGATTGTGTTTAAATTTTTTATTGTGAAATTTTAATGGTTTTCTGTCATTATTCAACGATTTTCTCTAATTATATATTTAGATAAATCTACATGAGGTTAAACCTAAGAAATTAAAAAAATTCTTAATTCATTGAACCTCTCCTTTTTATAAAACTATACAATAGTACATCTGTGTTATAAAATGTAAATAATTTATAGAATTATATTGCATTATAAATTAATAAAATCATAAAATTATTTTATAAAAAAATTATAAAAGTATAAAAGTATAATAATTTATAATAAGTAAAATTATAATTGTGTATTGATTTATAAATCTAGAAAACTAAAAATGTATAAATAATTAATAAAACTTTATAATTAGACTATAAATTTAAATATGATATACTATAAATTGTTTTAGTGCATACAAATTTATAAATGAAAAAAATTATAAAAAGTATAAATATTAATAATTTTTTTTATAATAAGATATAATATAAAAATTATAAAAATATAAAAAATTTATATCATGTAAAACTATAAATTTAAAAACATGAAACACATTGGATATTTTAAAAGATATTTACACACCATGCCTTTTTTATTCAAAACCAAACTTGAATCACTTCATCAAAACTGTGAATTTCATGTATTATTTGAAATTCAGAGTAAAAATTTAAAAAGAACTTGATTTTTTTTTTTGAAAAATATAACCCATTTCTAAATTACATACATTATTGATAAGGGTTATCCAAGAAATTTAAAAAACATATGGTGCCCAAGGAAATTGAAAGAAAATATGAAACCCAACTTTTTTAATATACAATTTTTTTATTCATTATAAACTGATAGAAAACCCTTATATCAGGATATGGATTCTAGTAACCGCATTAATACTGGTATTATAAGTATCAACCATGAATTAAAAGACCAAACAATCAATAGATCCAATATTAATGAGATAAGCACAGGGGAAAACCTAGTTACAACTCAGTTATTCTATTAAAGGATGCCTAACTCTACCCAAACTAAGTCCAAGAATCCAAGAAGAGATATCATACATGATAGCCCCATAAAATGCGAAAAATCAATTATCCCTACACCCTAGATTTTGTCTTATAGCATGTTTAGGATTGAGAAGACTAGAGAAGGAGAGGAATGACACATATGAGCATAAAAGATCTCTTACTCAGACCATATACAATAGGGATGGTATTTTGGGGGGGCTATTCATCCTCTTCATAGAGAATCTGTGACGATGCACAGTTCGAGAAGGTGTGACTGAATAAATAGTGAAGTCAGAGAAACTAAATTGATAAATCGAGCACATAATATAGATTTAGAGAGATCAATTCATCGAGAATATCAACCGATGGTTGTAGTGGGGTCTAACAATGGGGTTGGGGGCGATCGAAAGGGCTGAGTTCTAGAAATGCTTCAATGCGTGATTGGAGACACCCATCTGTTAGAATTCATTTTATAACAACATGTCAGTATTTTATTAGAGAATTCAAAAAACACTGATAAAGAGTAGGTTTATCATCGCTAAAATAAAAAGCACAGATAAACTATTATTTATCATAGAGTTTTAGCACTAATAAAGATACACATTTATCTGTGCTAAAAAAAGTACTAATAAATTGTTCCTTTATTAGCACTACATTTCTTGCACTAATAAAGAGTTATATTACCAGTATTAAAAATCACTAATAAAGATATAATTTCATAATTTTTTTATATTATTATATATATTTATAATATTATATACATAATAAATATATATATATACTTATAATTATAAATAAATATATTTATAAATATTTCATTACAATTATTTATGAATATAAATATAAAAATTCATAAATATAAATAAATGAACATATTTAAATAATTTTAATATTATAATATTTATTTTAACATAGTATATATTTATTATATTTATAATTCTATTACTTATATATTAATAAATATATATAATTATGTAATTATATAATTATATAAATATACAAATATAAAAATATATTTAATTACATAAATATATATAAACATATTAATTTATATAATTATAAAAATATTTATAATAATATAAATATATTTTTAATTATATACAAATACATAGAAATATATTTATTTATAATTATAATTAATATATATATAAATTAAATAAAAATATATCTAAAATATAAAATTTATGTTAGTAAAAATGTATAATAGAGTATTTATGTACATTGATTAAAAAATGTTAATATAATTGAAAAAATATAATATATTAATATTTTATTTAAATAGTTATATGTATGTGTATGTGTGTTTATTCATGTCTTTATATTCATGTGTGTGTAGATGTGTATGTGTACATATGTATATGTTTGTAATTCATATAAATGTTAAAAATTCACATTTTAATATTTTCATAATTTATAAAATTTAATTTAACCATTTATTATTAGAAATTCATTAATAATGTTAAAAATATATTTAATTGTTTTGTAATATTTATTTATACATGAATTTATTTACTATATACATAAACTATTTTGAATATGGTTGTAATTGAAATTAATAACAGCTTATGGGGGGTTGATTGCTTCTAGGGATCACAAAGGAAAATAAATAATGAATGCAAAATCACATGGTTAGATAAAAATTTTAAAGAATGAATAAGTGATGCATTTGGGACCTGTGATGGGGTATTTTCTTTTCTCAACTATTTTGGAGGTATAATGTGAATCCTTGGGGAATGGCTCTGAACAAAATATGTAGTCTCGGTCCCAGATGTAAGAATCACTTAATACAGTTAGAAAAATGTGTGTGACTATGCTTAACTATTTTGAAGAACATGATTCTACAAATAGAGTGAATGATGGTGAAGTTTAGGCTAATAAGGTGGAGATATGAAATGAAAAGGTTAGTGAACATACACTTATGATCAGGGAGGATCAGTTAGATATTGAAATAGATGACTCATAGGAAAATGACATTGAAGGGATGTTGCAGCAAGTAAGAAAATGGAGGAGAGGGTGTCTTCCTAGAAGTCGAGGCCATGGGCATTGATATTTCTACTAAAATAAAAATATTGATTAATAACATGAATTTTTGAAGGTGGAGGCTGGTTATGATGGGGATCTCAGTCAATGGGGATGGATTTAGACGAATGCTGGGTGTGGGTGAGTTACAAATGAAATTGGGATCACATGCGTAACAGTTATAGTAAAAGGAGGCTTTTTAGGCCATCAACAAATTGTCTTACACATCTTAAGGATTTTTTATTCAGTACCATGATTGTTACAGGGCCTACAAGTAATTAATAATAAATAGGGGTTTTATGGGTGGGTTTTCCCAAGGGGGATATGACCAGCCTCTATGGCCATGTGGGTGTGGGTGTTTGTGTGTTGGTGTAATTGTACCTCCAACTACCTAATATATATATTTATTATATTTATACTTATATAAATATTCCAAAGTGGGTCAGAACATGAGGTATAATTAATTAAATATATATTTTAATATTAATATGTTAATAATTTTTTAGAAATATTTAGAAATATATTTATTTATAATTATGTAAATATATTTATATATGATTTTTGTAAATATAATTATTTATAATTTTAACTATAATTATAAATAAATAACTATATATTTTAATAATAATAAAATTTCAATAAATATATTTAATATAATTTATTAATATATTTTTATATATTAATATATATATTTTTATATAATTAAATAAATATACAAATTTATTTATAATTATATTCAAATATTTTTAAATTTTTTTTATATTTATAATAATAATTAAAAATATATACATATATATTTATATCATAAATGGAGAAAACAATGGGTTGAAACCCATATACCACCTAATTTATTTAAAAAAAATAAATAAGAATAGAAAGATGGAAAAGCGAGATAAAAATGACATACATATGACCATCACAACAAGCAGAAAATCATAAAAAATCATCATTTTTGTTGCCTGACACCCCTCTTTCATGAACCACCATGACCTATTAGGTGCCTACCCCCCCATCATTATTTCACAGTTTTCCATGCATGACCATGATCTTCTATTTTTTATAAGACCCCATTCTCACAATTCTTGTCAACAACTTGACCTCCATCATTAGAATTGTATAGAATCACCATAAGATTCTCATGAAAGTCATTAACCTGGGACATGGTATCCTAATGAATATCTTAAGAAGTTGTATCTCTAACAAAGGGGTCACTAGAATCAAACACCTAGAGATCCACAATCTCTTCCTGTACGTTATCAGAAAAGGGTAAAGTAGTATAATCGATAGATGGTAGGAGATGTGAGCCTTCCAAAATCTATCATTTATTCATGATTTATTTCTTCTCAAGTATATCAAGGTAGAAGCCATAAAACTATGGATTATTAATATACTTCATCATATCAAAAAAAAATAGATGAAGCACCCACAAACCGGCCTCTTTGACCATTCTATGCATCAGTTCTACTAACACTACAAAAAATTGGGCCTTTAACAACACAAGTATAAGGGATTAATCAGCACAATAGAAGCAATGATAATGTAATCAATACTAAAGGGTTGGATTTAAGAGTTCTCATAAAAAATATAGAATACATTCCCCCTTTAACAGCACTAAAAAGGGTCGACAAAGGGGGTCTTTATCATTGCCTTTTTTAGCACTGATAATGGACCTTCTGATAAAGGGTATAATTTTTTTCACACACCCTCATTATCAGAACTTCTTTTACCCCTATATCAGTGCTTCTCTAACCCCTTTATCAGTGCTTTAGATAATTCCTCCCTCATCATGTGCCACTAACTCCAGTGAGATTCAAACTAGAGACCTTGAGCTTATACACCAACGCATTTTCCACTACACTACACTATTTTGTTTTACATTTTCTAATTTATCTATTAATTATTATATATTTGATTATATTTTGATATCCAACTATATATATATATTTGTTTATATATATTATATATATATATTAAAAATGGATATTAACTCTAAAAACCCTTGAAATAAAAAAATATCAGGAATCACTGAAAACCCTTAACCCCTAAAACCTAGGAAAGGACAGTTAATTTTGATCCATGATTCAATTATATATTCACAAATATTCAAATAAAATATCATGAATTTATCTTCGATGTGGTATGTGGTACAATCTGAACATAAAATCAGATCAAAAGTAATAGCCATTGATATTTTAAGAAATGAGGGTCAATAATAAAAAATATATTTTTGGAGGCCTTTCCGGCCCTTCATGGGATAAAAAATGGGACAAAGGTCTCTCACCTCAATCTAAAACATTATATGTCATAAATCTCATCACATGCTTCGATTTGATATTTATTAGATCCCAAACAGTCAAATGTATCAATAGTTATAGTCATTTGAAGTTCGAGTTACATTTTCAACTTATTTTTATCTCTTATTAATATTTCTTTTTTTATCTCTAAATTTATATTAAATGATTAATAATTTTTAATAATAATAATATTATTAATTAAAAAAATTAATTATTTTTTAAGTTATTTATTCTAAATATTATATATATTAAGTGTAAATTCTAATTTACCTTATAAAAAAGATATTTTAAAAAATACATATTATATTTATATCAATATCAATAAATTTATATTTTAATATATTATTTATAATCAAATATATATATATTTTCAAGTATATTTTGTTAGTGCTTGAAAAATATATGTGATAAAGGGGGGCCTTTTATTAGTGCTTCTAAAAAAGTGCTGCTAAATCCCCCTTTATCAGGGCTATTATACAAGCGTTGATAAAAGATCCCATTTATTAGAACTTTAAAAAAGTATTGATAAAGGCCCCCTTTAACAATGATTTTTGTATCAATATTAAAGAACCCACTTAAGAGTACTAAAAAATTCTATGACAAACCCATTTAACATCATCTTTTTAGCATTGGAAAATGGGGTCTTTAACAGTTTAATTAGCTAGAATTGTTAACTACATAACACTAGATAAACCTAGGTTTGTATTAGTGTAACATTACACTTTATTCCCCCACAAATTATTAATTTCAAATCATCATTTAATTCTGGAACAACATTCATTAATGGACCCTAAAAACCCATCTTCACGGTAGCATCATAAGCGGGATCCCCACTACAACAATCTATGGCCACTTATAATGGAGAATTCCAGAAAAGTGGATAGGAATTCTCTTCCCAAACAGGTTGAAAATCCATGTTACTGAAATTTAAAAAGGAACCTTGACATCTATCATGCACAAATAGGTAAGAAACAATAGAAAAAAATATGTCTTCATGTTCAGAACAAGCGTTGAAAGCATGTTTGGACCTCCCAAAACCATTATAAAGTTCCCATGTTGTAGAGTAACCCCCTTACCTCCCATAATAGTGATATATGTCTCCATTATTGTAGATGTATTGTAGGTTTTCACCTATATCTTCCCTTGGATAAAATAGACATGCTTTCCCTTTCTATTTCCATTCAAAATATCACCCACATCATCGATCTCATCATCAAAAGAGACATCAAAGGACCACTCCTATTTTTCCTACTTGTTGATTATCAACTTGAAGGTAATTTTCACAATTATTATCCAAATATTCCATATTAGTAGCTAAATAAATAATATTCTCAATGGTGTTTTCCTCACTCCATCTACCCAAATGACCATTAACAAAATCATCCCTCCTAGATCACATACCATGAACAGCTTCAATAACTTTTGAGGGGGAGGTAATGACATCAGAAGAGACCAATGTACTAGTCCCAACCTTGGTTCTAGCCACCACAGCACCAAAAGTGGGAGTGGATTGAGCTCACCCATTGTCCCTCACAAGAATATTTGAACTGTTATACTTTTCAAAAATCATATAATAATTAATACCTCTTATGATATGCACCTTATGCTGAGCATCAAGATGAACATATTTATTCCCATTTCTAATTGGAAATTTAAGTTTGCAGGTATCAGTAGAGTACCCAAATATCTTACAATTTAAACATCTCATACCCCTACGGTAGTTTTCTAGAACATGTCCAATTCAAAATCATTTAATGAAATATTTAGGAATAAATTCATATTAAATATTATGTGAAAATTTAAAATCACTTGAAACTAGATAATCATTCATAATAAGCGGTGAACTGAGGTCAAATTCAACTAAAATGTAGGCATAATGGCCATACCTAGAAATTTGTTTCCTCATATCAAACATTATTGGGGAACTAATGGGAAAATAAATATCTTATAGAATGTTTGGATGCCATAAAAACAAATTCAATCTCTTGAAGTGAATCCAATACTGTTAAATCTGGTTCTTGCTCTGAAAAGGATCAAACCAAGGGTCCAAATCAATAAAATGATATACCCATGGCTTCAAATTAATAAACACACTACAATGATACACAATATCATCTTATGAGAAGTAAAGTTAATGTAAAAATATCCTATAAAAATAAACACCAAATTCCAATTTCTAAAACCCCATAACCGCCACATTCAATTTTTTAGATCCTTATATTTCCTACCATAATTCCTCAAATGAGAGGTTTTCCACATAATGATGGAATTACTAAAAAATAACATCCACTACAAATTTAAATTATGGTTAGTTTCAAAAATCATGATCGATCCATTTTTAGAAATACTATTACTAGTCGCTATTAAATCACTATAAAACCCAGGGATGAACCTATCTTAAGATGAGATATCAACCTGTGTCGATCTAGCCTTCGAGGATTCAAGACAGTCCAAGATGGTAGGATTTGTACCATGATAAATGGGAATCATCACTGGATCCCAAAACACACCTGAAGTGACAATATTCATACTATCCAAACTAGAAGGAGCCATAGTCCTCTTCAAAGGACAAATGAAAACTTCTACTGAGTTGAAATAACCATCCAAAATCAGCATCTTTGAAGAGATACACTCCAATCATCATTGATAAAGAGAGGGGCCAAATCGACCACTTCCATCCTTAAATATATTTCAGTATATATTTATATAATTAATAAACTAAAATAAATATTTTTATTATAATTTTGTAGATATAAATATTTATATATTAATATATATATATAATAATATGATTATATAAATATATTTATAGTTATATAAAAATATTTTTATAAAATATTATATATCATAGTAAAAATAAATAAATAAATACATCTATATATTTTTAAATAATTATAAAATTATAATAAAAATATTTATTATATTTATAATGTTGGTTTTCAAATGTGTTGATGAAAAATTATATTTCAAACTATGTCAACTAATGTTTCTGATCAAGAATTTGATTAGTCAAATAATGCCACAAATGTTAAAGATTTTAAGGTACCTGATTATTTGAATGATGAGGTATATAACTTTTATAATGAAATGCTTGATGCTGAAAAGGGTGGACATGATGTCATTTAAAATTAGAAAACATGGATACAGGGTAGGTATCCAAAAGGTCGAGGTCATGGTGGATGAGGGGATGCTCCTCAGTGACATGGATGAAGTATGCCTTCTAGATCTTTCAGGGACCAGCTTACTCTAGAGCGGTTGATGATTAATGGGAAGAACATTAAACTCTTTTACCGGAGTAATTAATTGTCAGAGTGGGAGTCTGCTGATGAAGCTAAATATTTTGGTCATGACTCTAATCATGATTATTGGGATTCTTGATTTATTTTTTCAGTATGAATGTGGTATTTCCCTTGTTTGACCCATCTATCTTCTAATGTGTTTGTTATATTTTTCTTTTATTTTAATAAATGGCTAGGTGCTTCAGCTTCTTGCAGGACCCACTTTTTATATATAAAAATATATAAATATTCATCATTATAAATATAATAAAAATGTTATTATCTAAAACATTTATTATTATTTTATAATTATTTAATTAAATATAAAAAATTTATAATCTTAAAAATACATTTATAAAAGATTATTTATATATTTTTATTATTAATAAATATATATTTGAATATTATATTTATATTAATTATCAACATTTAATTTAAATTACGAATATAAATAAACATTATTATTGAAATTAATATATAATAATTTTATATTTATTAATAAAATTGTTATTAAAAAAATTTACAATCTCTATGAATAACGCTGATAAAGGTCAACATTTATCAGAAATAAGAACGAAATGACAAAATAATGCACTAAATTTATAGTGATCAATGGTAATGAGTGGAGCTGGACCATTAGTTTTATAGGAAAACTCTCATTAGATAAGAATCTGAATATTATTATATCTTCCCTTGATTTTTCATAATTATATCTCTCGGAATGGGTTAAATATCCTTCTTAATATGAATTATTCTCAGCAAAATCATAATAGGTGTGTCTCCACCATCCTTGGATGCACATGAGAGCCTTATGGCTGAGCTTTTAACCTTCCCAAAAATTTATATCGATTCTCACATGCATGGGGTGTGCATTGAATTTAATATTTTAAGCATGTCAAAGAAAACCATAGCTCAAAATATGAAACCATTAAAATATAATGCACACTACTATAGGTAAGATATTTAAAAACACATAAAAATCCCATTAACAATGCAAAAATGGAGTTCTCCCCCAATTTTGATAAGGGGGTGGGGCGCCTTTATCAGCCTTAAAAGATAAATGCAAAGGACCCCTTTATCATTGGTTTCATTATTGCTGATAATGTTCACCATTATTAATGATTTTATTAGCACTGATAAAGGCCCATCTGTTGTAGTGTGCTGTTTGAATAACAACACAATACAAATACCTCTATCCTATATAAAAATACACTTATGAAAATATAAAATTTAATTGAAATAAATTTTAAATCAAAATTAAAAATACAATTTCATACATTTCAAATAATATTTTTTATAATTACAATTGAAATTACTATACATAAATATTTAAAAACATTATTGTTTGATCATATTTGGCACACTATTACCACCAATAAGAAATGATCTCCCATGATATTAGATTATGAACAAATGACTCCATGAAAAGAAAAAGAATTCACCTATATAAGAAAAAAACATGAATGATAGTAATACTATAAATAAATAAATAAAAAATAAATATGGAAGAATACATTAATAAAATGTCAATTTTAAACAAAAGGTCACACTTAGAGTTATATTAGCCACAACATGCATCAGATTGATGTGTGGTTAATTCCTACTTGTCAAAATTGATTTAAAGATCATTGTACAAAAGTATCATTACAATATGACTCTATTTTCCCTATTTTAAGTATATCAGTTATTCTTTTTAAGAAATTTGTTTTCATGATTAAATAAAAATTAAGCCCTTGGAGTTATATCAATTACACAGTGAATTAGATTGAGGTGCTTATGATTATTATATGTCAAAAATAAATTATGCATAAATTTCATAAAATATCACAATAATATGAATTTGATTTATTTATTTTTAGTATGTAACATTTGTTTTTTACTAAAATGTCATTTAAAACATGGAACAAACAATTTGAGTCATACCGGTCACATCATGTGTCATTTTGACATGGGATTACTTTCTACAGCTCACAAATGACTTATGAATCTTTTTTATAAATTATCTATACAATCAGAGGGTGTTTATTTTGTTTTCAGTGAGTGGAAAATGGTTTGAACTAAAATGTCAATTTTAAACAAATAATGTATAATTTTAGTCATACTAGTCATAATGTGCATCATATTAAGATGATGTTGACTCAAACACATCAAATATTACTTATGGATCATTTTTCAAAATTATCAAGAAAATCCCAAGGTGTTTTCCTGGTTTTCAGAATGTCACTTGTTCTTTCTACTAAAATTAATGTCAATTTTATATAAAAAAGACACACTATGAGTCATTTTGGCCACAATATGCTTCAAATTAAGGTTAATAAGACTAATACATGTCACAAATGACTTATGCATCATTCAACTAAAGTATTAAAATAATTGGAATTTATTTTCTCAGTTTTTAGTATTTCATGTGTTTTTTTCTAAAATTAACATCAATTTAAAATAAAAAGACTCACATTAAGTTATAACAGTCACATTATTCTTCATATTGAGGTGGGGTTCATTCCCAAACATTAAAAATTACATAAAGATCATTTTAGTAAATTATCAGAGCAATCCAAATGTGTTTTATTAGTTTTTAGTACGCCACTTTTTCATTCTATGAAAATTAATGTTATTTTTTAAAAACTATACACACTTTGATTCATATCAGTAACACTGTGAGTCATATTTGTGTGACGAAGATTATTACATGTGAAGAATAAATTATGTACCATTTTACTAAAGTATCAAAAAACCAAAATGAATTTTCTCATTTTTGTGTACCTCACTTGTGTTTTTTTAATAAAATTTCATTTAAAACTGAAAACAAACACTTTTTCATCTACAAACATGATTAACACAGACGAATTATTTGAGAAGGTTTATATACATGATCTTCTACAACCTTGATAAACTCTTTCACCAAATTTTCATTCTCTTTTTTTCAGATGATTAACATCCGTCATTATTCTATTTATATACATTTTATTTGATTTGGTAATATTAATATTTAACATAATAAAAATTTAGACAAAAACTGTTTATCAAAATAAGAGGACCCCAACATTTTAATGTTTTAAATAATTCCCCCATGATTTGAAGGAAACATGTAATTGAATTTAAGAAAATAGTTACTCTATAGGGGGTAGGTATTGTCCTATGAATTCATCCACAATGTAGACCGATACCTGGGATGGTATAACTACTACTTAGAGTAGTTCATGAAACATATGTGAATGTCAATAAGAGAGAAGATTCTTTGGAAAAAAAGTACATAAAATTTTTTTGGGAGATAAAGACGATGAGGATGGTAGTTATTATATCATTTTTTTCATGAGACTCTTCCCCAATAGATTCCAACACGAAATCAGAGAGAATATGTATTTGTGGAGATTTATCCTAATTTAAACCATGTAGGGGATGTTCGATGCAATGTAGGTTTTGGATTTCTAATGGAATTGAAAATTAATTAATATTTTTTGAGAGTGAGTTCATTATGAATAACATATGGTTTGGATAGAGTTAGTGACATTCCCATACCATGGTGTTATTATCAATCTATATTATATAGGAGGTGATATTATAACTATCTAGGAGGTCTCTAAAAGATAATTTGATCATTTTAATATAAATAAAATACTTTTTCCTCACACATGCTTTCATTTATAAATATTGATTCCACGCATCCCATCGACAGGGCATACTACATTATAAATAAACTGATGAATCCATTAACACTAATTTTAAATTAGAAATCTCCATTTTAATGTCTATGTGAAATTTAAAGGAACATTTTTAGATCATCACTAAAATTCAAAATATCAAAGTCATTATAAAACATCATATAAATCAAATTTAATATCTTTAAAACCAATCATTGACCCTTAAAATTTTATTAACATTGTAAAAACTAATGAAAATAATGGTATTGAATGTAATAATGGAAATATTAAAAAACAAAATCTATTTTTTTGAAATATAATATAATATAAAATATGGATATTGAATATATTAATGGTTTCAAATATAAAAAAAGAACATTAATATTGGTTTTAATTTGTTACAAATTTATTTATTGAAAAATAAGATGGAGGCTTATAGTTATTGAGTATTTTAGATACAAATTCGAGAATAATTTTTTTAATAGCTTAATGTAATGACTTAATGAGTTAAAAGAAGATGAATTCCCAGATGAGTAAATATAGTTATATGTGAAGGGTAAGGTTTCTTGGGATGGGTTATGGTCCCCTATGATGGATCATGTTAATAAGGTATTTTCATGATTTTAACAAATCCTATGGAATGAAACAAAATTAAAAGTGTTTTTAAAATGGTTTTTGATTTCATGAAATACGGGTAATCGCATAAAACAAAATTTTTGTCAAAAAAATGAGAAGGTTTACTGGGATATAAATGATTTTGGTTGAACGATGATGTAGAAAAATTGACTAGAAGTTGTAACCAGTAAGTGTGGAAGGAGGAAAAAAACTGAAACTTGGAATTTAAAATTATATAATTTAAATACATTCACAAAAACTGCTGAGAAATAAAATAGAGGATAGTTCGACACAGCTAGGAATCCACTTGAAGGCTGAATTAATACTTGATATCTATTCACGTTTATTTTTCTAGGAGACGATTCTTGTGCACCTGATAGTATTGCAATTTCTATAATTTTATTACAATTGTTGTGGTGAATTTGAGTCAGTGGGGGCTTTGTTACAATAAGGAGCCAACAGATTGGTACCAACGCATTCCACACACTAACTAGTGGGACAATAAATGGAGGTTGAAGAAAATAGAGAGAAAATGGGTTGGATCTTTGAATAATAAGTTGTTCTTAAAGAATAAATAAATATTGAGATAGATGGGAGTGTAGAAATTTGAACTCGGTGTAGAAGAATTAATTCTTCATTATAAAATTTTCATTATTTTTAACCTATGTTTGTATGTTATCCTTTTCATAAGTTAACATTTGTTGTAATAAAAAATATATTAGGGGGATATAGTTGTTATTGTATGTTAAAATTTCATGATACTAATTTACTTCTTCATGATGGTTTTCATTCTTCTTGGTTTTTGTTTCATTTCAATTTTGGTATTGTTTTTTGTTGATGTATCAACTGAATAAAACCAATATCAATTGTTTTATGAACATTTTTCACCAATATAATTAATCTATAGATCATTTGTTGTTATTGGTTGAATGGAAATTCATAATTAAATTACGATTTATCTATAAATGACTTCAAATAGAGATACTTATTGAACCCATTAACTAGAACATCATTCATTAAACAAGTTACATAAATTTTACATCCCTCTAAGTCATGTTTTTGCATGTATCCTACCCATAAAATTAGTTTTTAACTCTCTAAATACCATTTACTCACCATATCATTTCAATTATGCACTCCCCATTTATTCCCTCAACATTTCCGCTCAGTGTTTCTAGTATTACAGGTTTAACAAATCACTTCAAACATTCACTCACCTTCCCTTAGGGTCAAACCTACTCTATCCCAATAATAGCATGGTGTAAGTCTATAAATAAATAATTTTTTAGTACACTGACCTATCATACATATAATATTTAAAATTTTAAGATGGAAATTATAATGATATCAGAATAAACTTTTGAGTATTCCTCTGAACATGAAAGAGGGAGGTTACCTTGGAATATAAATTTGGTGAAAACATTTGCTTAAAATAGTATTTTGGAATAGTATATAGATCGATAACAATTTATTAGAATGATTTTAAAACTATTTATAGTCAAGGAATGGGTAATGTAACTTTACACAATCCAAACCATGATTTGATATCCCTGCGTATTAATTATACAAGCCTTTTTTTATTCATTACATAAAAACTATTCTGATATGTTCTTTTTATGTGTTATCAATTTTAATCCCCCTGTATCATCATTAAATACCCATTTATTACCCTAAATCTTCTTTGTTATATTTTATTTTTTATAGGGAAATTTTAAGGGGTGTCCATCATTCATCAGTAATTTTCTCCCAAAATAAATAGGGAGGAATCTACATGAGATTAAAGGTAAGAAAGTCAATATATCATTTTTTCATTAACCTATATCCTTTTTTATAAAACTATATAAAATTGCCAATATTTTTTAAAATTATACATGATTTACAGAATTATATAGTTTTATAAATTTATAAATATATAAAATTATAATATACAGAGTAAAATTTATTAGAGTATAAAAGTATAATAATTGATAATGAATAAATCTATAATTTTATATAATTTTTTTAAAATATTAATGTATAAATAATTAATAAACTTTTATATTTAAACTATACATATAAAAATGATATATTTTAAAGTTTATAAATGTATATAAATTAATAAATTAACAAAATAATAAAATTATAAATATTTAATATAAAAATATTATTAAATTATGTTATTATAATAAGATATACTACAGAAATTATAAAAGTATATAAATTTTAAAACATATTAAAATATAAAATTATAAACTATAAACACATTGAATATGTCAAAATACATTTACATACCGTGGGATTTTTATTCTAACGTAAACTTTAATAACTTTATCTACACATTGAATTCCATGTGTTACATGAAATTCAATGTAAAACTTCAGAACCAATTAAAACATATTTTTAAAGGCTAGAAAACAATTTTAAATTACACACATCCTTTATAAGGGTTATATAATATATTTAACAAACATAGGGTGCACAGAGAAATTGAAAAACAATTTAAAATGTTTATTTTTTTAGTATAAAACATTTTACTTTTATTATAAACTGAGAGAAAACCTTTCTTTCATCCTATGAATTCCAATAATTGAATTAATAATGTTATTAGAACTCTAAAACATGAACTAAAAGACCATGAAATCAACAGATCCGAAATTAAAGAGATAAGGTTGGGAAAAACCTAGTTGCAACTCATTGATTTTAATAAGGGTGGACCAACACTACCCCAATCAATTATTATAAACCAAGAATTGATATTACAATGTGATTAGAGCCACTCATATAGGAAAATTGATCAATTAAATCCGTTAATCTGAAATTTACCAAATCATTGATACGATACTTCCTTCACCAAAAACCATACGTCTCCCACAAACCATTTCCTTATGAGGTCAGAATATTTTCACTCGTCCCTTCACGATGACCAAACTCTTATGTAAACAGATCATTGACTCTTTTTCCCCAATGATAATATATCTTACAAACTATCACATCTTCACAGAAAACAATTTTCGGTCCCAAGAACTATTCCCACAACATGGATTGTAGTATTCCATTCTGCATACCATATTTCATGATTTGTGAATTGTTGCCGATATGTGGTTATTTTTTCACTCCCTTAGTCGAAACTCTTCTTTTTACAAAAAACAACTCCTTCTTTTGAGGCCAAAAAATTTGAAAAACATTGAGAAACTGTGACTCCTTCAACACTTCATTCATACAAAATCGTAAGACAACATTCCTTGCAAACTCCTTGATCAATGAGATGTGGATTTACCACAAAAAAATAGGACACCATTTCTAGTAATGAAAAACATTGGTTCCAACAATCTCCCCCTTTGGGTTTTTTGGAAATCAATATATAAATTTTATGAAGCGCCAGTAGAAACAAAACCAAAACCTGATAAAGAAAAAACAACTCATCCATCACTATAAGTCTATGGGATCAGTTTTCGGTGTATAAAATACGAGGGGAAGCATGAATTGGGTTCTCTTAATAAAATCACTAATTTGTTTATCCATTCTCAAAATTATACCCCATAGTAACATTGTTCAATTACTCCATTCTCCATCGTCATGTCACTGGAAGAACATTTAATATTTATTTCACCTCTTTTTAATAATAAAACATAAAACAATAAATTTTTCTATTATTCCCCATTGCCAATAAACCCAAAGAATCACATTTTGAACATGTAGAGAATAAATCACCCTCCCCCTGGATCGTATCTCCCCCCATAAACATGAGATAAATTAGAAAACATATTAAAATGGTTAATTAAAATAGGTAGAGGGAAACCTTTGTAACCTTATCATGCACTAGGAGGTGGTAGAACATTGAGGTTCAATCGATGATTATTGAAAACATGTGTTAATAATGGATTTGTCCGTATGTGACCACCTGATTATTAGTTTCCACAAGATTCTTTTTTATCATGACTTTTTAAACTTTTCCCTTAATGAAGTGATAACTTATTTTAATTTGTTTCACATGAGAATAATGAATATGATTCTTCATAAGAACAATTTCACTCTTGTTATCATAGTGAATCGATGTTTTTTTATTTCACCGCATCACCAATATCAGTGAGTTTTTGCTTCATCCACATCAATGAGAGTAAGACTATGTGGTGGAGATATACTCAACTTCATCAGTACTAAGAGAAGTACTTTCCTATTCTTATTCAACCAACACACACATTTCATTCCAATAAATAATGCTCCACCACTTGTGGAATTTATATCAACAACATCTCCAACCCAGTCATCATCATAAAACGATGATAGTACACTATCTCATCCTAAAACAAATTATAAGCCATAATTGTGAGTTCTTTGAATTTACCACATGATTCTATTCATTGTTACCATATGTTTTTATTTCAATTTTATTTTAATGTTGACCACAAATCATGTTGCAAAGACAACATCTACTCGTTTCACAGTAAAGTAAAATATGATTCTAATGATTCTCCTGTATAGTATGAGAACTATATAAGTACCATCCTCATGATTTCCAAGTTTATTTCTAATCACAAATAGAGTTGAAATTGTTTTGGATTCATGAATATTGAATTTCTTCAACAACTTTCTTGCATACATTTGTAGAGTAATGAAAGTGTAGTCTTTCCTCAGAATCAATTGTATCCCCCAGAAGTATGTCAGTTCCCCAATAAAATACATATTAAAATTTTATTTCATGTTATTGGAAAATTCATCCACTAATCCCTACCTGATTCATTAAAATATTACATCATCTACATACACCATATCTATGAACTAATCTCTCTGAGATTATTCACATAATTATGGCAATCCAGTCCCCCTATTTTAAATTTGACCATCTTCAGATAAGAACCCATCCAAGAGTACCATACACATTGTGCTTGTTTCATACTATATATTGCCTTCTTTAATAGGAAAAATTCATTTAATAATTACCATGAAGTAATTCTAGTAGTTTTTAAATATATACTAATTGTTAAATAAACACATTTAAGAAAGATGTCTTGACACCCTTTTGATACACTTTGTATTTTTTTTAATTTCAATGTAAAGAAACAATCAGATTGACTATAGTATATCCACTAAAAAATGTTTCTTCAAAATTAATACCTACAATATGTGAACAAAAATTACACACCAGTCACACCTTATTTCTGATCACATTTTTATGGTTATGAAATTTATTTTTTAAAATCCACTTCGTACCAATCGCATTGTGGGTTTTAAGTATCTTAACTAGATCCCATGTTTATTTATTATTGATTTTATCCAATTATCCATTCATGACCTTAAACAATGATTCATTCTTTTACACTTCTTCAAATGGGAATGGTTCCACAATTGAATAGAATAAAGATTGTGAACTATTCCTCATTCACCTAATTTGTGTGGGATCTTTCAAATTCCAAATGAGGTTGGATCGATTAGTTTCTGCTCTTTGATTTCTCCTAGGAGTATCAAAATAATTTTCTTCATCCATAGTTTCTTCTAATTATTTTTATTTCACATCAACATCATGATGTGACTCCTAGATGTTTTTTGTTCCATCATATAATTATGTATTTGGATCTATTCCATGTAAAAATGGTTCCTCGCCGTCTATTACACCAGTATAAGAATTATTTGAGGCATTTGTAGTTCTGTCGTAAATGATCTTCACTTTACTAATTTTTACAATTTTACAACGATGTTTATTGAAAAGAATTTAGGATTTTATATCCACTAAATATCAGAGGAATGTGACTTCTTATGTAGAATCACCATAATGTCCATTATATCCATTATTTAGATATAGTATTTACTTCCAAAAGCAAAAAATAATTCAAATATGGATTCCCTCCATGCCATAACTCACAGGGTGTCTTAGTTTCCCTCACATAAATCCATGTTTGGGTTTGAATATAAAAAATAGCTTGAATATCATCTTTATATTAATAGCGAGATATACAACTCTCAATCAACATAGTCTTATCCATATTGTTCAACTATCGATTCAGGAACTCAAAAACTCCATTTTATTGTAGAGTTCTCACAGTAAGATGTTAATATTGTATATTATATGTCTCCTAATAGTTTTCAAACATAATGGATGTATATTATCCACTATTTTCAGACCGCAGAACATTGTTAGTTTGTCCGGTATCATTCTCACCTATTTAGTGATATGTTTTCATGCAATCAAGCACTTGTTGTTTCCTATTTATAACCATCACACAACACATTATATGATAACCATCAATGAAAAGAACCATGTATCTTTCTATATAAGTTCTGGAAAATTTTATTAGACCACATACATTTGAATAAATGTGATTAAGAAGCTTTGATACCCTTTTCTTCATTAGAATGTTTGAACAGCAGACTAACTTCCCTTGAATGCATGATTTAAAATTATTTTCCCACTAATGCTTCAAATTGGGGATATCGATGACTATCATCAGCTTAGATATCTCTTCCATGTCTTTTTGATTGATGTGACCAAACCTCTGATGCCACGAGTTGTTTTCTTGTTCAACATTCATCTAGAAAATATTCTCTTTACTAAAAACTTGATATAAGTTACCATATGTTCTTAAACTATTCATGAGAGAATACTTTGTTCTTCCTTTTATAGTGAAACCCTTTTGATTGAATGTTACTATAATTATTAAGTCACAGAGATGAAATCCACTCAAGAGATTTTGAAGCAACCCCACCACATAGAGAACATCAGTCTTCTTTAGTTCTATATTGGATATTTTATTACGTCCATTTCATTTGATCTTTAAAGCACCATCATTACTGAATATCACTATTTCATAGACCAAATTATATACATTAATTAATAGGTATTCCTTTCCCATATTATGGGATGAGCATCCATTATCAATAATCTGTGTGTTGTTGTTTTTGGTAAAATTGAGAGGTACTTATGTAAGGTTGTATTGTTTAATTTTATTCTTTTACTTCCATGATATATTTGTTTGAGTAAAGGACAAAATTTATTTTCAAATATTTTTTCCATATTCATAGGTTCACTATAATCACACTCTTCTTATAGAGGAGTTAACTAGTTTTTATGAACCATATCATCTGGTTGACGAGTATTGACTTGTCTCTGAGATCTATATGAATTAATCTGCAATTCCTCTACCTATAGTAAACATATTTATATCCAAATTTAGAATAATGAAAACAATATCCATAGAAATTATTTAATATTTAAGAATTATGTTATGAATTTTTTATCCTTTGATGACTTCCTAGCTCTTCCCCGTTCAAATAGCTCCTTTCCTCTTCACATTATGTCCTAGTATGGTCTATATAGCCACATAATTGACATTTTCTTAGTAGAAATGTATTTTAACTTATATTCATCCCATTTTAAACTTTTTTATAAGGATATTTTGATTTTATATCATTTTATGAAACTTGAGTACATTTTTTAGTCGTCATTTCAGTATGATTTGAGATATTATTTTTATGAAATTTAGGTGTATTTATGAGATATCTAACTTTCAGCTTGGTTTTATTTTAGCCCATTTTAATTCCATCATTCTATGTTTTATAATTACATACAATTATAATTTTCTCAATCCATGATGGTGGTTGATCATTCATAACCTTTTCAACTCCATCAGAACCACACATAACTCCCTCTAGTAGCTTAGTATTTGATAATTTTCCAGAACGGAATTTTATTATTTATTACTTTTGGAATTGATTCACTTTCAAGTTTTCTTTTAAGTGTAAAAAATTATTCTTTATGTCCCTCAATATTTTTGAATTTTTCATCTAGTCTATATGTAAGGTCCTTAATGACCTTTTACTATTCTTCAATTATGATCTTTAGGTCAATTATATATTTTGATCTTTCAAAATTTATTGAATGTTTCTTTACTACTTCCTCAAGTTGATCAATTTTAGTTTCTATCTTATAAATATATTCTCATGACTCTTCAACATTTTCTTTCCACTTTTTTCATATCTTTCATTAATTCTAAATCTTAATAAAATCATCTTTATATTGCAACATGAGATCAACATCAATGGTCAACTGATTATTTCTAGCACCATCTATAGATGGTTTTGATTTTTCAACGGTATCCATCATTGACTAATCGGTTCCAGATTTTTAATTTGGTTATTCTTCCCCCAATTAATTCTCCATAATCATATTATTCTTCATAGAAAATACATTTCTCTATTGTTTCTGACCATAAAAGTTATCTCCCTTTTTGAAAAACTATTTCTGAGGCATCTTAATGTCTCCACCTTCACTTTCATCATCATCTAACATTCATGTGCATAAAGAGGAAATGTACCCGATTCTTCCACAATTAAAATAATACATAGGTAAGGTACCTTTAAATTTTCTTTTCTCTTACTGAATTTAGAGTCAATGAGAGAATAAATTTATTTTCCCTCATTATCATCATGAATAAAATCTCCCAGAATTTCAAGTTTGTCCATGGCTTTAAATGAAATTTCATTTCTTACCCAAGTCCTTTCATCTTCTAGTTGGAATCTCATCCCATATACCACTATGCTGCTCAGTAGATCTTCCACATAATGCTTGGAAATATCCATTCCCTCAAGTCCTAACACCTTTTCATTATAAGGAGGTGGAAGTCTTCTCCAGATATTCTTCACAATATCAATGTCTTTTATTTTTTGACCAAGTCATCGTATTTCTCCAACAACATCAGTAATTAGATTAAAAAAGGTATCTACATTTTATTAATGATTAATCTTAATATCATCAATCCTAATTTGGAAAAAATGTAGTTTGGTCTCCTTAAATTTGTTTTCACATTCATAAGTATTATATAGTGTTTCCCACAAAAACATTTCTAACTTAAAACATATAAAAATTAAATATATTGGACTTGAAAGAGCTTCAATGATGGAATTATGTTCATTAAAACCTGTGTTAAGAATTTTGTTGTCTGTATCAGTCATATAAAGCCTAGTCTGATTAGTTACTTCAATTCCTTGTGCACTGGAAAATCGGACTTCCATTCCATGATATCATAGACTATATATCACTATATTCTTCTATATATGGAAGTTTTTTTCTTAATAGAGGGGAACTCCCGTAACATTCATTGTATTATCTATTGTAGAAATGAAGGATAGATTTAACCCCATTGACCTTTAACCTCTAAAACCACTTGAAATACCCGGAAACACACTGAGAAGGGAGGGGTGAGTCAGGGTGTCAAATATTTAATTTAAACCGATCGATCATGATCACCCACTGGTATGAACCTATTAAACCTGTCTAATGAGAATATGTAGAAAACAAACAATCTAATAAAAATCTAAGACACAACAATTTTAATTGGTTCACCTCTAAGGGATACGACCAAGGATCATACACTAATATGTAGTCGGTCATAACAATGTATAATAATCTTCACTTGTTGTGAAGTATAATATTGTAGTATAGTTACTAGTTGATAGGCACACTACATTTACAAGGATTTAGGGATAGCACACAACATCCCTCTAATCACATCCATTGCCTCCCCCTTGTTCACTATATTGGGAAGAATATTAACTCCGTTTATTTACATGATGGTTTCTTGTAACACCCCAAGATTCCATGCCATGTTTCTCATTGAATAATGTAGTAGCTTACATTGAACACAACATGGAGTTTTAACACACCATGACCAATGAAACTAGCCATTATGAATAGTAATACCCACTTTTTGAAATTTTAAAAATTTTAATTTTCAAAATGGACTTCATTTTTGGATTCGGAATATCAAAATTATATTAGAGTGAATTTTTGGTATTTTTCTGATAACATTCATTTTTTGATGAATAGAGAAAAAAACTGCAGTATTGGTTAAAACCAACTTTTTATTTAAATAATTATTAATTTTATTTAAATTTATTTTATTCCAAAATAGATACAAAATACATATATAACATCAATTTAATTCATTGGAGTCATTTTATAATTTGTTTAGAGATATTAAAAGTTTATTGAACTTTCTACCGTCTTTTACCGACCTCCTAGAAGCATTGAAAAATTTGCATAAAACATATTTTTACCACTTCTTTGAGTTCAATTTAAAATATCCGAGAGACACAGTTTACATCAATATATAAAATGTGGTACAATAAAATGAAAATAATCATTTCTGAGTAGTAACTTTTGACTTTTATTACCATGGTTAAAAGTAAATAGGGTAATTAAGGGTAACAATGATATCATAATTTCCCTAACACATGTCCTAATTATACTAGATAAGTATAATTATACAAAAAACTTCCTTAGTAATAAAATATGATCCTATTTTGTTCACATAGATTATATTAGGACATTTATTATTATTTCATTTAAAGAAGAGTTAAAAGAGTTAAATTCAATGTTTAATAACTAAAGGATTTTTAATATAGGTTACACACAATATTAAATAAACTATAAATATTAATTAGAAATCTAAAACGATTTATTACATAATGGTATTTCATTTATAATTTTTAGACGTTAAATAATTTAAATTTTGTGACAAATTAGTGATGCAATAATTACCTTATTAATGAAAGATTAACATAATTGATATTATAAATATAAAAATAAATTTAATTTGAGACTTTTGATGTATTAAACTATTTTTATAGGTTAATATAATATGTTATAGTGGATTAAATAATTTTATTTTGATGTAATCATGTTTTTTTTTAACCTAATACTAAATAGTGTCGAAAATGACATAATTGAGTTTTGAAAACAAATACTATATTATTTGTTGGTATAACATTAATAAAATAATTTTTTCAGCCAATAGACTTATATAATTATATATATATATATATTAATAATGAACAAATTGGGGTTCTATTGGCTTGTTATAGTATGTTTATTAACCATATAATATCAAAATACAAAGAGACGTGGTAAATTTCAAACTATTTAACTAAGAGTTAAATCTAAATGACAAGGTTAATATGATGACCTAAATCTTTTTAAAACCTATTGGTCAAGATGTTTTAGAAACATCCCTACCATATCCTAGAAGTAAATTATTTTTGTGCTATTTTAAAATCAAAATTATTTTATTATAAAATAATATTTTCAACTTTTTTTAAACTGACCCCCACCTCTCTTATAAAAGGTAACTTACCATTATTATAATTTAACACCTCCAATGCAATTTTTCTCATCCAAAACCAACCCTAATATCCTAAAAACATTCATAACTTAATCTTAGAGGTATTCCATTGGTCATAAAGCCAACCTAGGGACCCCTTTTGATCAAATCAAAAGGAAGAACCCGAAGAATAGGTAAATATTTCATCACCTCTTTCATGTTTTTTCTTCTTCTACTTCTTCTTTATTTTTTGTTTCTATTCTGAAATAATATCTCCAGTATCTTCTAATACTATTATGTTATTATAAAAATGGTACAACCATATTCATTGTTATATCAGTCATATGGTTGAAAAGGTCACCATATGTGTGTACGTACGTCTTACCGTCTCCACGTTGTGGTGTATTTTGTTATTCAATCACTTAATTATTTGGATGGGTATGATAATGAGTATAAATGAAGTGAATAATAAATATAACATGTTAATTATTATTTATATATTATATACCATCCAATTATATACGATTTCATCATCAATATAATGATATTGCCGCTCTTGCGTACGTACGAATTACTATCTCAACGAACATGATTAGATTTAATTACCCTTCATATTCATTCAAGAATGATTTTAATTTTAGGATTAAAAATAATGTTTAATAACTTAATATCATTTTTAATATGAAAAAGATTCATCTTATTGATAAAAAAACATGTCTTACGTAACCGATCATATAAAGGAAAACGAATCTGTTAACACCTGAAACGATGATACTACTGAAATATTATTTACCATGAAATATTAGAGGATCATATATGATATCATATTTATGTATACAGATATTTTATAACTTAATAACAATGTTTTAACTATTATAAAATAGGTTAACATACAATTTACTAAGGAAATGTACAAGGTAAGTGTTAATTTCACAATCTCTTTATTATCCGAGGTTGTTTTTACTTATAAATCTACTGGGACCTCTTTATCATCCACATCTGTGTTTTCTTAAAAATGTTTTTCAATTTTTTTTACTATTTATGAGAAAATGGGTTAAAGTCATTTATACCCTTATTTGACCTAATATATTTTGAAAGTAATGTTTTCATCGTATTCCAAACGAGGTACTTTATGACCTTTTCGACAAAATTAAGGTAAGAATGTCATTTTTTTAAATTATACGGTCGGTGCAGATATTTTCCACCATTATAACATCATTGAAGCTTCTATTACAAGATTATAAGAATATTTTCAAAATAGATGTTTACTCTTATAATTACATGACATCAAAATAATTTCAAAACAGAGAGAGATATTTCTCTCAAATCATTTTGAGTTCATCTATGACTACATTATTTTATGGATTTTAAACATGTTTGAACTTGATTTATTATGATTGAAATATTCCATATTGTATTGAAGCTTTTGTGATATATTTTACTGTAGATGTGTTATTTTTATACCATTCATGGTTTATGGATAAAGCATTGACATTTTGTATTCTAGCTTTAATATGATTGTTTACTTTATGTTTAAACCATTCCATATTAGGAATGTGTTGGACTTAGTAAGTGGTGAGTGGAGCACTCTATAGATCCTCGATTCATAGGTAGGACTTCTAAGACCAACTAGTGTCTTGGCATAAGGCCTTGACAAAATAATATTTTTAATCTTGGCACAAGGCCTTGACTATGTGGTTATGATGTCTGGCATTATCCATTCCATCATTATGAAAGTGGCGATTGATGTTGTATGTGATTATTTGATAATTAGAATATCCATGTGAATAAGTAAATGCCATCATTTGATTTATATTGGCCATATTATACAGAATTTTATGTTTAAAAGGCTTTTGTTTTCGTCTTATACATTCCCATAATGTTTATTCTTATTTATGAATGATTACGCTATATTGTTATCCTTATTGAGAATCTGACCTCACCAATTTCTATGCTTTATTTTTCCCATAAGGTAAAGAGGAATATTATGGTTGACCTGTAGATATAGTCTAAGGAAATAAGTGTGTTCAAAAGGAGACAAAATGTTTTTGATGTTTTTATTTCATGATGTAATGTAAAACGTATTAATGTATCTAGTAATTCCATGGCTACTAAACTGATCGGTCGTTCGGGATTTGATCCATTATGATCATTAAAATGTAAGGTAATAATGCATCAACTCTGGGTAACTAGGGTTGTGGCGATACAGTTGGTATCAGAGGAATTTTAGTACAAACTGTGGAAACAATATTTGGAAAAACTATCATTAGAGAACACAACCCTAAAATATATTTTGAGGATTAGTATAGAAGAACATCCTATAATTTTTTTACTGTAGATATTTTGAGAGTTTTCCAAGAAATAAATCCATGTCTACATATGAGAAGGTAGAGGAGGCTTTGGAACAGATGTACCTAGGGTTAAAACACCAAAACATATCTTTGATCTAGACTCGAACTAGAACTGGTGCATGACAACAGGTCGTGCTGCACCATTGGTTATGAAACTCCCGATATGTTTAGGATAATTCTCATTATCTTTACAAACCATTATGAAGGGTTTATGAGTATATTCTTCCTCAAAGGATATGTTTTTATGATTATGGATTATATCCATAAACTCTTAAATTTATGTTACGTGTTTTACATGTATGGAATTTTTATGGCGATTCATAAATTAATATAGTGTATTCCATTTTTTAGAAATGGAGCCAAGTGGAAGAAATGGAAACTGTATCAACACACATAATCCAAGTAGGGATTTCCATCCTAATCAAGATAATTATAGTGGACCTGATGAAGAAACTGGTTCAGATCAGCTTATCACCATACTGGGACAACTCACTCAGTTATTGAATAAAAACCTTACCCATATAGAGAACCCTGATCCACAACGCGGAGGATCAATGTTAGACTGCCTAACTAGGTAACAACCACAAACATTAAATGGGATTAAAAATCCATTAGTAGCTGAGAAATGGATAAATTACTTAGACAAAATATTTCATGCTTTGGGGAGTAGCGAAAGGGAAAAAGTTGTCCTGGTAGTTTATCGCCTCACGTGAGATGTATATCAGTGGGGTTCATTAATACAAAATAAAAAGGAAGATGAAGATGTATCGAACATGTAATGGAGGGATTTTAATGAAATTTTATTAGAAACATACATTCCTTGAAAGCATCGAGCGAATATGGAAAGAAGATTTCCAAGTCTAAGGAAAATAGAGTATGGGAATGTCGCAAAGTATGAGGCTAACTTTACAAGGTTAGCAAGGCAAGTATTAGATTATATACATAACCCAAGAAGTAATATTTATTGATTCTTTGATTTGATAAAGCCATTTGTCTATTGAGCATTAGTCTCACAATACCTCTAATTGTACGAAGATATTGTCTTATGCACTATCAAGACAGAAAAGGAATTCTCAAAGTCTTACGACTTCAAATAAAATAAAGAGAAGAAGAGATCTGATGAACAGAATAGAAATGGGAATAAGGGGGAAAAGTTAAAATTTTAATATCCATCATGTGGTAAATGTGGTAAGAAACATCTCAGTACTCTCCATAAGGGAATGAGAGTCAGTTGCAAGTGTGGTGAAAATGGCCACCAAGCTCTTGATAGTAAGGGGAAGAAAGAAGTTGTCAATATAGAATGCTACAATTGTAGACAAAAGAGGAATTATGTAAATGAATATCCTAAGTGCTAAGGGAGCATACCTCAAAAAAGTCCAAGGGAGCAATAAGAAGCTTATGAGATCACTACAGCTGAGGTTTAAACTCCGAAATATATGGTGGTAGGTGATTTAATAGTTTCCTCGAGTTTATCAATGATTTATTTGATTCTGGATGATCACATTATTTCATATCATCGTATTTTGCTATGAAATTTAGATATTTTTAATTTTACTTAACAAGGGAGTTTCCTTTCAAAACACCTAAGGGAATTATCATCGCAATAATGTTTTGTGAATCAGTTCCCATTACGACATATAAAAGTTCATTATTTGCTAATATCATTGTCATACCCATGATTTAATTTGATATAATCCTCGTACTAGATTGGATTTCAGACCATGATGGAAAAAAATTTAAGAAGAAGGTGGTTACAATTTTCAATGATGATAAAGAGTACCTTATCTTTAGAGTAGAAACTTCACCACCAGATTCTTATCTAGATCCACACCTAGTAGCTCTACTAAATTCAATTATTGGGGAATAAGTGAATGAAATAACTATGGGCGAGGAAAATAATGTCCAAATAGAGGAAGTACCTATTGTGAAATAATATGTTGTTATGTTTCTAGATAATTTTCCTAGACAACCTCTAGAGAATGAAATTGGGTTTTCAGTTGATTTAATTTCTGGTTAAATACCCATATTGAAAACCCCTTAGAGAATGGATACTAAGGAATTCGGGGAACTAAAGAAAAACCCCTAGGAATTGAGTAAAAAGGGATATATTTTCCATAGTGTTTCTCCATGTGGAGCCCCTGTCCTTTTTGCTAAAAAAAGATGGATCTATGAGGTCGTGCATAGACTATTGGGAGATCAATTCTTCAACAATAAAGAACATGTATCCCCTACCACACATAGATGATTTGTCTGACGAACTTCATGGAGCTCAATATTTTTCAAATACGGACCTTGGATCTCAATATCATCAGTTTTTTGTGATGAAGGAAGAAATTCTAAAAGATGCATTTCGAACTAGGTACGTGCATTACGAGTTTACAGTAATGCGTTTTGGATTGACTAACACTCCATCTGTCATCATGGTTCTAATTAATATAGTTTTACAAGGAATATCGTGATGAATTTGTAGTGATATTTATTGATGATATTTAGGAATACTAAAAAAGCTACAAAGATCATGAAAATCACTTGCACATTATTCTAAACACTCTTAGAAGAAAGGATTTATATGGGAAGTTTAGCAAGTGTGAATTATGGATTCAGGAGATTTCTTTTCTTGGCCATATTATCTCTAAGGATGGAATCTCTATTGATCCTTCAATGACTGTTTACCTAGGAATTCGGGGATGACCTCTTGATGGGAGGTTCAATCGTTCTGATCAGTTTCTAATGGGTTTGTTCGTAGAACCGGAAACATCCAATGATTCCACATCCATTTGGACCTACTTTCCAAAGGTAGGAGCTCATTAGTTTGTGGACTAATGAGGCTTAGGAATTTTCATTGGTCGAGAGGATGGGAGGTCGGACTCATCACACCTTTTTTAGGGGAATTATTGTCTATTCTGGGACTCTCTTTATAGATTTAAGTTATGTTCTTGAATCCTTATTACATTACCAAGTATAAAATGAGCTTTCCTTTAGATCTTACAATCATTGATAAAATATGTATGAAATTTAGAGAATCTTTTATATGTATTCGAGGTTCTTCATCGATAGAGAATCATATGTATTTATTAAAGATTCTTGGTCAATGGTATCCTTCGGCATATTTATATAAAAGTCTCTTGGTCATTTTGATGACCATGCTGGTTTCAAAGCCACTCAGTGGGGCACTTGATGTTTATTGTCATTCAGAAGGACATGGATTATTTCAGAGTTGGGATCGAACCCGCAGATGGGCTACCTACGTATCCTTTGGTTTGGAAAAGGAATCATAACCCACGTAGTTCGAGTGGCGAGTATGATGTTTATGATTGATGGCTCAAAGAAGGATGTCATAATTAATTTTACCCTCCAAGCTCACGTGATTCATGCTCAGTGTGAGAAACAGGAGATATTTGTAGAAAAAAATTAGACAATTGGGCCATGAAAGATGAAATCATAAGAAATGATGTGGGACTTATGTCTGTATGACTGCCCAAAATAGATGAATATTATGATTAAATTCCTGAGAAGAAATCCCAGATCAAGGGTAAATTAGGATTGAGGTTAAAGGAATTATGACTGGGACTTACTCCTAAAAAGGAGGCCCAGGTTAAAGGAATTATGACTGGGACTTACTCCTGAAACGGAGGCCCAGGTTAAAGGAATTATGACTGGGACTTACTCCTGAAAAGGAGGCCCAGGTAAAAGGAATTATGACTGGGACTTAATCCTGAAAAGGAGGCCCAGGTTTTTAATTCTCTCATCTTAAAGGATGAGGTTGAATGAATGAAATGTCAATCTTTAGTGACATAAAGATGTGTAAATCACTATTTTTTGAGAGATATTCCATAGAATTCCTTTCAGATAAAGAATTCAAATCAAGAAATCATGCCATAAATGGCTTCGAAGAGTGTCTTGAGGACTAAATATTTAATAGGAGAGGTGGAATGGCTTAAGAGGGGTAAAATGGGCAAGAAGGGAACCCAAAAAGGTAGGGGCGCGCAAGTCCTGGAAGGCATGCTGGTACTGCGTGGGCGCGCAGGTATACCTACGTGACACATTGGGTACTTGCACAGTGTTCAACCAGCAGGGTAATACTTGAGAGACTTTTGGTTAAGGCCTTTAGAATCCTCCTGAGGTTCTTCCAGGAGAGGGGCGCGTAGGTTCTATTGAATGAGTAAGGCGACGCGCAAGTGTGGCCATTTCCCTTAAGGGCTGTCCACCTAGGCGCGCAAGTGATGATGAGTTTCAATACTTAGGCCTTCCTACCCCTCTTAAGATCTCCCGTTCTAGGTAAGAAATTACCTTATAAGTGTTCCGGAAGCTTTGAGAAGAGACGAGGGCGCCGGGAGCTCAAATCTGAGTTTCTGGAAAAAACATCCTCCCAGAATGGGGGGCCCACGGGGTCTATTTGTTGGAAGGAGAATACCCCGGGTGGTTATAGCTTAGGTTGCGCAAGTTACTTGTGTGACCATAATTCGCCGCGCAAGTGTACTTGCGCCACTATGATGAAACTTGCGCGACTTATGGGAAATCTTCTCCTTGTTCATCCCTTTGCCGATTTTTGATATTTACTTCAAAGGATGAATCAATTTGATCTAAGATATTCCCCTTTTCCAATATTTAGACTATGTGATGAAAATGAGCATCAACAAAAGTCCCCCCTCAGAGTTGGATCCGAAAGAAAATGAGGATGCGAATCTGAGGAAAAAGGAGACATCCAAAGGAATGGTGGCGCGCAAGTGTTCAGTGCGCAACACTTGGCGAGCAGGTTCGAGTCGCACAAGGCTTTAGCGCACTGGGTGTAGGTGTATAGATAGGCCTCCTGGCCTATAAATATATGATCCTTGTCCATGCATAGCATCTGCTTCCGAATTCTCGAGCTCTCTCCGCACAAGTTATCTTCGCTGTGCAAGTCTCTTCCTTCCGTTGTTTCCTTGCCGCTGCGCTGCTGTCTAGGTATCTGTACTTGCGCAGTTTAGACTTGCGCGGTAAAAACTAGCATGGAAAAAGAACACTTTCGTGCCAATTTTAGACTTGCATGCCTTAGTGCCTTTTCCATTTTTTGGATTTCTTCACAAAGTATATGAAAAATCAATCCATTTAAGAATTTAATTTATTAAACTTCTGTGCATAATCAATGGCTCTTAGACCCGGAATAGTTGATGAACTGGCTAGCAAGCGGATAGGTGATATGATGAACATCATTGGCCATGATTATTATACTGTCAAAGATAGCACTCTTCTGAATTTGGATAAGTATCTTAAGAAATATCATCGTGACTTCCCACAGAGCACTTATATGCATTTGTATGGCTATAGTCATTTACAAGAAGTCACCATTCTAGAAGAAAAGAACTATCTTCGATTTTCGTGGTTTCAGAATTACACCAACTTTTCTTCAGCAAATATCTCAGGTGGAGGAGTATTTATAAATGCTGGAACAGTGGAGAAGGCCTACATGATGCATTATATCCCTTGCACACCAGATCTAAAAATAATACACCTGAGCTGCAACCACATTGCCATCCTTCAATCATCCGAAATGCTCAGATGGATCAATCCAAAGGCTGGAAGAAAAGTTGGGACTTCCGTCCTGGGGGAGGCGTGAAGCCAACTTGGATGTGGGCATACTGGGTGCGACAAACCTGTGCAGATTTTGTCGAGGATTTGAAGAGAGCTACAATATACGAAGCTGTCTAGGTTGGGAAAACATATGTTTACAGACATGATAACTTCATGCCAGAGATACTCAGCCACTGGAGCCTAGCAACTAATTCTTTCTGTTTGAGTCATAGAGAAGTAGTTATTAGTTTGTGGGATGTCCACAAGATTTCAGGGTCTCTAATTTTGGGCGATATGTATGATTAATTCATTCCTCCCAAGGTGACTTGGAATGATTCAGAGAAGACTCCTTCTTTAGCTCGTGAATTATTTATGATCTTCCACAGGATCAAGATTTCAGAGACATCATTAACTCATTCTAGAAAGGATATTCATCCAGAGGAATGGATGAATGTATTTCTTATTGTGATGAAAGAGAGGGAGCCAATGGAGAAGGAGCCAAAAGAAAAAGGATCCAAGATAAAGAAATCCAAGGATAAGAGGCCCAAATGTCCTACCACCTGCCCAAAACCTGAGAAGAGGGGTGATCCTGGCATATTCTGGCCAACTCTAGAAGCAGGAGAGTTCGAGAAGTGGGAATATGAAGTGAATCAAAGAATCCCTAAGAAGACTCGTCTGGCGGGCTTCTTGGAAATGTGGCTTAGTGTTTATCTCTTGCCGGTCAGGGATTCGAAGGGAGGCTTCAGGAGAGGGACCTTCGTTATTGCAGAAAAGTTGGTTGAGGAAAAAATGGTTGGGTTGACTACCCCCATTTTACCAAAGATTCACAGGAGTTTACTTCATGTCTTCATGGGTAAATCTCTTTTAAGAATAGTGGGACCATTCCATGTTTTTTGGGGATGGATCGTTACTCACTTCAGGACGTACAATGTACAGAATGGATTTCAAATTCCTGGAAGTTCTTTCAAGACGTCAGTGAATGCTTTCTCTGGAGTTTCTCCATTAGATGTTAATGCTTATGACATGAAAGTGAGGATGAGCATGTTTAAGGAATTCAACTTCTTTCCTTATGGAAGTCCGCCAACTGGGCGGTTTGTTGATGATGGGACAACCCATTTGGATTCGAGGGCATACATGCTAGCTTCCAGGGATGTTGTACTAGTTGCCAGGATTGATGGAGAAATCATATGTGAGGCCTATGCTCCATATAAATTTTCACGTCAATTCAAATATCTGCAACAGATTGTTGTATCTCCTCAAGTACATGTCAGTTTAGAGCAACATCCGATGGTTTCTCGGCAACTATGGCTACTGACGTCAAGGGAGAAAACTGGGGCAGTATTTGATCTACCAGTTGAAAAAGCAGCACATAATTTGACTACATATTATGCCAAACACTGGATAGCATCATACCCCAAAGGGATATTGAATCACCCAATTTATCAGGTTGGGAAAAGGAAGAGGACTATAGAGAAAGAAACCTTTCCTCATAAAGGTGCTGCCTCCCCACCTGAAGTTGATTCGATAAACTCCTCTTCTAGAACTGATTCATCGGATTACCATGATGGGGATGATGAGGCACAACCAGCGGAAAAGCGGTTTCGTGCTCGATATAATCCTCCGGTCAGAATCAAAAGACCCACTCCATCAACTCCTGGTGAGTTACTTCATTGTAGTAATTTAATCATTGCTACTTTATAAATCAATAAGTCTTACTTTCTTATTCTCTATCTGTAGTTGCAGGAGTTGGGAAGAAATTGAAGTCAACAATTGTAGGAACTTCCTCACAGCCTTCATATCTAAGACCAGAGGCTGTCCAGCTATGGAAAAGATTATATTGTGGTACTGAGACCACCTGGATGGATTTGTGTGAGGGCCTACAACATCCTGGAATAGGTAATCTTATGGCTTCTACAAATCTTCAATAAGAGGACAACCCCAATGAAGTGCAGGCTTACATCAGAGAGCTGGAAATGCTCATATATGCCACTGATGAGTCTGTTCGTGTCACCAGGAGGGTGAAGGAAATGATCGATCGTGGCGCCACTGAGGGGGATGGTGGTTCTGGAGATGGGGAGTGGCATGAGTATGTGGCTCCTGAAGATGTACGTTTTCATTCCTTAGTTGCTTTGCAACTTGATTTCAGTCTATGCTTTATTACTGAAGGAAGTTATTTTCTTTATCTTGCAGCTTGCAAAGAAAGGAACTAGGGTTCCTTTACCATAGTATAGCCCTGGTGGTACTGCCATCGGGGCTGTTGCTGATTCTCCTTGTGAGCCAGGCGCGATATCTCCAGGCCAGCAGGCCATGAATGAGGCACTGGACATAGCCTTCCATTCACCAATCCAAGTGCCAATAAGGGAGACTACCGATACTCCCAAAAAACCAAAGAAGCAAAGGAAATGAAGGAGGAAGTCCACAGCTAATCATTTCATTAGTAGCGGTAAGTCCTTCAAGTAATCATGAGTTTATACTCATGACCACATGGTTACTCATATTTCTAGGGATTGTAGGGGCTTCTTCAATTTCCCCCCTGAGGAAAAGTACGGATCCTCCTTCAAAGACCATGGAGGGTGCTATGGAACAATCATAGATCCAAGCTGACTTGGCTGCTCCTAGAGAAGAGCTAGCATCTATTCCCAGTATCCCTCCTTCTCCTGTTTCAAGAAGATAAGAACTTGTTTCTGGTAAGTCAACAATGCTTCATAAAAATGTTGAACGAAACAACGACTGACTTCCATTTTGTGATACTTCAGGTTCAACTCCTGCATTAGAGATTCTGGCGACTGTTGCAACTAATGCTGTGATTATATCTGAAGTTGTTGTCCAGGGTCAGGGGTTGCAGGACATAAGTCATCAAGAAGATGCAACAAACACTCCCACTGGTGACACTAACCAGGATTCTGAAATATCATTGGATGAAATGATGAATCATGGCATGACTTTCAAAGAATTTTATGATCATGCTATGTTGTAATGTGATTTAGAAGACCTTGGGCGTGAGTGTTATCATTCGCCTAGTAAATTGTTTTTTTAATTTACACTTCTAATCATGACTGAAAATAATATGCAGTTTCATCCGTAGAAGCTGCTGAACTGCCAATGCCTGAAGAGGGTGTGGACATTCATGTCAACCCTACCATTGCAGACGCATTAGCTCAAGTAGAGCTAAACCCAGTAAGCCCTCCTGATACCCATCATGAAGACCCTGTTGAAACTAGGAAAGATGGGGAAGAGTCTTCTCAGGTTGCTGACCCATCGTCGGGTAAGGGATAACAATATTTGTGATTGTACTTAATTTTCAAGACAATCGATTCTTTTGTTATCCTTTGAAGCTAACCAACGCTTTAAATTAATCATGTAGGGCTGTCAACTACAATGGATAGGTCTAGAGGTGAGGTCGCAACCTCTGCCCCCATGGGAATTGAAAGCGAAGTAGCACAAGCCATGGGGGAAAGAGAAAAACAGGGCACTTCCTTAAGTGCATTAATCCCAGATTACTGGCCCCCCTGTGATGATGACGTTGAATCAGACCCAGAGATTCTTAAATTGTTCAGTTTTTCATGACGCAAGGCATGGAACAACATATGGAAAATCATATCTGAGGTTCCTTTATAAGAGTTATCATCGAAAATTCCTTGATTTTCCTCCCAATTTGTCATACTAGGACTTGGTGGTTATGGATATGAAAATATCCATACCACAGTGAAACAGATCTTCTTCAGGAGGGAGCAGGAGAAAAAGTGTTGTGAATATCTGACCAGGGTGAAATTGTCAGTTAACATCGGCGAATTTGAGGCTACGGTATCCCAAGCTGAGGCTGATTATGCTTCCAAGATGAAGGAGCTGAAGCATAAAATCAAAGAAAAAGTCGTCCAGAAGATGCACCTTCAGCAACAGTTGGATGCTGTTACTGGGGAACTTGACCAACTCAATAATTCACTTGAGGGAGTTCAAACGAATGGTATGAAGACCATTGCGGATGCCAAGAAAGGAATCCATCAGGCTGAAAAGAGTGAAGTTGTTCGAGTGCATGAGCTTCAAGTAGCTGCTGATGAAGCTCAGGATGTGGTTCATCAATTGAAGCCTTATGTTGAAAGCCTCTTGTAATTATTGAAAAAAAAAGAGAAGAGACTCCAATCTGTGGATGTCCTTCTAACTCTTATGTATCAATTAAAAACACTTTCACCTTCACTCATTTGTACCTGCATTCTCTTTTACTACATGCTTTAGATTTTACCTAAGCCAATGGGCCTAGTAAGCATAGTTTGATTTTTACAAGGATTAATGTAAATAACCCTACAAACTTCAAACCTTTTAATTGCTCAATGTTACCTAAATCATACTAAATGTATGTTTAGTGAGCTGGAACTTGACTTTTATTCAGAGTTCCTTTGTCTTTTGTGGGAAATTTAAAGTCATGCACATCAGACATAAAAAGGCTAATGTTTAAGGTCGAAATAGCTTTGACCAAAATGGATTAGAATTGACTCAATTCCTTGAAAACGCATCTGAAAACATTGTACCATACTCAAGTATGAGGGAAAATATGTAAACTATGACTTAAGAATATTTGAATCTGAGGAATGATATGAAAAAGAGGTAAAAGGCATTAGAAGAAGTAGTTCCCAAGAATGAAGTTACCATTATTTAACAAACCTGTTAGGGGGTTGAATTATGCAGGGCCACCTAAGGGCGTTGGCTGCATAGTTAAATAAAATAGTATCTTTTGGCTAACAATTCTGTTATGTAGACTGTTTATGCAAGGCCACCTATGGGCACGTGCTGCATAGTCAGGCAAAAGGACTCTCAGAAATTTTCTTTCCTAGTGCTAAAATCCAGTGAAAGCTTATGGAGATTCAAATCTTCCAAAGTATAGAGTTTTCTGTATGGAAAGAGGTACATGAATATGGAGAAGATATTTCCAAACAAGATTATATAAGAACTGGATGAATATCACTCCTACGAAGGTCTGACCCAAACGTAGGGAAAGTGAATATAATCCATAGACTTGAATACTTTGAGATCATGAAAAAGGATATGGGACAAGTATGTTAAGGGTGGCTATTTTTGTGGATCCCTACATACTGTCATTTAAGACAAATAAGAAAAAAAGAGGCATTCTTCCCAAGAATGAAGTTACCACTATCCGAAAAACCCATTAGGGGGTTGAATTATGCAAGGCCACCAAAGGGCATTGGCTGCATAGTTAAATAATAGTATCTTTTGTCTAACAAGTCTGTTATGTAGAATGTTTATGCAAGGCCGCCTATGGGCACGTGCTGCATAGTCAGGCAAAAGAATTCTCAAAAGTTTGACATTTTTGTGACTAGAAGTCATGAAAAGGGTTATGAGGATCTGAAAATATTTAAGTTTAGGATTATGACACATAAAGATGGATATTTTTCAATGTATACAGAGATTCACAGATCAATGATAACCATAATCATGTTGTGGCTGGGTCCTGAATTGAAATGTTGGACTTCACTACGTATCCCATAAGGATGAGAATAAATGCATACGTAGTTCTTAAACTACAGTTTAACATCGTGTTGGACAAAAGGATTAGAGATCTTATTTTAGGGTCATAGAGCTTGGACCATTTTAAGAAATACACAGTGTGTGTTTTCATGGGGACTTTTCAACCATGGGACTGAAAGTGGAATTTGGGGTTAGGACCAAAGACTTGTGGCTGGATATGAGGGACACTCGAATGTTCCTACGTATCCCATAAGGATGGGAATCAAGCCCATGTAGTTCTAGAAATACCCTTTGTACAAATTTGGTTTGTACATATGAAGGGTGAAAGGGGACTTTAGTACAATGATGGTTTAACCAAAGATAAAAGGTTTGGGCGTTGCCATGTATGCATGTAGTCTTTGAAATGAAACATGATTGAAAAATTAATGTAAATAATGGTTCCCTCTCAGGTGAGGGTATCAAAGAATATTGTAGTTTATTGTCATACTGGACAAAAGTGTTGTAAATTTTAACGTCGTATAACAAGGACGAATGTGAACCAATGTAAAGATATTGATTCTAAGGGTGGTTTCACGAATCAACATCGTATGAGATGGAGGTGAACTGATGTGAAGAGATTGGTTTTGGTCTTGAACCTTGGGAGGTTGCCTACATACCCAGCCTAGAAGGCAAGGATCAAAGTCCGTGTAGTTCAATTAAAGAATAAATTAATGATCAAGTTGTTCTTGGGGACAATGACCTAAAAAATGTTGTTGGGACTTACACATGGTTATCAGCCCAAAGAGAGTGTTATGGTTGAGGTTTTCTCTAAGCTCATGTGAGTCATACTCGTTGTGAGAAACAAGAGGCAGCAACAACCTTAACGATACACAGTTTAACGTCATGTAGGACGTATGAAGGGACTATGCAATTTAAAGTCTTACAGTTAGGACTATTGGTGCTGCACAGTTTAGTGTCATGTAGCAGGGACACAGTACAGTTTAATGTCATGTAGGACGTATCACGGACCTTCAATACAGTTTAGCGTCATGTATTCAGGACGATGGGGACAATAGAGTTTAACGTCATGTTGGACGAAAGGGGGACTGTGCAGTTTAATGTCATGCAGTGAGGACAAAAGAGTACCCCATTTATCGTCATGTTGGATTCATTGGGGATTTTTCCATAGTTTAGCATCATATTGGACGAATGTGCGAATAGTTTAAGGTCATATGCATGGACCGTGGATGGTGCAGTTTAATGTCATGCTGGAAAAAAGTGTAGTTTAAGGTCATACATGAACTTTGATGATTATGTAGTTTAATGCCTTTCCGTACGTAAGGGACTTTTATAGAGTTTAGAGTCATGTAGTTAGGACGTCACAGTTTAACGTCTTTCTGGATGAAAGGGACTTGCAAACAGTTTAGGGTCATATGCGTGGACCCTTAATGATGCAGTTTAAGGTCATACAGGACCTAGTTGCAGTTTAAGGTCATACTTAACCATTTAGGGAAATTTTTCACAGTTTAACGTTGTGTGGGACGAAGTTATAGTTTAAGGTCATACTGGACCATTGTTGTATAGTTTAACATCATATAGCAAGGAAGAACTGGTGTCGCACAGTTCAGTGTCATGTTGCAGGGACAAAGTACATACTTTTCAGTTTATATAAAATACTTCTTCAAAAATCTGGCATTGGTTGGAGTAGTGATGAATTATCCATCCATCAAGATTAATGAATAAGCTCCATTGGATTAGACCATATGTATTGAATAAGGTCCTTCCCATTTTGGTTCAAGTTTGGGAGGTTTCTTTCCTGGTATCATTGGAGTTCTGAGAACTAATACCAATTCTCCCTGAGTGAATGAACGAAGATGAACTTTTTTGTTAAAAGATCGTGCTATTCGATTCTGATAGACTTCCATGTGGTGAAAAGTGCACAATCATTTCTCATCTAACCATTCCAATTCATTCAATCTCTTTTGAGATTACTCATCTGTAGATGAATGATCGTAAATGGCTACTCTGAGCGAGGGTAATTGAACTTCAATTAGCAAGACTGCTTCCGTTCCATATACCAATGAATATGGAGTTGATCGCGTCGCAGTGTGGGTGGTAATCCGATAATCCCATAAAGCATGAAAGAGTTTATCAGGTCATGACTTCTTATCTTTATCCACCATCTTTTGCAGTATATTTGAAAGAGTCTTGTTGAAGGCTTCTATCTGGCCATTGGCCGCTGCATGATACCGAGATGAATGGTTGGATTTGATGCTGTATTCTTGATACAATTTCTTCACCTCAGATGAACAGAAATTGGTGCCATTGTCTGTCAATATGGTATGAGGGACACCAAATCTAGTAATGATGTTAGACTTGATGAAGCTAACAATGCATTTAGAACTAACTTCCTTGAGAGGTATTGCCTCTGCCCATTTGGAAAAGAAGTCAGTAGCAGAAAGAATGTACTTAAACTTCTTGGTCGTAGCTGAAGGGTAAGGTCCCACCACATCCATTCCCCATGTGGCAAATGGCCATGAGTATTTAGTTGTATGAAGAAACTCTGGAGGTTGATGAATGAAGTTGGCATGTACTTGGCATGAATGACACTTCTTTGTGAAATCAACACAATCTCGTATCATTGAAGGCCAAAAGTATCCAAGCCTTCAAATTTGATCTGACAATCTATGTCCAGACTGGTGGGCACCATAGACTCCTGCATGCAATTCTTTCATGACAGTCATTGTCTCTTCACCATCAATACATCTGAAGAGAACTCCATCAAAACCACGTTTGTAAATAATTTTCTCTAGGTGATCTGGGCTATCATAAAGAGTAAAATTGACCACATGTCGCCGGATTTGTTCTTTCTCGGCTCTATTAGGTGTAAGTTGTTCCATTTTGAAGGTATTCCCTAATAGGTGACCTCTATACTATAGTATGACCATATGGTTCAGGAATGGGACTAATTTCATTAATTTCCTCTGTTTTGATTCGAACATAAGGTGAAGTTTCACAACGGTGGGCAATACTGATGGTTTTATCATCCCGATTTGGATCTGCCAGGGTTGTGACTATATTAGCCAGTGCATCATCTTGAGCATTTTGTGATCTTGGGACATAAGAAAATGTCGGTTCTGAAGGGAATTCTGCCATTAACTCTCTGACATAATCATACAAAGGGATTAGTTCTTCTTTTCTGATGGCATAATAACCATTGACTTGTTTGATTACCAGTTCTGAATCACCCTTCATCTTTAAGTGATTCACTTGTGCTTGAAGCGCTAATTCCTAGCCTGCGATAGGATCTTGGTATTCGGCTTCACTATTGGTACCACCTTCCCACAATAAGAAGGAATAAGGTAACACTGCCTTTTCTGGAGAAATTAGCACAATTCCTAAGCCAACTTTGTTGAATTTAGGATTTTCCATTTTCTTCCCTGTTGGACTTCTGGAAGCACCATCAAAATACATTTCCCATGCTTGAGGACACTCTTGAATATAGAATACTTCCTCATTAGGGAGTTCAATATCTGAAGACGTGTCTTCCACTGAAGGGTGTTCATCCAGGAAATCAGCCAGAGCTTGGCCCTTTATCGCCTTTTGAGACACATACTGAATGTCGAATTGCTGAAAAATAACTACCCACCTTGCTAGACATCATGTAAGCATTGGACGACTAAGGATGAATTTGAGCGGGTTATTGAGATATACCAATTGGAACTCATGATGTTGCAGGTAATGTCTCAACTTCTGAACTACAAATATTAATGCCAGGCAGCACTTCTCAATACTTGAATACCGGGTTTCTGCTTCAAGCATAGTTCGACTGAGATAGTAGAGGTTGTTTTCATTCCCAACATCATTCTTTTGAGCAAGAAAGGCATCCAATGATTGCTCTATAGCTGTAACGTAGAGGATAAGTGGCCTTCCTTCAACAGGTGGCATGAGTACCAGTGGATTCAAGAGGTATTTCATGATAATATCGAATGCTTCTTGACATTATTCAGTCCACTGTTAAGTGACTCCCTTCTTCATCAATTTGGTAAAGGGTAAACTTTTGCCTGCCAAATTGGCAATGAAACGCCGAATATAGGCTAATCGTCCTTGAAGTCCTCTTAATTATTTCAAATTTTGAGGAGGTGACATACCAAGGATTGACTTCGTCTTCTCAGGATTGACTTCAATACCATGATTTCATACAACAAAGACGAGAAATTTTCCTGAGGTTACCCCAAAAGCACATTTTAAGGGGTTCATCTCCAAATTATGTTGTCGAAGCTTGTAGAATATGACTTCTAAATCAGCCAAGTGATTAGAACGTTTTTTGGATTTAGCCACCATATCGTCTACATAGTATTAAACAATATTCCCTAAGAAGGGTTTAAAGATACGATGCATGGCGCGCTGATATGTTGCACCTGCATTATTTAAGCCAAAGGGCATTACCCGGTAACAAAACACACCCTGAGGGGCTCTGAAGGCTGTGGATTCCTCATCTTTTGGGGCCATTCAGATCTGATTATATCCAGAATATCCATCCATGAAGGAAAGTGCTTCATAGCCAGCTTTTGCATCAATTAAAAGTTCTGTAATCGGAACTGGGAAATCATCTTTAGGGAAATGCCGATTAAGATCTCTAAAATCGATGCAAACTCTAATTTGTCCATCCTTCTTCTTTACAGGTACAATATTAGCCAACCACTTGGGATACTGAACTTCTCTGATGAATTTATCTTTGATAAGCTTATCCACTTCAGATTCAATTTTAGAAGCATAAGTTGGGTGTGTTCTTCTCGCGGCTTGCTTAAATCCTCGATGTTCTTCTGGTAAACCCAAATGATGAGTAGCAACATCAGGATCAAGCCCGGGTATTTCTGTATAGTTCCAAGCAAAAATATCTCTATTTCTCTTTAGAAAGGAAATATACATCTCTTTATCTTCAAGTGTCATGGACGCACTGATTATAGTGGGGCATGGATCTTCATTTGTACCCAGATTTATTTCTCTGAGTTCATCCACAATGGTAGAGATACCCTCTTCAAATGCTGGAGGAGCATCTCTGAGATCTTCCTCTTCTTCTTCTTCATGTGTTATTTCTTCCATTTCTACTTGCATAGTAGATGACAAAGCAGAATTTTCATGATTAGAAGAGATGTCAAAATTTACACATTTTGAAGAGGATGTTTCCATTTTTGACCCTATTGATGATGAAGAGTTTTCTTTGGGTAATAAAGAGGAAATGATGGATTGAGAATAGAAATCATTGTACACCTGTAATGTTGATATAACTCTTTCTGGCCTAATTGGAGAATTATAGGCTTGTTGGATTTCAGCAGATGAAATGAAGACGTCACCATTTGTGCTTTCATAACTACTTGGTGGGTTACCAATTTCTCCCTTGTTGTCTGGCTCGATTTCCGTAATTGACATTACAGATATTTCCATAAGAGTATTTTGATTTGAGTATACCTTGTCAATTTGATTGATAGGAAACACATAATATGTACTCACATGTGAAAATGGATTTACTAGAATCTTCTCCAAACCATATGGAGCATTAACTTTGGTAATTTCCTTTGTTGTGTATTTCTCCTTTCCCTTCATGTGATAGAATTCCGCCTCAATGTTTTGAGACTCACATGTCTTGAATGGGGCCTTATCACCATATAATGTTCCAACTTGACCATCGAAACAGTATTTGAGACATTGATGGTATGATGAAGGGATAGTCGCATGCTGATGTAGCTAGGTTCTTCCAACCAAGACATTGAAAGCTGAGCCTTGATCAACAATCATGAAATCTGAATTGGATACAAGATCTAAAAATTGAGTTCTGAGTGTAACTTTGCCCAGTGGTTCTTGTTCATTTTTATCATATCCTTGTAACATCATGGTTTTAGGAGATAAATCAGATTCTGTGAGGCCCAATCGATGAAGTGTACGAATGGGCATGAGGTTGACTCCTGAACCATTGTCAATGAAAGCTCTTCGGACGTCTACACCATTGACCTTTCCAGATAAATACAAAGGTCTGATATTCCCATTCACAACATCATCTTCATATTTATCAGTAAAATATATTATTGCATGGAATTCTACAGGATTATTCTCTATGTGATAGACTTCAGCTACAACAATTTCAGTTTCAAACTCCTGAGGACTTGACAAAGCCTTGATGAGTGCTTCCCGAAGATCTTTTAACAGATTCAAAGCATCCAGAATTGATAACTTGGATAGTACTTGGGCCAAGTGTATCAATATATCATACTTTTGATCCAGAGGTCTGCGTTTCCCAACATGAATATGAGGTTTAGCAGGTACCTTGGAAGCAGATGCTTTGGAAGTTGATGCATCTTGTATTGGGATAAGCGTTGGCAACATCCTTGGTTTTGGAAGATTAGACTGATTAGATCCATTTACTTGTTTAGAGGAAGAAGATGGAACCTTCAATCGGTCTTCCAAAATAACTGTGTCAGGACTGAATTTTCTATTGGTAAAATAACTTGCTTGTTTTTGCTGAGCTCGCTGAAGGGCTCTACCACGAGTTTCTGCTGCATACACAGTTCTAGTAGGGGTAGAATTGGGGTAGTGGCTTCTGAAACATCCACATCTTCCCCTGTATTCTGAACCTCTAGAACTTCCTATGATTCCCTTATTTGATACAGGGAATTTAGGATCATCAAAATTGAAACTGTGACTGGCATATGGATCTATTAATTGAATCATATTAACAGAACCGAAGATTAACTCTTCGTCTGATGAAGACTCTGCCTGATTAGCCTTTTTCAGCTGTTCCGTTTGGTGGGGCGGTGCCCGTGGCTTTGAAGTCGATGGCATGAAGTCTGCCAGAGTCAAAGACAACTTAGGCTTTGACACATACTCATCTTCTTCTGATACTTTTTTCTTTTTTAAATTATGTCGTTTCTTTGAGGACGTTCCTTCTGACAAAGAGGGTTTTGCCGCAACATTCATGGAAGAAGACACAATTGGTTTCTTTAATTGTGTTCGCAAAATAGCATGAGTTCGATTTATTGTCTTTCTGACCATCCAATCATCATACTTCTATGAATTTTTGCTTTTGAATTCTTTCCATTCACCTTCCTCCTCTGGAACTGTAGCAGTAACACATGCTACCTGAGCTGAAGAACCGTTCAATTTGACTTGTCCCGAGTCGACCATCTTTTGCAGGAGGTCTTTGAAGACAAAACACTCCTGGATGGGATTCCCTAATATTTGATGAAAGGGGAAATAATTGGTATGGTCTTCATCTCCTTCCTTGTTTGGCCTTTTGGGCCTTGGAAATTGAACCAGATTATTTTCCAGAGCCGAAATGAAGTAACCAGGAACTTGTTCATTTCGGAAAGAGTATGTTTTTCTCTTCAAATCCTCAAATTGTTTTCGTATTTGATCTCTTTGATCATCTGGATGAAACGACCTTTGTTTTTGGTGCTCAGGAGGTGTAGCCCTTCGAGAAGATGAAGGTTTTGAAGTAGAAAAAGGTACAGGTGCTTGTTTAAGCATAACTGTAGCAGTTTCTGCTTTACCCATTCTCCTTCCTGGAGATGATGGAATTACACAAGATTTATCTTTAGCCTGTATAAGGGAATCTTCAATCTGCTGAGCAATTGATGTGAGGTCTCGTAACCCTCTTGTGTATTTCACAGGGATTAATGGCGTGCGTAATTCGTCACGCAGATTTGCCACACAGATTGGCAACAATTCTTCTTGAGGGAGTGCTAAACTCAAGGAATATGTTAATCCCTTCCAGTGAGCAATGAAATCAGAGACTCTTTCATTATCCCTTTGATTACAATTTGTAAGATTGAAAACTGTTGTCTTTGGAAAAGTTGAGCTGAATTGAAGGAGGAATTTCTGGCGAAGATCCTCCCATCCGGTAATTGACCGGGATTTCAAGCTTGTATACCAAACAAAAGCTGGTCCTTGCAAGGTTCGCACGAAGCATCTGAGTTTTACTGCTTCTTGCTGCTCCAAAGTTCCCATCATAGGATGGAAACAAGACACGTAATGCATCTAATGTTGTTCAGGATTGCCTGATCCATTGAAAATAGGGAATAGAGGATTCCCAAAACTGGATGGAGGAGAAATTGAATCTACCCATTTAGGGTAAACTTTCTTTTCTGGTTGAACTTGTGCATGTTTCCCTTCCATAGTTTCTAACCGAGCTGTTAATGACTCAATAGTAGTTATTAACTTTTGAGAAACATCCGGTTGAACTTGGACTTGGGTAGGTGCAATGACTGGAGTTTGGACAGATGTGGAGATTGGTGCTGCAACTGATGGTATCACTGCCAACTGTTGTTGCACATGACCCATAGGATTAGACCTGTAAGGGTGTACTGATAGAGGAGGATATTCCTGATCCATCTCAGCAGCTGCAACAAATTCCCTTGGCGGACTGACTCCAGCACGCTCACAAAGAAGACTACCCTGAAGTATTTCTGCATTCAACCTCCTTAATTCCTTTATTTATTCCTCTTGTTGTGCAAACCTTTTCTCTAGTGATAGTGATTGACCTTCTCCAGAGGAAGGATATGTAACCTAGTTCTTTCCCTTCCTTTTGTTGGATCCTTTTTGGAGAGGGAGAAGTGGGTTACTGGAAGGATTACCTAGGTTCTGAGTAATCCTTTGACTTCGTGTACGCACACCTTCTTCATTTGTGTCGGTGCGTACATCTTCTTGAGAAGGAACTTCTTCATCTGAGTCCCTTGAGTGAGCCTCATTTGGTGGATCCGCAACAACGGCACTGATGACATTGATTGATGCATAACTCATCGCATCCCTTCTATCAGCATTTTCTGTGATATTGTCTTCTTCCATGTCTTTGATTAGACATTGCCTTTTGTTGATTCGATCCCTTAGGAAATTCTTGAAGAATCGTAATTTGGAGGGAATCTCTTGATAATTTGGCTCTTCGTTCCTCTTGAGGTTTCTTCCCCAATCGAGAAAAGACCGAATTTCTCTGAGGAGGGGATTGATGATTTGAAAAAGTCCCCAGTCCAGTGGACTGGGGCTGTTCCTACTATTCCCACTCAACTCCTTGGAACCTATTTGTTGATTCTGAGGGTTGGTTTAAAAGAGTCCCCAGTCTAGCAAGATGGGGTGGTTCTTGACATGCTATGTCTGATAATTTCTTGAAAGTCCTCCTGATCTTATGAACCATGGTCCGGAAATTAAATAGATGCATTAACCTGTATCCACTTTTATCACCTAGTACAAAAGACCATTGGATGATTTCTGACACTTCTGTCACTTGGTGACATGCTTGCTCCAAATAAGAGGCATGTTTAATATTCTCGTTTTCTTGATGCAAGAGTAATTCAACAAATTGTTCTCTATATTCTTGATTTTGAGAGGAAATAGTTGAATCCTGTTCTTGGGAAAGCTTTTGATTACAAACAAAGCCCATTGAATGTGGCCGGTTATGGGAAATAACATTGCATTAGACAATTTTCGGCGGGCTTTGTTGACTGGAGAGCACCATGAAATGCAGTGCTCCATGAACACCCCATCCTCTGACACGAATACCAGATAGGGCATTGGCAATTAACTGACGCAATATTCTTAGTGCGCCAAGGCATGAACGTTGAAGGTCTCTCTATTGCTTTTCAGCCTTCGGATATTGAGAGATGGATAGAGACGCCAAATCAATCTGATGTTGTAACCCTTATATTATCTTAAGACGATTTTCATATTCATCATAAGATAATACTTTCTTTTTCAACTGGCAAAGATTTTTCCATATGTTGAGACGAATATTATGAATTTCATCTTCAGTCAACATTTCGGGAATATTATACTGAGAGTCGGCCAGAGGCCAAAACATAACTGGAACTTCACCTTTCGCTAGTTGTTTTCTCATGTTCAACATTTCCTCTTTGTCATTTGATGAAGATTCTTCTACCTGATTTGACCAGATTTGGTGTTACCTTGTTGCTTCATTGGATTCAACAGGATTGGTAGAGAAATCATTGATCAAACTAGAAGATGCATGACTTAGGGGTGGTTCGGAGAATGACCTACACCCTAGGCTATCTTCTTATTGAGAAATTATTTCAGCTGATAGCGATGAAGATTCAGACACGGCTGGTTTCACATTTGTGAGTGCCTCAAGATAAGAGGGCTTTCTCGGCACTACATTTTCCACTGGAGCATTTTCCGGGCAATGATCATCACTACTGCGGAGAGGACTTTCGCAGTGAAATTAATCATCATGGGGAGGACCACCATAATGGGTTACAGCAAAAGAGGAGATCTCTTGCTCCTTATTCTTCTGACCACACATAGGGTTCCTGTGGATTTCATCTGAAGATGAAACTTCAAGATTGACCGAATTTTCATGAAGCAAGCCTTCATGAGGAAGTGTCTGTTGAAGACCCTCGGAATTAATGTTCCCACTATTGGGAAATGAGGGAGTAGAATCTTGAATTTCAGTAGATAATTGTCTGAGGGCTTCAAGAACTCCAGCATCGAGCAAGGCCTTGTTACAGATTGGCTCTTGATCTTCTGATTATGCTCGGCGGGTTTTTTCTTAGACGCCTTCTTACTTGCCTTGGAAACCACTTCTTGACGAAAGTGGTTGCTCTGAGCAGGTGTATATGCCTGATCAAGAAATATGGTCAGGTTAGGCTGATGATCTCTACTCAAATCAGGTGTATGTGGCTGACTTGGTTGTCCGTATGATATGGGGTAGTATGCCCCACAACCCTCTTGGACTGGAACAGATGTGTGTGTTTGTTTCAGATTGAATTGTTGATGTGTCACTCCACTGTTAGGGATAGATTTATGTGTCTTTACCTGATATGCCGCTGAAGTTGTTATAATATCCTGGCAGGCATCCAGAATATGAGCAGGGATTTTCTTCTGCTCTTTCACCATTGATAGAATATGCTTGGTGACTTCAGCTGCCGGAATGGGAATATACGTCCATTCCGGGCTTGGATCAGGCGTATGTTTCTCCTCCTGCCCTCCTTTTCCTGTCATTGAATCCTGACAGTACTCAAGTTTGGGGGCAGAGAGTTGAGTCTGATTCCTATTTGTTGTCGGGGATTTCCGACTAACTTCTCTGAACGCTACCAAGCGAGACTATTGGTAGGCTTGATTAATACTAGCAGGTGTATCTGCCTCCTGATTGCACTTCGCCAAACGTGGTTGACGAGATCCATCATATGTAGTCAGACGAGCCTGCTGACTAGCTGATGATGTATAAACAGGTGTATGTTCCTGCCAATAGTACTCCGCCAGAATTGTCTGGTGGCATTGGCATGATGCGGCCAGATGAGTCTACTAGACAGCGGAATTAAAACGAGCAGGTGTATGTGCCCGCTCGTTGCTTTCCACAAAGTTAGGTTGGTGGACTTCTCCGGAGATGGCATAGATGATAACCTGCTCACTGTTGACCAGATTATGCCTCTGGTGGTTCGTCTTGCCTACTCGGGTTCGAGGAACCTGAGTCGAACGCCTGGAGTTGGCACCCTCATCATGTTGAGGGCGCACTACCACATGAGTCTGACAGTGATTGTTGGGGGGAGCCTTCAGGAAGGAATCTTGTGTTCCTGAATTAATGCACTGAGGGACCTGCTCATTCACTTCCTCAGAATAAGGGAGTGAATGGTGATTGTGTTCCGGGGATAACAACCCGAAACGGTTGGAGATTATAGTCAGCACCGCCTGTTTCTTGATCACTGGTCTTCGTTGTCCGGACGATCGGTGTGAGTTGTTGGCTTGGAGGGCTTGTCGGGCAGCCTCCAAAGATGGGATGGTACCGTGTTGACGGTACTCCTTAACCAGCACATTTGATACCCGGTGTTGAAGACGCTGAGTAGGTGATGTCATCCTCAGAGCGGATGACGATCCAGCAGGAATAACAGCTGTGGCATTTACAGCAGTAGTATTCACATGTGTGAATTTGAGAGCAGCCATCATGGAAATGCAGAAGATCTTGGAAAAGAGTACCTGTTTGATATAACAGACGTAATCAAGATAAATTCAGCTACTACATCTTTTGGATGAGCACATATGTTATTGACTATCTTGTTGACCCTCTCATTGAGTTTAAATAGGGGCCTGACAAATAAGTAAAACATCAATTTTAATTTGGTTAAGGATTCATGTCGGGTTCACCATTTTTTGCTTCCCTCGGAATTCGGGGATGACCTCTTGATGGGAGGTTCTAACGTTCCAATCGGTTTCTAACGGGTTTGTTCGTAGAACCGGAAACATACAATGATTCCACATCCATTTGGACCTACATTCCAAAGGTAGGCGCTCATTAGTTTGTGGACTAATGAGGCTTACGAATTTTCATTGGTCGAGAGGATGGGAGGTCGGACTCATCACACCTTTTTAGGGGAATTATTGTCTATTTCGGGACTCTCTTTATAGATTTAAGTTATGTTCATTAATCCTTATTACATTACCAAGTACAAAATGAGCTTTCCTTTAGATCTTACAATCAATAATAAAATATGTACGAAATTTAGAGAATCTTTTATATGTATTCGAGGTTCTTCATCGACAGAGAATCATCTGTATTTATTAAAGATTCTTGTTCAATGGTATCCATCGGCATATTTATATAAAAGTATCTTGGTCATTATGATTACCATGCTAGTTTCAAAGCCACTCAGTGGGGCACTTGATGTTTATTGTCATTCAGAAGGACATGGATTATTCCAGCGTTGAGATTGAACCCGTAGATGGGCTACCTACGTATCCTTTGTTTTGGAAAAGGAATCAGAACCCACGTAGTTCGAGTGGTGAGTATGATTTTTATGATTGATGGCTCAAAGAAGGATGTCATACTTACTTTTACCCTCTAAGCTCACATGAGTCATGCTCGGTGTGAGAAATAAGAGGTACTAGTAGAAAAAAATTAGACAATTGGGCCATGAATGATGCAATCATAAGAAATGATGTGGGACTTATGTCTGTATGACTACCCAAAACAGATGAATATTAGGATTAACTTCCTGAGAAGAAATCCCAGATCAAGGGTAAATTAGGATTGAGGTTAAAGGAATTATGACTGGGACATACTCCTGAAAAGGAGGCCCAGGTTAAAGGAATTATGACTGCGACTTACTCCTGAAAAGGAGGCCCAGGTTAAACGAATTTTGAGTGGGACTTACTCCTGAAAAGGAGGCCCAGGTTAAAGGAATTATGACTGGGACTTACTCCTGAAAAGGAGGCCCAGGTTAAAGGAATTATTATTGGGACTTATTCCTGAAAAGGAGGCCCAGGTTTTGAATTATCTCATCTTAAAGGATGAGGTTGAATGAATGAAATCTCAATCTCTAGTAACATAAAGATGTGTAAATCACTATGTTTTGAGGGATATTCCATAGAATTCATTTCTGATAAAGAAGTCAAATCAAGAAAGCACGCCATAAATGGCTTTGAAGTGTGTCTTGAACACTAAATATTTAATAGGAGAGGTGGAATGGCTTAAGAGGGGTAAAATGGGAAAGAAGGGCACCCAAAAAGGTAGGGGCGTGCAAGTCCTGGCAGGCGCGCAGGTACTGCGTGGGCACACAAGTTTTGGTCGCGCAGGTATACCTGCGCGACACGTTGGGTACTTGCACGGTGTTCAACCAGCAAGGTAATACTTAATCGACTTTTGGTTAAGGCCTTTAGAATCCTCCTGAGGTTCTTCAAGGAGAGGGGCGCGCAGGTTCTATTGAAGGAGTAAGGTGGCACGCAAGTGTGGCCATTTCCCTTAAGAGTTGGCCACCTAGGCATGCAAGTGTTGATGAGTTTCAACACTTAGTCCTTCCTCCCCCTATTTAGATCTTCTGTTCTAGGTAAGAAATTACCTTAGAAGTATTCCAGAAGCTTTGAGAAGAGATGAGGGCGCCGGGAGCTCAAATATGAGTTTCTGGAAAAAAAAAACCTCCCGTAATGGGGGGCCCACAGGGTCGATTTATAGGCAAGAGAAGACCTCGGGCAGTTATCGCTTAGGTTGCGCAAGTGGACTTGTGCGACTATGAGGAAACTTGCACGACTTACGGGCAATCTTCTCCTTGTTCATCCATTTGCCGATTTATGATATTTTCTTCAAAGGAATAATCAATTTGAGCTAAGATATTCCCCTTTTCCAATATTTAGACTCTGTGACAAAAAAGAGCGTCAAAAATGACCAAGGTAATACCAGAATGGCCAGCACCAATGAGTATAACTGAGGTTCGCAGTTTTATTTGTTTAGCAGGTTATTATTTCCGTTTTGTCCAGAATTTTGCCAGATTGGCTAACCCATTAACCAAGATCTCTCATAAAGGAGTTAATTGTTTTGGACAAAAGTGTGTGAAAAATTCTTTGATGAACTGAAAATAAGATTAATCAATTCTTCTATCTTGAATCTACCATCAGGAAACGATGAGTTTGTTATTTATAATGATTCTTCAAAGAAAGGACTTGGTTGTGTCCTTATGCAGAATGATAGTGTTATTTCCTAAGCATCACGACAGCCAAAAATTCTTGAGAAAAACTATCCTACTGATGATATTGAGTTAGCAGCTATAATACTTTCTCTGAAAAATTTGGAGACACTATCTCTATGGTGAAAAATGAGAGATTTATACTGATCACAAGAGTTTGAAGTATTTTTTCTCCCAAAAATAACTCAACATGATGAAGATATGAGGGATTGAACTACTCAAGGATTATGATTTCACAATACACTACCACCCAAGGACGAAAAATAAGGTGGAAAATGCTTTGAGTAGAAAGGATCACGGAGTATTGAACAAGATGAGAGTTAAAAGGGATCCTATTTTTATGCGTCTAGTAAATATAGATATGGGAATAACCATGGAATGTGAAACATAATACGTTTTCAAATGGTTCCCAAACCATCTTAAATAGAATGGATAATGACTTCTCAGAATGATGATAAGGTGTTTCAAAAAAAGATTAAAGCTGTGAATGATGGGAGATTAAGTGACTTCACATATGAAGATGAAAATTTGAAATTTGGGAAGAGAATTAGTGTTCCTAATATACCTAATCTAAAAAGGGAATTGTTAGATGATGCTTATAGATCTAATTTCCTTATACACTCTGGTAGCACCAAGATGTATTGAGATTGGACGGAACATTTTTGATGGAACAAATGAAGAGGGAGATTAATGATTTTGTGTCAAGATTTATGGTTTTTCAACCAGTGAAAGCTGGAAGGCAACAACCTGGAAGAGTCATGAAACCTCTTCGCATACCTGAGTGGAAATGGGATAATATTACGATGTACATTGTCATGGGGATACCAAAGACTCCTAGAAGGAATGAATAAATATGGGTCATTGTTGATTGTCTTTCTACGTTAGAACATTTTCTTGCTATAATAAAAGATTTACCACTTCAATGTATGGAAAGAAAATATATTAATGAAGTTATAGGACTCCATGGTGCACCCCTATCGATTGTTTCGGATCATGATCCCCGTTTTAAATCAAGATTTAGAAAATGTCTTCATAAGGCCCTAGATACTGAACTACGTTTGAGCACTTCCCACCACCCTCTAACCAATGGACAATAAAAAAATACTTTTCAAACCATAGAAGACATGTTGAGATCTTGCTCAATTGACTTTCAAGGTATAAGTGATAAATATTTTCCTGTTGTTGAATTTTCCTGTAACAATATCTTCCATTCAAGTATTCCAATGGAAATATATAGAGAGTTATACGGAAAGAGATGTCACACACCAACATGTTGGGATGATGTTGGTGAAAGAAAACTCATAGGCCCATAACTTGTTGAGGAAAAAATTGAAATGGAGAAGGTAATAAAAACAAAAAACAAAGCATCAAAGAGTAGGAAAAATATCTATACTGATAACCAAATGAAGGATTTGGAATTTCATTTAGGAGACCATGTTTTCATTAAGGTATCACCATGGAAGGGTGTTATATGTTTCGTTAAGAATGGTAAATTGAGTCCCAGGTACATTAGACCTTTCAAAATTCTAGAACGAATTGGAGTTATAGCTTACCATATGGAAATTCCTCCAAGTCTCTCTAAAGATCACGATGTGTTCCATGATTCACTGTTGAGAAAATACATGCATGGCCCAGTGCATTTACTCACTTTTAAAGAAATTGAACTGGAACCCGATCGGTCTTATTGATAATATCCTCTCAAAATTCTTAATACTAGGGAACGTGTGTCAAGAAACCGGACGACTCATCTGGTAATAGTTCTATGGAGAAACCATAAGATGGAAGAGGTAATTTGGGAACCTGAGGAACATATGATAAAGAACCACCCGAATATTTTTATGCAATAATATTCTAGAAATTTAGAGAAAGAAATTGTTTTAAGGAGGGGAGAATGTAACACCCCAAGCTTCCACAATACATTTCCCTTTTAATAATGCAGTAGCTTGTGTTGTACGCAACATGGAGTTTTAACACACCACAACCAATGAAACTAGCCGTTATGAATAATAATACCCAGTTATTAAATTTTATAAATTTTAATTTTTAAAATGGAATTAATTTTTGGATTCAGAATACCAAAATTATCTTAGGGTGAATTTTTGTTATTTTTCTGAAAATATTTAATTTATGATGAATAGGGAAAAACACTGCGTTATTGGTTAAAAATATATTTTTTTTTAAAAATTAATTATTTTATTTAAATTTATTTTATTTAAAATTAGATACATAATACCTATATAAATTCAATATAATTCATTGGAGTCATTTTATAATAAGTTTATATATATATATAAATTTTATTGAACTTTATTCCATCTTTTACCCACCTCCTAGGAGCATTTGCGATTTTGCATAAACCATAATTTTACCACTTCTCTGAGTTGAATTTCAAAAATCCAGGAGACACAGTTAATATCAGTAAGTTAAATGTTGTTTAATAATATTTTTTTTTGAATAGCAACTTTTGACTTTTATTTACCACGGTTAATAGTAAATATTGTAATTAAGGGAAAAAATGATATCATAATTACCCTAATACATGTCCTAATTCTACTGGATAAGTATAATTCAACCCAAAACATCCTTAGGAAAAAAATATGATCCATTTTGGTCTACTTGGATTAGATTAGGAAATTTATTATTATTTTATTTAATGAAGTGTTAAAAGTGTTAAATTCAATGTTTAATAACTAAACCAGTTTTAATATAGGGTTACACACAATATTAATCCAACTATAACTATTCATTAGAAAGAAAAATATATTTCCTACATAATGGTATTTTATTTATAATTTTTAGACATTAAATAATTTAATTTATTTATGTCACAATGATGATGAAGTAACTACCTTATTAATGAAAGATTAAAATAATATATATTATAAATATCAAAATAAATATAATTTGAGACTTTTGATTAATTACACTAATTTTATTGGTTAATATGACATGTTAGGGTTGATTAAATAATTTTTTAAGTAATAATGCGGTTATGATTTTCACAAAAACCTAATACAAAATAATGTCAAATTGACATAATTGTGTTTCTAAAAAAAATACTATATTATTAATTGATATAATATTCCTAAAAATATTAAATTTGGCCAAAATACTTAGATAAGGTTATATATATTAATAATGAACCACTTGGGGTTCTCTTGACTTATTATAGTATATTTATTAACCATATAATTTTAAAATACAAAGAGACGTGGTAAATGTCAAAGTATTTAACTAAGAGTTAAATCTAAAAGATATGGTCAATATGATGACCAAAACCTGGATAAAACCTATTAGTTGAGAGTGATTCGACCCATATCCACATTATCCTTGAAATAAATCATTTTTTGAGCCATTAGAAACCGATAATGATTTTATTATAAAATTATATTTCAATATTTTCTTAAAGTGACCCTCACTTCATTTATAAAAGAGAACTTCCCCTTCTCTTAATTTCACACCTCCTATGCCATTTGTCTCGGCCCACCCCTACCCAAATATCCTCACAACTTTTCTCCCTTCATCATAGATGACTTTTTGGTTAGAAATCCATCCTAAGGAACCCTTTTGATCAAATCAAAAGGAAGAACCTGAAGAACAGGTAAATATTTCATCTCCTCTATCAAGTTCTTTTCTTCTTCAACATCCTCTTTCTTTATTGTTTCCATTCTAAAATAATATCTCCAGAATATACTATATACTATGATGTTATTACAAAAATGGTACAACCATATTCATTATGGTATCCATCATATGAATGACAAGGTCACCATATGTGCATACATAAGACTTACCGTCTCCGCGTCATGGTGTAAATTGTTATTCAAACACATCATTATTTGGATGAGTATAATAATGAGTATAACTAATGTAAATAAAAAATATAAAATTTTAATGATTCTTTATATATTATATACCATCCAATTACATACGATTCACCATAAATATAATGATATTGTCGCTCGTGCATACGTACGGAATACCGTCTCCATGAACGCGATGAGATTCAATCCCCATCGTAATAATTCAAGAATAATTATCATTTTATGATTAAAAATCATGTTTGAGAACTTAATACCATTTTTTATATGAATCAAATTCATCATATCTTTAACAAAAATTGCTTATGTAACCGATCTTATAAAATAAAACGAATCAGTTAACACCTGAAATGATGATACTACTAACAAATTATTAACAAAGCAATCTTAGAGGATCATATATGATATAATATTTATGTATATAGTTCATTTATAATTAAATTACAATGTTTTAACTATTATACCGGAGGTTAACATACCATCGACTAAGGAAAAGTACCAGGTAAGGGTTAATTTCACAATCTGTTTATTATCTAAGGTTTTTTTACGTAAGTATCTATTGGGACATATTTATCATCCACATCCGTGTTTTCATAAAAATGTATTTCCAAAAAAATTTCTATTTACTAAATAATGGGTTAAATTCATTTATACCCTTATTTGACCTTATATGTTTTGAAAAAAATATTTCTGTCAATTTCCAAACAAGGTACTTTATGACCATTTCACCAAAATTATGGTAAGAATATATTTTTTTAACTTAAACGGCAGGTGCTACTATTTTCCACTGTTATAACATCATCGAATATTACCTAAAAATATTATAATAATTTTTTCAAAATAAATGTTATCTTTTATAATTACATGACTTCTAAGTTATTTCAAAATAGAAAGAGATATTTCTCTAAACAAGTTTTCATTTCATCTATGACAACATTCTTAGATGGATTTTAAACATGTATGATGTTGATTTATTATGATAAAATTATTCCATATTGTATTGAAGGTTTTGTGATATATTTCATTATGGATGAGTTATTTTTATACAATTCATGGTTTATGGTTAATGTATTTACATTTCATATGCTAGTTTTAATACTAAAGTTTATGTTATGTTTAAACCTTTTCATTCGAGGAATGCATTAGACTTAGTAAATGATGGGTGGAGCCCACTATAACTCATTGATGCATCAGTAGGTCTCATGAGACAAACTTGTGTCTTGGCAGAAGGCCTTGAAAAATCTTATTTGTAGTCTTGGCACAAGGCCTTGACTCTGTGGTTATGAAGTCTAGCATTATCCATTCCATTATTATGAATGTGGCTATTGATATTGCATGTGATTATTAGACTAGTAGAATATCCATGGGAATATATAAATGGAATTATTTGATTTATTTCAGACATATTGTGAAGAAGTATATGTTTAAATGGATTTTGTTATATTCTTATACAATACGTTTAATGTTTAAGCTTATTTATGAATGTTTCTGTTATATTTTTCTTCTTACAGAGCATCTGATCTCAAACCTTTTTATGTTTTATTTTTCCCACGAGGTGAAGTAGTGTTGTATTGTGTAGTGGCAGGGATAAGCTAAGGATACAAGTGTGTTAAAAATGGGAAACCTTTTGTTGGTGTTTTTATTTCATGATGAAATGTAAAACTAATGAATGTATCTAGTACTTACAAGGCTACTAAACTGATCGGTCTTTCAAGTTTTGATCCTTTGCGATCATGCCAATGTTATTTAATAACGCACTGACTTTGGGTAACAGGGGTCGGGGCGTTACATTTCCTAAATGGGCTGGCATTAAATAAAGAATCCTTAACTTTAGATATATTATTTTTTGATGTCTGGTTTTCCCTTGTAGATGTAATCTATTTTTCCATGTACTTTTCATCGGCAAACATGTCCTCCATGAAATGGAATTCTTCTTTGGCATATATAGTGCTCCATGTACCACCTCTGCATGATGCCCCTACAAATAATGACCATGTACCACCTTTTCAAGCTGTGTTAGCATATTGCCTTCAATTATTATATCGTGAAATGATTCTTTACTTTGTGCCATGTTCTCCTCGATGAATTTTCTTTCACATTTAGCCTTCCATTGCATACAACCTTGCTTCACATACAGCCTCACTTTCCCTACATACTTAAAGAGTACCACATTCTGAGTTGTTTCTCTTCCTACTAACACACATACACTAACCATTCTTCTTGATTTAGACTAAACAAAACCCTTTTGAAAAATTACTTCCACATGAACCTCTTTCAGACATAGCCGAATTCCTAGAGTGATGAATTACACAAACAAAATTCTCTATGATCCACTTAATAATTTTATTCTAACATTTTATGTATGAAAATATATCCTCAAAGTCTAATAATTTTTTATTTTCTAAATCTTTGATATGGGAAAGCCTTCACTGTGTACCATGAATCTCCTATAAACCATTTACCTATGTAGTTTGCATGCTAACACTCGCCCATTGGCAGTGACTGTACTCTTTCTTAAACCGATGTCCACCTCATTTTCACCAACGACAAGCCATATCATAAACTGTTAAATCTTCACCATAAACCATTATCATTCTACAAACTATTCTCATAATATATTTCTCCATCCACCCTTCCATATACCATATTTTTTATCAGATATCTATTCCCACTATGTGGTTCTCGTTTCAATTCCTTTTCCAAAAATATTTCTTTTCCCAAAACAAACTCTTGATTTGTGGACAAAAATTTGGAAAACATTGGTATAATACACCACATTCAAAAATAATATATTCATTAATCATAAGACCACATTTCATGAAAAATACTTTAACAACCTAATGTGGATTGACAAAAAACCCACACCATTCTCCATTTACAGTAAGAAAAACCCTTAGTTCCAATAATTCTCGCGGATATGGAGGTTAAGCTCATAGGAATCCCCTCACTTCAAAACTTCCATGTTGTGTATGTCTCAAGAAGGAGTTGAAAATTAATTAATTTTTATATGGGGATTTGGATGATGCTATTTGGGTGTGGATCAAAGATTCCTTTGGGTGTCTCCCCCAATGTGATATGGTTGATTTTTTTTCTTCACATTTGGTTCATTCAGGCTTGAACCAACACGTATGAGCAGAAAGAGAGAGTGGTGTTTTTAGTGCCTGGGTGTTGTAGCATCTGGTGTGAAGGAATATGACTATAAATTATGGTACTCTCATTTTGGAAGTGGACTTAATAGTAAGATCATAGAGTATATAGGCTGAACTTTTCAATATTTTGGAAATATAGGATAAATCTCCCTCAGTGAGTGTGTTTTTGGTTGGAAGGATCTTCTCTCCTTTTAATCAAAGACAGAATCAGTGTGGTATATGGGTTAAATAGCTTCCACTATCTAATAGTATCATGATTTATACTAATGGATCCTATTATAATTGCCTCATGTGGGGGTGGTGGAATGGTGCAAGATTATAGAGGCTCATTTGTTCTTTCTTTCTTAGTTACCTATGGTCATGGTGACTCTCTCTTGGTGGAGTCTAGTGCTTTACTCAGTGGAATCAAGATATGCCATGACAGGACCATGAACCTATAGTTGTTGGGTACAGATTCATTTATTATATTCAATTCCCTTCAATGGAATTCTTGCACCACATAGAGTACCATCAATATTATTCGGCAAATTAATCTCTTTTTGAATGGGTAGGTGAAGGTGACCCACATGTTGAATGAATGCGAAAAGGTTGTTGGTTTTCTAATATCTAGGAATTTTCATGATGTGCAATTTTACTTGTTTTATAGTTTGGGATCCCTCACCCATGAATTTGTGAACTTTTTATATCCAATTCGATCAACATTCATTTTTACCCTCCCCGATTACGTTGATATCGGTTTCAGAAATAACATAAAATTTCCACTATGGATTAGGATTGGTAAATAAACACTTATGAATTTGGTAACATTTTAATATAAATACATTGAAAGATAAAAATAAAATAAACTATAAAAACTATGAATATAAATAGAATTATGATATAATATATCGAAAAATTAGTATAAGGAAGTTATAAAATAAAATAATCTCTTAATACCAAACATGTCTTAAAGATGGTACATTGATTACAAGACCCCACACGTTTACTCCTGACATCTAGGAAAGCAATTTTACCTCCTGTATTAATAAATTAATAGAATTTAACTAGTTTTTTAACCTTATTCATATATATTACATGTTATAAAATTCAAGTGTAATCGTATATTTAAAATATATCTATTGTTTGTTGTATATTTTTAACATCAGAAATTAGTAATTTTCATTGTTTCATACATGATTCGTAATAAAAATTTCAATCATCATTCTTTGATAGAATGTTAAAAATTCCATGATTTTTTATTGTAATTGAAATATTTTGTTCTAATTATTTTTAACAACATGTTTATTTAATTTAAATTCTAGGTATAGTTAATGAGAATGGAATCCATAATGATCTTGTTTCATATAATTTATTGATAAAAATGTAATTTATATTGAACTTAAAATTTAATGTAATACTTGAAAAACCATATTAATGACTTACATTACACATTAATATAATATATTACCACTATTATGGTATTTATAATTATTCATGGTAAAAATGGTGATGACGCTATTCCATTTTTCATGTAGCCGGTAGAAAAGTCCCAATAATTTTTTTTACACTAGTGAATGAGTAAGAGTTTAGATTTTTATAATAGTAGTATAATTTTCGTAAAATCACAATGATGCTAACATAAAATCATTACAATTTATAATTATATTTACAAATAGTGGATAATTTAACTTAATCGAGGAAGTAAAATAATACTATTGATAATTGATGAAATCAATCTTTAACATGTGTCCCTTCATAATTATGGATTTAAGATTCATTATTAGAGTTAGTATCTACTAAACCACTTAAATGAATTTAGAATATAAAAATTATGAACACTTTCAAAATACTTTCTAATCAATATTGTGGTTTTGAAGGTGTGTTAGAGGGTTTTGTTAATATGTGAAAATGAGGGATATTTCTTTAGGAACCTATGACATGTGAAGGGTAACGATGGAATGACATAAGATGTAGGAGATTTAGGGGAGCAAATTTTGATGAAAAAAATTAATTTTTAATTCCACGCTTATAAAGACTTCTACAGTCTATAAATATCGTTTTAATTTAAAAAAAATTGAACCATTTTAACTTACCTATTTTTACCCCCTACCACGTTACTACTTTTTCGTAATTTAATTTTTTTTACTATCATAAATATGCATTTTATTAAAAAATATGGCTAATTATTATATGTAATTTCAATTTTTTGATTCAAAATTTAAAATCCATTTATTTTTAATAATTTTATAAATAATATATATTTAAATTTCAAATGAAACCATATTATATCGAAAAAACTACTTAAATAGGAAAATTGATTTTTATACAATAAATATTCATAATCTTATATCATATAATTTTTTAGTTAATTATAATTAATATATTTGATTTATTGAAATATTAAATTAGATTCTTCATTTAAAAGTGATCAATTTATTTCATGATGATAAAAATACACAATTCTAAAACAAAATTGAAAAATTCCATTCTTTGGCAATAAATAATTCTATCCATATCTAATTAAATTTGTTTCTTCATTTTTTAACCATTTAATTTTATTAATAAAATGGTACTAAATTATTATTTAGACTTTAAAAATATATAAAAATTTTACTCAATAACAATAGTAATATTATACCATATAAAAATATATTTTTATAACAAATATATTAATGAAATATTATATTTTTATTTAATTCCATAATTATCTTGTATTAACAATTTTGATTAAAAAAAATCAATATACCTATTTGATACATGCATACCCAGTGACAATATTTGAAAAAACCATTTTTCCAACAACCATATTTATAAAGGCCAGATTTCATTAAAATATATAGTCAAAAATATATTCTTAGAATCATTCATCGTATTTATTTACTTCTCTCTCAATATGTATCAAAAATATTTATAACCCTATAACTTTTAATAATTTTTTAATTGGGGAGATGATCTTCAATGAAATCATTAAGGACCAAGATTTTATGTTCATCATATTTTTATTTAATTGCCTATTTATTCTGATTTTACTTTTCATAATGATGTTTCATGTTTCATTTTAATATTATTTAATTTTATTTATTATGTTGTAATATTTTATTTTAATAAAATGTATCATGAATTTCTTTTTTTCAATTTTTTTGATAAACAGGATTATCCACAAAGTTTTTCATTAATGTAAAAATACATAGTAAAATCATTGGGTGTTACCTTTTACCCTCCATTAAAATAATTTGACCCTTAAAAATTTCATTAATCTGATGGAAAAAAATGAGGGTACTTCAACCTCATTACTACATAGGGTTCAAATCATCCTTACCCAAACATATGATTCATTTATATAATTTAACTAGGTGAGAAGAGTCGTTTTTAGTACATTATCTCTACGATATATGATTAATATTGGTTATTCCTTATAAGAACGATCATGTTCAAATTTTGTAGATTTTGTGTTTATTTAATTTTATGTATTGTGTATGTACTTCGCCAAAAGTGATACATAGAACACACTATCCACCAATGAGAGGTATGGTGGTAGAATTTGGTGATATACTGCAATCCCCAATTGATTATTAATCTTGATGACACTAATGTGTCTAGGGATTGGATTCCATTTCTTCTTAAATCTAATATAAATATTCCATGGTAAAATTTTAGGGAATGCCTTATCAATAATATAAAACAATAAATCACCCTAATGATTAGTGACATAACTTTCATATCAAATATGGAGAGTTTATAAGTTTTAATAATTGGTTTGAATATTCTCCATCCTTTACTAAGTAGTATATATCCCCATCATACTACTCTTTCTAACATTATCCAAACATGTTGTAGTTGTATACAAATTCATATACAAAGCATCATATGGTTCATTTGAATGTTAGAATAGAAATTATTATTATAAGAGAACTTTACTAGATGAAGGTTTTGATTCCAACTTCTATTAAAATCCAATTAATGGGATCTTAACATATCTTCCAGTGACATAATGGTTTTTTAGATAGAAAATTATTCTATGGATTAAAAGTGGTGAAAAGTACTAGTTATATATACCATTCTTGTTTAATACTTCTCCATAACATTGAGGTAAATCTTGAATCTTGATTATTTAAAAATGGGATGGAGCTCTACAATAACTTATTTATTTTTTAATGTATATCCATGTAGGTTGATCGAGTGATAAATATTCTCATATAGTAAATAAATGTGATGAAATCGTGAGGTGATAAATTATAACACAAATGGAATTATGGAATTTAGAGGTATTAATAATACATACCATATAATTCAAAGTGTTATTACATAATTTTTTTTATAGAGAATGGGTTTTGAGATAAAATTATATTAACATTCTTTTTTTACATCATTTCCATAATTTAAAAAAATAAATGTCACAAATAATCTCTCAATCATTGTTTCGTGGTTTCAGTCGCGAAACACCCAACGACTCTGTATCTGATGATGGACGGACCTGGTTTCCAAAGGCAGGAATTCGCCGGATGGTCTGGCCAGCGACACTTAAGAACTCACATTGGTCGAGAGGATGGGATGTTGGGCTCATCGCACCATTTTTGGGGGGAATTATTTCCTGTTCTGGGGCTCTCTTATAGATTTAAGATGTATTCATATGTTCGCAAATATTTGGTTTATACCCAAACATAGTATCCACGGATTCAACCCTCTTGGGAAATGGTCAACTGGACACAAGGGTTCAGAATCATTTATGCCTAAGGTTTACCATACCTCATTGGATTAATGATCCTGAAGAGTCGGAAATTTCTTGAGGCGGTACTAGAAGTGGCGCGGTGGGCCGACGTGAGGATAGTCGGATCGACCGGTTGTCGGGCCTGAACCTCAGGGAGGCTTCCTATGTACCCTAATTAGGAGACAGGTATCAAAGTCTACGTAGTTCACGTATACAGTTTAATGTCATGCTGGACGAGGGAATACAGTTTAACGTCATGCTGGATGAGGGTGGAACTTAGCATGAAGAAACGACCGAGTGGTGGGCTTGAACCTAGAGGAGGATTCCTACGTACCACACCTTGACATGGATCAATGTACATGTAGTTCAATCATTGGGGAGTACACTCTGAGTAGGCCCAGTAGTGAGGGATTGGGGCTTACACTCTGAGGAGGCCCAGTAGTGACGGATTGGGCCTTACACTCTGAGGAGGTCCATAAGAGGATGTCAAGGTCGATGCTTACTCTAATCCCACGTGAGTCATGCTCGGTGTGAGAAAGAAGAGGCAGAAAAGACCAGATGATCATGTCGGGAAAGGTGCATCTGTGAGGAATGGAGTGGGGCTTAGGCATGGATCGGCCTATAAGGTCGGGGCTTAATCCTAGGTGGATGCCCGTGGTGTAATAGATTGAGGCTTGCACTCTGAGGAGGCCAATGCGTCAAAGCGTACCGGGAGAGGGAAAAGAGGTGCTCTGGTGACCGTCCCCTCTCTTATAGTGAACGAGGGCTTCCTTCTGATGGGTATTTTAATACCCCCGAGGAGCCCTGAACAAGTGGAGGGGCAGAAAAGGGATTCTCGAGATCAGACTCCACATTACCGTGGGAATGTGAAAACATCAATGCTTTGGAAATATGCTCAAGGGTCAGGGAAACCCCTTCACCTCTACTTACCATGGGTATGTGAAATAAAAATGGCGTGCTGATGCGCCTGAGGGTTACAGCACACGTATCCAGTGGCTCTGGTGGAGGCCTCAGCTCGGGGACGATGAATAGTAAAATGAGGGAGTCACGGAGGATCATGTCGGATTGGAAGGATTTTGTCTGGTTCAGGGAACGAGAACTCAAAAGGCTCTAAGGGGCCACACGTATAATAGAGTGGTAGTGCCCTTGGCGTAGGAAGGTTCTACGTGGCTAGAGAAGCCATCCGTGAACCAGGGTGGTCCGCGGACTGAGGGGAATCCCGGGAACCAGGGTGGTTCGCGGTCCGGCGAACATCCCGCGAACCAGGGTGGTTCACGGTCCGACGAACATCCCGCGAACCCGGGTAGTTCGTGGTCCAGCAAACATCCTGCGAACAAGGGTGGTTCGCGGTCTGGTGAGCACCCCGCGAACCAGGGTGGTTCGCGGCTTCGGGTTCGGCCAGCATACCAGGGGGTATGCAGAGGGGTCCACGAAAGCAGTGGCAGCCAAGGGCGGCGCCGATCGGGGGTTCGTCGGTCCAGGATCCGCCCGCATAGGAGGGTGCTATGTGGTGCGGTGGATCGGAAAAGGGTCATACACTCCCTGCTCCACGGGGAGTGTTTCCACGAAGGGGACATGGTTCGCGGTTTTCTTTAGTTCGTTATTTTAGGTTTGCGGTTCACCAAATTATTATGCATTTTCCGGTTCCATACTAGTTCGTTCCTAGGTTTATACCTGCTCGGGTCCGTGAACTGGAACTTCGCTGTCAGAAAATCCTTATCCTTCCTTTGAAATCCTTCCTCCCGAATATGATCTCTCTTATCTTCCTCCGCCTTCAAATCGTCCGAATCCCCCCTTTTTTCCTCTCCTTTCCCCCTCGGTCTCCTTTTATAGAGTGGGGGAAGAGATGTATCTGCGGCCACGCGATACCTTTTCTGGAGGCCCATGACCGAAAACACATCTTACAACTAACTTGTTCAATCTGTGATTCGCGGTGGGTAATGTGCACTCCTCCCCCCCCCCCCCTCACGAACCAAACTCAGGGTGTGCTTCACGGCAGCGGAGGGTTTCGCCTCCATTCCACGAAGGAAAAAAGATGAGGCTTGAACCGGTCTACGTAGTCCACGGTTGGGGATGTTCATGACAGTGAACCGTACCTGCACCCATCCTTCCTCGCGATCGCGGAGGATCTCCGCCTCTATTTCGCGAACGACAGCGGTTCGCGGAGGGGGTGCTTTGTGGAGGGGGTGCTTCGCATTTTGATGGGACCGGTCTGCGGACTAGTTCTTCCTTTTTCCCTTCCTTTGAATTTTCTCCATTATTTTCCCCAATTCTTTTGGGGAATTTGGGTAGAATATCCTTTGCGGACTTTTTATTCAGGACCCTACAAATCCCCCCATCGTAATGGGGTCTGGTCGGAACGAAGAGGAATCCGTTCCGGTGTAGAGTGGTCCTGAAACTGAGATGGTTTGCGGTAGAGAGGTGGACCCGGTAGGGGACCACACCTATAAATAAGGAGGGCCATTCATTTGTCCTTTACCGAATTATTCATGAAACCAGAGCTCTCTCACCTCCGCGTGCTCGTTCCTTCGCGAAGTGCCTTGTCCGAGAACTGCTTGTGACTTCCGCGAACCAAATTCTTTCTTTGCGGTCGCCTTCTCCCACGAACCAAATTCCCAACCGCGAATCATTACTCTTAATTAATTAAAAAGTAAGTCATGATGGGGAGCGAAGGAAATTGCTTCGCGGTTTTTATGCTTCGCGGTTACCATGCTCCGCGGACTAAAATCCCTTAAACTTTTCTAAGTCCTACGAACAAAAATTCGGGACTGAAATTCCGGGAAGCGACTTGGTTCGCGGTTACCGGGCCAATGCTCCACGGGCGAGGGTTTCGTGGACTAATTTCGCGAATGGATGGTTCGCGAGATGATGACATCGTGAACCATCCTCCGATGCCTCCTTGTGTGCTTTGCATATGAATGCTTCTTAGCCATATATATGGTTATTTTTGTCCAGATTTTTATTCCAAACTAACCGATTGTTGGTTCTCACTGTGCAGGAAGAGAACATGGTTCCCCCGTGTTCTGCACCAAGGCCTGCTGCAACGCCTCTCTCGATTGGTTCAGGGGGACATCCAAATATGGTTTGGAGAGAAGAGAGTCTCAAGGAGGACTCCAATAAATCCATTACTCTTGATGATGGCATTCTGAAATACTTGCTCCCTCTTGAGATCATGGATTACCCATTATCAAATCGGCTTCCGCTTCATGGATTCAGTCTTCAAGACGATGTCTCTATTCCTCCCACTTTCACAGGTCTTCCTTCTCCCTTCTTGGAAGCGTCGCCCATGTGTATGCAAGAGAACCATACCTAATCGGGGGAGATGGTTTCCAAATCTGACCAGAAGGACACCTTTCTTTTGAGAGGCTCTGTTTGGACCCAAAGTGATCAGCATGTCCACAACTTTTCTCAGGAAGCTATTTTTAAGAGTTACCCCTCTATCATAAACCGTGCTTGAACAGATCCCGATGCGGGGTGGATTTTTTTTAGGACCCTACAATCATAGAACCCAAATGATTAGCATATTTGGAGATTAGATATATAATTTTTTTATTACATATTATTTCTACAATATATCCCATAATAATTCTACACACATTCCTTTCTTTTAATGTATTCCCTAGTATTATTCCCTAAGGAAATAGAAAACATAATAAGTTTTTATATTAAATTATTATTAAGTGAGAACTTATCAAAATGTCCTAAAGAGTTATATCATAAGCAAGTTATAAAAAAAGAACATGGAAGAAATATATGATTCAAATTACTATAAAAAAATAATAGTTTGTTATTTGGAATAATAAAAGGACATATAACAAATAACATTAAGTAAATACAATGTAAAATGAATATAAAAACATAATTCAAAATTTATGGTCCATGGGAGAAAATATATACATGAGGTATATCATATAAATATGGGATATGCATAATAACAAAAAACTATACCCTATATTTTCAGGCATAAAAAATTATATATACCATATCATAGTCGATTTGGAAACACAATACGTCATCTAATAACTTAGTGGATCATGAATCACAACTTTTACACCATCGGGGATCGAGTATGACAACTCACATCCCATAGTGGATTGAGTATCATAAAGCCCATCTGGTAGTTATCTCACAAGATATAGATCCATAGAAAATTTATTATAGGTATATATAGGGCTCCATCCATTAGATAATGTTATTATAGACTTATGTTCTACATGTAATCTATCATAAATCATATCATGAACAAACCCACTAAAATAAGAGGGGTTTATAACATTTTAAAATGGTATCTCAAAAAAAGTGATCAAGAGTTAGATTAGTTGATAAATAAAATTCAATATCCCTATATAAATATATCCCTATATCAATAATAGGGTTATCATGAATGTTACTAATAAGGATTTATCCTTTTAATATATATTGAACGTGGAAGCGAAATAATAAAAGAACAAAAAATATTATCACCATTATCGTAATAATATGAAGTTACAAGAACCATATTATAGATAGTGGTAATGATAAATTTTAAAAAATAAAACTAAAAAATTTTAAATAATTAAATATTGATAACATATAATTTCTTTGTAAATACATTTGGAGAGGACGATAAAAAGTATATGAACATTAACAAAAATTTAGTTTTTATGTATCTTGTGCATCATTTTTTGGGAAAAAACGAAATAAATTACAAAGTTAATTTTTTCTTATTTTATGAAGATATAAATATAAGGATGGAAATTCTATAATATAATGAATATTTTAGATTTTAAAATTTTAAAACAGATCATTTTTGAAAATATTAATATGGACATGGAAGATAAACATGTATGATAGTGGATGAAAATTATTCTTAATTATGTTGTCTTCATTAAGAATGAAATTCTTCAAGGATGAATATTTGAATTAAAATGTTATTTTACAAGATAGAAAGAGTTAATGAAATACTAAATAAATAAATGGTATTAATATTAGAAACATAGAATAACTTAGTCAAGGTTGAAGGGTTTGGACTCACTCAAATGAATGTTGTGTCAAAAAGACTATCACCTTTCATTCTGACTAATTCTAATTAAATATAATCTTTTATATAATAAAAATATATTCAATAAATATCTTTTTCAGAGACACATTATAATTTATTAAATTTTATTTTAATATTTTATATTATTTTATTACATGGTTATAACTTATTTTCAGTTAATATTGATCCTTAGTCATTTATGATTTTAATTATTTCTAATTTTTCCTGGAATCACGATTTCAAAAATCATTTCATCTTAATGAATCCTTATTTTAAAAATAGGTTATGGTAATAATATATAATTACTATAATGAGTTGTGAAGTTCCAATTTATTTCCATGGTTGTTTCAGTTATGATTTATTAATATGAAATTTATCATGATCTAGTTTCAGTAATTTGTTTTAATAAAAGACAGTATATCAATAATGATTTTAATATTAATATTTTCTTTCCAGATCACAAATTTTATAATTATTAATATTATATATAAAAATTAATTATGTTTATATAGTCATCAATGAAATAGAGTATAACATTTTTCATGTATGTGGTTAAATTTTCCCTAATGACAAGATTCTGTAATTTATGGATGTGCATGGTTATGAAAGTGATTAATTTATTACAAAATAAATATTACTATGTATAATGATATAATTTTGGTTGTATTAAAGTGATAAGTAATATTTTATAAGAGGTTGATATATGAATTTATAGATGAAATGATTAATGTGTGTATAATAGTCACATTGAGAAGTTAGACCTTCTCTAGGAGGGCCTCGAAGAAATAGATGATTTGAGACACCTTTTTGTGACAACTACTTGAAAAAATATAAGGGGAGTTTGTTATAGGTAATATAATTAAGGAACAAAAGTATCTTTTAGGTGATAATTCGTTTGCAGTGATTGGAAGTGAGAAAATTTAATAAGTTAAAATTAGTGAAATTTCATTAGAAACTAAATTTAGGTGATGGGTAAAGATGAAATCACATGGGAATTTTTTGAGTTGGGTAAATATATATTTTTGGAACATGTGGGATAGAATCCAAAACCTAAAAAATAATTATAATGGTATTTTATATCATTTTAAATATAAAAAACTAGATCAACTTGAAGTTAGCCCTTTTACATTCATTAAATCTTTAACAATGTAATTTTTTTACTAAAAATATAATATAATACAACCTACCCAATTTCAACATGATGATTTAAAATTTTATCTATATTTCTAATTATTCTATTTTTTAATATATGAAAATTAACTTTTAATTTAAAATAAAGGTTATATATAGAAAAATAATATTATTGAGAATTGAATATTCTAAAATTATGTCTTCTCCTAATTATTTATAATCAATTTAAAACGTAATACATGTTAATATATATATATATGATAATATATTTATATATTAAACTGGATTCATAATTTAGAATATATTTTGTAAATTTATTTAAATAAATATTACACAATACATATAAGAAAAATACATTGAAAATAATCTCATTTATTCTTACTATAGTAACTAGATTTTACCCTTGTTTTTTATTCCTAAAATGAAGATTGACCAAATTAACTAATTTTAATATTATGATTAAAAATATTACATTAATTTCATTTGATTCAATTTCTATTTTTTAAAAATATTTTAATATAAATACACCTAATTTATAATTTTGTTTAGAAATATATATTTTCTTAGTGTAAAAAATATTATTCTTATTGTTCGTGAAGTATATATTTTTAGTTGAATATTAATTAATCTCTTTATTTAAAATAAAATTATATTTAAGTTATCTAATTATTCAATAGTGATCAGTTTAGTATATTTTGATATAATACCCAATGATTAAAACAAAGTTATTTTAAAAATATTATTACATTATTTAGTTTAACCCCCATCTTAATAAATTTATTTATTCATGTTTTAACCATATTATTAGTATTAAAATATTTCTATTAATTTTATATCAAATTATTATTTAATAATAATAATATGAAATGTATAATAACATAAAATAATATATTTTTTCAATTTTTCAATAAAAATTTCAGAACATAAATATACTTATTAAATACATTCATACCCAACAACAATATTTCAATTAAACATTTAACTGACTAACATATTTACAACAACCATATATACTAGTCTCATTTCTTACACATATATATCCGTATATAATTTAGTAAAGTCATTTATTATAATCATTTTTTTCTCTGCAAAATATTTTATTATATTTCTAGTTACCTATTGTTCTTCTATATATCTAATTGTGTTGATGATGTTTGTGTCCATCAAAGAGGAAAAATATTTAATGTTCTTGTTATTTCTATTTTCTTGTGGTTTTATTACACTAGTAATTTTCATAATGATATTTCTTTGTAAATTCTCAAAATGTATGAATGTTTATCTTAAATTATATTATCTAAATAAATTGTATCACCATATATTTTATATGAGTATTTATTGTGAAAAAAATCTATTCAACACAATATATATTTAAGGGATAAATACAGATTAAAATCATGGGTTGTCTTATCCTAGACCCCGTAAAATAATTTCACCCTAGAAATTTCAATAATCTAATTAAACACATGAGGTATTTCTACCTCACTATATATTCTAGTTCCAACATAACTTCCACAATCATATGATTCCCACATAGATCATTGACCAATTGGGTTATCTTGTTCACAACACTTTGTCTCTTCAATCAATGAACACCTCTATTTGTTCCTTATAAGAGATATCTTTCTCCAATTTCACAAAATATATGTCTCAAACATTTGATGAATATGGTATATACTTTCTCAAAATAAATACATATAACACATCATGTACCTAAGAGAGTCTTGGTTGGAGTGATAAGATATAAGATACATTCCCTACATGATCAAGAATATCAAAGGGTCCATTGTATCTTAGGATCAAAATTCCCATTTTTCCCAAATCTCCAAACCCTCTTCAAAGAATATATTCAAAGGAATACTTCTTCCTCAACTTATAACTCTAGATTCCATCGATGATTATCATCATTACTATTCTATTTACTTTTTTTTGCTTCGATATGTTGTAAAATGGTTTGAATATTATCCATCGTGTCATGGAAAATATCAGGTCCAAAAATACTCATCTATCTAACATCATCCCAAAATGATTGATATTTATTTCAACTCCCATATAATGAATTATATGTTTAAATTTGGATTCTAGAGTGAGAAATTTTATTATATGAGAACCTGACCAAAAAAATTTTTTGATCCCAACATCACATGAATTCTATTTAGAAAGATCTTAGAATATTTTTCAACGTTTCAATGAAGAATTATAATTTAAAAATATTTGATGATGATCTGTTGGTCTATATATCATCTCTATATCCAACTCTTAATTAGTGAATTTTTTATAATTTGTATGTGTGACCAAGATCTCGATTTGATATAATTAAAATTAGTACAACATACACCCTTACATTTTCTATTTTTTATATCATTGAATATTGATTGATGGAAATATAAAATTAATATAAATGAAGTTCAGATAATTTTTATATCTATCCACCACTACCCAAATGGTGTTTTAGTTGTTAGAGGTATTAGGAATACTGACGATCAAATACATGGAAATGTTCTCACATTTTAATCATGGTATAAGAAATGATTGAATCATCCCCTTAGATTTTAATATATAGCTTTTATTTTTTTCATACCAACATTGAAAATACATATTTATTTGATCAACTCCCTCTAAAGATACCCCTCATGGGTGGATAATGAAGGAAGATATATAATATCACCTGATTCCTACCTCTAGTAGGACATTTTTTTTTGAAACTAACACTAAGGCTATAATAATAACATAAATATGAGGCATTACCCTATATGATAACTAGAATAAAGAGATATAATTAAAAACCAACAACAAACACAAGAATATAATATTAAACAAAAAACGAAACCTTCACACAGTTCTTGAAGAATTTCAAGAGATACAACAAAAGTATCTAAGTAAAGTACCAAAAACGCATGTCTTATACCAGCAACTCAACAACTACTTCGAACTAGGCTAGAAATTACCATATAAGTACCCATATTCATCATAGAAACCCGAGAAAATAGTTCATATATATATATAGAGTGAGAATAAATGTATTCCTAGTAGGAATACACAATATCTCAAGTTCAAATGTGAAAAATATACTAATTTTCAAGTGAAAAAACAGTAGAACCAACAAGAACCAAACCAATAAACTATCTAATCATACCCTCACCACACCTTGCTTTCCAAATCATGAATCCAATATAGTAACATATTAATCAAAATTTTAATAAATAATGGTTACCCACAATATCTTCCCCCACTAAGTTTTCACTATCACACCCCAACATCGAATTTCATATGCTTATATACCTTCCATACATATCACATCACTAAAAGACATCTATGATGTCAGTTGGTATGAATCCCAACCTACCCCACCCTTGAAATTTCTTGCATATAGTGTTGTCACCATGAATCATCACATCACATGTCTCTTAATAACTAGTGTAGTAGATAATCCTAAACATAAATGTTACCTCTTCCTACCACACATGACTCCCATGAAAGAAAAAAATAAAATCCCACGCAATTAAATTTTGTTAATCACACCACATCATTCTCAAAGGAAAATGGGACATCAATTCTGCTGAATAAAGAGTGGGGAAGACAGGTAACCATTCATCCATGACACAACTATCCTAGGTGTTGGGAAAACACCCAAAACACAGAACGTCTAAACATTGGTAAGGTTATCCAACTCGGGTGGGGTGCATAATGAAATAAAATTAATTTTTTATATATAGATAGGATACAATACCCAATATGTTGATCGACAATAAAAACACTAGAGTACACCACCACTATATAACATGTAAACTATCACAACCATTTCTACCACTATATGAAACACACCACACAACCACCATGAAAAGCCACACATTTCCACATTCAATTATAGATTCCACCGCCCACCATATTTATTGAGTTTCCACAAAAACCCATTAATAATCCATTTCATTAACATTTACACAGCCCATTATTATTTCTTTATCAATTGATTAATTTATTTGTTTCATTCTACATCATGAATTATTCCATCCCTAACTGGGTTACTAACGTAACCCTACCACACCACAATTATCCATACTCACATCACTCATCACTACAACACTAAAACAAAAAATGCATGTCACCGCAAAAACCACATGTCACATACACTACACATCATTTCACACAACAACCTCATCGCATGACACTCCATGATACATAAGGGAAAAATGATGAAACAACAAAAAATAAAAATACATCAGGACTTCTCAAATTTATTCAAGGACATTCATCACAATACTTATTTATTTAGCTTGGTTGTTATCATAAAAACAATATTACCATATAAAACCAATCAATTTGAAATATACACACTTTTTTCCCATTTATTTAGGGTATTATTGAACTGCTATATATCTAGGGTCATAGATACATAAACTACAATACATGCAAGGCTCCTAATAGCTTCGCTTTTCAATATTTTAAAGAATAATGCATAACACATTAGAAATATCCTAAAAAAGTAAAATCAAATGATTTTTACTCATCTGAAAAATTAATTATCTTGTTAGGATGACAGATGTTATCCACCCAATGGATGGAAAAACATGTAATCCCCACACAGAAAATATAAAAAGGGTGAGAATAAGTATCCCTTACTACAAAGAAGCTTCATTAGCTTCATCACACCATAGGGTGAAGAAGAAGAATATTTTTAACCACAATAGAAATAGAGAAAAAATCGTATCAACACGAACCACACCATGGATGTTCAAAACAGAGCCTAAGAAAACCCTAAAACAGAACAACTGAATCCATAGTGAATTCCTAGAAGAAGACCGAAATGAAAAAATATAATAAAGGAGAAAATCTCACATAGGATCACAAAAATTCAACCACCATAACAAAGGACTAAATTATGAATAAGGTGGGTTGGAATATCATATTATGGATTCTAGGGATCACCCCAAATTGATAGAAAATAGTTGCTGAATAAGAATAAAATAGGAAAAAAGAAGGTTTTATTTCACCCCATAGCGAGCTTGAATTCTATATTAACATAAGGGATTTTTTTATGATTGTAAAATACAATATATGAATCCCATTTCAGACATGATTTTTTTATCTTCCAACTTCTGAAATTCGTGGTGCCTCTACCCGAATTACATCATTTCATGAATTCCAATTTAAAACAAGAATTTGTTTCATGAATTTATCCCATTCATTATATTGGCCATTAATTCATTGGATACATATTTCTTTTATTAGTAACACACATCGTGAATTAATCTTTTATTATATAATTTCAAAATCTTATACAGATGTAGTCATAAACACCATAGAACCTCATCGAGCCTCCTCTGAACACTACTGACTTCCCAAAATGGTAATGTAACGTGTTAGGAAGGCATGATACATTACATTAGATACCATTCATAAAATTACTTTCTTTGAAAATTACAAATAAATCTATAAAATGGAATGGTTCCCAAACACTACCCCATGAGATACCACTCGGTTATCACATTACTCCTTCACATTATCAAAAGACAAATACACCGAACCAAATCCTCCACAAAACCTCATCACTACTATGTATTGAGCACAAAACCATATCACCAAATCACATTAACATACTCAAAAAAATCTCAACCTCCACAAATCCTAAATCAACAACTTCCACAACCAACACACAATAAAGACTCCAACACACAAATCACGGAATTTCATCTTTCTAAATGAGGATATTATCCTCTTTGGGTGGAAATGACTTTCCCGCTAGGTTTTAATCATGTCAAAGTATAATGATTATTGATTAGGAATGTGGTTTTATCCTCTTCATATGTTGGAATCTTTATCACACATCACAACATCATGTAAACAACACATCTCATAAATAGTAAGATTCAAAAATTACATCAACAAAGAAAAATTGAAAAGGTGTAACTCAAAAATCTCTTATTATATGAAAAAAGTCTATGTATCTTACTCCCAAGTACTCTACACTAGGACACCATGCATCGATAATAGAAATATGAAGGGATCAGTTCATCCAATCATTAGTTTCTCCAAAAATCCCGAATCCCAACTGGTTGCTCCATGATTTTTGTGTCATCCTTGATATCCAAGTCTCTCCAGTTATGAACGTTGGAGTCATCATGAAGATATTGATGAATCTAGGACATTTGGAAGGGATCAGGGATCTAGTTTAGCCATGGGTGAAGTTATAAAAATACACCACCATACCAACATGCCCCAGCACCTCAACAGTTCAAAAAAACTAAGAAGAAAAATTAATCCCCCTACCAATCCTCCACTACCGATGTGAAGGAAAAAACATCAAGAAAACATGGTATAAATACTTTAACTCTAACATACTCAAACTATAATAAATATAAGCCTTTTTATGGAACCATTCCACTACCATCCTCATTCAAACAAACTGATTCTTTTGGGTATTCATCTGCATACATTAGCATTAGGAACTACTAACTCCTCAACATCCATTAAACAAAAATAAAATGAGGCGTCCATCCATAAAACATCGAATATAGATCCATGATAATAGATGTATGATATCAGTTATTATAGGTGAAATAAACCTAACAAAGGTTCCTTAACCATTATCTACCAATGTTCAGGTTTAAGATCATAATTTATACCTATACTGTTTGTATTTTTATCTCCCTCTATGCATATTTCAAAGGGTGGAAAGTACTGATAAGGTGAAATTGGGTTCCAAATTCAAGCTACAATACCATGAATAATTACAAGGAAAAAAGTTTATTAAAATCATAGAGAATTTTCCTAGGTAATATTTGAATCCTCACCACATAATAAATATACTACCTCACTATGATATACACAACACTCAACTCACTGATCACCAATAAATGAACCAACTTTTTTAGATGATCCACTGTCACCAAAATTGGATAATGAACTCTATAATCATGATGTAACCCAGTGGTGATTTCCAAAGATATTTCATCTTATATATATGATGGAACATCTATGAAATCAAACAAACCTCTATTAACATGCTGATTTTCATTCACTTTCAGAAAAAACTAGGCACTTACCACAAACTATCCCACCGACCAATTCAATAGCAGTCATTAATGCTATCTCCTCAATCAATGATAAATCTTAGTAAAAATAAGATTCACTAATAAATGTGAGTTTTGATACTCATAGAGAACTACCACATGCAAATTCAACAAAAAAACATCCACCATGAAACAACATCTTGTTTTAGATATACTCAAACTATCCCTTTGTAGTATCGCATTGACAACCATATTCACACACCACCTCTACCTCTGAGTCTCCCCACTATGACTCTTCCGACTTCGACATCAAATACAACTCCATAGTCATCTGATGAAGACAACATCATCCACTTCTCTTTCATATGGAAAGATACATCACTAAAATCTTCTACTTTTCTTTCTAAAAATCTAAAGACTTCTGAGTCACATATCCTCGAGAATTACAACTACATGTATCAAAAAACAATTACATTTACATGGGTGTAAGAGAACTCAAAATTATAATCCTAGAGAAACTATATCCACCAATATTTGCATATATTACAATATTTTTGAGAAAATGAAAATTCATTCTCTTGTGTTTATTGAAATCCACAAAATTCTATCTAATAAGGTAATTCCACCAAAAAATCTACTTGAAAACATCTAACACAAACTATTAATCTTGGGTGGAGTTGTTATGTTCATGGGGATGTAACTAACATGAACATTAAAATATCAAAATACTCTAATAAATCTAAACACATCCTAATCTTAATGGGATACATCATAGAAAACCTCAACCAACACCCAATCCTTAGAAAAAAATCACTAAAGAATTGACCAACATCTTTTTCAAGTAACTGAACGTTGTCTGCAAGTGTCTAATCTGCATAAAACCATGTTCCATCCTAGACAATTCAATTAGTGGGGGTTCAACTTGAGGGAAAATATTATCAAACCTCTAATAATAAATGATCAAATAGAAAAAACAAAGAACAATTTTAATGTTATTTGGTACTTCAAATGAAAACAATTCCTCAACCTTCGATAGGTCTACAAGAACACCCTATTAAGACACCACATGTGTATGAAAATTTTCCTCCTATATGAAAAACATAAAATTGAAAAAATTCTTAAATAGATGATGGTGTAAAATAAAATAGAAAAAAATCTGAGATGGTAATTTTGCTCATCCTCTAACTTCATGTAGATTAATATATCTTCAATGAAAATGAACACAAACTAGTCCATGAACTCTTGAAATATGAAGTTCATCATCCTCCTAAACAAGTGACGTGATTTAATGAAACTGAATGATAAGAACAAAAACATGAAGTTCCAAAACCTATATATGAAGGTATTATTATAGATTTATTCATATTTCACTATAATCTGGTGATATCCAAACCACAGATCGAACTTAGAAAACTAACAACCCTCTCAATTGGTCAAATAGATCATTTATCCTCATAAGAGGGTAAAAATTGTTAACTGTTGCCTAATTCAACCTCAAGTAGTCTATACACTACCTTAGATTACCATTTGTCTTCTTGGGGAACAAAAATAGAGATCCCAACAGGGAAACACTGGACTAGATGAAACCCCTTTACATCATATAATCGACCAAAAACTAATTATAATGCATTTACTTATGAATCCTTCTATAGGGATACTTAAAAATTAGGGAAGTTCTCTATTAAAAGTATATCCCAAATAAGAAATCACGTTATAGGGGTATCGCCACAACCTCTTATAGTAGAACATACAAGAAACCCTCTACAACCCTGGGAATATCCACCACCTATTCTTTGACAAACACATGATTTAATAGAGAGAAAAGAGGCTCCAGTTTTCTACCACACATCTAATAAGCACACTCAAAAATGAACACCACACGTTTCCCCCCTATAGTAGAAAAATAAACTCACCAAAATAAAAAAATAAATGTACACACATACAGAATACATAAATTCCATGTCAACGATAACATTGTGTGGTTATATCTAAAACAATTACATATCTCCCACAAAGTTGTGTTCCCCTATCACTGACCTACATCCATACAATATATCAAACTATGAATCCTAGCCTCTAACTGACACAGATAACACTAGGGGAACAAGAAAAAACTGTATATCCATTATGAAGTAATGGACCAAAGTTGGACAAAAAAGGAGTGTGATTCTCTTGAATCAACCTAATAACAAGAATGAATAGATGATAAACTGATTGTTCCATGAAAGATCATTTCCCCTGGTAGCATTGTTACATCGAACACCAGAATCTAAACACTCCCAACTCATTTTCCTCTCTATTTTTGGCCTCCACTACGATTCTCTTGACAAGTTACATATAGAAAGGGACTATAAAAACATATTACCTAAAAAACCATCTACCACAAGCTTATGAATAGGAACTGGTGGTCCTTGGAATTTAAATTACTTTAGAATATATTGTTGTTACTAAAATAAATGGGGCCTGGAAACCCATATAAAACGAGTATCCCAAGGTGATCAGACTCTAATCCTAGTGGTTTCCATGACCCTTACAGAAAAATCAGGAAATGGGAAAACCTGTATTGGGTAATTGGGAGCCACCTATATCATAATGATGAGAAACGATCATCCATGGATGGCTCTCCACTAGCCAAAGCCATGACTTCCAAAATTCCCACAACCAACAACATGAAACTATACTCCTTAATATGTCATTTTCTCCTATATTGAGGGTAATTTCCCAAGGAAATAAAACACATGATGGACACTACCTTTTTCTTCACCTCCATGTATGTAGAATGAATAAATGGGGCGACTGCATACAAGATCATTGGGCACAAAGCCTCTATTAGATGTTTAGAAATAGACACCACATCTAGAAAAACAACGGGGAAAAGGCAAGACATCCGTGAACCATATCCCAATCTACACACTCAAGAACCTCTATTAAAGATAGATCAAATCATTACTCTTTCCTACATTCATCATCGGTGATCAGAATTTTGAATGAAAACCCATATGAAATTATGGCTATAACACATCTGCCTATTTTTAGTCAACAAGATTCTAAATCCACTATTGACGCAAATCTCTTCACAAATGAATAAATTCCAAAGATGCCTATAAATATTCTAGATCTTGAATCATGGTAAACTTCATCTCACCCAATCAATTCTCCATCACCATATAGGTGATACCACCTCATACATCCACAAATTCCACCACTAGATGTTACACATGGATCTCTAACATGCCAAATCCTCCTTTGTCAGGTCAGCTGTATGATTATTAACTAGATGAACCTCCTAATCCAAAAATTCATGAGCTACTTGTGGATAATTTCCATGAACCATTATTGAAAATCATGGATAACACCTTAAGCCTAGAAGCATAGAATTTTATCACAGGTTTATTTAATTAATTCATTTATTCCACTTACTTTCCTCAATCACCCAAATACGAATTGAATATAATAAATAATGATGTATGTATCACTCCTAGGTATATACCCTATAAACAAGTACACCTCACAAAGAACATTAATTATATCAATGCCTACGAACCATATCACGGGGAGGATAAAATCATGTGTCCTAGCCAGTATCTCTAGACCAGGTCACACACCAAGTTCAGTCAACACTACTTCCCCGACCAAACCATTAAATCCCCATAGATCCTAAATCTAAAATACGTTATATCTGTCAACCAAAAGACCTTTGACTTCAATGTATTATAAACCCCACACTCAAAGATTCCCATCCATGTTAGCAATGAAGGAAGAGATATAATGACCCCTATGTCATACCTCCAGTAGGACCCAGGTTGGCGACAAGCACCAAGTGTATAAAAATCTTATGAATTTGGGGTTTTGAATTATATGATAACTATGATTGAGAGATAATATAAAAAACCACCAAACTAATCTAGAATATTAAATAAAATACCAGAACCATTATAAATTTCTGAAAATTTTCAATTGATACAATAAAAATAACAAAGTAAGGTACCAAAAAGACCAGTCACATAGCAGGGACTCATTAACACCTCCAACCCAAGCTATAAATGTTCATCCAAATCCTTACAGTCCGAAAAAAAAATAAAAAATGTTATATATTTAGGGTGTGCATAAAATTATACATTGTATAAATAAATAAGGCCTCACATGGACATGTGAAAATGGAATACAAATGCACCAGTGAAAAAATAATAGAATCAAGATGCACCTAAATAGGTCAACTAATTTTTCCTAGCCTCACAATGTCTCACTCACCAAATCAATCATAAAATATGGTAACATAGTTATCAAAAATATAATAAAGAAAGGAACCCCATAAGTGCTTCCCCACTGATTTTCTAAACTCACACCCAAACATTAATCATCATATGATCTCATCCCTTATATACATATAATATAACAACCAACCATATCTGATGTGTGCTGGGACACATCTATACCAACCCCTCCCTTATTAAGTCCATCATCTGATACTAGCATCAAGAATGATCACATCACACCATTATATCACATATATCTACAAAAAAAGGTAGTAGGGTAACATGAATGTGAAGACATCAATATCATGCACTCCTCCTTCCACGAATGATCCCAACCACATATCATAGAAGATCACATCCCACCTGATGACACATGGTACATCCCACAACATTATACTTGAAGACACACAGGCTATCACAACTGCTAAATTAATAGTGGGGAAGACGGGGAGGAGGCCATCCATGTCACCACCATCTTGGATGTTGGTAGGTTTATCTAACTCCGGTGGGGAGTGTATAGAAATAAAATAAAATACATGATATATAGATATCACAGATTTCCCAAACTATGGGTCAAAAAAAATACACTATAATAAACCACAAATCCATAACTCCACCACGTTTCAACCATTATAACTACTACCACCACTATTTTAAACACACTACACAACCCCCATGCAAAGCCACATATTTCCACTTTTAGATAAAGGATTCACCAGAAACCAGATTTAATGAGTTTCCAAAAACTCCCTTTTATAATAAATTCCATTCACATTAATACAGGAAATTCTTATTTATTTATCAAGATATTATTTTATTCATATCATTTAGGATCATTACTTTTTATATCGATAACTGGTTAATTAACCTAATGATTGCACACCAAAACTAGCCTAAATCACACCATCTACCACTATACACCACAAAAACCAAGCCATCTAACTTTAAGAAACACATGTCACATCCCCCACCCATCATCACACAACACAAACTCATTGCATGATAGAATTAAATAATGAAGGAAACATAATTATGAAACCACACACACAACAACACATCTAGGCATCCACAATTTCTTCAACGGATTTAATCACATTACATTGTTTAGCATGGGTGTTATCACACAAACCATATATCCATCAGAATCTAACTTATTACACACACAATGAAACAGACACTATGATATATATATATATTATTTAGAATGTTATTGAGGGTTTGTTCAAATAAAAATGTAGTAAGGGTCACACATACATCAACTATGGCAATATCAGGGATCCCCACAGTTGTGAATTTTAGTTTGGGAAATAAGAATACATGACACATCATCAATATCATCAATTAAATAAAAGCATATAAATTCTCCCCCATCACATCAATTTAATATTTTCCAATTCAATATATTACTATGTGGACAATAACTATCCATCCAAAAGAATTAAAAATCATGAAATACCCACATGTAGCACATAAAAAGGAAGAGAATGTGGATCCCCTAACTCAAAGTGGATTTCTTTTTCACATCACAACATTGGTAAAAGAATATTTTTCTTTGAAACCCTAACTGCATGGGGGAAAACCCATAATTAACCACAAATAAAACAAGGATAATCAAAAACAGATCCCAAGAACACATTGAACAATGACAAATGATGCTGCATTGAATTATAAAAAGAATAAGTGAAGTAGTAAATGATAAGAAATGAGAACAACTCACCATGTATCACCAAAACTCAACATATAGAACCAATGATCAATTTAGGAAGAGTATGGGATGAAAGAGCATCCAACAGGATCTAGGATTTCCTACATACTGAGAGCATCTAGGGTCAAATGAGACAAATATTAGCTGAAAAAAACTTATAAATAGGTTTTCAGTCACCCCATTCATAGTGTGAATTACATATTCATGTCGTGGATTATTTTTGGTTTAAAAAAATTCAATCCTGGAATCCCATTTGTCTCATGAATTCCCATATCTTACAAATTACACCAAATTTCATGAAACCTATTCTTGAATTAACTCACGTATTCAATTGTTGTTTAATAATGTGATTCTATTTCATGCACTACTCCTCTTACACATATAGGTCATGATATCTATAACTACACATTTTAAAAATCACCAACTCACCTCTTGAATACCTCTTTCATAATATGAATTTCACATTGCTGCACAACTATATCTCTAACCACCATAGAACATCGTCAAGACTCCTCTAAATGGATCCAGTAACATATAATTTTAATGTAACAGGCTGGGATGGAACGTGACATTCTATATATTCCATAATCTATCTTCTTATTTTACCAATAAACAAACTATTTAAGATCTATATTATTCTGTATGACTATTAGTTGAATCAATAATGATGATTTATATGCCTCATCAAAAATATCTTTATTCAATTATGGTTTTTAAGGGTTACATATTCAGGTTCCAAGAATTATAAATCCACCATTAACAAATTTGAAATTTGGAATATTACCAACCTTATTTTATATCACTATATTATATTTTTAGTACTCCATGACCTTTATATATATAGATTGTTTAGAAATAATTCGATAATTGAAATATTTCATCCATTCCTTTATGAGTCATATATACATCATTTGAATATCCATAAATATTGGGTCCTAACCAATCCCTATTATGGATAGGGTATCATGATCCTTCCTACATAGATCATCCTCAACATAGTTTTCCATCATAGGATAGTAATATATAGAGAACTCATGTCTTTCATCAATTCCAATAATCTCTTTTTGTGTATGTTCAACAACATGCACATCAATATATAATTTAATTTCTTGATGTATTTTTTGAATATCACAGTTATCAATGTAGATATAATGCCATAAAATCGTTAATGATAAAATAATTGTTTCTAACTATAGATCATAAATTGAATAATTATTCTCATGGAACATCAATTGTCAGGAATCTTTTGCTACTACCTTTTGATTTTCCATAAGGATGCATCACAATCTATTTTTAAATAATCACTATATATGATAAACACATCTATACTACAAGGTAGAGTTATAATAGGTATAGTGAACAACCTCTTTTAAATCATCATAATGTATTTTTTTCATTCTTTTATCTCATGAGACTTTACTCACTTCCATGTTAACATGTTAGAAAGATTTAAAAATGATGAAAAATTTGTCAAAAAAATTATAATATCCAACTATTTAATGGAAAAAATATATCATTATAAGATTGGTTGGTCTAGGATTTTCATCAATCAACACTGTTATTAAAGGATCCACTGATATGTGTTCACTTGTGACTACATGACCCTATAATGATACTTTTTAGAGCCAAAATCCCCAATTTCTAAACATGGAATACAATTTATACATTTTTATGTTCTTCAGAAAAATAATCTAATGATTTTTATATTCATCCATGGACTTGGAATATAAAATAATATCATCCATAATGATTAAAAGAAATTTCAAATTATAGTTTATAATGGATAAATTCATCAGATCCATGAAGATTATAAGAGAATTTATAATCCTAAATACAGTGACTATGAATTCATGGGGACCATATCTTATTTAGAATGATGTATTAGGTATATCCTCTCTCTTTACCCATAAATGTTGGTTTCTAAATCAAAGATACACCTCCCATAAATGTGGATCCCCTATATTATGATCAAATTGATCATTAATACATGGGTATGAGTAATTTTTATTGATCAAGATTTAGTTATGTTCACAATAATCAATGAAATAGAAATTTATTTGTATATATTCATGAAAAAGGGGATAAATGATCCTTATGGTAAAGAACATCGATATATGAAACCCTTATATAGAAACTCTAGATTTTTCTTCTTAATTTATTTCAATTAAATGGTAGTTATTCTAAAAGGACTCTTCAATATTGAAAAATAACATGGTTTGAGTTCAATTAAAAGATCAACTATATTTTTTAGGAGAAGAACATGAGTTTATAATGGAAACACATCAATATAATCTCGTATGACTGGAATGTATTCAATTTTCAGTTACACCTAAACCATTAGATTCTTGTATCCCTCATTATAGGGTATTAAGACACAAATTAAGGGGTGTGTTGCTAGTGAGAGTTTATAATCCTATTTAGATTTTTATTTAAAAATGGAATGATCTAAGATATGAAATTTTATTTAATTATCCAATGAATCGATATGATCTCTTTATTAAGAGACGCAGTCCAAGCCACCTATCATATTGAGTTCCAAATTGTGAAGAAGAACCAAATACTCAGAATGTATCTTCCTTTAAAAGCCAATTCGGGACGAATTTTATTACTTGGATGCAATCATCTCTCCATAAATAATTTTCACTGATAATCCTATATTTAATGATACAGTTTATAAAATAATATACTTATAAATAGTAAAAGATAAGAAGTAATGCATAGAACTAGAATAAAATAATATTTCTATAATTATGAGTGTATGTATCAGCACCTAAAATTCATTATCCTTTTATACAACATTAACTAAAAATGATAGTGTTAATTATAAATAATAAAAAATAACATCATTAAATAACAATCATGTGAAACGTAAAATGCATTATGTTTAAATGTAGGAGCCTTCATTTTATCCAATGAAATATTTAGTTGAATCTAGTATACATTAAGTTTGGTTATATAATACTCATTATCCTAATCACAAGAAATAAATAAATCCTACTATGATACTTACTGAGATAACCCAATCCAAACATGCATATACTTTACATAATTTCTATCATTTAAAACTTTTCATATCACAAAAAATCACATAATCCCCAAACTTAATGATTTTTAATATGTATATATTAGTTAAATTAATGTAATATTACTTCAATATATCCCACAAAACGTATCCATACATTCAATTCTTCATAATATATTCCATTATATAATTATATGGACCAATGAGAAAAGTCATAATGGGTGAGATAAAATGAACATTAATGGAGAACATATCTAAAGGTCATAAAGGGTTGCAATACAATCATGTGATAAAACATGATTGATTAAATTTGGTTTTTCCAGGTTTAGAGTAGCGTTTCAAGGGGGTTGGCCATGCCTCATCTAGACCGGCCCTTTTTGTTAGTTTTTATTTGATTTTCCATACTCATGCAAGGTTTTGGAGGGTCTTTGAATTCATAATGACCACAACGCATCGTGGAATATGAAAGCATGCATGGGATCAATTGTGATTTTCTTGGATGGTAATAGACTCTTTATTTCAAAGAAGCATAGGGTCGAGGAACACACTAATGTTGAATATGAGGGGATTGGGAGGTAGGCTGACCACAATGTGTAGATGTTCTTATGGGAATGTATAGTCAAAATCAACTTATCCTCCTTTAAAGTGTTTCTCTATCATGTCAATGTTCCCTCTCTACCATAAAGAAAAATTTTAAAAATTAAAAAAATGAATTTTTAGAGAAATATAAAATTAAAATTATCATGAAACAATATGATTTGTCGATAAGTTATTATAATAATACACATAACTCTAAATATAAAATAACTAACATAGTATTTGAATACAAAAAACATAATAAAATAATCCTAAGATGTGTAACATGACATAAGAATAGGGGATAACATATAAATGTTGGATAAGTGTAAGCATAAGAAATGATAAAATAATAGATAATGTATGATAATAATATATCCAATAATATAGTGGATTGTGAAACCCAATAATGTGTCCCAAAACATTGTGGATCATACAACACAGGTTGTGTTCCATAATGGATAAAGTATCAAAATTCACCTTCCATAGTGGATTGAAAATCACAACTCATAGTTATACCATGAGATATAGGTCTTTTTTTCCAATGAATTAGAGCGATATATAAGACCCCACCAATCAAGTAATTATAAAAAATAATGATGTGGCATATTAAATAGAACATACCTCATATCTTGTAAAAACAAAAAAAATACGATGGATTCATAATATATTCATATAGTATCACAAAAAATGACAATAAAATTAGATATGTTGATACAAAAATTAAATCCCGCAACGTAGTATTTCCTAATATAAGATAAAAACAATCATGAATGTTAACCGTAAATATATATCATTTTTATATAGAGTGGAAAATGGAATCAAAATAAAAAATAATAATTTCTATAAAACAGTTTCATTATTTTCATAAAAAGGAAATGTTAAACGTTTCTGTCAAAATCTGTTTTCAAGATGATGATATAAATAATTTTTTAAAGAAAAATTAAAATATTACCCAATAATGGATCCTTGATAAAAAATAATATTTATGTAAATAATGGTGTATTGAAAGGTAAAAAATACTTGACCATGGAAAAAATTCCTTTTAAAATTTTAGGCATCTTTTTTGGGGGGAAACCACATTGATAACAGTGTTAACAAAATTAAATTTTAGATATATGTAAATAGAAGCATTAAAATTAAAGAGTATAATTTATTTTTATATTTAAAAATAATAAAAGAAAACAATTTTTAAGAGAATAATATTGGCATGGATGAGAAATGTCTATTAGAGTGGATGGGAATTATTATTAACAATATTATTTTTTAAGAAATAAAATAACCAAGAAGGATATTTTAATTAAAATTTTATATTACCATAGATAAATTGGTAATTACATATGAAATAATAAAAATTTCTAAACTTAATAAACATAAAATTACATATTTAATGTATAAATATTTTGACTCAATCGAATGAATGTAGTGTCAAAAAAATCATTACAATGGATTCATGCAAGGTCAAATGTGTTATAACCTCATATATAATAATGATTGATTCATTAATAATATTTTTTTTGAAAAAGGAGAGGGATTATGTCCCCTTATATAAAAACAAAAGAAAATGATATAAGGAAAGTAACAGGTGAAAAGAAAAAAATAAAAATCATTCATCATCCATGCTTTTTCTTGATCTTGTTAGCAATCTCACGTTATTTGTCTTGCAAGGCACCCATCCCTTTCCTCGACCATGCCCACGTCCAAATCCTCTTATATAAATTGATTCAAAATCTATCGCTTTTTGTAAGAGTGTATCAATTCCTGTATCCGAGTCTAAGACCTCATGTTGTATTTCCTTCCATACTGTTGGTTCAGCTCTCTCATGCCCCGTCCCATGACCTTTATATTTGTTTTTTATATAGATTTATTATATGGTAATTACATATTTTGATTTAATATTGACCATCTCTATTTAATGATTTTATCTATTTCTTATTTGTTTCGATGTGATGGTTTTAGTCATCACTCAAAGTTCATCATTAAATCATTTAATGAAGGGTTGGAATAGACATTACATAATGAGTTAAGAGTTTATATAGTCATACCATTGGAGTTTTAAGTATGATTTATAATGATGAATGTTATCCTTAATTGGTTTTAGACATTTGTTAAGAACAAATGATTGTATGTTAATTATGAGTTGAATATTAATATTACCATTACATGACACAAAAAAAACTCATTATTTACTAATTTCAATAATATTTTACATGTAATTATGCTGTCATAGTCATTCATGGTTGAAATTTGTAGAATTGTTCATGTATGTTGTTAAACTGACCCAAAAAATATGTTATAATTTTTTGATGAGTTTGATTATGAAAGTGATTGTTATTTTAAAATATAAGTATAATGATATTATTAATATGTTATAAAGGGGATAAAACATATTGTAAACTATTTGGAGTAAAAAATATACTAAAGTTGGGGGTAAACCCCATTATTAAAAATGAAAAAAAACACAAAACCCTTTTAAAGGAAAAGGGAGAACCCATCACAACAAATGTCCCAAGGTCCCATATAGACCCAATCCCAAAGCTTAACAGAGCCCCAAATCCCATAAAACTCATTACAGATCAGTGCAAAGAGCCCATTATAGTGGCTTGAAATCCTGAAGGGAAAAATCACATTACAATGCCAACAAAAACCCAAATAATTCCATCTGCAATCAATGCTCCAAGACATGCCGCCTCTGTGACCACCGGGATATTGTCTAGCGTGCACTCCCTGAGACCCACCACGCCGAGAGCCAACAATTCCGCACAAGCCTCACCTCCTGTGTCCAAACCCCCTCCATCATGTGACCCCGTCCAGCTCGACAATGACCCACTAACCATGATCCATTTTTGCATGACAACGTGTTTTTGGGTAATGAGGTATTGAGCTGGCATGCCCACCAGCGCGCCGCACGTCCCTAGCTAGGCCCAAGTTGTCCTACCCTTGGGCTTGGGCCAGTTCCACACGTAGTCGAGGGGACGAGAGGATCACTGGCGTATAGTGCGTGTTGCCTTTGCGAGGACTCGAACCCGGAACCTCGACGATAGGACGTCGCCGCCTTGAACCAACTCACCCAGCCCCCACGGGTAAAGGTGTTGTTGGATAACAAGGTATTGAGCTGGCCTGCCCACCTGCGCTCCGCACTTCCCTAGCTAGGCCCAAGGTAGCCAACCCTTGGGCTTGGCCCAGTTCCATATGGAGTCGAGGGGACAAGAGGATCGCTGGCGTATAGTGCGTGTTGCCTTTGCGAGGACTCGAACAAAGAACCTCGACAAAAGTAATCATTTTCTCAAATTTCGTATTATCCACTCCCTAATATATAATTAATGATTAAGGAGTGGATAATACTGAAGTTGAGAAAATTATTATTGTCTTCAACGACCTCTTGGAAATAGTGGATTTGGGACACCTTCTTACTATTCGTGGCATAAAAACATGTAATTGGACTTTAATATTGAATAAATGGTATGATATTCAATTTGAATTATTTGTAGAATATTATTTTAGAGTTTTTAGAAGAGAGATCATTTTTTAGGTGGAAATTATTTGGAAACATAAGTTATGTACATGGTAATGATGGAATCCCATGGTAGTTCAGGGAGTTATGTAGAGTGAAATATTTAAAAAATGTGTCATTTAATACCATACCTATAGAATGACTAATATAAATATTTTATATCAATATAATTTTTATAGATGTGATCCACTTCAAGTTACTCATTTTTACCCATTTTTTCTTATTAAAATATTTACCATTGCAATTATTTTTTACTAAATATAGAGATTAACCCTCTTACACAATTTAAATGTGATTTTTCCAAAAAAAAATTATAAATATAACCTAATTCAATTTATATACATAATAATTTATATATTTAAATAAAAAATTGCTTTCAGATATATATATATATATATATAATATTTTTTTGAATATGTTTTTAAAAATTGTTTATTCTAATTATTATTTCCAGTGAATTTATAATTTAAATAAGTGTTAATATATTGTTTAATATATTTAAACAGTATATTAGTTTTGAAATTTAAATTATATCAATATAATTTATCTATGAATTTTTTCAAAACACTTATAAAATAATTCATTCAAAATAACCATTTTTACCCTCACTATGGTAACAAACATTTACTTCACCAAACAATTTTCATTTCTAAAATACATATTAGACACAATAACTTATTTGAATATGTTGATTAAAAGTATATAATACATTTTTCTTGATTCAATTTTTAAAAGTGATAAAATTTAATTTTGACATAAAAATGCATTGTGCATAAAAAAACTATTTTTCTGAAAACATTATTCTTTAAGTGCAAAAAAATTTATTCTTATTTTCTCCATGAATATATATATATGAGTAATAATTTATTTTATTATTTATGTTAATTGTATATTCATCCCTAGGGCCTATCCTAGTGACAAAGGGCCCTATGGGGTGTCAGAGAGGTCTCAGGTTCGCAGGTCCCCTGATTCCAACCTATGTGTATTTTTTTATTTCTTTATAGATTTATAGTTCCCCTTCCCCAAACAATTGTAATATATTAATTATATATTTAATTAATATCATTATTCAATATTGATAATTTTTTTATTAATATAATATACACAATACATTAAAAACAAATCTTAAACAAATATTACAACATTATATATTATTAAATATATCTTATTAAATGTAATTATTCATTATTTAATCACTTTATATTTATTAAAATCATTATATGAATTTTATATATAATCATTAGTTAATAATAATAATAATACGAAATAAAAATAAAAAAATATTATATTATATGTTTATATTATTATCAATTTGTTACATAAAATTAAATAATATCAATATTAATATTTGATACATGATTACACAATAACCATATTTACAATTATCATATTTCTAATGGAAATATTTCTAGTGACCATATATGTAACAGTAAAATTTCATTCTTATATGCATATCCTTACATAAATTAAAAAAATAATTCATTCTGTTCATTTTATTCTCTCTCAACATATTTATTATGTAACAAATTATTCACCTTTCTCCTATATATAAAATATAGGTTAATGATCTTCATAGAAAAAATGATTATAAATATTCTATGTTGTTTTTATTTTTATTTACCTGCTGATTTATTCCACTTGTAATTTTTTATTTATATTCTATATTAATATCTCATAAATAATTGTTTATTATATTTCATTATTTTATAGAAAAAAAAATTTATAACATTTTTTTTTAGCTTTTTATTGAGTATAAAAAAAATATTCAACATAATATTTAATTAATGGAAAAATACAATGTAAAATCACGGGGTGTTATAGTTTCATCTTAAATCCCAAAATATATCATTCATACATTACTTTTTTATATCCCAGGCAGTTGATATATACTCTACAATAACCCACAATATGTTGTCCCACAAAAATCAATCGTGAGATCATTTGAAATGTTTTTTCATCCAAGATGGATAGAGAACGATTGGAAATGTGAATCATCCAAAAAACATTCATCAATTCTATCTTGGATATAATACATGCTCATTTCTGATGTCCTATAAATCGTCAAAATTTCAAAGTTGATCATCCGAATATTCCCTAAATTCTTTTATAGCTGAGTATAATACTTTTATACCTCCATAATCATTACATGGATGGATACGTGAGTAATAACTTAGAATGATAGGATTTCTACTATTCCAATTTGATTTTGAGGTCCATAATCTATAAATACATGTCTATTTAGTCTCTTTAAATCGTTATCCCATGTAATGTCGAATGATAATTTCATCTCAAATTGTCATCTGACTTATTTCTATCCTCTTTCTGGTAATGTATTGATCATTCATATTTCTTAATGAACACAAAACATCCCCTTGGGTAAATTAATATCTCTTGTTGTGTGAATATATACATTAATCTCAAGTGATTTGTATATATTTCATAACATTTTCTATAAAGATAAAATCTCTATATATTAAATGTATATATAGCTGCTGCTATATCCAAATAATGTGTAAGTTATTTTCTCACTTGAATCATTAATTCATGTGAGTAATAATCTACTACCTTGTCATTTTATATGATGAAAATTCCAATTAATTATTTGATGTGTGACTTTTTTTCAAAAATCATTATCCAATACAGGGTAGTTTGAGTGCAGGTGTAGTGAATAACATTATCTTGAGAACCATGAAATTTTATTCATATTCATCTATCTAGAGGAACAAAACTCCCTTATATGATAACTTTGTTAGTGTATTTGATCATTTTGAGAAATTTCTCATAAAGAACCAATAGTGTCTAATAAATACAAAAATGAATATGAATCTCTATTATATTGGTTGGTATGGTCCATTATTCAATTAACTCTTTCTTCAAAAAATCTATAGGTATTCCATTTATTATAATTACATTATCCAAGAATGAAACATTCTATTGATAGAACACTCACATACAAAATGTGCTTTATAACTTGTCATTTCTCAAGGTGTTAAACACAATTCTAAAATGATTGTTATGTTCATCCTTTAACATCGAATATATGGGAATATTATCTATAAATAATACCAAAAAATTCATTATGTGATCTCTAAAGACTATATTCATTAGATCCATGACGATTATAGGGAAATATGTATGTTTGAATGGCATCACTATGTATCGATAATGTATTTATATTATACAGAGTGTTGTCCTATGTAATTCTTCTCTTTTTTCCTTTAATTGATGATATTAAAATCAATGGACAATATACGAGATGAATTTATACCCTTAAAGGTGATCAAATAAATCATCAATATTATATATATGGTATTTTTTCAGTCATGATTTATTTATGTTCATTATAATCAAAATAAAATCACATTGATCCGTATTTCTTGTTAACAAATAGGACCAATAAACCTCATCATGAACCATAGGGTTTTATTAAACCATAAACCATATTATCTTCGAGTTTCTACTTTAATTACTCTAACTAAATTAGAACCACTCTATATGGAGACATTAATATTTGAATATAACTATATATAAATTATATATAAAACTCAACCATGTTATTTTATGGAATTCAGTGCAGCTCTTCATGAAAAACATTAAGGTATTCATTCAAAATTAAAATATAAAAAATAATAAGTTTCTACCCAACCATTTGATCTAAATACCCATTATGGTTATGTATTAATACACATAAAGTACCTGTAATTTCTATAGGGGGTTCATGGTTATCCTTTAATTGATATATGATCGTAGGATGATTTTGAATATGAAACGTGACTTCCCTGTCATGAAAATCAATATGAGCTCTATGTAGAGAGGTCCAATCTATAATCAATATCATATCAAATTATAGTAACGGGAGAATAATAAAATTTATAATAATGCAATAGATAAAAAATTATATTTATGTGGAGTTATAGACTTGGGAACAAATAATCACACTTCTGTGCATTTTCACTAATAAATCAACATCAGGTTATAGGGTTGGTTATTTAATTATCTAAGAAACATTAACAGATATGATGGATTGTGTAGTAATACAATCAAATAGTACATCTATAGTTCTAGATTTTATGATAAGTTAATAGTTCACTAACTAATTATCATAACCCACTCTAATAGTTGTGATTTCATAAGATTTCACATTCTACCATGGCTTTTGAGGTTAACTACGTTTCATAAATAATCCATGGATTAGTGTTTTGGTTACTGTACTTTCCATACATTGAAAAATTAATTAATTAGAGTGTGTGTGGTGTATTAAAATGATCATTATTTTATCAAATTCCATTAGTTGGAAACATCATATCTCATTAACATTCATTCTCAATATGTATTTCTATTCTATATTTGAAGAATTTATCCATTCCTTTGAGATAATTCCTCCATGATTTTCCATTATTTTTTATCATATAATAATATTAATTTCCTTTCCTCCATGGGTTTTATCATTTTATTTCCCTCAAATATCTACATTTTCAATTATTTTCACCAAAAAAACAAGCAGTATAATGGGATTCACAGACTTCCATTTCCACATTTAGATCATAAAACACAATTTCATTATTATTATGATATTTTCATATATGTAACTTGTTTCAATGACTTAGTGTTAAGATACTAGTTAAATGATTTTATTTTATTTTGAGGTTAAATTATAAAACCATAAGTATACAATTCAACTCTCATGATGTTTTCCTCATAGGTACTAGTGGATTCATCCTCTTTTTGATTTAGCTTTAGAATTTTTTTCCATTTTGGTGTAATGTGTTTGAAGAATTATTTTAATAAATAATATATTATTAAACTCCTCATGCACTATGGAGTCAATTGAATTATCCTAACTTATATTCTTATTTAGATTACACCATTGGTTAGATTTACCTTTTAAATGATAAAAATATTGGACAACCATTTCATGCTCTATATACTAGATAATAGAAAATATATTTTATATTTATTTGACCTGTTTATCATAAACAGTTGCATTGGAATACCTAGTAATGTATAGTGAATGTTATAAAATGAAGGGATCATTGTTTTTTTGTTCCTTCCTTGGAAATTTATAGTGGTCAGTATTGTTCAGGTTAGTGTTCATTGTTTATGAGAGTCAGATGAGCATGGGAACATTTTCATTTACTCCAAATCCTATTACATTAGGTTTATCACTCGGAAAATAATTATATTTTCCATTATACTAATTTCTAACAAGATTACACTTGCTTCAATCCATTTACTGACACTATAAATGTTAGTATGAACACCAAGAAATAAAATGAAATTTATGTAATCATATGATAATGAAAATAAATCCTAAGATGTTCAAAATTATGAAACATTCATTTCCAAAATTGATATTTTTTGTTCACCCTATATAACTTTTGGTGTATCATATTTTTTAGGATCAATCATATTATCCTTAGTATTGTAATACCCCAAAATGAATAATCTCTAGTATGATACTAACTAAGTTGACCCAGACTAGTAATTCTAGATCTGGGGAAAAAACCTGTACATTAAACATATGATTTATTACAAAGTGATATGAACCAAGAATAAAATGAATGTATATAAAATAATTTTATATGAATATTTATAATTACTCATAATAAATTACACCCCATAGACTAAATGTTTGATTTCTTTAGAAATTATATACATAACAAACTTATTTTACAACATATTCATAATAAAATAAAAATAGTATTCTAATATGATACCATTCAAGCATATCAATCATAATATTCTCCTTAATAACTTGGGGAATAGAAACATTAGAAAGGGTGAGTCCCAAATCATAGTATGTGTAAACATGACAGAAAATAATTGATAGTAATAAGTGAGTATAAGATAAATATGTGTCTATCAGAATATAATAAAGGTGTATGAGAAACACATAAGAGAGTCATACCCAATAAAGAATAGTTTATAAATAATGGTTTATGGTTCAAATATTTTAAAATAACATAATAAATGAGAAATAAGTGTGTAGAAACAATAGTAAATAATCCCGATCCATGAAAAAATAACAAATTCATAAGAGTGTGTTATATACATAAACATAGAAAATAATTTATTTAATTAAGGATCACTTCCAAGACAATCAAAAAATAGTATATAGAGAAAATAGTTGATTTTTTTCTCTATAATACATGACATGTCACCTCATGTAGTATAAGTCTTTACATAATGCATTGGAGGAATATAAAATTTTGTGCCCATCCATCACTCCGTGGATAGAGTCACTTAATGTTTGAGTTCACTCCCCATTACAATCACCTAATGAGATAATTTATTACCCAATTCATTGGTGGGTTATATATTTCAAGGATCATCGATCACATAATGAAAAATCACACATATATATGCCTCTTAAACAAAAAACATTATAATTTCCATTATAGATTAATTATCTAGTTAGAATGAAATGGGTTCTTTGAAAACATCCATAATATACTATCAAAAAAAAATCAAGAGATAGAACGTTTTATTGATAATTAAAAATTATTACCACTATGGAATTTTAAAAATTAAATAATGTTAAAAATGATGAAAAAAACGTTTATAAGTGAATTAAAATTTTAATTGGGAAAGAAGAACAAATACTATTTATATTTTTAATATTTTTTTAAAAGGAAATGATTTTAAAAAGTAAAATAAATTTATTTAGAAAACCATGAAAACATATAGAGTAATTTTTTTAACAAAAATCCAACCAATATAGGAGAGAAATTACATAGTATGAACAAACATTTAAAAGAAATATTTTTAGCACATTATAAAATAGCCATTGTGGTCAGAAAATGATAATACTAAAAATGTGAAAATAATTTCACAAAAATAAATAAAGTAAAATCCATTTAAAAAAGAAATAAAAAATCATATATGTTGAAATAATGTAACATAAAAATCAAAATCAAGAATATGGATATGGATAAAAAAGATTCATGGCATACATGCAGAAGGCCCGCTCCGCCTTCAAGAAACATTTCAATTTAATTTTTAACCAGAGAAAGATAAAATGGTAATAATGTAGTTCAATGAAATTAAATTATAGAGGATATGAAAATATATTTTTTATATATAATAAAATATTTTTACACCAAATTGATTTTCAATCATAACCTTTCATGATTTTAAAATGAGACTGGAAAACAAACCCTTATAGATTTTGTAACTTTTGAATCAAAATTCTTTGAAAGAGAAAACCTAAAATGAATCTTTAAATAAAAAAAATCATGATATAATATTTTAAAATTATATTTTATAAACACAATAAATTAGTATATGTGTATAATAACAAACATTTCTAAAAAAGATATTTTTATAAAAAAACCCAAACCTTTAATCTTCATATCCAAGAAGACAAATTAATGTCCCTTATAATAAATATAACCATAATAATCCATTATTTAATAATATTATCCATATCAATTACCTTTTACTCTCTTCAATTATATTTATTATTTATAGGTATATTATTTATTTGTTTTTTATTTTCATCTTTTGATGTTAGTGGTTCTGATTATTACAAACAAGTTCCATAAGGAAGATGTTGATCCTTATTATTTTTGGTACATATTTCATCATTCATAAATTTTTAATTGTAATAGAATATTTAAGTTATAAATTTTCATTAGATCCCATGATAATAAGATGGATATTATTTTTTGGTTCATGATAAGGGAATTCATGGTGAACATGTTTTATGTAGTTTACCGATAACAATAAATAATGTTATATAAATCTTCAATTTTTTACACATTATTGTACAACATTATTCAATATAGGTATTTCTCTTTAATATCATATGTTAATTTTATTAATCTATTACTATTTATTAATGGTGGAAAATTTTAATGTTTGTATAGTATTGTTCATGTAGGTGGTTGAACTAACCTGAATAATAACATGTTATACTAGTGAATGTGTAAGATTTTAATGTTATATAATAGTTTAATAAATTTATCAAAAGAGTAATTATGTAAATATAAAATCATTATAGTGGAGGATTATATTTATATAGATTTTAGATGAGAAGTTAATTGAAAAACTAAGATAATAACATAGATACTTACTTTATTAATTCACAACACTTGACATGGGTTCATTCAGAAAATTGATTTTGGCTTCTTTAGAGGATACAAAAATATAAAAGACATCATATAAAGATTTTGGAGATGTTTAATGTTCCAAGTTGAATTTTTTATCGATGGAATAGATTTTTCTGGAAGGGGTATACTAGATCTCCTTTATAAGTGATAATGAAGGATATTTCTTAGAAACTTATGTTTGTTGAAGGGAGAAGATGATATCTCATAGGATTTTGATTAATTAGGTAAGGAAATTTAGGCAAAAACATTTTTATTTACTACCACATGTATCATAGTAATTATATAATTCCTAAATATCATTTCATTTATAAATAAATCAATCCATTTTAATTTACGTCTTTTTACCACTTTTTAAATTGATTCATTATTTATCATAGGAAATAATTATTTTAATAAAATTTGTGGGGACACATATTACCTAATTACTATGTTTAGATTTTATATTTTAACATCTTTTAATATAAATATATTTATATAGAAGATTAATATTAATTTTAAATGGATGTAAAATATATAAAAAAGTATACATTCAACAATGAATTTGAAAACATGAAGTGTTTGTGAACATATTTTATAGAAATTATTAATCAAATGAGAATTTATATATATGTTATTTTTTGAAAAAATAAATTAGAATAATCATCTAAATGTTACCATCTTAGTTTATTTGAATTAAAATACCCAATATTTAAAAATTAGTTATTTGGAAAATTTCATTTTTTAAAATTAAATAATATGAACCCTATCCTATTAATTGAATAGTTATTATTATAAACATTTAATTTTAACAGTATGAAGATATTAAAATTTAATTAAAATTTATATATAAATAAATTAAGTCATCAATAATTATAATACAAATCATATGTACCACATAAAAGTATTTTATTACAATAAAATATTAATTTAATTTTTTTATTTAATTCCATAATTATTTTATTTTCATATTTATAATAAAAAATATATAAATTTAATATACCTATTAGATATATTCAATCCCAAAACCATATATATTATGAAAATATATTCAACAACCGTATTTATAATAGACAGAATTAATTCCTATATATTGTTGTAAGTAAATTTATAAAATCATGTATACTATTCATTTACTTCTCTATCAATATGAATATAATGGTTCTAATTCTCTTCTTGAGATTCATTTTTTTTAATTGGGGTGATTATATTTATGGAAAATCACAAGGATTGTGATTATCTTCTGGTAAGTTAATTTACATGAAAATTATTCTAGTTTTACATTAATTGATGATGTTTCATATTTCACTATCATAATTTATTATTTTCCATTTTGTTTGGTAATATATTATTTTATTAAAATTTATCTATTTTACATTTTTATTGATGATTCTTTTTAAAATATATATTATTCATTGATTTTATGTAAATGAACAATACACATTAAAATCGTGGGTTGTTTATCCCACAACTTGTTTTGCTTCAATATCCTACTTTGAACATTCCCTGTAGTCATAATCACTATTTTAGTAACGTAATACTTGAAAAATTCCAATATTTTAGATGTATTTCTTTTGAAAAATAATTTTATGTATTTGGTCACTTGCATTACACACAACCCAAAGTCATTATAAACTATGATATAAAAAATTGTTATAACGTAGTTGTTAAATTGGTATGTATGAATACTATTTACCCATTTATGAGAAATATCTATAAATGTTTTTATTTAATTAAATTTATTTATTAATTTATAATAATTTAGTTTGCAATTTTCAATAAATTTATTTTACTCTTCAAAAATATATTTTCGTCAAAAATCATTTAAGGATTTTTTGTACATAAAATTTATAAATAATTTCTACCATTTTAGAAATATTATATTTTAAATTAATAAATTTTTTGAAATAATAATCTCAATATTATATTAGGGTGATTGTTTATGATTTTTCTAAAAAGGATTATTTTTCCGTGAATAGTGACAAATTCCGATTTTTGAGAAACTAATCATTACATTTCCATTAAATGTCGCATTGTATTTTAAATTTCATATTAAATTTAACCAAGTATACTTTAATTATAAACGGTATAATAAATTTCATAGTAATATTAATTATAATTTATTTTGGTATAAGTTAATTTGTGTGGTTAATAATACATTTTTCTAAAAAAGTTTTTGTACATGCGCAATGTGTTTGTATCATAATAAATTAATTTAATATATATTAATTGATTATTTTAGTGAAATTTATATATTATATATTTAATATAATGTTTTATTATTAATTTTATTATTTTATGCGGCATGTAATGGAATTATATTTATTTTTACGCTTAAAATTTAATTTTTCAAAAACAGGTTTTCGTTGCGGTTTCCAGACATATTTAAAATTAAATTATTCCACTTATATAAATTTATCATGGAAAAATGGATAACATATTTAGAATCATAATTATTAATATATTTTAATAGGTCTGTCTTATTTTACTCATGGTGACTTGTAAAAACATTAATTTGTTTTACCATGATAATGGTTAAAATAGGTATACCGTGCGGTTAAACCATAATATAAAGTAAAAGTTACCACTCACACCTATAAAAATTTTATTAGATGAACATAGTTCAGAATTATATTATACTAAATTTATATAAATATCCATTTTGATCAAATTTCCAATGAATGTGACCTTAAATCATTGAAATATTTTATGAAATTCCATATATATCCCTCCCCTCACATATAAAAGGGAACCTTTTCTCCACCCCTATTCACACCATTTTCACCTTATATATTGGAAAATACCTATTAAAAACTTCTTAGAATCCTTCCATTAACCCTATATATTATTATATTCTATTAAAACCAATTCTTCAAGGAATAAGGATTAAGCTGAACGAGGTATCTCAAAGAAGAGGTATAGATCATAACCATGCTATTTAAATTTTACTTTTTTTATAACTAAAATAAAAAATTGTATCAAAAAACATATTAATTATAGAATCATAAAGGGAATATGATTTTATTATGAGGATAGATAAATCATTTACCACCTCTACACAATCAATTAACAGATGAAACTATCGCTCTTGTGTACGTGTTGATTAGAGCTTCCAGGTAGAGATATTACAATTTTTTCCCACCATTATTACTCGATTTTTATTATGATATATGTAATGTATAAATATTATATAGATATATATTTTTTTATAATAATGGTCATTTAAAGATGAATTAATATTTTACTTAATTTCAATTCATCTAAAAAATGGAAAGGTCACTCATGCGTAAGTATGAACTACCATTAACACATAGTGAATTATTTCATTTTTCACCACCATGTTATATGAATAAATGTAAATTTATATAAAATTAATACATATTATATTTATATCATAATTAACATTCTGTATATTAGGCAACCATGATCAATGTGAATGTATCATAATTTCTGAACCAAAATATACATTAAAAATGATATAATCAACACGTGAAATGATGATGATAAAGGAATAATGTTAATAAATAGGTGATATGATGTTATAAGTTATTTATGTATGGTATTATAGGTATAATTATTGTTATTTTATATAAATATAATAAATTTATATTTATTATATAGGATGTTAGAGATCTTACAATGCAATATAGACATTATTTAAGGGTTTTATGTTAAAATCACATTTCATTGGGATTGTTTATACTTAACTATAATGGTGACGAAAATTTATTATATATATCTCCCAAATATTATTTATTTTATTATATTTCAATAATTTATAAATAATTCATATTTTCATTTCACTTTACTCTATTTAAGTATTCATGAATCCAAATAAATGTTTTAAGGGAAAACCAACATTTTTTCCTTCAATCGAGAATCATTTCTTCAATGCCAATATTTTTTTAAACAAATTAAAGAATTTTTTACCATTGTCAATTATTTAGAAATTAATTAATTTTTGACTATATTTTAATTCCATTTACCTATTAAAAAAGAAACTCCTCATCATTTTACAAACATGGAACTTTTGAATTTGTATTGAAAATGTGAATGAAATGTTTGTTTTAACATTCACTACATGAAAATCATCTTCTACCATCAATAGTGTGAAATTAATTAAATATTTAATTATAAATTTACTTTTTTTATTATCAAATAATAATTTTTCCTTAAAATTTTGGAATCTTTTATATTCTAAATATGTGATTTCAAATGGAATGGTTATTTTCACCAAGAAATGATTTAGTTTTCTTTTAAAGGTATCTTTGTCTATAGTGATATCCTTAATGATTTATATGATTCAGTGGGGATATAATCCAATGCTACCATATTTATTATTTCTTTATATGGTTTGTGATTTTTAAGATGAATTTTTTATGAAACCCATATGCTTTGCATGGGTTATGATTTGATGATATGTTTAATGTTTGATGATCTTATAGCACACATATGAATGTTTCTCATTATGCAAAATTTACAACTAGAATGATATATAAATCTAATGAATTTGATAAATATGGACATGTCATGATATGATAATGATTATAATAGGGAGTGAACCCATTTCAGAATGGGACTTTTCATAAAAATATAGTATTGGGAGTGAACATTGGAATAGGAAGTGATGGAATGGGGAACAAACCCAATCCACTATGATAGTCCTGGTAGTGAAACTCAACAAATGAAATTATTGTCTATTCTTATGTTTATACCATAAAATTATTTCTTATTATTATTATATATTCTCAAGGATCATGATTAATTATTGATGATCCCGCACTCTTATGTTTTCTGTCTTTTTTTTGAAAAATAATTATTCTATGTATCATGATTAAATATTTTTGACTAATTGGGTATGATTATCATAAGTCTTGATAATGTTATAATACCCTTATGCTTATTTTATTCTCACTTATGATAATGTAATGATATCACATGTGGTTAACCTTAATGAGCATCTAATCTCACCATTTATTATGTTTCTCTTGTCCATGAAATGATGAAAGGTTATAAGTATGATATATCTCATAATTTTATAAGTTGGGAAGAATATAATCAGAAATTATCATGATATGTTATAAACCAATGGTTTATATATCTTTTTTTTTCAATGAAACTAAAAATATATGATCCTCCAGAGTGTATTATTGTGAAATATAAAGAATATTCATGTAATATGATGTAATATTTATGTATTAAAAGTATGGGCAACTATAGTTGGTAGAATAAGTTGGGTTTAGTAAATTTAGGAAACTTGGTTGAGGAGATAGGAGGACAACCTATGTTATGGTAAAGAAAGGAGTCTGGATTCCCTAATGAAATGAATACCCGTCTGGATACTGCAATTAGACATGGTTCTCAAATAGATTCATCTAGGGTTAGTAAAATAGAAAATATTTGGTCAAGTATATCTCTTACATCATTATATTGAATAGCAAATGGGTCCTTACAGTGCACCTATTTTGATACTCTATGGGGATGCACTAAGGTTAATTCACATTTTTTTAGATGCAGTGTAAAGGATTGGAAGTGATAATGACCATTACATAACTAAGTTAAAACATAGGTCTCATAGATTTAAAATATTTTAACATGATTTATACATATTATAAATGAATTTCAAGATTTTATTATTGATTTATTCAATTAATTTCATTTGATTATTATGCTATTCGTTTTCGATTTTGGAAGGGATTAAAGATAGAATCAGAAATATGAGGTTGTAACAGGTATAATCAAATATCAAATTACCCTATTCTATCATAGTGATATGTATTACATAAATATTAGGAAATATCTTTTGGAATTGTTATTCATATATTCAATGAAAAAATGATGAAATAGTAGTAAACTACCTAATGGTATAATTTTCACATCTCATGCATATTAACATTTCCCAATTTATGTTTCAATGAATGTGATTCTAGAAAATATTTTTATTATTATTTTTGATAAATTTTATATGATTTTTGGAATGGGATGGATTTATTTATATAATCCCATATCAATTTTCATGGAATTGATGTAACAGTTGATATTCAAAACCATCCGAAGAATGTTTATTTATACAAGGATAAATATAAATTAAAAATGGGAATTAAATTTGTTACATGGGTTTTTATTCCAATTAAAATTAGTAATTTAAAATTTATGGTTGAGTAAAAACTCAACATCGATGATATACATGTAATAAGAGAGTCTTTTGATGTCTTTTTGGATGAGTTTCCAAGTCTTTCTCCAAATTGTGAAGTTGAGTTTTAAATAAAACACATACCTAATAGTAAACCTATTTCAAGGACTCTATAAAGAGAATACTCCATTTGATATCATGAATTGAAGTAAAAACTATAGATAAATCTTGATAATGGATTAATCCATCCAAGTGTATCACATTTGAGCACACGTATATTTTTTAAGAAGGAAGGTGGATCATTGTGACTCTACATTGATTATCAGAAACATAATAAGATCATTGTCATGAAAAAGTATAATATTCCCCATATTGATTATTTTTTTGATTAATTGCATGAAGCTAAGTATTTTTTAAAATATTTATCTTTGATTTAAATACTATCAGTTGGGCGTAAATAGTGAATACACACCCAATACAACATTCTTTTCAAAGTATGGACACTCTAAATTTATAGTAATTATATTTGGTCATACTAATTCCCTTGCCATATTCATGTATTTAATGGACATAATCTTTATATATTACATCAATTATATTGTGATAGAATTCAAAGATTATATTATTATATATTCTATGAGAAAATAATATAATCAAGCTCTCTTGATGATTCTACTAAAGAACATAATAATGTAGAAGTATGAAAGTTTTACTATGTTTGAATTTTGAAAAAAAAAATTTAATTTTTTGGTCACATAATCTTAGGATAGGGAATATTATGGGATCCATGAAAAGAAGAAGTTTTGTAACACTGTACCAGACCAACATTATGACTGATATCCATATATTTCTTAGATTGGATGGATATTATCAATTATTTTTGAATTGCATATAATTAATATCTAATTCACCCACCATGTTAACATGGTAGGTATTTGTTTTCTTATATATGGATGAAAGTGAATAAATTTTTATGTAACTAATGAAAAGGTTGGATAGTGCACATGTTATCACCCTACCATATAGTATAGATGAATTATTATTTATAATGATTCCTTGAAAAAGGTCTTCAGGCATGTTATTAGGATAAAGGATATAAAGATTGATTATTACTCACACCAATTGAAGTTCCAAGAGAAAAATTACTTGACTCATGATTTGGATTTAGTTTCTGTAATCTTCTTATTAAAGATCATATATAATTTGTTTTATGAAAAAAGGTGTCACATATATATCTATCATAAAATTTTATGGTATATTTTTACTAAAATATAGTTGAATATGTGAAATAGAATTTGGTTGTAGTTAATTAATGAATATTTAAACTCATTACACTACTAGACTAAGAAATATAAAATGGTTACTGATGTTTTAAGTTGAACGAATAATAATAGATTATCTGCGATTAAGATCACAAAAGATAAGCTATTTGTTGATTTTAAAATGATTGAACTCTAAATATTGTTTTAAGTGGTTAAATATTATCATTCTGAAATGAGTGTTCAATGATATATGCATTTAAGGATTAAATAGGCATAGAAAAAGGATACAGAGCTACAGAAAGATGTGAGAAATGTTCGTTAGTTAAACATTGATTGTGATGGAATGAGATGGTTTAGGAACTAAGAATGTGTCTTTTCAATACCAAATCTGAAGAAATGACTATTTTAAGAAACTCAGATCTCATTTTTATTTATTCATCATGAATGTATGATGATGTATAGATATCTAAAAGAGTATTTATTTAGGGACAACAAAAATAGAGATATTCTCATGTACGTATCTCAATTCTTGGTTTGTCTATAAGTTAATTTAGAGAGATATAAGTATAAGGAATTTTTACAAATATTACACATACCATGATGGAAATGGGAAAACATATCAATTTAACTTATCAAAAGAGTCCCCAAATAAATTTAAATACATTCTATTATTTGGGTTACAGTCGACCACCTTATGAATTCATGAAACTTCATTGATATTAGGGAAGAATTATCTCTCTGTCATATAAATAAGATATATATTTATGAAATGATAATGATTCATGTAGTAACACATTCCATTATATATTATTGATACTCAAATATTACCTTGAAGTTCTATAAAATTATACAATATGTTCTAGATAAATATTTTTTCAGTATTGCTTATCTTCCTTAGATTGATGGTCAATCTAAGAGAAACATTCAAACCCTAGAAGATATGTTGAGACATTTTTCCCTAGATTTAAAATTATTTTGGGACAAACACCTTACTCTATTTTATTTTTCAAACAACAATAGTATTCACTAAATAATTAAAATATATCCTTTTAATATTTTGGGGAAATATGTATCTAATTTGACATAATAAGTTGAAGTTAGTGAACAATATTTATTAGTATCTAATAAAGTTGATGTAATTATATAGAAGTCTAGATCAATTTAGTTTTATATAATGGTAGTTGAGATTCAAAGGAAGATTTATGATCACATTCATCAAGGATATATGGAATTAAATGTTGGTGAAAATATTTTTGTAGGAATATCACAATAGAAGGTTATGAGATATAGAATGAAGGAAAAGACGATCCCTAGGTGTACTGGTCCCTTCAAGACTATTGATCGATTGGGGAATGTAGCTTATCTCTTAGAACAACCACTAAGACAATATCATGTTCAAGATGTGTTCCATGTATTTTGATTAACAATATAGAATCCTTTATATCAAATTTATGTCCCAAATTTTGTATAATTATATTTAAAATTAAACATTAAATTGCAATGAAAATAAAATGTTTCCTTAAGTATAGAAAAATATTTATATCCAAGTTCAAAAAAAACATTGATTCCAATGACCTAAATTGGATAAATAATAATATAATTGAACTAAATTTAATTTTAATACCAACTTTTTCAAAAAATATCTTTACAAATTCATTAATTTCCATGAAAATATTTAATAAAAATCTATATTTTTCACTATTCGTAAAAAATATACCTCTTTCAGAAATTTCAGAAAATTTAATATAATATTATATTTAAATACTTTTTTTGAAAAAATAATTTCATTTTTTGAAATAAATTTCATTATAGTGGAAAAAAATAATTTTAAAATAATTGTTTTAAATACAACTAACAACTTTTTAGAAAAAAATATATTTTTAACCATAACACTAGATTAATTCATATCTCACGTATAGATAAAAATATTAGATGGAAGTTAATATATTTAATTATGAATAAAATATATAAATTTCCTAAAAAAAATCACCTATAGTAGGAAATTTAATTTTTTAAGATAAAAGAACATTTTGTACAAAAAAACAATTTATTAGAATCTTTTACATCAAATTGATTTTTATTTTCATTTCTAATAAATTAATTACCAATGAATTTATTTTATACATGTGTAAAAAGAATAATTCTACTCTTTCATTTATGATGATACATACCCACCAATATACTAGCTAGGCTATAATGGTGTGCTATTTTATAGTTCTTTTAGACATAGGGTGGCGTGTATCACAAGCTATCAAAGTGAATTTATTTTTTAAGAAATATATCATAAAATATTTGGGTGTTATATTCTACCCCAGTTATATGAATTGTTTCCTTATAATTCTATCACTACAATACAAAAGGATAATGATACTTGTTCCTTATCATGTTTCCAAGTTCCTATATAGATTCCCCAAATTGGTGGATTCACCAAAAAAACATTTACCATGTCAGTTGTCTTATTTCAGAGCACTTTTTCTCTATGATCTAAAATAACAACGAGTTGTTCATAAAAAGAAATATATTGCTATAATGGAATGAAAAGTTTTGAACATGTGGATTATTAGGTATGTACTATCTCAAGAGAGATAAATGGAACATACCCTGAACATTATAGAGATTTAGTGGAGCCTTTATCGATAAGCTACCATCCCAATACGAACAACAATATTGAAGGGGAAAGTATACCAATGGATTAGATTTACTTTATTCCCAAATATCATGACATTTTTCCATGGATAAATTCATAGTAACACATTTTCATGAACTTCAAACTTTATATCCCATAGATGGTTGTCATCATAACTTTTATATCAACTTTGGGATGCCCTTATGTGTTTTTGAATAGATTTCCCCTTCTCTTCAATTTATTTATCTAGATTATGTCCCAATAGATTTTTTCTCTGTGTTTATTCCATAACATTGGAGTTTTACACTTATTTTCTTAAAGGGATTCATAAGGAGCCATCTAAATTATCAAGTGAAAGATATTATCATAAGAAAACCTGAATAGATAAATGTGTTGATAATATCCCCATTTGAATTCCAAATAATATGATGTCAACATATCCTCTAGGGTTTTAATGTTTCTTACAGATTGAATATCAATATGAAGATTGTAAGAATCACTAAATCATATCTTTATATCCCATTCATGTGGATGAGTTTACAAGAAATTTGAGGAAAACATTTTACCTCTATCATATAAAATAGAATGTTGTACTCCATGAAACCTTATCACTTCCTTAATATATATCCTGGAAATATGATCTATCGAAAAATATTCTATAATAGAAATGAAGAGTGATGAATTCATAGGTCGATAGACTCTAACTCCAACTGCATTATGACCTTTGTTGTTAGGGTGGTTTGAAAATAACATCCTTGGTAATGTTTTCCCATTTCCATTCTCGTATGGGAAATGGTTGTAACATCCTTTTAAGAATTTTTTTCTCATATTCATAACATTCAAACACACCAAGTACCATGATACATATTCTGTAATATCCCTTTTAATGTGGTCCCATCAGAAATACACTTTCAAATCATTATACATATTCATACTTGTAGGATGAATAGGGAATTATGATCTTTGAGATTCATCCAACAACTCTTTCTTCAAATATGTTATGTAAAGGTAAAATACACGGTTTATGAACCTTTTACTTCCATCGTAATCACATTTAAACATTGGAAAAATTCTCACCATAATTGTTAGATCTACATCTTCATTTTGATCCTCTTTAATCCTTATATGTATAGATGATTGATCTTTCATTTCGAAACATTAATATTTTTCCCCTTTATTAGTATTTCCATATACAATTTTTTCAAATCTATAAATATTTTATATTTCTAGACTATCATAGTAGTTAAGATATCATTATCCTTTAAAATGAAAGAATAGACCACCTGGTACTATTTCCCATTGTGGTAATATATTGAATAGTCATAATATTTTATCAGCTCAAACAATATAATCTAGAAAATATTGAACACTTTTTTAGTGACTATAAATGTTAATCTTTTTTAATAATTATTTATATCACATATTTATTTATAAAGATAATTAAATAATATATTTAATGTAAACAAATAGTATCTAACTTCAAATCAGGATTTTGGTAATTTTACCAACAAACCTTCCATTTTCTTGAGGTATAATCCATAACTATATAATTCATAATGATAATTCATCCCATTACATTATTCCATGCATCTATATAGATTAAATCCCATTTTACACTATATGGTAATGTAATCATAGGTTCATTTACTACCCTACTATTATGTTCCTTGAAATTTTCCTCACATTCATCTCTCCAAAGGAAATTGGCTCCCTTTCTAGTTAACTTAGTTAGTGGATTAGAATTCCCTAACAAATTATCTATAAAGCATCAAAAATATCCATCCAAATCTAGAAAGCAATGGATATCATCAAAAATTGTTGGATTGATCCGTTTATAAATAATTTCCATCTAGGAAGGATCTATTGAAATACCTTCACATGAGAATATATGACTCAAGAATAATACTTTATGAAATCTAAAATTTATAATTCGTAAATTTTTTATACATCTTCTCTTTCCTCGGGGTCTTCAGTGAAATTATCATGTGATAATCATGATCTTCATTTCACTTTTACTATATAATAATTACATCTATAAAAATAACATAAAATGATTAAATAATCTCTAATTACTTTATACATTGATTGGGGGGAATTTATAAGACCAAAAGGAATCAATATAAATTCATAGTGTCTATACCTTTTACATGTAGTTGTCTTGGGTTTGTAATCAATTTTGAACCACATCTGACAGAATCCAGATCAAATATCAATATGGTAAAAGTATTGAGCTCCCCATAATTAATCAAACAAACCATCAATGTGGGAATAAGGATACTTTTTAATGATAGTGATCTAGTTATGTTCTTGATAATCAATTTAGATTCACAGTGGAATATATTTATTCTTAACCAGAACAAAAAGAACATCCTAATGTAATGCAACTTGATGAAAAAATATAATATGATGATTTTCATTGAGTTGATTCATCAATTCCTATAACTCAATTGACACTATTCTGTGAGGAGTACTTGGAATTTTCTTAGAACTAGGTATGAATTCAATTAAAATCAACTTCAAAACATAGAGGAAGACCATGAAATTCTTCAGGAAGGATATGAAAAAATCTTAAAAATAGGCATATCATTGTTGTTAATTTTCTCCCCAAATATGTGACATAAATATCTAAAATGTATAGGTATTATGACCTGAAATATAGAAAAAAATTAATTTTGATGTTTTTATTCATCCTATCATAGATAAATTAACATCAGTTCATTTAAAATATGAAATGAGAGATATCATCATTGAAATTTGATATGGGATGATAATAAATAAATTTAATACATTTTTAGAATCATTTAAAACACAATGAAAGGGATAATGTCATGATTTAATGAAATCAATTTCCCACAAAAATAAATCAATGAATGACTATAGACTTTTGATGAGACCATCATAGCATTGGATGTTCACAATGTCAACTCACTATTTAATCATCTATCTGATAATTTAATTCCTTTTTAATATTACATAGATATAAAATATTGGGTTGAGAAATAATAAAATAAGAAATTAGTTGTTCTAGAGTTTATAATAAGTGTAACTTTCACCAAATCAATCTTATAACCCTCTTATAAAATCATGATCACATTATATTATCCTTTTTATTTGGTATTAAGAGGTTCCTAATACTAATAATTAACATAAACCTTTGGATTTACGAACTTGTTATCATAATTCCTAATATATTTGAATTAAAACTCTTTTGTTGTATAAACTAAACAACTCTCTTACATTCAAAATTAATTGGATTTATGTCCTACTATTCCACATTTAAATAATATCCGAGTTTCGGTAAAGAAATTCCCCTGATGTTTCTTACACACTTATGGAAGGTATATGGATGTAATTTCATTACACCATGTGATTTATTCAAGTGTTTAGGAGACTTGACCTTCATTTTCTTATCAAAATCATATGAATATTGGGAATCTATAGTTTATACTTTTACCATGACTGCTCATCAAATTATTTATTCATATCTACAAACTTATCTTATATTTAAGTCCTTTTATATTCTTTTTTTAATCCCCCAAGGAATAATCAAATTTTACTTTCAATGTTAACGATTAAACCAATAGAATACCATTCATATCTTATAAATTTTTCCGCATCAATACCTCATGATTCTTACTCGTTTTTCTTAAGATCTGGAATTACTTCTCTATGTTTTCTGTGTATATTATATGGAAATTACTTCATGGAAAAAATATTTTAAAACTCATCTCAATATTTTGATTCAGTTTCATCCTCTTGTCATTTATTATTAATAATGATCCACCATTAACAAGCTTCGCAGTTTAAACAATAAATGGACATGACAACCTTTTTATGTTTTGAGCACTAGAGAATAGAAAATATCTTCTTAGCAGTGTTGATCAATTGCTCGACTTCTAATGGTTCCCCAAATCCACTAAAATAAGGTCAATTTTGACTCATGAAAAACTCAATAGTACCTTGTACTATCCATTGATTGTTTAAAAACTCATACTGATTCATGGCATGAGAAATTTTCATGTGCATAGAAATAATATTATGTATTCAAGCTCCAATATTATTTGGTTGCTCCAGTGGAAAATCATGGCATTGTCCATCACATTTATTATTATAACAATTTCTTCTGGTTCCAGCAGTTGACTAAAACCAAAAATCAATTAGTGAGACACTATAATTATAGTTGGAAACCACATCTTCCTGAACCTTTTATAGGATTTCAAAATAATGAAAACTATTTTTCATCATATGACACCTTAGGTTTAACCTAGGTCATCCGTGGTCATAATTTATTAAAATCTCACATAATGATTCATAATGAAAATGTGAATTAACCCAATAATATTCCTCAAGAGTTTCAAACTAGGATAATAGTAAGGGAATAATCATCATACACTAGAATTATGGATAAGATTTAGTCATCCAAATCCTTTATTATAGGGCCCTTTCCTTAAATATTATATAATCTTGATTTAAGTCAAGAATGCAAATTATGTATCATTTCAAGGGTAGTGTTTTAGAGAATTAGGAAATAATTATTATATAATAGACCCAGATGTTACACATGAACAATTACACTCATTGTCAAATTTTTCCTACAAAATAAACACTTTAAACAAAACATGTTTTATTTATCTTCAAAAAAACATTCTTGAGTTTTTTCATTATCTTACCCTTCCATATACCATATGGAAAACATTTCAAAAACATGGGATGAGTATAAGAATCCCAGAAAGGGATATATAATGAATGAAATCTGTTATTATTGTAAGAACATGTAAACCATGAATATTTTATCATACAGTAATATTTCTCAAATTTAATAAGTAGAAAAAACACTTTAGTTAGTATAAGTCATTTAGTACACATTTTTCCACCAAGAGATTACCATAATGATCATAGAAAGAAACATATAACATATAAAGGTACCTTTGGACAAAAACATACTTAAATGGAATAACCATATGGTCGACTTGCACATATATCACTAAATATAATAGCTATAATGCCGACATCCATACCCAAGGAATTGATGTTTACAACGTAATAAACCATCCATGGTTTATTTCAAACCACCCATCTTTGATTTATTACATAACCAACCATCTTTTTTTATCAAGTGACCAAATTTCAAATGTCTAAGACCATTATATTATCACAACACATAAATAAGTTTAATTATCAACATTTTACTACCAAAATTTCATTTTCAATCACAAAAAATAATATCAAGATACTGAAATAGTAAATCCACTTTCAAAACAAATATCAACTCTAGAACAACCAAAAATGTAATAATGGATTTCTTTTCATTTTAAAAACAATATTGATTATAGAGGACTCCAAATACAAATAAAGGTTACAGTGGTGGAAGAGCCATTGTCTCCGTATACATTAAAAACATTTTTTTATATTTAGTAAAATGATTCATAGAAAAATATTAATTTTTTGAAAACTATAATTTATAGAACATAATTATACAACTTATAAAATAAGATGGTGTATATTATCAAAATATGCCTTCATGAAAGGAGATTGAGTTGAAATCCCTTACCATTTGTCCGACTTGTCTCGTTCATTCATTATCTTCCTAAGTAATAATCTTATGTTAATTTCTACTTTCTTGAGAACCTTCTTTGAGATTATAATTCATTTTATATTACTTATTATTGTGTTATAAAAATTACATAATTATTTATGTTCATATCGATCTTTTTATCGATATTTGGTACTTGAGTAGAAAATGTACTGATCTTGATGTAAATTGTCAAGGTCATGAAAGTTAATCATCTCTAAAATATTATTAATGATTTAAATATCATATATATCTAGTGTATAAGTATTTATAATTCCCATAATATTTCGAGATAAGAAATGAAATTAACTATTCATGGAGACGGTAGGTCGTACATATGCATGAACACAACTATCCTTTCTTTTTATATTAATAATATAAATGTATAAAATAATAACAGATTTAAATTTAAGTCATGTATCTTTGATACGTTTAGTAAAACCGTCCTTTATATGTTCCATGTTTATCATTAACGAGTTATATCACTTTTAGGGGATGGTAGTCCACAGTTCCTAAATAGAAATTATCGTATTTACACATCACGGAAAGCATAAAGGCTTGTTGTAAATAACAATTACAGAATCATAGAGACAATATAAATATAATATATATCATATATAAATATAGTTCCATATTAATGGACACCATGAGAGGTGGTGGGAGAAAATTGAATAATCATCATTTCAGGAGGTAGTAGTTTTCCAAACACAGAAACAATATGTTCATGTCCATTCGATGGAGGTGTGTGTTAGTGTACATATAATACTTCTCATAAAAATGTCCTAGTATATTAAGTATACTAGTGTTGTTATGTAATCTTAGAACAATAATATTATAGAGAGTGGAGAAGGAAAATAAATGGAAAGGGATTGATAAAATATGTTACCTCTTAATCAGGTATCTCGTTTTGATTTGATCCAAAAGGATTACTTGAATGGCCTTACGTCGAAGATAAAGATTATTGGAGGAAGGTAGAGGGACATTAAGAATGTCTTCAAATATTATTTTTTTATTAAATGATTTTTGAATTATAATAGTTCCAAAGTGATATTGATTGAGTATTAGACGAACACAGGTCTAAATAATATAAAAAATAGGTTTTAGATAGGTTTAGGTGAGAATATTATCCTTATATTTTAGCATTAACCCTTAGTTAAAAACATTAACTCTTACCATGTCTTCTTGTAATTTCATAAAATATGGTTCCTATAGTAACTATACAATTCCAAGAGAACCACAAGTATATTATTAATGAAATTTTTAACATTATATGAGTTGGTTGGATGAATCTTATAGTTTTTGGACTGTTTTGTCATTTTTTAAAATAATATTTATTTTAAAAACTCATTTATGTAAATTTTGACTCTGTTTAGATTTTTTTTGAAAAATTTATAACTACTTTATTCCTTAGAAAAAAATAATTAACTCATACCTAAAATGACAATTTCATCCAAAAAATTCGTGGATGACATCAAAATGATCAAATAAATTTTATTTTAATATTTATAATATAAATTATTTGAATATTTCATTAATAAGGTAATCGCTCTATCAACATCGTGTCATTAATATATTTTTTATTTAATGTATAAAACATATAAATAAAATACCAGGATGTAATAAATCATTATCTATTTCTAATTAATATTTATAGTCATATATATATGTTATATAATAACATATTAATAATGTTTTAGTAATGGATACCTGTTTATGTTGTATTTCTCATCACATTAAATTAATTATTTTAATATGTCATTTTCAAACCCAACTGTCTCCCAAAGAAAAAAATTCTACCTAAGGTTTATTTAAGTTAACCATAACTCATCCAATAATATCAGGACACGTGTTAGGGTTGTTTTATATTATTATAATATTATTTTAACCTTATTTAACTAATTTACACTTTAATTGTGATAAATAAAAAGTAACACTAAAGTTACTATTAATAATGTCCAAAAATAAAATGTACCTATTTACATAATTTAGAACTTCTGATTCAAAATATGGAATCCATTTTCACAAATTCAAAACTAACAGGTTTCCAGAATTAATTTAAAATCAATTCATTTTGTAAAAATGAGAAAGTAGGTTTTAATGAAGTAAACACTATCAAAAGATTAAAATGTCTTTATGTACAATATCAATGCGAAATTTCTTCCAACGACCAAAATTGTATTAAATTATAATATCATATAACAATCACACAATAAAATAATTGAAAATTATTATATAACTATATAAAATAATTAGACAAAAATTTAGTTTTGAATTAACATCAAGTAATTTTTTACTATTAATTAAAAAGGAATTTTATCGACAATTACCAAAATTTAACCAAAGTATATTTTTATTACCAAATTCTAAAGAAAAATATATTTTTTTGAAAAAAACATATAAAAGTGACAAAAATTCAATTTTTAAAAAGGTTCACTATTTAAAGGTGGTAAAAATGTAGTTTTTTTGAAACCTACTTCTGTTATCCAAGAAAATTGGATTTGTTCTTATATTATATCTAGAAAACATATAAGAATAATTTTAAACACTAAATTGAATATATCAAATGTATTTTTCATTAAATTAAATCCATAAAGACTGATATGATTTTATAAACACAATTATTCTCTTTTAAAAATGGCTTCATAAAAACACCTCCTTTATATTCAAATGGTTTTCATTTCCATTTCTAAAAACAAATTTAGCCAAAAGAATCATTTTTTAAAAATGTGTAATTTTTTTTTCATAATTCAGTTGAAACTATTTATTCTTTCTATTCCAATGGATAGGTTATAATGGTAACATTTAAATAATAATATTTAGTTGTTTGTTTATGATTGATGTAGGGTATCATGTATGATATTGAACATAGTGTTTCTTTCTTAAAACATGGGATGTTACATCCTACAACATTAATAAATTATATCCTCACAATTTGAATTTGGAGTCAGTAACTAGGGTATGTGTTTTCCAAATACCTTGTTTGCAATCACACAATAATAAAAGGGTTAATATAACATCCACATTAAAAGATAAAAAGTAAAGTACAAAGGTCACCTAGGATAACACAAACTATGGTAACATGTTGGAAAACATGGATATGGAAGAGAAAACTAACCATCAATTTCAAATAGAGAGTTATAGAAGACACGATGAGGAGAAATTTAACAAACAAGAAAACATTAATATATGATTGGTTAAAAGGTCATTAATTTACCATTATGTAATGAAATCAGATAAAATTTATGTTTTAGGATCCTTTTCATAAAGTTGAGGAGTTATTTTACTACTTATAATAGGAACATAAAAAATATACTTACATTACTTGTAGAGTTTTATCCATTTATCGAATCCCATCGAAAACTCATCTTTTTTCCAATTCAATGAGTATTTAAGATGACTTGTTCACACATAAATCACTAGAATAAACTTCTAGAGAATCACATAATCTACTAAAGATGAACCATATATTTCACATATCTATAGAAATTAACTAAAAAAATGGTTAGTAAAAGATATGATTATACCCCAAAGAGAATAATCCTTTATAAAGATAAGTACAAACTTTAATCTCCACAATTCAATAGTAATAAACAATTTCTACATAGAACATTCAATAAAAAAAATTCCTTAAAATTCCTCAAAATAATCTACACTAATATCAAAACACAATATTTAATAGGATTTGATCACATAATATTCCACGATAAATCGAATCATTTATCTCCAAATAAAATCCACTACTCTTAAGGTATCATACTTAAAAGTAACTAAACAAATCACATATTATCCATGATAGGTTAATAATTTCCACAAATAAACCATATCACCATATATCCACAATAAAAACATAGAATCACCAAAAATTACATCCATTTATTATCTAATTAAATCACATATTTTTCAATTTTACAGAGGCATATAGGGATCCCAAAATAGAAAATGTCTTCCAAAATAACATTTATTACTTAATCACCAAATCATTTTCCTATACTATGGATATGGATTTGATAAAACACATGTTCCCAAATTCAACATATTATTGATCAATAAAATAATTTAACTAAAATTAATAAGTTATACAAACAAAGGACTTCACGTAGGCTAGTGGTAGGGGATAAACCCAATATCACTTCAGTTTGGGGTTCGATCTGCACGGAAGTTTCCAACGCGATGGGTTGTCACCCTTCCTACGGGAAATCTTTTTCCAAATCTATATAATTCATATATCATTCCACAAAATGAGATAAAATCTTCAAAAATAATCATTACCCATTTTAATCTCAATGTTTGTCTCATGCCCTTCATTTTGTATCACAAAAAAGTAATATCTCATAATTACCTCAAAATAAATGATCATATAATGGTTATCCATGACATTATAATTTTTTCCATAAAGGAAAATATAATTAGTCCTTGAATAAAATTTCCATATAACAAACTATAGGGTTAAACATACTAGAAAAATTATTCAAATGTAATCCCATCATCAAAAGAACATTAATAATTTTAAACATTTCATCATCCATCAATCTACCATAACTCTTGATTCTCTTATATGTAGACTTATTAATCATTCAGCATTATTTCTGATACCCTAACCAAGATTTTCTATATTATTCCTTAATACTTATTTCTTACAAATATAAATCATGAATCATGTCATAATGTTCTATAATTTCAAAACAAGATACAAAGAATAATCAAGAACTTGTAGTTTTCAATTTTAGTTTCCTCGTCGTTAATTGGAATGGAAATATGTATTGGAAAACATATATTAATATAGTCTGGCTGATCCCATTCCCAATCCTTCTTTATAGGACATCTATTTGTGTAATTTCCATGCACACGAAATTTAATGCATTTAATTGGTCCCTCAGAAAAAACATATTTCCAATTTCTGGATTCAAATGAATTATTCCTTTTTCAATAAAAGGTTATTTATTTATGACCTTCTTTACGAAATCTAAAACATCATCTCATCCCTTTGAAACAATTTCCAAGGTTTTTATTTACACATCCTTGACACATAGTTTTTTAATATATTTACCTTAATAATTAATACCTAAACATATATAGGGATTTTTTTCCCGCATATATGATTCCTTTGAAAAATCACTAAAGTTGAAGTGGTCAGTTATGACTCTAGATAGTTTGTTAAGAATAACAACAAGAGTTCTCATTACATCTCCAATTTCATTTAGTTTCTTATTCAAAAACCCACCAATGTTCCTTTTAGATCAATTGTTACTTTGGTGCCTACTAGATCCAGCAAGTTACTAAAACAAAATATTCCAGTGTGAGAATATCAATGAAATAATTATTTTCTATCATATTTGGTGGGTAAACACTAAGATATATTTATTCATGTTATCTAAAGCTCATTCAATTTATCCAAAAATAACTATGAATCTTTTTAATTTACTAACCATTGTGGTTATATAAGAAATATCGCTTATGCTTAAATAACACCCTAACCTCTAAAGTTATCTAAACCAAACATTGATACCGAATATAAAAACTGGGGTCTACGGACAACCCAACCACCCCGCCTTAATATGTCCGTCGGGTCCTAGCCCACCATGAACCACCAGTTTCCCCACAGACACATGGTTCCCACCCTGGGGACCTCCCACCAGCCCGAACGGGTTATCTAAATGATGAATGTCCCCCCAGAACAAACTTGTCCTTTCTAATGTGATTCTTCCTCACTCACACACACCCTAGGAAACTTCCTAGAAGGACACCCATCTTGATCACTACACTTGGCCAAACACGCAAAACTGTGGAGTTCTAATTAGGTGGGATCACGAAAATGAAGGTTCACCTTGTTGACATGAGTCATATAATTTATTAATTTAACCCTCCATCATTTTAAGATGTTACATTCACCCCCCCTAGAGTACAAAATCCTCATTGGGGTCCCTTCATCTCAACCGATGGAGTGCACCTCCCATAAGGATGAGTTCCTCCTTTGATAAAATCTATAAGGCCCCAGCCAAAAACATTACGTAATCTTTAGTTAAGTCATTAATTCACATTGAGGATCTTTTACTATTTTTTGTTTTAGATAATTAGGTCATAACTATTACAAAATAGATTAAAACATTACACATGGACAGCTACACTCTCTACCAACTTTTTCCAACAATGGAAACCCCTTAATGACATGATTTTGTTTCATGATAAAAACTATTTATGACCTATTCCTTTCATTTACCCGTCCTTATACCCTATAGAAAACATTTCAACAAATTTGGAAGAGTATAAAAAGGACAGTAATGGATACAAAAATAATGAAAACTGAGAGTCTTGAGAAAACATTTATGTAACACCTCGAGATTTTACGAAAAATATTCATTTTAATTTCATAAATGTCTTGTGTTGTACGCTACACCAAAAGGAGCTCTCACAACACGCATCCTTGACTTTCCTTGCATTACACGCAATTGCGACCTTCCACGATAGCGTGTGTTGTACGCAATACCGAGTTTCACTAAACAACGATATTCTATTAAAATATTATTAAAACTAGCCGTTATGAATAGTAATAACCACTTTTTGAAATGTTGTAAATTTTATTTTTCAAAATGGACTTCATTTTTGGATTCGGAGTATCGAATTTAGCCTAAGGTGAAATTTTGGTACTTTTCGGATAACTTTCATATTCTGATGAATAGTGAAAATTACTAAATTTTAATTAAAAACAACTTTTTTAATCGAAATAATTAATAGTGATAAATTATTAATTTGAGTGATTTTAAAGTATATTTAGAATATATTTTTACAATTTAATACAATGTTGGTCATTGGATGTAATTTCACATTTAAACCAGTTATAAACAAGTGTCAATCTTTTGATAGTTATTATCTCTTAAAAACACGCTATTTGTTGTAACAGCAGAAATTAATTAATGCAACTTATATGTAGGTAATTTTTTAAAATAGAAATCATTTTTGAATTCGGAATATCAATTATAGCTTAGGGTGAAATTTTGGCATTTTTCTGAAAAACTTCAATTTTTGATGAATAGTGAAACCACTAAGTGGTAGGTTAAAAACTGAATTTTGCATAAAACTTAATTTTACCGCTTATGTGAATGGAATTTCGAAAATCCAACAGACACGGTTGATATCAGTAAGTAAAATGTGGTTCAATGAGATAAAAATAATTTTTTGGTGAATAGTAACTTTTTACTTTTTTTTACCGCGGTTAATAGTAAATAGGTAACTAAGGATAAATATGATATTACTATTACCCTAACACATGTCCTAATTCTATTGTATAAGTGTAATTCGGCCAAAAACAACCTTATGAATATAATATGACCATTTAGGTCCACTTGGATTAGATTATGACATTTAGTAATATTTTATTTAATGAATAGATAAAATAGTTAAAATCAAAGTTTAATAACTAAAACATTTTTAATATGGGGTTATACATAAGATAAATTAGACTATAAATATTCATTAGAAATATAAACATATTGCCTATATAATGAAATTTTATTTATAATTTTTAAACTTTAAATAAATTAATTTATTTATGACACAACGATGATGCAGTAATTACCCTTTTAAGGAAATGTTAACTTAATTGATGTTATAAATGATCAAATAAATGTAATTTGAGACTTTTTATGAATTACACTAATTTTATAGGTTACTATGATATATTAGTGTTTATTTAATAAACTTGGTTAGAACATATAATTATTTTATGACTTTCACAAAAATCATATATCAAATAGTGTCAAAATTGACACAAAATAGATTTTAAATCAAAAATTATATTATTAATTGTTATTTTATTCCTAAAAATCTAAGGTTCGGCCAAATGACTTAGATAAGCATATATATCTAAATAATAAACAACTTGGGGTTCTTTTGGCATGTTATAGTAAGTTTATTAACCATATAGTGTAAGAAAACAAAAAGTCACGGTAAAAGTTAAATTATTTAACTTAGAGTTAAATCTAATTGATAAGGTTAAAATAATAACCAAAACTTGTCTAAATCCTATTGGTTTATATGATTTCGACCCATCCCCACTTTAGAATCGAAATAAGACCCTTTGGAACCATTATAAACCGATTTTTACTTTAATATAAAATAATATTTTGAGATATTCCTAAGGTGCCCCTCTCCTCCCTTATAAAAGGACACCTCCTCCCCCTCCTCCTCACACCAATTTGAGAACTCAAGCTCGGCCAAACCCTGAAAAAATCCCTTCTCAACTTCCCTAGAATAATCCTAGAGGTCCTGTTCTTCTTCAAAGACCAATCTTAGTTCTCAAAGTGGAGGATTCAAAGAGGCGTTTCAAAGAAGAGGTAATATCCATTACCGGTCTTTTCAATTTCTTTCTTATTCAACTTCTTCTTCTTTAGTTGTTTCATGACAAAGTAATAACATAAGTATTACTTACATACTGATATGTTATTATAAATATGAAACAACCCTAATTCACCTTCTATCCATCCTACGGAAAAATGAAATCACCGTGCGTGCGTACGTACGGAATACCGTCTCCACGCCGTAGTGTAATCTATTTTCCACCACCACCATAATAGGATGGGTATAATGGTGTAATGAGTAACTATATATGATTATTATAAAGTGATATTGATACTGAAATAGTCTACATACACTTCAACACAATTCCACGACCATGGGAACGATATCATCGCTCGTGCGTACGTACGGACTACCGTCTCCAGGACGCGATGAGATTTATTCTCAATGATTAACCATTCATGAATGATTATAAAGTATATATAATAAGTACTAATGAAACATATGACATAATAATGATACTGGATTTATGTAAATTTATATGTATGTCATCTACATAATTCCATTCACTTCAATAAGGAAACGAAAACAGCGTTCATGCGTACGTACGGACTACCGTCTCCATGAACGGTGTATTTCATTCCATTTATCGATATTATATATATATATATATATATTATGAATATATATTATATATAAATCATGTTTTACATTCTGGATATAAGTAATCATGATCCAAGTAATCATATTAATAATTACAAGTTAAAAACACGAACGACAAATGAGACGATTTTACCCAAAACGCTACTTTAACATGAATTTACAAAAGAACGGGTAATATAAAGTCATAAGTGGACCATATATGATATAATAACAATGAATATGATTCTGTAATAAGTCAATAGCATGATTTAAATCATTATACAAGAGTTTCGGACACTTACAAAGCAAGTCAGACCTAAGGTAAGGGAAATATCACAATCTCATTTTTATCCGAGATTGTTTATACTTTGGTATTTACTGGGTTGTATTTTATCATCCAAATACATGTTTCCTCAATATTTTATGTTATTTCCATCCACCTACAATTTTTTAAATCCAAATTTACCCTTCGGTGAGTTTTTAGTAAAGGATATGAAAGGAATCTTTTGTCGTTTTTCGTACGAGGTACTTTTTTGACTTTTCCGACATAAGTACGAGAAGAATGTTTTTTTTAAACTTATATGGCATGAATGGATTTTTTTAAAACATTATTTCCAAGAAGATTCATTTACAAGTTTCCAAGTTTATTTTTAATCAACTTCTTTTAGTTTAAAATTTTATGACAAGTTAAGAAAGGAAAAGTGTTTTTGAAGAAGAAAGGATATTTTCCTCAAGAATAGAGTTCAAGTGTTTTATCAAAATTATTTTCTATCTATGAAAATAAAGGGTTCTGTTTCTATCAATATTTTTACATTGATTTGACTATGTTGTGATGGAATTATGTTTATGAATTCCTTTATCTTATATGAATGGTTTTATGATGTCATGTTGTTTAAGAATCCCATTTTTATTACATGGGTTATGCTTTGATGTATGGTTTATGATTTTGTGGCACACATAAGAATGGTATCATTATGAGATGGGTGGGACCTATATCTCCCTCCAATGCATTGGGTAAAGATTTTATATCTCATGAGATAGACATGGCTGGAATGGTAGGTTATACCGGTTCAGTGAAACAGGAATGAAACGAGGGCGACTCGGTTCAGAAAGGGACTTTGTCCACTAAGATAGTCTTGGAAATGAGTCTTGACTAATAAGATATGATTCTTTATGATTATGTGTGTATGACAAAAAGTTTCATGTTTTAAGTTATGATTATTGTGATTACATTTCACTGCCATTATTTATCCCATGTTATGAAATTATGATCTCTTTTGCAGGTTAAGATTTCCAAAAGTTATGTGCTTGTGTATACGATGAGATTTATATTTCTTTTGTTTACCCTTACTGAGCATTTGAGCTCACCCTTTTATGTTTTCTTTTCCCCAGGATATAAAGAAAGGTTTTAGGTAAAAAAATGGAAGATCCTTATGGGAGATATTGGAGATCTTTCACCATGATTAGAAGATTACGTTCCGAGTTTCCAAAGACACTAAACTATTACGATCCTTGTGTGTGTATTTTTTGTTATGTACTAAGTATTCCGCAAATGTAATGTAATGTCAATGTACGTTAGGCTTCGGGTCTCTACAATGTATACCATGAGCACATTATCCAAAAGTAATGCTTTTTACTTTTGAGAAGTAGAAAAAAAGAATCACCAATATATATGCTCATTGCATAACCATTTGGTAACCAAAATATTACTGTAAATCCCATAGAAAGAAACATATAACATATCGAGGTAACATGGGACATAAACAAACATAAATGTAATTACCATACAGCCAGCTTCTACACATTTCCCAAAATGGAAAAGCCATACAGCCAACTTTCAGACCCAATGCATTTGAGGATACAATATAACCAACCATCCTTGTTTTATCAATGAACCAGCTGCCACTGTTTTTTCATTAAACCACATGTCTTCTATTTATCACCTAACTACCCATGAAATTTCCAAGTATCATAATATAATCATAACACATAAATGATTGTAATTATCAAATTTTCAATCATAAAATTTCATTTTATATCACAAGAAATCATTTAAAGATACTGAAATAGTTAATCCCCATTGAAAATTATTTTAATTACCAAAACACCCAAAAAGTGAATAAGGGATTTATTTTCCTTCTAAAAATATTAAGGCTTATAGAGGAAGAAAAATATCAAATGATGGTAACGGTGGGGGAGGATTCATTGTTGCTGCATACGTTAAAAACATTACTTTTTTTCATTAAGTAAAACACTTCTTTAAAAAATATTCCTTTTGAATGAAATTAAAATTCCTAGGGGATAATTATACACTTTATATAATAAGGTGGTTCATATTATCAAAATATTCTTCTATGAAAGGATATTTACACAAAATCCCTCACAATGAGCCCGACTTGTCTCATTATTTTTTATCCTTCCTGAATAATAAACATAGGTTAATTACTACATGATTTGTAAAATTTTCATCTTTATTATTCATTTTATATTACTTTTTATCAAGTTATAAAAATTACATAATTATTTATGTTTATATCGGCTGTTTTGTCAATATAAGATACATGAGTAGAAAATGAACTCATTTTGATGTAAATTATACATGTGGATAAAGACCATCATATCTATAATATTTCAAATTATTTACATATCATATATCTATATATATAAATTCTATGTATTTACAATATCATAAATATTTGGATAAAAGAAATGAAATGAACCGTTCAAGGAGACGGTAGGTCGCACGTATGCATGAACGCTAATTTCATTTATCTTTCATATTAATTATAAAAATTTATTTTATAAGACAAGTATTATATTTATTTAATTTATATCACATTTTACTATTAAAACCATCCTTCATATGTTCCATGTATATCATGAATGAGTAATATCACTTTGAGGGGGTGGAAGTCCACACTTTCTAATATAAAATTATCATATTTGCACAACCTGAAAGCATAAAGCTATATCATAAATGAAAATTATAGAATCATAGATACAATATAAATATATTATATAAAATATATAAATATAGTTCAATCGTAATTGTCACCATGAGAGGTTATAGTAGAAAATTGAAAAATCATCGTTTCATGAGGCAGTAGTTCGTCGTACATAGAAACAATATGTTTGTATCCCTTAGATATAGCTGTATGTAACTGTAGTTTGAATACATATCATAAAAAATACTATTATATTTAAGTTATTGGTGTTGTAATTTAATCATAAAATAAAAAGATCTTTGTTAGTGGTGAAACAAAATAAAGAAAAGGAGTTTGAGAGAAGACACTACCTCTAAATCGGGTAACTCCTTTTGATTTGAGCGAAAAGGATTTCTTGAATTGCCATCTTCCAAAGGCAAGGCTTATAGAATAATTTGAGGGATGTTGATAGATTATGTGAGTGGATATTGGATGATACAAGAGGATTTAGTGGTGTGGGTAAGTGGGTATAGGTGGTGGCATTTTATGAGAGGGAGGAGGGGCACTTTAAGAATGTTTTGAAATATTCTTTTATTATAAAGTATTTTTTAATTATAATTGGTAAAAAATAATATATTTTGAGGAATAGATTAGTTTGGGTATAAATAATCTAAAATAATATATTTTATAGAATTTTAGGTCACAAAAGTAACCTTATCTTTTAGGTTACACCCTTAGTAAAGAACATTGACTCTTACTATGTCCTCTTGTACTTTTTTAATATATGGTCACTATATTTACTATAAAATGTGAACAGAAACAAAATTTCATAACTAAATAAATTTTTAACATTATATAATACATTTACCAGATTATTTTATCTTTAGGAATATTATATCATTTAATAAAATAATATTTGTTTTAAAAACGCATTTCTTTCAATTTTGAAACTATTTAGAAATTGATTTTTGATAAATTCCAATCAACTTGATTCCTTATGAAATAGGAATTAAAAAATCCATCACATTTCCATTTCATTCCAAAAAATTGTTTATGTCATAAAAATGATAAAATTGTATTTATTTGAATATTTCATTAAAAATGTATTCACTGCATCAACATTTTGTCGTGAATAATTTTATTTATTTAATGTCTAAAATTTATGAACAAAATACCATTATGTGGGAAATATTTTTATATTTATAATTAATATTGTATGTCATAGAGATTATTTAGATAAACCTATATTAAAAAAAAATTAGTAAAAGATACATGTTAATGTTATATTTCACTATAATTTAAATTAATTAATATATCATGTCATTTTCACCCCCAAGAGGATCCCAAAGCTAAACAATTAGCCTATGTTTTTTTCGCTGCCCCTGACATATCCAATAATATTAAGACACACTTTATGGTATTTTTATATTATTATAGTATTATTTTATACTTATTTACCTAATTTACCCTTTAAAATTTCTAAATAAAAATAATTAATGATGTTACGATTCATAATTACCAAAAATAAAAGGTACCTATTTACCCAATTTAAACCTTATGATTATAAATATGGAATAAATTTTTCCAAATTAAAAACATAGATGTTATATTAATTAATTTTAAATTAATTCCCATTGTCAAACCCATAAAACAGGTTTGTAATAAGTAAACACTATCAAAATACTGTCATCTGTTCATATATAATTTTAATGTGAAATTCATTCTAATGAAAAAAATTGGATTAAATTATAAAAAAATAATCCTATTACACTATTAAAAAAATTAAAATTATAGTATAACTATATAAAATAATTAGATGACAAGGATGTTTTGAATAAAAATCCTGCATTTTTCACTATTCATGAAAAATAAATTTTATCATAAAAATAAAAAAATTCAACAAAAGTAAATTTTGATTTCCCACTTCTAAAGAAAAATATTATTTTTTCCAATTGAACATAAAAAAAGTGATAAACACTAAATTTAAATAAAATTATTTATGAAAAGGTTGTAAAACTGTATTGTTTTAAAAAATACTTCTTTAATCCTAAAGGATGTATTTGTTCTTATATTATATCTAGAAAACATTTAAGATGAATTTTAAACAATACATTGAGTATATAAAAGTTATTTTTAATTAAAAAATCAACAAATAGTGATATGATTTTGTAAATACAAATATTCTTTTTTAAATAGGTTTTCAAAAAAAACACATCCTTTATATTTAATTTCTTTTCATTCCCATTTCATATAGATTAGGTTACCAATAAAAAAAATTTAAAAATGTGTTAAAAATATTTTCATAATTCAGTTGATATTATTTATTCCATACATTCCAATGGTTAATCTGTAATGATAACATTTAAATAATAATATTTAGTTGTTCCTTTAATCTCGATATTGTATATCGTGTATGCTATTGAACATAGTGTTTATTTCAAAAAACTCAAGACATTACATTTATGAACTAGAAACCCTATATAAGTTTTTTCTAAAACAAAATAAATTTATAGAATCAAGATATAGATTTTTTAGGAAAACTGTTTTAATTTCTTTAATATAAGTTAGGTAATTCTATGATACTTATTATTTTCTTAAGGGTTCTCACAAAATATTTCTCATACTAGTTTACAATGGTTAAATAAACCTTTATTTAACACTAAATTTAGAAACCCAAACTTCTCATACATAAATATTACATCTTTTATTATCAATATTTAATATAATTCACAAATACACACCTAAGGACAGTAAAGGATTAGTGTCTTTGGTTAATAAATAAAAAATATAATTATTTTATGAACAATCTTCAAAATCACATATAAATATATCCAAATTTAATCCTTTTCAAAAATATACCCAACCTAATACGTTTTTACACAAATATTTTAAAGGAAACATAATAATGTGTGATATAATATTATCAGTAAGGGTAAACATGGGAAATATTAATTGATGGTCATTTGTAATCATGAAATAAGAATAAGGGTATTAGATCATGAATATAAATTAAAAATACCTTAACCAATTTTTCAAAGATCATAATAACGTGTAAATAAATAAATAAATATCATTTCAAAATACATAAATCAAAAGAGTTAGAAATAATCATAAATCAATCGTGTTCTATAAGTTCATATCATAAAATTATGGCACCATAACAAGTATAAAAACAATTTCATAATTCATAGTTAACTACTATGACTAAAACAACCTAGTGGTACAAAAATCACTACATGTTTTTAATATAATAAATGGTTAGGTGTCACCACATGCATCTCATAGTAGATCAAGAACATTAACTTGTTTCCCATAGTTGATCAATAATATTGACTTGAATCCCATAATTGTCCCATTATATATAAATATTAAAGCAATGTAATATAGGGTTACATAATTCGGGACCCACCGATACCATAATGAAAATCATACATTTGTGGGCCACAAGATTAGAAAACATTCATCATATCATATCTCATGAAAATGAAATATGATATATAAATATCTTGTAACAGTAATCATAGACCACTCATAGAAATAATAAGGATGGTATCATTGGATCTTATCCCCAGTTCAAAGGATTCCATATTATATAGAAAATGATTTTATAATATCACTTGAAACATTAATTTAGGAAAATGATATTTTTTTACTTTCAAATTACTTATTTAATATTTAAAAAATGAAAAAGAATAAAAAAAATTTCATTTGAAAATATAATCAAAAACTTGTATGGTAAGATTCCAATCATTGAGTGGTAATGATGGTAGGAAATTTTGTTCATGTCATATACATTAAAATAATGATTCCATTTATAGTAACATGTAAAAAGTGAATCATTTAGAAAATGACTATTATATTCATATTAAAATATTTTAAAAAAATATAAAATTGGTAAAAATTAATATAAAAAATAATTTAACAATAGTAAAATATTATGGAATTGTTTTCAGAAAACATGGACATATAAGAGAAAGGATTTTCAATGAATAGAGAAAAAAAGATGATTATCCTTAAAAACATTATTTCAGTATCTCAAGTACTTAATGAGGAGAAAATTAAAGGAAAACATTTGATATCAATAAATAAATATATGGGAATAATAATGAAATATATTTATCATATAAGGATGATATGATTTGTTTATTGTAAATTCTTGTAGAAACAATCATGATTTAAAATAATATTGAAATATAAATCCCTTACCTCAAATATCAACATTTTTCACACACATTAAAAAATCATTTATAATAAATATAGGTTTATTATACAAATATTATAAACCATAATCACATATATCATACCATAAATTATTTAATTATAACCCTTTATCAACATTTTATTAAAAATTCTTTATTAAAATCACTATTCTGAGTGATAACAACTTCATTTTGCATGCTTGTTTCGAGTGAGAAGTCCCATTCCTTGTAATTTAATCATTGTTACATAATATAAATAATGTTAATAATTATATAAATCTAATATATATTCAATATATTCAAATTTATATTCATCAATGAAAATTATAGATAAAAAATTTAATTACACCATTTATGGAGACGGTAGGCCATAAATACACGTGAAAGTGGTTTTTATTTCGTATTGATGGAATAATATAAATTTAAATAATAATTAAAATTTATGGAATAATTATTATATTATTTAAATCATATATATCCAAAAAATCCATCATTATTACCACCCATGTAAAATAAAAATAAAAAATTAATCACATCACTTCGTAGAGGTGGTAGTCCACATGAATGCATGAGCATTGTTGTCATTTTCTAATGGATTTGAAAGTAATAAGATGAATGTCATATGATAATTACATAATTATAATTATTTAGTTAATTTCATATATATATATATATATATATTATCCATCATTATATCCAGTTTTTATAGGCATTGATGAAAAACGAATTACATCGGTTCGTGATGCAGAAGTCCTCCATACACATGATCAACAAGTTCGTTTACCATTTGATGAAATAGCATATGGATATTGGTTATCAAATTAATATAAAAAATATAAATATATTTAATATACTGTTGTTATTATTTATTCAAATTTTTAGAGTATTTGAATGAGTTATGAGATGAAATAAAATGGAAAAGAAGCTTAATAATTATACCGCTTCTTCAGAAAACCTCTTTAGAACTATAGCATAACCATTCCAAGGATGCTATTATGATAAAAAGATGGAAAATATGTTATGGTAGGGGAGATTTAGGGATAGTATTTGGGTATTTATTTTCTCAATTAAAACTCTCTTGGAGTGTGGAGAGGATAGGAAAGGAGGTGTCCTTTTATAATTATGGCAAGGAGAACACTTATAATTATTCGATGTTTTAAAATAATATCAGGTTACTTACTTGGGATCCAGTGTCCAAAATGGCAGACATTATGATGTTATAATGGAATTGTGGAAAAAAATAAACAATGGGGTTCTAAAAACTTTTCAATTCATTTTAACCCTTGTCATTTTAAATTTACTTCATGATAAACTTGTTTTAACCATAATAGTGGTAAACGATTTTAACTGTTTTTACTGTTTGTTATGGAAAAAATTTAAGTTTTAATTATTATATAATATTAATTATTATAATTATAATTATTAATTTCATTTTATCAAATTATATTCAAAAAAAGTTAAAATTTTATTTTAAAATTAAACATGTGAACATGATGGAAATCAGATTTCTAATGAAAAACTATCCTTAAGTATAGAAGAATTTATATAGCAATTAAAAATAAAATTGATTCCTATTACCTAGATATTAGTAATCATTATACAATTTAATAAATTTAACTATTAAAATCACTTCAAAAAAATTATTTTTGAAAGTTTATTAAATGTAAACATATTGTATTATAAATATATGTATTTTTTAATATTCATCAAAAAATTAATATTTTCAAAAAATTATCAAAAATACATTGTAACATAATTTTGACATGTTTATTTCTAAAATTTGGTTCGTTTTTATAAATAAATTTTCTAATCATGTAAAAATATAAATGTTAAAATAATTCTGAAAATGCAATGAATTCGTTTTTTAGGGAAAAACACATTTTTAAGAATAACAGTAGATTTATTCTTAACCCATGCCTCAAAAAAATATTAGATAGAAGTTAAAACATTTGAATGAATATATAATATATAATTTTCATTATAACCATTTTCCAATAGTGACTAATTTAAATTATTATTATTAAAACACATTGCGTTCATAAAAACTGTTTTTCAAAAAAATATTTATTTTACTTGAAAATAATTTTTTTAATCCAATAAATTTCTAACAAATGAACATATTTTATACATGTGTAAAAAATATGATTTTCATAATTTAGATATTACTTTTTATAACATCTAATACAATGGATATGTTATAATTGTATACTATAATATGGTTTATTTAGAATCAGGGCTATGTGTATCACAAGCTGTCAAAAGAAAAAAAAATTATAAATAAATATATTATCTAATATCCATATTTTTCCAGAATATATTCAATAACAATTTTTAGGAATTTTTATAGATTTTCAAAATAATGATCATATACATTTATAAACATTGAAAAATCATCTTGTAATACTTTAAGACAATACAATATCAAATTAGAGAAAATGACTAGTATGAATATTTGAAATATACCTATTGTGTTTCACAATCAAAATGGTATTATCATGTACGAAATGTTTCTTTATGTATATGTTTATATTGTATTTTCTTATTCCTAAAGTGAATAGAAATATAAAAGTATCCTATAAATTCATTTAGAAAAAAATTATTGAATTTATCTGATTATAGAATTTAGTTAACAATTAGTATGGGGAAATGATCATTTCTTAAGAATTGATTATGTTTTCTGTAATCTACACAAACTCTCCAACTGTTTTAATATATCAAAAAAATTATTCATTTGGATAGTTCTTTAAAATTTTTAGTCCATATATTTTGGACAATTTATGGATTGGGATGAACCATTTTGAATTTAAAATTTTTTAATTGAGTTTTTCATCTACGAAATTTTTGATGTCATTCAGGAAAACATCAACCATTTTTTAGTTAATTAAAATGTGAGGTTTGTTAAGAGATTATGCCCCATTTATTAGTAGAGTTATATGCACTTTTATTTTCAAACTAATCCCAAATATTTATCCATAATTATATCATATAGAACTCAAATTTTCTATCAAAATATTATTAATATTTTTTTATAAATTAGAATACATGTTGATAGTAATATTTACTGACAATAAAGTTCATTCCATAAAAAATGCATACTTTAAATATATGGGAAAAGGACTCAAGATTTTGGGTCTAGACTAAATATGTAATAATATTTGGTTATCTTACCACGATGCCCTAGATTTCATATATATATATATATAAGAAAAAGTATCATCTCCTTCCCCAATGATTAAAAAGACAAAACTATGAAATAATGTAGTAGTAACCACATATTCACATGTTTTTATATAATTTACATTTCTCCAAATTTTTTCTCATTGAATTTTCTATTATTAATGTTTTTCTCAATCTTCCAAATTCCCCACATATATTAGGTTACATAGATAATGAAAGAGTGAAATTTGAGTATTCTTCTAGTGAATTTTTTGTAGAATCAAAAAGGATTAAGTAGGTAGTGTTCACTACAACATCCATTGTTAGAGTTCATTCAAACAAATTTATGATTATCATGTTTTTAGGAATGAACTTCATGAAATTATGGGAGGCTGATAGATTTTCATATCTTCTTCCCTATTTTGAACATAAAAATCACCTAAGAATTTAAAATTCTAAACCATGACGATAAAATATTTAAAAAATATAGGTATGAGTATTTTATTAATATTATTTATTTGGAAAAACAATATTGTTGGATTGAGATCTCCCATCTATATAGATTTATAAAATGAATGAGTTATGAAAGTAATAAAATCTCACAGTTCTCATAATTTAAGGGATAAAAATTATAATGGATCTTGATATTCGGTTGAATGTTGTGTTGTGATGAAGGATGAAATGTTACTTTATAGATTCACTCGATCATTTACCTAAAGTAACTTTTTTTTCACTTTTCATTGAGAAGCATAGTATATATGTGAATATTTTTATGAAATTCACGTGGATGTATATATATTTAAAAATAGTTTCTAAAGTTTTCCTTTGCATTGCATACTCATGTATCTTCATTATTTTTACCCTTATTGAGGGAATTATTAGTTGAAGGTCTATTTTCACACTAAATTGACTTTGTATTTTTTTTAAATTTTTTCTCACACTTATCAATCATATATTATGTTTCCAAATTGGTTTCCATTATATATTATAGATCTAGTTTTGGGTCAGATTCATTATTAAGGATAATCACTTTAAAACTCATTATTGTTAACAATCTCACAAAACCTTCAGGATTTATACTGGGTTGAGATGTAAATATTAATATATTTTATTGTTATTTTTTGAATGATAACTTTTAATTGACTTTTTAATTACTTCACCTCATTCCTCTACTCTGAAATTCTGGAATCTAGTATCTTTAGTTAATATGAATGTGAATTAGTTAAATGTTGTTTATTGGGTTTAATTTATTTAAATAGTGGTTATTTGATGATTATTATTTTTTATAGTTATTTTTAGGATTGTTTTAAATGTGGAGGTCTATGATATTGATTTTTAATGGGTGGTATATCTTGATTTTATTAGTTCCTAAATCTATATTAAAATTGTGAAGTGTCTCTCATTGATTTATTATAATATTAAAAAAATTTACAATGTTAAGTATTTCCGTTAATTTATGTTTCATTTATGTAATCACATGGGTTAATATAATTAATTAGAGAATAATAATGATTATATACATTTATTGATGTAAATAAATCATTTTAATTATTAAGATTAATTTTCTTAAACAATGTGTTCAGTTCCTATTGTTTAGACTCTAGTAATGGTGATTCAGTAGAGCTTTCCTTATACAAGCCTCTTATACAAGAACATATTATGTTAAAATGATAGGAATTATAATCTATCTTCTAAATTATTCCTATATATTATACATGATTTTTCAATCCAATCTCTACCTGATGAATCATGAAAAATATTTTTAACACTATAGAGCTGGATTTCAAAGAAGAAGACTACAACTTGATTCTCCCCAATTGCATGATGATTAAATATTTCATATACCTTTTTGAATCTTTCATGGTACTCAAAGATAATATCTCCTAGTACATAACTTTTAGAAAAAATAACTTTCCTAAGAATAATTATACTATATTTTGGAAAGCTCCTTTTGTTAAAGATCTTATGAAGGTCATCATAATCAGTCAATTATCTAATATTTAGGATCCAAATATATTCTTTAGACGTTCCATTAAAATAGAATGTAAAGCCTCACCATTGGATTGTTTATCTAGCTAATAATTTGGGATTTAGTGTCTCACCTAAAAGGATTAATACATGGATATTCATATCGGGGTATTTACCTTCATTTATATAAAATCTAGGAAATAATTGAATCATAAAAGTTTTAATTTCAAAGAAAACATTTAAATTAAACATATAAATCTGTTTATTCAAATTTATCAAATTGGGTTCAAAAAGGTTTCCCAATATTATTTTATGGTTATCATAAAATATCAATTATTCCCAAGGGATAATTAAATTTTCAATGGATGCTAATTTTTTATTTTTTTCAAAATTTATTTAAATTTTTTTTATAATATTAGTTATAAATGTAAGAGTTCCACCTAGGCTGGTATTAAAGGATATGTAAGGGTCCTATCCTTTTCAAAATATATTGAATGTAATGTCACAAAAGGTTAAATATTATAAAAATTCCAACAATAATTTATTTGCGTGGGTACACTATTGATTATACATGGAACATGTACACATATAGGGGATTTAGATAATATCATAGAATAGTGGAAGAATGAACTACACATACTGGCTTTTAACCAATCCCTTGAGGAATTAATTAAAAATATATATTTGTTGGAGACCTAAAATCTTATTGGTGATATTTCAAAATCAAATAACCAAAGATATCACGTAGATTGACTATAATTAAATAGTAAATGATATATAATGAAAAGGTGGGTTGGGGCCTATAAAAATCAGTTCAATTTTTTGATTTAGATTTTCTTCTATTTTTATAATTTTCTATATATGTTTTCTGTTGATTGTTACCTCTTTTATAGAGGTTTAAACCATTTTGGTGATTTAGATAGGGGTATAAGGGACCGTTTTGTGCTACATGATTCAATATTTCCATGAATATAATTTCATTCCTATTGAATGATTTCTATATTCAGTGGCATTATACTATTCTGATTTTCATTTTATGTTTTTTATTATTTCTTTGAATTATTTAATTCATTGGATGATAATAATAACTCTCCATTTATGTGTTCTTTCTTCTATAAAAAGGACTAGGGTAAATTGAGTGGTTATTACATAGAGAATATTTTTACATATGTGGAAGGTAGTAAATTTTCAATCTATTACATGGGAGTAACTTAACCTGATAGGGATTTTCATCCGAGGATTAATGATAGATTTTTATTTAGGGGTCATATGATATACTCCTAAACACATTATAAGGATCATTAGTAAATAGTGATGAATTATTGATTAAACCTTTATATTTCTCTAAATATAAGGTGAAAGATTAAGAAATTATGGATTCATTAATTAATTAGTTAATACAAAGATGAGTGAAACATTTTTAAAATTGTAATAGCATTATAATCGGTAATCAATCCATTATACCAATCACTAGTAATTAAATTGATAAAAACATACTTACATTTATTATTTTCTAGTTCTATCAAACTGAGATACACCAAACCCACCTTTTTACAAATAGTGAAAATGAATTTACACCACTCCATGAAGGATACTTGTAGTACCTATTATGATATAGTATATCCTTTGGTAATTAATAGTATTTTTCACCACCCTGTGATACATGAGTAAAAAATATGGAATATTTATTAGGGAGGTGGTGGAAGAAGGTGTTAATTACCATCAGTTGAAATATACCATAGTGGGGGAAATGATACTCTCCAACGTGAGGTGTAAATTCATTTCTCACTGTTAGTAAATATTTTGGTTTAGTAAATCTCATGTTAAGAGAACTCAAAATCAATTTTTATAGGTATAAATTACCAAATTGTTTATTATTTATAGGTTTAAGGTTTGGATTATAATTTATAATTAAATCCTAAGAGTAAAAATGGTTCACTCTACTTCTTGTTTAGTAATAAATTAAAGGATACATAATATATTTACCCTTTACCTATGATAGAGATAAATAGTGAGGTTTAATTAAGAATTAATCATTTCTAAACAAACTTCATCCCTGTATGTGTCAGGATATATAATATTATAAATCCAAAATGAAATACTTATATGCTACTCTATAAAACCCCATCTAGGTTATGTTACTCCCAAGAAATTTAGTTATAAATAACTACCTTCTAAAAAAGTGTCAATAATTTATAATTAAAAATAACTATATATTTTTTATTCAATCACATATAAAAAAATAAATTGAGGTAGAATTATCAATATTAACCAAAGGTATAAGCAATTCACAAGAATAATAAATTAAACACAATCCTATTCCAAAACAAAACACTATAAATGAAGATAAAATTCATTCAATAGGAAAAAAATTCATTTGTTACAAAATATTACATAAATTGATTAAAAAATATTAATTTAAACTTATATGAGAGAGGTAACATGAAAAAAATGTAAAATTGAAAAAGATTCAGAATAATAAAACAAAACTGAAAACATTTATATCATTCTTCTTGAGATTTACCATACTTTTGTAGATTCTTCTTTTCCTATTTCAGTCAAGTCAACCTTGATAAGTTACTATCCTATTTTTTGGTAATAACCCCTCTTTGAATTTATAATTTTTATAAATCATAATGTTCAAATCTTTCTTCCCTATATTAAAAAAATTATCAATTTTCTTCATTCTTCCCCTATTTTATGATTATCATGAAATCCTCCCCATATTTATTGGAACCACATAAAATCATGATTACCCACTCTAAAATAATACTATATTGGTATATTTTTAAAAAATATAACCGAATGAAACATGTAATTTTGTGGATTTTTCATACGACAAGACCCTTTTTATATCATTAAATCATATTAAGTGGAACTCTAACATACCTTGTGTTAGATCCTCTTGAAATATTATTTTTCCCTTTTGTTCCAGGTGGCTACATGTCAGCTTTATCTATTTTATTTATTGGTTAGAAACTTTACATACATGTGGATCCATAAGTAAAACATACATATATTTTTTACATCTGTATGGTAATGTAATTCCAGATTATTTATCACAAGGTCCCTAATTCACTCAATTGTAATGCATGGGATATTGACCCATCACCTCCACTAAAAAATCCAGGGACAGATACATATAATGGGAACTCATATTCATTAGATATTGGTAAAGTAGTTTTTTATTTATATATACACTTACCCAAATTCCAATCAATAATTCCAGAGGGATCTTATGCATTATATTGATGAAACATTTACATATATTGAGGATAATAAAAAATAACTTTTTATAGTTGAGGTAAAGGATTTTTTATGTCACAGTGTCAGGTGAGAAATTTCAAATATTTAGTCTATAAGATCTAGGATACCTTTTATGCATATAATAATATGTGATATCTACCCAATTTACATGGTTCAACCAAAATCCATGAAATTAATAATTTAAATGATGAACCTTAGTTTTCCATTCATTTTATTCAATAAATAAAATAAAATAATTTTACATCCAAATTTCTTCAATTTAAATAAATATTTATAAATCTAATGAAATTATCTTCTCCCTAAAACATAGTTAATTGAAATACATGAGGGGAAAAAATGAAACTAATATCAAAAAATATAATCCTTTTATTAATCTTTTGTTGGGATATAAGGATTTCTTAGTTCTGTACATCATTTGCATGATTTCTTTTCATTTCATATGTTCAATACCTTGTTCTATATTTTTTTTACAAAGTACATTTTTTGTAATCGTGGTTTTATACATATCATGTTATATCATGGCTTGAATAAAACAATTTCACAACAAATCCTATCTAGGTATCTATTCAAATATTACATCGTAGCAGTATTCTTACACAGTAGAAGACATCAAAAGCTAGTTCTAATAATTTTTACCAATTTATGATTCATTGGAGTTTATTTTTTCAAGAGAATGATATTGGATAGGAAAATATTGAGTTGATGGAATTCAACCATAAATAAAATCAAAGAATAATGTCAATACTCAACTTGAATGGAACATAAATGATTTCATAAGTTTTTTTAATAGAATGAGGTTCACATAACCCATATAAAATATCAACAATGGTGTTTACGTTAACTTTTGTAAATATATTTATGGTTAACATGTTGAGAATATTTTATTTGTCTTAGTTTTTCAACTGGAATTACAAAAGGAGAGGGGGAGTCTATAAGATGACATGTATTGGGATTATAAGGCAATTTAGCGGGTTTAATTCTAGAGGTTTTTTAAAATTTTAACTTATTTTTTAAAATTATTAGATCTTTTTATTATGTGTCATACTATTTTTCTTATTCATTGGCATGATACATATGATGTTTCATTTTATTATCATGAGTGATGATGAATTCTAATTTGTGTCTGAGTTTTTTAAGAAGGGGAATATCATCCAGATTGTGCTACTATTGTGATTATGGTAATGTGATGTTTACGTATGGATTATATAATATGAAAGGAATGTGAATCCTGTTTAGCATAAAAAATATTTAAATATCAATAATTGAGGAAGTAATGTATACCAGAGGGAAAACTCTTGGATGTAGAAATATATGTCATGGGAATCTCAATAACTTGACTAAGAAGAATAATGTAAATCTTGGTTGTAAGGGAAAATTGATTCTCAAACATATGAAGTACAAAACAATGATAAGTGTTGACATTATAATTAGTGGAAGGTTATATTTATAGAATATTTAGGCACCAAGGATTATTGTTTTTCTGATTTATTCTCCCAGAATGTCATTATACCCATATACCTTCATTTACAATGAACAAGAGATGTGTGGGTGATTCTTTTCAGGAATAAGTTTTAAGTTTATTTGGAATTTTTTAAAAATTAAGAACTATATAAGAAAACTGATTAGGTTTTATGTGATGCTACTAGTTTATTTTTGAACAGTGTAAATGATGATATGTACTATAAGTCTCACTACAATGTCTAAAAATATTTATTTTATGATCACATTGATTCCATGAAGAAGAAGGTCATCCTAAATTCTTCTTTTTTTTGTTATCCATAAAAATTATTTAATTAGGTTCATTTTATTTACTTATAGAAGGTCATTGATGTTCAAAATGTACTCGATGATGAGAGAGAGTATCTTATGAAGATTTGGAATCAAGTGGAACAATGAATTTGGGAATAAATGTCAAATTCATGTCAATGTTTTGATCGGTTAAAATTTTTGAATAAGTTGTTGATTATCCAGGTAGTTTGTTAGTTTAAAGATACCAAAAATTTCATAAGGGTATTTTAAGATGAAGGTTAGCTTTCATTGTATCTCTAAATATAGAAATACCAAAATCATTAGATGATATAATCATATAAGAATTTTTTTAAGATGCACTAATGGAAAGATATATATTCTTAGGTGTTAAATGAGGCATATTTGGGATCAATACTTAGTGAAGAAATTAACATATTCATTTCTTGTATATAGTAGATAACCCAAAATCCCAATGTGGTGGAAATTATAATAGTCTAAAATAATAAGATTTAGGTCTAGAACATTGAAATTTTTGAATTTACAATAAGAAGAATAGTTTTTGAATCAAAAGAATTTATCAGAAAAAGGATTAAATGAATAATGTAAAAATATTATGAGAAAAATTATTATATAGATTTCTTCAAAAAAATTGGACAGTTCTCAAAATTATTTTTAGAGGAAACTTAATTCATCTATAATAGGAGCCCATTGAAAAAATAACATCATCATTATTCAAAAATTATTGGGATGGTTTTGTATTGGAAAATATATAACATTACTTATAGGAAAATTCCTTCAAATCCAGATAGAAGAAACTACACCAGCATCTGAAAATTCTAGAATAGTATTAGTAACTATATTGACTAAGTGATATAATTTTTATGGAAGTTGGTTTGGATGCATGAACATGGAATTTAACAAATATCTAGTGGAATTTATTGGAGAGGATATTTAGAATTCAGCATCGAAGATCCATAAGAAGTGTTGTATTCAATAATAACTAATTATGGTTGGTGGATAAGGCTAAATAAGATGAAACAAGTATTGTGTTAGATTAATCTAATGTTTTTATGAAATACTAATCTGAAAAAATATATGAATGTAGAAACATCCTCAGGCATGGAAGCTAATGGTTATTATTTTAAAATTTTACACTAATATAAGAAAATTGGTTGAGAATTCAAGTTAAACTATTCATTAGAAGGATTATTTCTGGTAGTGGTTCTCGTTCACTTTTCCAAAATGTGGGGAGTAATGTATTTGAAGATCCAAAGACTATGAAACTAGTTTGACTAAGTAGTTAAACTAACTGGTTTCCATGTACATTTTGTATTAAAATATTGATATCGGTTACCTATTCAGTGTTTTGCGGTGGAGTACCAAACTACCATTAGTTTTGGTACTATAATGATGAATATAATATTTTGAAAGGAGAGTAGACCCACAGGAGAAAAAATATATATTTTTACTAGAGGATATAAATAATCTATTAAATATACATATTCTATTATTAGGGGTGAAATTGTGGTATTACATGTGAAAAATGATTTTTCATAGGAGAAGTTATAGAACCTCACTTTCATATCGAGGTAGGATTTCCGAAAGATGGGTCGTTCTAATTTCAACTCTAATTACAGTTTCTATAAAGAAATTTCCCTTTAAAATTAAGTAAAACCAATAATTTCATGCATAAATATTACATCCTTTTAAATAAATATTAATTATATGTCGTTTGGATCCATGATACAACTGTAAAGGATTAGTGTCTTCAAAAACATAGATACATAATGAAATTTTACATAAAAATCCACATCATCTCCCATTGAGTTCTTTATAACTATCACCCTTATTATAAATGTTATACTTAAAACCTTGAATCATGTCATGGGTAATAGTAAAAATAATAAAGGGTGAGATCATTTTCTTGGTATGGGTAAACAAGGGATATATTAATGATCATTTAATCATAACATGATCATAAGGGTATGATAACATGATATTAACATTTTAAAATCACTCCCAATAATTCATGGATCATAATAATGAGTCATGGAACAAAGCTGAGTTTTTTATAATACATGAATCATCAATTAATCAAACAACATGATACATGAGTGGTTAATATTTCAATACGATCATGTGATATAAGAAGGAAATAATTCTTTGTATAATAAACATCATATAAATATTAGGCCAAGGCTGCCCATTTTTACATTAAACCCATATTAGGCTAACCACCCTTGTACCCACTTCAATATTGGGATAACAACCCATGTACCCTATTTTTGGTTTGGGATAACCTCATGTTTACCCTTTTTTGAGAATGTGATGACCTCTATTGTACTATATGATCTCATAAAACATTAAACATCACCCAAATAATTGGAAGGCGATAACATTACCACCCATCATATAATAAAAATCCATTCATATGTATGATATATTATAGTGGAAGTATTTATCATTCATCATAACATAACCTACCAAAAATAAAATAGGTTCTATAAATATTTTATTATCCTAACCACAAACCATTCAAATAAAAAATAATTATGGTATCATAAAATTATTACCTTGGTTAAGCTTAAGTAACATAAAATAATTTATTATAAATGAAAAATTTCTTTTAAATATCACTGGAACATTTCATGAGGAAAATAAAATTTTATTTTTGAAATTTATTAATTAATACCTAAAAATTTTCAAAAATAGTAATTAATTTTTTTATTTTAGATATACTATGGAAACATGTAAAGGTATTTTCAAATCAACATGTATTCTGATAGTGGAAAAATTCATCCATATAGTATATGCTAAAATTAGATTATGTTCAATCCTTTAGTAAAAAGATGATCTTTTGGAAAGTAATCATTTTAAAAAAAATATAGCAAGTTAAAAATGGGTAAATAAACTCAAAAAAATAATACTATAATATTAAATTCATTATTCAAAACATTTTTAATAAAATATATACTTGGAAGAAAATATTCTAATCCAAAAGAAATACAAGGTCGGTTTTCCTTAAAAAAACTTATTTTGGAATTTTGAGTACTTTGGGAGTGAAAAATGAAAGGAAAACAAGACATCATAAAAATAACCATAAGATAAGAAAATAAATATTATTTTTGAGATAAATACAGATAATATCATTATCATAAATTTAGGCATAAAAAACATAGTAAAAATGAGATTGTAAGGTAAAAACCATACGTCAAATCTATTTTTATTCATAAGCATTCTAAACTCATGTATATAAAATTTAAATTTATTTAATTATTTAATAAGTACATATTAATACTTTTTATACCATATATGTTCCACTTAAAATATATTAAAACCCATTAATTAATAATTATTTATTAAAATCACAGTTTTTGAGTGTTAACTGTTTCATTTTTTCATGAATTTTTCGATTTATAAGTTCAATTCTTTGTAAATTGGTCACAGTTCCATCATATATAGAATTTTAATCATGATATAAATATAAAATATATTGATTTTATAAGTATTTATAATCATCCAAATATATATATATTGAAAAAATAATTACACCGTTCATGGAGACAGTAGTCCGTACATATTCATGAATGATGTTGCAATTTTTTAATGAAAATAAAGAAAGAAAAAAAAATAAAATTTTATCATTAAAGTCTCCTATTAATATCATAAATATCATATGTATTTATTAAATCAACAATTATATAAATAAATTTGATTCAGTGATGGAAAATGAATCATATTGTTATGTAGAGGTGGTAGTCCACACATACACCTAAGCGGCACTTTTATTACCTATTTATTATAAAAGATAGGGATGTCAATAAATAATAATAAAAAATATTAGTGTATTTATGATACTATATTAATCATGTAACTATGTGTTATATAGTTTTATGTAAGGTGGAAGAAGAAATAAAATCAAAAGATCTCGATTAGGATTTATACCACTTATTTGAGAGTCCTCTTTTGACTTACTTGTTATGCCTTGAGATGGTGGAAGTGTAATAAAAGGCCTATAGGATGTATATGGTGATGTTAGAAAATTAATTATGTATGTATTTTCTTAGATAATTGGTTCTTTACATGTGTATAATATACAAGAGGTGGTGTCCTTTTATAAGGGTGGGAGAGGACGCACTAGGGTATTTTGAAAAGATTAAAATATTTTTATGTAATAATCAATCAAAATTCTTCAAAATGGACATGTATTCAAATATATGATAATATAAGGTCTATATATATACATTAAATACTAATTATACAAGTATATGTGTCAATATTACCCTTATATCTTGGTTTAACATTTCAATAAACCCATTTGAACCTAAATTGTGGTAACTAATTATTACTATTTTTAGAAATAATTATGAACAAAAAAGAAAGATCCATCGTTAAAAATTATATATATTATGAATCCAAATTTGGATACAATTTCATCAAATTGAATATCTATAAATTGTACAAAAATATAAAAATAAACGCACAAAATTTAAAAAAATCATGTTTTTTGGAAAATTTATTGTTGATCATAAAATTTACTTTAAATTCACTCATTTCATAGTAAAAACTATAAAATGAATGTAAAATTGTTTCATATTAAATTTTAGTAAAATATTATTAAAAAATTATTTATATAATATATTATGATAAAAGAATGTGTGCACGTAAAAATAGTTTTATGAAAAATAACTTGTTTACCTTTAAATAAATTTATCCTCATTCAAAACCATTAAACAAATATTTTATGGGTTTTTTATTCATAAGTTAATAATAAATTTTATAAAAATAAATTTTTAATAGTGAAACATATAATTTTTTATATAATAATATAGAACACATATATAAATTGATTTAGTTAAAAAATTGGGCTTTCAATCATTAAATAATTTCAATGAAAATTTAGTGATTATTTAATTAGAATTATTTAGTACATTTGAATTTTAGATTACATTTAAATATATATTTCATAATGTGGTAGATACCATTTAAACTATTCAATACAATATCTATGTTTCAAATTTATATTGTATCATAAGTCCTAATTGACTCTGTGTTGTGCGTGATTCAAGATATCAAATACTTCAGGATTATTTCAATGGAAATACATATAAAATATAAGGGGTTACATTAAAACCTATTTAAAATGTTTTTTTACATCAAAAATATATTATTATAGTAAAAAATGAGGATATATATTCTTCTTCATATCCTAATGTTCTCATGTAGCTTCCTCGAATCTCAAAATTGTTTAGAGCACATAAGAAATAGTATTTTTCCATAGCCCTTAATATCCATGATCTATGATTTATAGTAGTTTTTATTCACAGAAAATATCATTCCCTTGTGTTATAACTTAAATATCATTATATATAAAGGACCATGTATGTAATTCCTCCATATAGATACATGGAATACCTCATGAACTTGAGATATGTTCAGTGGAAGAATAAATTGATAAATTATAGTACCTACATGATAAATAACATCTATGTACGGAAACCTGGCCCAAGTTAGCCCAAATACAGTGTATAACACCATTAAATTGTCATGATGATAAAGAATAAAATCATAAGGGAATAAAGAGTTTAATAGTATTGTTAAACTACATATATATATTAGTATTGTATTAAAACTGAATACACTAATCCAAACATAATTTTTATTTCTTTTGAGGATAATTTATTATATCTATGATATGCTTCAATATATTTCTCAGAATACTTATTCAGTTCCAGGTTAAAGGAATCAAAAAAATTGTTATCTCATATTCCCACTAAGGGTTAAGTATAGAGGACGAAATTATTAATCAATGAGAATAATCATTATGTAAAGTTAAATAGATGAACACACATTCCATGTAATTAATAAACATAGAAGAAAATGCTTAAATAATATGTAATGTTAAAAAACTAATAACACATTCCATTTATATAACTAGATAATTCATAATCAATGTGGAAAAGTAAGAAACTAAAAACACATTCCATTAAATCAATAAACTGTAATTAAATGAAACCATATATTTTATCATCTGAAAATGTTATGGATAATAATAACAACTGTATCATCAATAAATGAAATGATTAATTATTGGATATTATATATCTATAACATTAAACACTATACCATCTTGATCTATCCTCAAGATAGTTTCAATGTGGGGTAGAATCCCATATATTATACTGAGAAACAAACTCTAAGGTTATATCGTCATCAGATTTTATCAGAGGAGATTATCGATGCATCTTGGGGCTTTCATTAATTGGTTCCCAACCCAAAGGAAACATATTAAATTTTCCCCGACCCATGTCATTACTATCCAATTAATTAAAAAAAATTGTAATAATCGATTTAAATAAATAAACAAATTGACTTATTAAATAATTGTATTGCTAAAAAGATATAGATTTAACAATATTTCCCCAGTAAATCAAATAACATTCAAATTAAAGACCATATGTATAAATGGTATACAATTTAGGAAATGGAAATATCCATGAAATATTTTATGGATAATTATGTGAAGTTCAATGTTCAAGGATTATTGGAAATTGAATATTTCAAGGGGACTACAAAAATGAATCAAGGAAGTGAATGTCAATTGTATCCTTGGAAAAATCAATCAAATACTATGTTGATGGAGAATATATATGGTACGAATACAATATATCCCATGTGGAATAAAATAAAGGGGTGATTGTTGTTGATTAATAGAAATAAAATAAAAGTATAAGATAAAAACATTCTTGAGGAAAATATCTATTTAATTTTGAAAAACATTTCAAAACAATTTTTTTTAAAAATAAAATTCAAAAAACAATTTCTCTAAAAATTAATCATTTAATCTTGAAAATAAAGATTCAATGAATGATGGAGGATAATTCTGTACATTTCATAAAAGGTAAAAAGAACGTTCTTATTTTGAGGTAAAAGGTTAAAAAGTGCCTTGTTTGGATTGAAAAAATAATATCCCTTTGAAAATATTTTTAAAATAAAAATGGGTAAAAAAATAATTAGTAAATAATTCTTCCAAGGTTAAAAATATATTTTAAAACCTTTTCATAAAATAGGGTTTCTAGAAGAAAATATGTTTGCCGACTAATGAGAGGAATACAGTTTGGTTTTTTAAAACATTTTCTAAAACATTTTGTTTACCAAGAATGTAAAAATTGTAATATTACTTGAAATTGGTAATTAATAACTAGATCATATGAAATTATATGTTTCCTTGAAAAATTATCATATAAATTTCATTATTGTTATTTTAAGAATGAGCTATCTTGATTATAATGAGATTGTTAAATATTCCCATAAAATTGTCATAACATTGTTGTGAGAATTAATCAATGAATCAATTATGTATATAAAATTTAAATCCAAATAAATTTTTTTTAATTAAATAAATAAATATTCAAAATAATTATACACATACTCAAATAATGAAAACTATAATGAAGATTCTATATGACCTAGTGAAAAAAAAATCGAGTTATAAATTTTCCCTAACAATTATTATCATTAAGTTCACATCACTTTAAATGAAATAATTCAAATTGAAACTAAAAATTCCTTAAAGATAAAATAATTCACAATATATAAAAATGTGTACTATATACACCACACACAATAAGTATGTGGTGAATATGACATTTATCATAGAGATGTAAAAAGTAAGATAAAAATCACTTATATTTTTGATTGCTTTTTAGATGAACATCCTTTAAACTATTTCATAATGGTTTTATAAATGTTATTAACTAGTACCATAACTATAATTATATATTTAATATAATATATTAACTTTTTAAAATATATTATTACTCTTTTTTCAACCATATTTATTTATTTTCAATATTTATGGTGTTAATTGAATTGTTTTTCAAGTATGTTACGACCTGTTATTTATTTATTTATACATAAATCATGATTTATTTATCTCTTACATGAAAACAATGATATCAATTTTTTATATATTCATTATATATGTATTTATAATAATCTATAATGTTTGGATATATTAAATGAAATGTATCATTCATAGAGATGGTAGACCATACAAACGCTTGAATGCTACTTCCATTTTTTGGCCATTTTTAAAAAGTTGGTGATATATATATACATATATATATATGTTTATATTATCATATTGCATAATATTTTTATCATATATGTCACATGATTTTATTAAACAGTCCTTTTTACATACCATGTATAGAGTGAAGGAATCACATCACATAGAGGATGCAGTAATCCATACTTCCACAAATGTTGTTATATTATTCCCACAGAATGGAACATAAAAAGTAATGTTTTATATAAAAAAAATATGAATAAATACATTATAATTATCATATATATCACATATGAATAGTTTTTTCACCATAAATACCACTCATGATAGGTGGTAATGTAAAAACGGATGACGTCATTTTGTGAGGTGGAAGTTCTTCGTACACACAAATGATGATTTTGTATCAGGTTTGATTGGTACGAGTAGAAGTGTAGGAATAAATATTAGCATAAAAATATCATTATATTAAATATACTGATGTTTTTATATAATATTAATATAAAAATAATTATAGGGGTGTAATAGAAAATGAAACAAAACTGGTCATAAAAAAATGTTACTTCTTATTCGGATAGCTCCTTTTGGTTTATACCCAAATATTTATTTGGATAGATTTATACAAAAATATAGGGTTACATGATTAGGTCAGGGAATTTGGTTGCTTATTTTTATATATTTTGGTAGAGACAAAGGGCTTTAGAGGTGTGAATTATTGGGTGGGGTGAGTACCTTTTTATAGTGGAGGAGGAGTGGCATTCTTGTAAATTTCTTAAAAGGGAATTCCAACAACATTTTACCATATCAGGTGGATCCAATAAGTAAAAAATTACATAAAATTTTTATATGGTCAAAATATTTCCATTAAATAGATTTTTTATAATGTTCAAAGTCATTTTGGACCTTATGTTTAAGGTTTCGTCCATTGTTTTGTTAAATTTTCTCTTAATCGAATGTGATTAATATTAGTTACCTTCACTGACCTTTTGGTGAAAAAATAAGTTGACATTATTATAAATTATAAATGTTTATGATTCCAAATATGGAATCCATTTTTCCAAATTCCGATTACATAAGTGGCAGAAATTAATTTAAATTGAATCTCGCAGATGAAACGACAAAGAGTGGTATTAAAGTAACAAATGTTCAAAAGATTGAAATATTTTTATATCTAATTTCAAATTTATATTTATTAAAATTAGATAAATTGGATTGATTTATATAAACTATATCTTTTTAAATTAAAAATATAATAAATATAAATTACCCTTATAACTAAATTAAATGAAAAAATATTTTTGAATTATAATTCAGTATTTTTTATAATTCATTAAAAATGAATTCTCATTGATAAATACCATCCAAAATCACCCTTAGATATTTTTTATCTTCCTATTTAAATAATGAAATTTATATTGACATATAAAATTTGAAAATGTGCCAATTTTTTAAAAGAGGTTGTTTATAAAAGGCATTAAATTTACCTTTTTAAAAAAATATATTTTTTAAGCATAAATATGTATTTTTTATTAACTTATAGTTATCAAAACCTATTTGTTGAATATAAAAAATATTTTACTGAATAAATAATATATATATATTTCAATAATATAATTTAGTAACATTAATTACATTATTTTATTATGATAAAACACCTTTGTAAGCATAAAATCAATTCCTTTATATTTAATTCGTTCTTATATTCATTTATAATAAATTAATTAAAATAACATTAATTTTATGATTCTATAAACCTTATATTTTCATTAGTTATCTAATCATATTCATAATAAATAACATATTTACTATATTTTATCTTATTATATTAATTACTATTAGTAGTATTCGGTAAAACTCTATCTTATGTGTAACACAAGCTATCAAATAAAGCCATTGATATGTGTAACTCAAGATAACCAAATATCACATGCATTGAAAGATATAAATTTTTTTGAATTTATTATAAAATATTAAATATATCATAAAGAATCAGTAGGTAATGTTCCTTTCAACATTTAGATTTTCAATTCATACAAACTATCGAATAAAATGATACAATTTAATAATTTTTGAGGTGTTACATGAAGGGACCAATATATCTAGATATTAGCATTAATGTTTTTATAATTCTCATAACCTTCTTCCATAGAGAAATTCATAGGAATACCTTCTCATAAAAAATTTCTATATCTCACTAGAAATCTTTGATAGCGATTTTCTGTCAACTATGAGATTCCTTTATATGCTGCGAAATTGCTCTATCCTTCTGTACCATTTACTTAGATAACTCATTTACCTATAGATTTATTACTCCAATTTCATCATAAATCATTGTAAATATACCCTTCCTTTTATATACATATTAATAAGGACTCATCGTAGTTCTCTAGTGAAATATTATATTATAATAGAAGTTGATAAGAGGAAGGTGTTGATCCTAACATCCTTTGAAATCTAGTGAATAGGATCTCAACATAAGCTCTAGATTATGAATAATTATCTCAGAATGATCATCTATATGTGGATTATAATTTGTACAGAAATACAACTCTATATTTGAAAAGTTTCGAGAACATCATGGTAACCCTCAAATATGTCTTAGATTTAATATCTTATGGTACTCCATACTATATTAACACTTCCCTAATGTACATCATGTCAATATAATCAATATATATATCTTTTCTAAAGGAAATTAAATATAGTAACTTCATAAGGAAATCAAAAAAAACCCAAATCAAAAATACAACCTTTATATTTTTTAGGGAGTCCAATGATGATATCTGTAGTGATGTTTTCAAATTTCCATTATGGTATAGGTAATTGTTGTAATATACCCTTAGTATTTTATATATTATCCTTATCATGATGGCATACCATGAACTGGGACACATACTTTACAATATTTATTCTCATGTTGTCCCAATATAAATGATTTTTTTGTTCTCTATAAATATTTGTATTGCTATGATTAATAGATAATGTTGAGTTAAGAGATTATTAAAATAGAACATTCATGCATGCTAATTTGGGGATACATACTTTGTTATTTAAGTTTATTATTCCATCATAATCATTATTGAACTGGGGAATATTTCTTACATTATTTTGTAGCTCAACATCTTAATTATTCACTTATTTAATATTTAAATTTAATAATGGTTTAAAACTCATTTCATCAAGTTAATATTTCTCCCCTTACTTCAAAATATCATGGTACATCCTTAGGAATAAATAAATAATAGATCTTTTTTATTCACCATCATAGATAATCTATAAGGATCCTTTTTACTCAAATCATTAACCTCCTTGTTTTCATTCCCAAAGTGATAATGTATGTAGTATTCATAATCCTTGGTCAAGTCCAACCATTATCAATATCACATATTTAAAAAAGTTTCATTTTTATATTCTCTTAAGATTAATAACCAGTATATATGTCACTAAATTCTCCAAAATTATAATTCATCCATATCATTAATTCAATGATTATCACTACTATCTCCAAATCATGAGGTGAAAATTTTTTTCTCTTGAAACTTCAGTGGGAATGATGCATAATATATCACTATATCATTATTCTAAAGAACACATCTTATCCACTTATTTGATGAACCATTATAGATATCAATACCTTGTCCACTATAAGGTAGTGTGAGTAAAGTTTTATTGACCAAAAGTCTTTTCAGTTCCTTGAAATTTCCTCACATTAAAATATCCAAAAGAACATGACTCCTTTTGAAGATTACATGATGGGTCGGTTAGATAGTTGAAAAAATCACAACAATGCATAAATAATATCCATACAATACAAGAAAAATATGTATATTAGTGGAATTAGTTGGTTTGGGATAATTATCAATAACTTATGTCTTTTATGGATCCACTGATATACCCTATCTTGAGATTATATGAAAAAAATGAAACTTTCTATAGCCAAAATTCAAACTTGGTAAGTTTTAAATAAAACCTTTCCTTTCATAGTGTATTTAATAGAATCATCATGTAATATTCATGATCTTCCTAACTATTGGAATATATAATAATATCATCTATATGGAGTAACAAAAACTATTCAAAGTAATATATAAAGACTATATTTATTAAATCTGTAACGATATTTGTGAGATTATTATGGAAAAATGGAATTTCTATAAATTTATGGTGTATATATCTCATATAGAATACTTTAATGGGTATTTATTCACTTTTGAGACTCAATTGATTGTATCCAGATCAAACATAAATCTGGGAGAAATATTAAGCTCCAAGTAATTGATCAAAAAATCATCAAAACTAGGAAAATGAAACTTATTTCTGATTTTTATCTTGTTATGTTACCTATAATCAATTCATAGTCAAATAGATCTATATTTATTATTAAAAAAACAATGAGTTCATCCCATGGAGACACACCTAAAAAAATTAATCCATTGTCATGATCTCCCTAATGTTTTTATTCAATTCAATCAAATGAATTAGCATAATTATATACATATTCATTAAAATGGGTGTATCACATGTATTAGTAATATTGAAAATTCAACCACATGATTTGATTGGATACTGGGAAACAATTTCATAAAAACCTCAAAAAATTCCATTATAAAATGAATATAATTGATGTTGTGTTTCTCCATACTCGTTGAGACAAATACCCCTTTGAATATAAATCATGGTGCATACATTGGATTTAATTTTCACTAAAAGTTTGTATTTTTTCCAACACTAATAGTTGATAATAGTTTTGTTCAGAATATAAAATAGGACATCACATACTTATAAATTGATATGGTTTTTATATGAATAAATAAAATCAACAAAATATAATATAAAATTCATCTAGGGGAAGAATAATAAGATTTATTGGAAGTACATTCTCATAATCATCACTCATATAAGAATCATAGTCTTGAGATGTGATCAACATTCAATTAGTATGTATTACTACTAAATCAATATCTAATAATTGAGGTGGAAATGTGATAACTGTATAAAAATTTTTAGATATAAAATATTTATTGGTATATAATAAAATAATACATTATTAATTTTAGAGTGAATAGAAATTATACCTTTCACCACATTATTATCATACCCCACATCTGTAATAGAGATCACCTGATATTTCCATTTATATCTTGGCTTAAGTGAATGCTGATGTCTATAATCATAATTAACCATTATATGTATGTGTTGGTTTTAATAATTTCAATAATCATTCAATTTTAAGGAATAGGGTTTTGGTGTTCATTCTATGGGTCTTTCTCTCCATTAACTATCTTTTTCACATCTCTTCAGCATTAGATTTCCCAATTACATTCCTTTCCACAAATAAGTCATTTACTAGTACCCTTAATATAATTTAATCCATGTTTCTTTTTATACACATAACATAAAGGAAGAATCATATTCATCCCTCCATAATTTTTATTATTACACCTTCCCTGGAATTTCATCTTTCGTTTATTATCAAAACTATAAGATTGTTGGGTGACACAAAACTCCATTTCTACCTTAGTAGAACATCAAATGATTTCTATATAACTAATAAAGTATATTTCATATAAATAATTTCCTATAGTTAGTTTTAAATCACTAATATAAGGACCCATACTTTACATACATTTTTATTACTTCATAATTGAAGCACACTTATTACAACATATAACAAAACCAGTAAAGGACTGTATAGGTATAGTGTATTTAGAAACTGGGAAACTTAAACAATTGGTTCATAAATCATCTATGTTGTCTCCCATTTATTTCATCATATCTAGAGTCCCTTTTTGGAATATCCTACTTAATAACATTATTCCTGACCTGGGGAAAGAAAAGATACAAAAGGGTGATTTCAAATGCTCAGTAAGGGTAAAAAAAGTAAATATCAATCACATCATATTCATAAGAACATAACATTTTGGAAATCTTAATCAGAAAAAGAGATCGTAATTTCATAACATGGAATAAATCATAGTAGTGAAATTTAAACCCAATAATCATAACTTAAAACATGAAACTTTGTGGCATACACACATAATCATAGAGAATCATTTCGTTGTAGTCAAGACTCATTTCCAAGACTATCTTAGCGGACAAAGTCCATTTCGAAACCGAGTTCACTCCTCGTTTCAGTCCGGTTTCACTAAAACGGTTTAACCTGCCGTTCTATACATGTCTATCTCATGAGATATAAATCTTTACCCAATGCATTAGAGGGGGATATAGGTCTCACCCATCTCATAATGATACCATTCTTATGTGTGCTACAAAATCATAAATCATATATCATTGCATAACCCATGTAATAAAAATCGGATTCGTAAACATCGTGACATCATAAAACAATTCATATAAGATAAAGGAATTCATAAAAATAATTCCATCACAACATAATCAAATCAATGTAATAATATGGATATAAACAGAACCCTATATTATCTTAGAAGGAAAATAATTTTGATAAAACACATGAACTCCATTCTTGAGGAAAATATCCATTCTACTTCAAAAACATTTTTCCTTTCTTAACATGTCATAAAATTTTAAACTAAAAGAAGTTGATTAAAAATAAACTTTAGAACTTGTAAAGGAAGCTTCTTGTAAATAATGTTTTAAAAATCCATTCATGCCGTATAAGTTAAAAAACATTATTCTCTTACTTTTTTCGGAAAAGTCAAAAAGTGCCTTGTACAAAAAACGACAAAATATTCCTTTCATATATTTTACTAAAAAATCACTGAAGGGTAAAATTCGATATAAACAATTGTACAGGGATATAAATATTACATATTGAGGAAACATGTATGTGGATGATAAATATTCCCCAGTAAATTATGAAGTATAAACAATCTCGGATGAAAATGAGATTGCGAGATTTTCCCTTACCTTAGGTCCGATTTGCTTCATAAGTGTCCGAACCTTCTGTATAATGATTTAAATAATGTTATTGACTTATTCCAGAATCATAATTATTTTTATTATATCATATATGGTTATATACTCAGCTTCTTATTAGTAATATTTCATTACTACTTGTTATTCAGGTGTTTATTACTTTTTGTTCTTATGCGTGTTTTGTCGAATAAATTCTTATTATTATTTTTAGGTTATAGATAACTCATTTATAGAATGTTATTAGTGTTATACATGTCCTATTTATTCACTCAATTCATTTATGTAGTCACTATACAATGAAAATCACGTAGAACGAGTCACATCACATCGTGGAGACGGTATTCCGTACGTACACACGAGCGATGATATCATTCCCATGATTGTGGAATTGTATTGGAGTGTATGTATACTATTTCAGAATCAATATCACTTTAAAATAATCATATATAGTTTTTATATACACCATTATACCCATCCAAGTAAGGTGGTGTTGGAAAAATAGACTATACCATGGCGTGGAGACGGTATTCCGTACGTATGCATGTGCGGTGATTTCGTTTTCCGTATGATGGATAGATGGTGAAATAGGGTTGTTTCATACTTATAATAAAATATCAGTATATTATTGATACTTATTTTATTACTTCATAATGAAACAACTAAAGAAGAAGAAGTGTAAGAAGAAAAAATGTTGAAAGAATCGTTAAAGGACATTACCTCTTCTTTGAAGCGCCTCTTTGAGACCTCCTCTTAGGGCACTAAACTTGGTCTTTGAAGAATACAAGGACCTCTAGGATGTTTCTAGGGAAGTGGAGAAGAGAATTTTGCAGGGTTTTTCCGAGCTTGAAGGCTCAAAGTGGCGTGAGGAAGAGAGGGAGGAGGTTCCCTTTTATAAGGGAGGAGAGGGGCAGCTTTGGAAAAACTAAAAATATTATTTTATTATAAAGTAATATTCGTTTTCTAATTGCTCAAAATTGATTTATTTCTAAGATAAGGTGGGTATGGGTCTAAAGACTCTCATCCAATATAATTTATACAAGTTTAGGTTTCTATTTTAACCTTATCATTTAGATTTAACTTTAAGTTAGATAATTTAACTTTTATCGTGTCTTCTTGTTTTCTTACACTATAAGGTTAATAAACATACTATAACAATCCAAAATAACCCCAAGTTGTTTATTATTAATATATATAACCTTATCTAAGTCATTTTTCCAAACCGTAGATTTTTAGGAATAAAATAACAATTAATAATATAATATTTTTTAAAAAAACTATTTTATGTCAATTTTGACAATATTTGGTAATTGATTTTTGTGAAAATAATAACAGAACGATTAGTTCGAACAAAGTTAATTAAATCAATACTAACATGTCATATTAACCTAGAAAATTATTTTAATTCATAAAAAGTCTCAAATTACATTTATTTGGGTATTTATAACATCAATAATGTTAATATTTCATTAATAAGATAATTATTTCATCATCATTGAATCATAAATAAATTAAATTACATATTGCCTAAAAATTACAAATAAAATACCATCATGTAGTAAATCTTTTTAGCTTTCTAATGAATATTTATAGTCGAATTTATATTATGTATAACCCTATATTAAAAATGATTTAGGTATTAAACTTTGATTTTAACTATTTTAACCCTTCTTTAAATAAAATAATAATAAATGTCCTAATCTAATCCAAGTGGGAATAAATGGTCATATTTTATTCATAATGTTGTGTATGGTCGAATTAAACTTATCCAATATAATTAGGACATGTTTTAGGGTAATAAAAATAACATTTTTTACCCTTAATTACCCTATTTACTTTTAACCGTGGTAAAAAAAGTTAAAAGTTACTATTCACCAAAAATTATTTTCATCTCATTGAACCACATTTTAGTCCTTGACATTAACCGTGTCTCTCGGATTTTCGAAGTTCCACTCACCGAAGCGGTAAAATTAAGTTTTATGTAAATTTACAATTTCTCCTAGGAGGTGGGTAAAAGACGGTGAAAAGTTCAATAATTTTTTTTATATGTAAAATTATTATAAACTGACTCCAATGAATTGCATTGAACTTATATAGGTATTATGTATCAATTTTGACCTAAAATAAATTTAAATAAAATAAATTATTATTTAAAAAAAAATCGGATTTTAAATAGTAACCCAGTGTTTTCACTATTCATAAAAAATTGAATGTTTTCAGAAAAATACCAAAATTTCACCATAGGCTAATTTCGATATTCCGAATCAAAAAATGAAGTCCACATTGAAAAATAAAATTTACAAAATTTCAAAAAGTGGGTATTACTATTCATAACGGCTAGTTTTAGTAATATTTTAATAGTTTATCGTTGTTTAGTGAAACTCAGTATTGCGTACGACGCAAGCTATCGAGGAAGGTCTCGATTGCGTGTAAAGAAAGCCAAGATAGTGTTGTGTGTAGTGAAATATTTCTTTGATTATTTATATAACATAAAAACAAAATATTTCCCATAAAAGTCTCGGGTGTTACATTCTACTCCCCTTAAAATGAATTTTTCCCTCGAAATTTGTCACTTTGTAACAAACAGATGAGGATACCTCTCCCTCATCATATCCTCAAGCTCCCATGTCACTTACTCAAATTGGTGGTTACTCCATAAAACTTTCACCAAGCGAGTGGTCTTGTTCCGTAGGACTTTTTCTCTACAATCAAAAATCTCTATCGGCTGTTCTTCATAAGAAAGATCTTGCTCCAGTGGTACAACTTCTGAGCTGAGTACATGTGATGGATCAGGTATGTACTTTCTCCGGAGAGATACATGGAACACATCATGAACTTGGGAGAGATTCGGTGGAAGCGCCAATCGGTAAGATACCTTCCCAACACGATCCAGAATTTCAAAAGGACCGATATATCTAGGGCTCAACTTTCCCATTATTTCCAAATATCATGACCCTCTTCCAAGGAGATATTCGTAAGAACACTTTATCACCCACTTCAAACTCTAGTTCTTTTCTTTGGTTGTCGGCATAACTTTTTTATCGACTCTGAGCTTCTCTAATGTGTTGTTGAATAGATCTGGCCTTTTCTGGCATCTCATCAACAAGATCAAGTCCTAATAGCTTTCATTCCACAACTTCATCCCAGCAAGTTGGAGTCCTGTATTGTTTTCCATATAGAGCTTTATAAGGAGCCATCTAAATACTGGAGTGAAAGCTATTATTATATGAAAATTCTACCAAAGGGAGGTGTTGATCCCAACCACCTTTGAAATCCATAGAGCAAGCTCTCAACATATCATCTAGATTTTGAATTGTCCTCTCAGACTGACCATCTGTCTGAGGATGATAAGCAGTTCTGAAATTCAACTCTGTATCCATAGTATGCTAAATACTTTTCCAAAACATTGAGGTAAACCTCGGATCCCGATCCGATATAATGTAAAGCGGTACTCCATGCAATCTTACCACTTCTTTCACATATATCCTGGCAAGCTGATCTAGAGAGAAATCCACTCTAATAGCAATGAAGTGTGCAGACTTTGTAAGACGATCAACTATGACCCAGATAGCATTATGAACTTTTCATGTTTTAGTATGTCCAGTGACAATGTCCATAGTGATGTTTTCCCATTTCCATTCAGGTATGGGTAATGGTTGTAACACCCCCTTAGACTTCTGTCTCTCAGCTTTTACTTGCTGACAAACCAAGCATCAAGAGACACATTCAACAACATATCTTTTCATTCCATCTCACCAGAGGTACTATTTCAGGTCCCTATACATCTTCGTGCTTCTAGGATGAATAGAGAATGAAGAACTATGAGCCTCATCCAGCAGCTCCTTCTTTAATTCGGGGATGGGAGGAACACAAACCCGATTCCTGAACATTATTATCCCATCACAATCAATGTTGAATTCAGGAACATTTCTCACCTTCTTTTGTAACTCTACATCCTCTTTCTGTGCCTCTTTAATCTCCACATGTATAGATGGTTTAACATTAAATTGAGAAAGATATGATTTTCCCCTTCCATTATAATTCCAAGATCCATCCTTTGTAAATTCATAAATATTGGATATTTTGTGATCCTCATCATGGATAAGCTAGCATGCTCTTTTCGACTTAATGCATCTTACACATTGTTTGATTTCCCAAGGTGGTCATGAATTGAGAAGTCGTAATCCTTAATCATCTCCAACCATATTATTTCACGCATATTCAGCTCCTTTTGTGTGAAAATATACGTTAAACATTTATGATCAGTATAAATATCACACCTTTCTCCATAAAGATAATGCCTCCAAATATTTAATGCAAAGATTACCGCAGTTAACTCCAAATCATGAGTTGGGTAATTTTGCTCATGGATTTTCAACTGTCATGAGGAATAATCTATCACCATATCATTTTGCATAAGAACACACCCCAACCCCTTCTTGGATGCAACATTGTATATCACAAACCTTTCTCCACTACAAGGAAGTGTGAGTACAAGTGCACTGTATAAGCTTCTTTTCAACTCCTTGAAATTCTCTTCACATTCCTCTGTCCAAAAAAACATAACTCCTTTTCGAGTCAACCTGGTGAGTGGATTAGATAATCGTGAAAAATATTTCACAAAACGTCGATAATATCCATCCAAACCAAGAAAACATCGGATCTCGGTTACTATTCTTGGTCTCGACCATCTTTCAATAACCTCTGTTTTTGCTAGATCCACAGATATCCCCTATTTTGAGATTATGTGACCAAAAAATGAAACTTTTTGAAGCGAAAGTTCACATTTGGTAAATTTGGCATAAATCTTATCCTTTATCAGGGTCTTCAATATAATTCTCAAGTGATCTTCATATTCTTTATTGATCTTTAAATAGACAAGAATATCGTCTATAAAGACTACCACAAACTGATCAAGATAGTCCCTAAAGACTCTATTCATCAGATCCATGAAGATAGCAGGGGAATTAGTAAGACCAAATGGCATCACTATAAATTCATAGTGTCCATACCTTGTACGGAAAGCCGTCTTTGGTATATCCTCCCTTTTGACCCTTAATTGATGATACCTTGAACGAAGATCAATCTTGGGAAAGTATTGAGCTCTGCGTAGTTGGTCAAATAAGTCATCAATGCGCGAGAGAGGATATTTTTTCTTGATAGTGATCTTGTTATGTTCTCGATAATCAATGCAGAGTCTCATTGATCCATCTTTCTTCTTAATAAACAGAACTGGTGCTCCCCAAGGTGACGCACTAGGGCGTATGAATCCTTTATCAAGATTCTCATGGAGTTGCTTCTTCAATTCCTGCAACTCAATTGGGGCCATTCTATAAGGTGTCTTTGAAATAGGAAAATCACCTGGTATGAGTTCTATTGAAAAATAAACTTCACGATTTGGTGGAAGACCCGGAAATTCCTCCGAAAAGACATAATCAAACTCCCGTACAATGGTCATATTCTTAATCATGAGTTTCTCACCAACCATTTGAGATAAATAACCTTCATTTAGTGGAATCAAGACCCATAAGATGGATGAAATTTCCACTGAAAGGTTATGTTCATCCTTGCATCGATAGACGATCATAGATTGATCTGGAATATGAAATGTGACTTCCCTTCTTTGGAAATTGATATGAGATCCATATAGATAAAGCCAATCCATGCCAAGAATCACATCAAATTCCACTATATGAAGGATCACAAGATTTGTAGGAAGCACATTCACACAAACTTCAATCAGAGAAGAATTATAAACTTTTGATGTGACTGTTGTTCCATTAGGGGTTGTCACAGTTAACTCAACAACTAATTGTTGAGGTAATACGACGATACCCTTAGAAAATTCTTCATAAATAAAAGAGTGGGTGGATCCAAAATCAAATAAAACATTTTCTACTTTAGAGTGGATGGTAAGTGTACCTTTCACCACTTCGTTGTCGTACTCTACATCAATGATAGAAATTGCATGTGACTTTCCTTTGTCTTTAGCCTTAAGAGTTTTTTGACATCGATGAACATCAACAAACCTTGGATTAGGTCATTGATTGGCATAATGCCCCATTTCCTTACACTTGAATCATTGAAGTGAAGTAGGTTCATTCTGTGTATCCCTTCCTTTGTTTGCATCATTAGACATTTTCCTCCCATTATTTCGACATTTAATTGCCCGATGACCTTCTTTTCCACACATATAACATTTTCTTGTCCCCTTAAGACAATTTCCTCCATCTTTCATTCCACACATTGAGCATAAGGGAAAACTCGTCATTTTTTCAGTGTGGTCTTTAGATTTTCCTTTGAATACCATTTTCCTCTTCTTATCAAACCCATGTGATTGATTGGTTACACCAATCTATATCTCAACCTTGAGATCACATCAAACAATTTCCTCATAGCTATTGAATTCCAATATGGCTAACACCCTTCGAAGACTTGGTTTTAAGCCACTAAAGAGTCAATCGATCTTACTCTCAGGTTGGATAATAATACCAGAAGCTTAACTTGCAAGTCTGGTAAAATTTTCTTCGTAGGTACCAACAGATTCATCATCCTTTTGATTTAGTTCAAGAAACTCCTTCTCCATCTTTTTTCGGAGAATACGAGGGATGTACATATTGAAAAAAAAGTTCTTGAACTCATCCCATTCCATGGACTCAATTTCATCCCTTTTCCGCGTATTCTTAATAAGATTACATCATTGATCAGCATCACCTTCCAAACGATACACTGCTAAGATGACTTCATCATGTTCAGAACATTGAAGAACTGAAAATACCTTTTCAGTGGTACTGATCCATTGTTCATCCACTAATGGATCAGTAGACCCGCTGAATGAAGGTGGACGCTGCCTCATGAAGGATTCAACAGAATGTTGCTCCTTCCTTTTCTCGTTTGGAAGTCCTGCATGATTCATAGCTTGAGAAAGTTGTATGAGCATGGAAACAAGATTTTTCATTCCAGCTCCCATAACGTTTGGTTGCTCAGGGGGACAATCATTGAATTTCCCGTCGCATTCCGCATTAACACGGTTCCTTCGGGTTCCAACCATTGACTTAAACCAAGAAGAATAGTGTGAGAAACACTAATTATAATAGGAAAACCACATAATCAAGAATAAATTTTCAAACTTAAGGTCTTTTTATAGGTTGTTCCTGGCCATTTCTAAAACACTAAGATTGTGTTCTATGCTTAGACTTATCCTTAAGGTTCTTACTAAGGCATTCACATCCTAGTTTCCAATGGTTTACTATACCATTACTCTAATACCAACTATAACAACCCATACTTTACATACATTGTTATTACTTCAGAATTGAAGCACAATTATTACAAAATATAATAAAACCAGGAAAGTACCGTTTAGATATAGTGTCTTTAGAAACTGGGAAACATAAACAACTAGTTCATAAATCATCTACGTGGTCTCCAATTTATTTCATCATATCTAGAGTCTCTTTTTGGCATATCGTACTTAATAACATTATTCCAGAACTGGGGAAAGAAAACATACAAAACGGTGAGCTCAAATGCTCAGTAAGGGTAAACAAAAGAAATATCAATCACATCATATTCATAAGAACATAAAATTGTGGAAATCTTAACCTGCAAAAGAGATCATAATTTCAAAACATGGGATAAATCATAGTAGTGAAATGTAATCCCAATAATCATAACATAAAACATGAAACTTCGTGGCATACACACATAATCATAGAGAATCATTTCTTAGTAGTCAAGACTCATTTCCAAGACTATCTTAGCGGACAATGTCCATTTCTGAACCGAGTTCACTCCTCGTTTCAGTCATGTTTCACTGAACCGGTTTAACCTGCCTTTCCAACCCTGTCTATCTCATGAGATATAAATCTTTACCCAATGCATTGGAGGGAGATACAGGTCCCACCCATCTCATAATGATACCATTCTTATGTGTTCCATAAAATCATAAATCATATATCATTGCATAACACATGTAATAAAAATGGGATTCTTAAACATCGTGACATCATAAAACAATTCATATAAGATAAAGGAATTCATAAAAATAATTCCATCACAACATAATCAAATCAATTTAATAATAGGGATAGAAACCTAACCCTATATTATCTTAGATGGAAAATAATTTTGATAAAACACTTGAACTCCATTCTTGAGGAAAATACCCTTTTTACTTCAAAAACATTTTTCCTTTATTAACATGTCATACTATTTTAAACTAAAGGATGTTGATTAAAAATAAACATGAAAAATTGTAATGGAGCTTCTTGGAAATAATTTTTTAAAAATCCATTCATGCCGTATAAGTTAAAAAAACATTCTTCTCTTACTTTTGTCAGAAAAGTCAAAAATTACCTCATACGAAAAATGACAAAAGATTCCTTTCATATCTTTTACTAAAAACTCACCGAAGGGTAAAATTGGATATAAAAAATTTTAGAAGGATATAAATATTAAATATTGAGGAAACATGGATGTGGTTGATAAATATTCCCCAGTAAATTCTGAAGTATAAACAATCTCGGATAAAAATGAGATTGTGAGATTTTCCTTTACCTTAGGTCCGATTTGCTTCGTAAGTGTCCGAACCTCCTATATAATGATTTAAATAATGTTATTTACTTATTCAAAAATCGTAATTATTTTTATTATATCATATATGGTTATATTTTTAGCTTCTTATTAGTAATATTTCATTACTACTTGTTATTCGGGTGTTTATTACTTTTTTTTATGCGTGTTTTGTCGAATAAATTCTTAATAATATTTTTAGGTTATAGATACCTCGTTTCCATAATTTTATTAGTGTAATAAATATAATATTTATTCACTCAATTCATTTATGTAATCATTATGAAATGAAAATCATGTAGAACGAGTCACATCACATCGTGGAGACAGCATTCCGTACGTACGCACGAGCAATGATATCGTTCCCATGATCGTGGAATTGTATTGGAGTGTATGTATACTATTTCAGAATCAATATCACTTTACAATAATCATATATAGTTATTATTTACTCCATTATACCCATCCAGGTAAGGTGCCGGTGGAAAATCGATTACACCACGGCGTGGAGATGGTATTCTGTACGTACGCACGCGCGGTGATTTCGTTTTCCGTAGGATGGATAGATGGTGATATAGGGTTGTTTCATACTTATAATAACATATAAGTATATAATTGATATTGATTTTATTACTTCATAATGAAAAAACTAAAGAATACGAAGTGGAAGAAGAAATAAAGTTGAATGAATCGGTAACGGACATTACCTCTCCTTTGAAGCGCCTCTTTGAGACCTCCTCTTAGGTTACTAAAATTTGTATTTGAAGAAGAATAGGACCTCTAGAATGTCTCTAGGGAAGTGGAGAAGAGAATTTGGGATGGTTTGGCCGAGCTTGAAGGCTCAATGTGGGGTGAGGAAGAGAGGGAGGAGGTGCCCTTTTATAAGGGAGGAGAGGGGAACCTTTGGAAAAACTAAAAATCTTATTTTATTATAAAGTCATATTCGGTTTTTAATAGCTCCAAATTTATTTATTTCGAAGCTAAGGTGGGGATGGGTCAAAATAATCTCATCCAATATAATCTATACAAGTTTAAGTTTTTATTTTAACCTTATCATTTAGATTTAACTTTAAGATAGATAATTTAACTTTTACTGTGTCTTCTTGTTTTCTTACACCATAAGGTTAATAAACTCACTATAACAAGCCAAAAGAACCCCAAGTTGTTTATTATTAATATATATAACCTTATCTAAGTCATTTGGACGATCCTTATATTTTTAGGAATAAAATAACAATTAATAATATCATATTTTGTTTAAAAACTATTTTATGTCAATTTTGACACTATTTGGTAATTGATTTTTGTGAAACTCATAACAGAAATATTAGTTATAAAAAAGTTAATTAAATTAATAATAACATGTCATATTAACCTATAAAATTAGTGTAATTCATAAAAATTCTCAAATTACATTTATTTGGGTATTTATAACATCAATTATGTTAATATTTCATTAATAAGATAATTACCGCATCATGATTGTGTCATAAATAAATTAAATTATTTATTGTCTAAAAATTAAAAATAAACTTCCATTATATAAGAAATAGTTTTATATTTCTAATTAATATTTATAGTCTAATTTATCTTATGAATAACCCTATATTAAAAATTATTAGTTATTAAACATTGATTTTAACTATTTTAACCCTTCATTAAATAAATTAATTATAAATGTCCTAATCTAATCCAAGTGGGCCTAAATGGTCATATTTTATTCCTAATATTTTTTTTGGTCTAATTACACTTATCCAATAGAATTAGGACATGTTTTAGGGTAATAATAATAACATTCTTATCCTTAATTACCCTATTTACTTTTAACCGTTGTAAAAAAAAGTAAAAAGTTACTATTCAAAAAAATTATTTTCATCTCATTGAACCACATTTTAGTCCTTGATATTAACCGTGTCTCTCGGATTTTTTAAATTCCATGCACAGAATTGGTAAAATTATGTTTTATGTAAATTTGAAAATTCTCCTAGGAGGTGGGTAAAACACGGTGAAAAGTTCAATAAAAATTTTATATATCTAAAATTATTATAAAATGACTCCAATGATTTGAATTGAACTTATATAGGTATTATGTCTCAATTTTTACCTAAAATAAATTTAAATAAAATAAATAATTATTTAAATAAAAATTCAGTTTTTTAATAGTAACCCAGTGTTTTCACTATTCATAAAAAATTGACAGTTTTCAGAAAAATATCAAAATTTCACCCTAGGTAAATTTCGAACCGAATCCAAAAATGAAGTCCATTTTGAAAAATAATATTTAAAATTTTTAAAAAGTTTGTATTACTATTCATAACGGCTAGTTTTAGTAATATTTTAATAGCATATCATTGTTTAGTGAAACTCGGTATTGCGTACGAAACAAGCTATCGAGGAAGGTCGCGATTGCGTGTAAAGCAAGACAAGCTAGTGTTGTGTGCAGTGAAATATTCCTTTGATAATTTATATAACATAAAAACAAAATATTTCACATAAAAGTGTCGGGTGTTACACCTAAATAATAAATCAATCCAACATTTAGGTTTAATGATAATTCTAGAAGCATACCTCACAAGTCTTTTAAAATATTCCTCATATATACTAATGGGTTCATCATCCTTCTACTTTAGCTTACTGAATTCCTACTCCATTTTCATAAAAATAATACAAGGATATTAATTGTAGAAAAATTTCCTTTTAAACTCATCCTGTAACACCCCAAGCTTTCACGATACGCTTGTCTTTCAATAATGCAATAGCTTGCATTGTACGCAAGTTCGAGATTCTAACACACCACGACCAATCAATGTAGCATTTATGAATAGTAATACCCACTTTTTGAAATTATATAAATTTTATATTTCAAAATGGACTTCATTTTTGTATTCGGAATATCGAAATTATCCTAAGTTGAAATTTTTGTAATTTTTTGAGAACATCCAATTTTCTATGAATAGAGAAAATACTTAAAAACAAATTTTTTAATAAAAATAATTTATAGTGATAAATTATACTATTTAGTGGTTTTAAAGTATAATTAGAATATATTTTTACCATTTTATCCAATTTTGGTCATTATAATTAACTTCACTTTGAAATTGGACATAAACAATTGTCAATCTTTTGATATATATTATTTCTTAAAAACACGCTATTTGTTGTGACAGCGGGAATTAATTATAAAATTAATTAATGCAACTTATATGTTTGTAATTTTTTAAAATAGACATCATTTTTGAATTCGGAATATCAATTATAGCTTAGGTTAAAATTTTGGCATTGTTCTGAAAAACATCAATTTTTTATGAATATTGAAACCAATAAGTGGTAGTTAAAAAACTGATTTTTCGTTTAAATGAAACATTACCACTTCTGTGATTTTATTTTCGAAAATCTGACATAAATGGTTTTCATTAGGAAGTGAAATGTGGTTCAATGGGATTAAAATAATTTTTTGGTGTATAGTAACTTTTAAGTTTAATTAATCGTGATTATGTTAATTAGTGAAATTTAAGGTAAAAATGATATTATAAAAATATGAAAATACCTTTACACTTTTCCTAACCCTATTGTATGAGTCATGGCCGATCATGAAAATCCATGGGTCAACTTGGGGACCCCATGGAGCCACTTTGGTAGGAAAATGACATTAAAAACTTTTTATTCAACGTTAAAATAAAAATGTCACAAACATGAGTTTTTTACTAAAACAATTTTTAAATGGGGTTATAGAAGTCATATTTTTTACTATAAATATTAATTAGAAATCTAAAACTATTTCCTACATCATGATAGTTTTTTTATAATTTTTATACATTAAGTAAATTAAATTATTTATGACACCATGATGATGCAATGATTACCTCATTAATTAACGATTTAAATAAAATGAAAAGATAATGTAAAATCTTAGACTTACACTTGTAAAAAACCTATTGGATGAGTATATTTAGAATCCTTATCACCTTATCCTTGAAATATATAAGTGTGGTACCTTTAAAATCCAAAAAACATTATATAATAAAGTAACATTTCATGACTTTCCAAGAGTTCCCCTCCTCTCTTCTTATAAAAGGCCCCCACCACTACCACCTTACCCACACATCTCAAGCCTTTGTCTCGGCCAAACCCAGCCCATTTTCTCTCTCCACATCCCTCTCTCACTCCTAGAATCCGCACTTTGGGAAGAAGTCTTCCGAAGGAAGCCTTTGAGCTCAAATCAAAAAGAGTTACCCGTTTTAAAGGTAGTGTTTTCTCTTGTGTTCTTATGTTTTATTTTGCTTCTCCAACCCCCTAAAATCTTTTTATTCATTTCCTTTCTAACAACACCAGTATAATAAATATACTAGGATGTTTTTATAATAAGGATTCGAGCTACAATTACACACACCTACATATAATGGTTAAAGAACATACTGTTTTTGTGGATGGCGAATTTCTGCCTCACGAAATGATGATTGATCAACACTCATATAACACCTTGAAAGGTGTAAATTAAGATTTCACTATATTTATATATGATATATAATATGTTTATGTTTTACTTAATATTCTGTATTTTTCATTTATGGCATACCTTTATGGTTTCCATTATGGGTAAACGCGATATCTTCATTTTACGAAGTGCAGACTACTGCCCCCTCAAGGTGATTTAAATCATTAATGCCATATGTGGGATGTATAAATGATGGGGTAAATGATATTATATATGATATTATACTGGAATTATAATATAGCCTTATATAATTATGATTTCATTCCATTAAATACGAAATTGAAATGAAAGTAGTGTTCATGTGTACGTACGGCTTACCGTCTCCATGAATGGTGCAATTCATTTCTTACCTCTAAATGTTACGTAATATTATGAATTAATGTATATACTGGATACATGTGATATATATTATATCTATATCATTAATATAATTATGGAGATAATGGATATTCTACCACATAAACAACTTGTAATTATAAGAAGTTTATTGTTGACTCAAGTACCAAAGATTGACAAAACGACCGTTATTAACTTGAATGACTACATAATTTTTGTAACATTGTAATAAGTGATATAAAAGGGATAATGAACATGAAAAAGGTTCTTAAGAAAGTAGATATTAACTCTAGTTTATTATTCAGGAGATTAAAGAACGGTCGAGTCAAGTCAGACACGAGGTAAGGGAACTTCTTAACCCAATTTCCATTCTTTGGGTTAATCTCCTACTTTCAAATTAAGTCATGATATTATTATGTCCAATCTTGTATTTGTACTTTCTTTATGTGTACTTATAGTGAATACACATATTAGATCTATTTTATTTAAAAAAATGATCTTTGTAAGGACTTTTTCTCAATCTCCTTTCATTGAGGCATACTTGGTTTTATACACAACTTTCATTTATACGGTGTATAAACCCCCTTTGACTTTTACTTTTATTCAAAATGAATCTTTTTATACGAAGCGTTTTTACTAAACGACAAAAGGAATGTTTTGTCTTGAGTATGCGGTGACAACGACTTCTCCGCCGCCGTGACCATTATTTGAGTCTCAGCTTCCTCTACAAGCCATAACTTTTTTTAAATGAAAAATAAATACAAAGTTTTAATTTTATTTTATTTAGGTATTGAAAATGGTTTTGAAAGTGTTTTTATTATATCAATGTTTTGTATTGATATCTTGTGATTGAAATGTCGAAATGTTATTTTTCCTTTGTGAATGTTTTATTTGATACGATTATGTTATGGTTTATGATAAGTTTAAACATGTTCATATGAGGAATGCATTGGACTTAATAGGTGACGGGTGGAGCCCGCTATAGCTCCTCGATGCATAGGCAGATCTCATGAGACAAACTACTGTCTTGGCACGAGTCCTTGACAAAATATTATTTGTAGTCTTGGCACGAGGCCTTGGCTACGTGGTTATGATAGTATGGCATTATGCATTCCATCATTATGAAAGTGGTTATTAATATTTCATGTGGTTATTCGACTAGTAGAATATCCATGTGAATAAGTAAATGGAATTATCTCATTTTACATTTTCTATATTTTTTTGAAGTTCAAGTTTAAAAGGATTTTGTTTTAGTTATACATTATCTTAAATGTTTATGTATATTTATGAAAGCTTCCGCAATATTGTTATCCTTACTGAGAATCTGAGCTCACCCCTTCCAATGTTTTAATTTTTCCAGGATGTGAAAAAATATATTATGAATGACCTGTAGGGATAGTATGAGAGGATATGAATACAAGATGTTTTTGTAGTTTTGTATTACTTTATGATGTAATGTAAATCTTATGAATGTATCTAGTGTTTCAAGGCTACTAAACTAATCGGTCTTTCGAGACTTGATCTTTGTGATCATGCCAATGTTACGCAATAATGCACCGACTCTGGGTAACTGGGGTCGGGGCGTTACAGTTGGCATCAGAGGCAGTTTAGTACTAACCTTGGATGCTATATTTAGATAAACTCTGATTAGAGCACATAGCCCGAAGATAGACTTTGAGGATTAGTATAGAAGAACTTCCTAGAATTTTGGTATTATAGAGAGTTTTTGAGTTTTCCGAGAAATACATCCCTGTCTGGATACGAGTAGGTAGAGGCGGCTCTGGCACAGATGTACCTAGGGGTAAAACTTGAAAACACCACTTTGAGCTAGACTCGAACGGGAACTGGTGCACGACAACGGGCCTTGCTGCACTCTTGGTTACAACACTCCAGGGGGATATGCTTAGGATAATTATCATTTTCTTTACAAACCTTTATGAAGGGCTTATGAGTACATACTTCCTCAAAGAAAACTTTTTTATGATTATGGATTATATCCAGAAATAGTTCAATTTATGTTAAGTGTTTTACAAGTAGGTAATTATGTATTTCAATTCATAAACTAATCTAGTTTATGCCATTCTATAGAAATGGCGCCTAGTGGGAGGAATGGAAACCATATCAATGCACGCACTCCATGTAGGTATTTCCCTCCTGTTCAAGTTAATTATATTGGAGCTGGAGATACAACTGGTTCAGATCAACTTATCACCATAATGGGACAACTCACTCAGGTCATGAATAATAACCTTACTCGTATGGAGCACCCGGATCTGCAACGTGGAGGATCAATGTTAGACTTCTTTATGAGGCAACAACCACCAACATATAATGGGGGTACAAATCCAATAGTATCTGAGCAATGGATAAACTCCTTAGAGAAAATATTCCATGCCTTGGGGAGTAGAGAAAGGGAAAAGGTTATCATGGAAGTTTACCGCCTCACTGGAGATGCCGATCAATAGTGGTCGCTAATTAAAAACATGAAAAAAGATGAAGAAGTATCTAATATGGAATGGAGGGAGTTCAAAGAGATTTTCTTATAAAAATACTTCCCTTGTGACCATAGAGCAGATATGGAAAGACAATTTCTGAGTCTGAGGCAGAAGGAGGATGAGAATGTCACAAAGTATGAGGCTAACTTTACAAGGTTAGTGAGGCATGCAGAAGATTATATACCTAACCCAAGAAGTAAGATTGATCGTTTATTTGATGGATTAAAACCATTTCTCCGTCGAGCTTTAGTATCACAATCCTTTTCATCATACGAAGATATTGTCTCGTGTGCTATCAAGACAGAAAAGGAATTATCTATGTCTTATGACAACAAAGTAAAGCAAGAGAAGAATAGAACGGTGGAACAAGAGACAGATAAAGGAAAAAAGGGAAAGAAGGATTTTCCATTATGTGATAATTGTGGGAAGAATCACCCTGGTGCTTGCCTAAAAGGAATGGGAGTTTGTTATAAATGTGGAGAAAAAGGTCACCAGGCTCGTGATTTCAAGGGAAAGAAAGAGGCTATCAATGTTGAATGCTACAATTGTAGGGAAATGGGGCATTATGAAAATGAATGTCCTAAGCGTCAGGGAAAATTACCTCAGAAAGGGCCAAGGGATCAAGGACAATCTTATGCTGTTACTACAGTTGAAGTAGAATAATTAATGTATTGGTGCTTTTAGACTCAAGGATTATATTCTGGTTATAAGAATAATGTGATATATATAATGATTGTACTGAAGTACTTGTTTTTTTCATTAATGTATTAATATGATGAAGGTAATAATATTTTTAGTATTTGACAATAAGAGAAACATTACTTTGTTTGGGGAATCTGATGTTACAATTGATTTTGGAATTTAGAGACCTTTTAGAGAAAGTCTAGACAGAGGTATTTTGGATAACTATAAAGGTTGGAATGGATTAAGTTGAACCTTGGATAGTATTGTTTAAGGTTAAAACATTTCTAAAGATTATTTTTGGAATATTATAATACTATAGTTTTAGGAAAAGGACAACCTGCAAGTTGGGGGATAACACGTCGCTTCGGACAAAGCTGCAGGAATCGAACCCATAACCATAGTGTGACATGACTTTATTACCTACCACTAGCCTACAGGAAGTCCCTGGTTATTGAAAAATAGTTTTCTTAATCTAAATAGTATGTGTTAATATTTTGAACCTTGCATGATGAGGATAAATAGAATATTTTTGAGTTCTATTATATTTTTGAGTGAGAGATGAGTTTGTGGTAGAAATTAGTTGAAGGTTGAAACTCTACTTGTCAAGCATAAATATATATATACTTATCTCTTATTCTATGAATAAATTAATTCTTAAACTTTAGTAAAGGGATATTAAAACCAGAAAAATGTGTTTTCTTAATACCTTATGTCTTGTTGAACTGATAATATTTTAAATCAACATAGATTGAAGGCTTTGAGGACTTCAATTTTACACTTGTTTTTGATTGATGACCTCAATCACTACCTACAAATATTTACGTTTTTTCTCCATTTATATGTATCTAATTTCCACCAATGTTCTCTTTATAGAGATCATAATTTGGTGGTGACTTTTTCATTTCCCTTTCCCTCTTATTAAGGCTAAATTTTATTAACCTTATTTCCGATGTGGGTTTTCCACAAAGGTATTTTCTATTTTCAACCTTTTATTTTCAAACAAAAATTTCAAATTGTGAGGACTCAATTTATTGATGGAGGGGAGAATGTAACACCCCAAGCTTTCACGATACGCTTCTCTTTCAATAATGAAATAGCTTGCATTTTATGCAAGTTCGAGATTCTAACACACCGCGACCAATCAATGTAGCAGTTATGAATAGTAATACACACTATTTGAAATTATATAAATTTTATATTTCAAAATGGACTTCATTTTTGTATTCGGAATATCGAAATTATCCTAAGTTCAATTTTTTGTAATTTTCTGAGAACTTTCAATTTTCTATGAATAGAGAAAATACTTAAAAACAACTTTTTTAATCAAAATAATTTATAGTGATAAATTATACTATTTAGTGGTTTTAAAGTATAATTAGAATATATTTTTACCATTTTATCCAATGTTGGTCATTAGAATTAATTTCACTTTGAAATTGGACATAAACAATTGTCAATCTTTTGATATATATTGTTTCTTAACAACACACTATTTGTTGTGACAGCGGGAATTAATTATAAAATTAATTAAAGAAACTTATATGTTTGGAATTTTGAAAAATAGACATCATTTTTGAATTCGGAATATCAATTATAGCTTAGGTTGAAATTTTGGCATTGTTCTGAAAAACTTCAATTTTTTACGAATAGTGAAACCACTAAGTGGTAGTTAAAAAACTGATTCTTCGTTTAAATGTAACATTACCACTTCTGTGATTTTATTTTCAAAAATCTGACATACATGGTTTTCATTAGGAAGTAAAATGTGGTTCAATGGGATTAAAATAATTTTTTGGTGAATAGTAACTTTTAAGTTTAATTAATCGCGATTAAAGGTAATTAGTGAAATTTAATGTCAAAATGATATTATAAAAATATGACAATACCTTTACACTTGTCCTACACCTATTGGATGAGTCATGTTCGACCACGAAAATCCATGGGTCAACTTGGGGGCCCCATGGAGCCACTCTGGTAGGAAAATGAAATTAAAAACTTTTTATTTAATGATAAAATAAAAATGTCACAAACATGAGTTGTTTTACTAAAACAATTTTTAAATGGGGTTATACAAGTCATCTTTTTTACTATAAATATTTATTAGAAAGATAAAACAATTTCTTAAATCATGATAGTTTTTTTATAATTTTTAGACATTAAATAAATTATATTATTTATGACACCATGATGATGCAGCGATTACCTCATTAATTAATGATTTAAATAAAATGAAAAGATAATGTAAAAGCATAGATTACACTTGTCAGAAACCAATTGGATGAGTATATTTCGAACCCTTATCACATTATCCTCGAAATATATAATTGTGGGACCTTTAAAAACCGAAAATCATTATATAATAAAGTAACATTTCATGACTTTCCATGAGTGCCCCTCCTCTCCCCTTATAAAAGGCCCCCACCACTACCACCTTACCCACACCTCTCAAGCCTTTGTCTCGGCCAACCCCTGCCCATTTCGTCTCTCCACTTCCCAATATCACTCCTTGAAGCCTCACATTGTGCAGAAGTCTTCCTAATGAAGCCTTTGAGATCAAATCAAAAAGAGTTACCCGTTTTAAAGGTAGTGTTTTCTCTTGTGTTCTTATGTTTTATTTTGCTTCTCCAACCCACTAAACTCTTTTTATTCATTTCTTTTGTAACAACACCAGTATCATAAATATACTAGGATGTTTTTATAATAAGTATTCGAGCTACACTTACACAGACCTACATCTAATGGTTAAAGAACATACTGTTTCTGGGGATGGCGAATTTCTGCCTCACGAAACGATGATTGTTCAACACTCATATAACACCTTCAAAGGTGGCCATTAAGATGTAACTACATTTATATATGATATATAATATGTTTATGTTTTACTTAAGCTTCTGTATTTTTGATTTATGGCATACCTTTATGGTTTCCATTATGGGTAAACGCGATATCATCATTTTAGGAAGTGCGGACTACCGCCCCCTCAAGGTGATTTGAATCATTAATGCCATATGTGGGATGTATAAAAGATGGGGTAAATGATATTATATATGATATTATACTGGAATTATAATATACCTTTATATCATTATTATTTCATTCCATTAAATACGAAATAGAAATGAAAGTAGCATTCATGCGTACGTACGGCTTACCGTCTCCATGAACGGTGCATTTCATTTCTTACCTCTAAATGTTACGTAATATTATGAATGAATGTATATACTGGATATATATGATATATATGATATCTACATGATGAATATAATTATGGAGCTAATGTATATTCTGCCACATAAACAACTTGTAATTATAAGAAGTTTATTGTTGACTCAAGTACCAAAGATCGAGAAAACGACCGTTATTAACTTAAATGACTACATAATTTTTTTAACATTGTAATAAGTGATATAACTTTAGTTTATTATTCAGGAGATTAAAGAACGGTCGAGGTAAGGGAACTTCTTAACCCAATTTCCATTCTTTGGGTTAATCTCCTACTTTCAAATTGCGTCATGATATTATTATGTCTTATCTTGTATTTGTACTTTATTTATGTGTGCTTATATAGAATACACATATTAGATCTATTTTATTTAAAAAACTGATCTGTGTAAGGACTTTGTCTCAATCTCCTTTCATTGAGGCATACTTGGTTTTATACACAACTTTCATTTATACGGTGTATCAACCCCCTTTGAATTTTACTTTTATTCAAAAGGAATATTTTTATACGAAGCGTTTTTACTAAACGAAAAAAAGGAATGTTTTGTCTTGCATATGTGGTAACAACGACTTCTCCGCCACCATGACCATTATTTGAGTCTCGTCTTCCTCTACAATCCATAACTTTTTTTAAATGAAAAATAAATACAAAGTTTTAATTTTATTTTATTTTGGTATTGAAAATGGTTTTGAAAGTGTTTTTATTATATCAATGTGTTTTATTGATATCTTGTGATTGAAATGTGGAAATGTTATTTTTCCTTTATGAATGTTTTATGTGATACGATTATGTTATGGTTTATGATAAGTTTAAACTTGTTCATATGAGGAATGCATTGGACTTAATAAGTGACGGGTGGAGCCCACTATAGCTCCTCGATGCATCGGCAGGTCACATGAGGCAAACTAGTGTCTTGGCATGAGGCCTTGACAAAATATTATTTGTAGTATTGGCACGAGGCCTTGGCTACGTGGTTATGATAGTCTGGAATTATGCATTCCATCATTATGAAAGTGGTTATTGATATTTCATGTGGTTATTCGACCAGTATAATATCCATGTGAATAAGTAAATGGTATTATCTCATTTTACATTTTCCATATTATGTTGAAGTTCAAGTTTAAAAGGATTTTGTTTTAGTTATACATTATCTTAAATGTTTATGTTTATTTATGAAAGCTTCCGCAATATTGTTATCCTTACTAAGCATCTGAGATCACCCCTTCCAATGTTATAATTTTTCCAGGATATGAAGAAGTATATTATGAATGACCTATAGGGATTGTATGAGGGGATATGAAGACAAAATGTTTTTGTAGTTTTGTATTACTTTATGATGTAATGTAAAACTTATGAATGTATCTAGTGTTACCAAGGCTACTAAACTAATCGGTCTTTCGAGACTTGATCTTTGTGATCATGCCAATGTTACGCAATAATGCACCGACTCTGGGTAACTGGGTTCGGGGCGTTACACATCCCACTCTATAGAGTCAATTGTTTTCCATGTTTTCATGATAAGATTCCAACATTGATATGCATTTTATTCCAAATGATAAAAAACTAAGATAACATTTCTAATTTTATGAGCACTAGATAACAAAAAATATATTTAATGTGGTACTGATCCATTTGTCATAAATTTGTGGATCAGAGGACTATATAAAATAGGTTGGATGTTTCCTCATAATTGTGTCGATAGTATATAGTTCCCTCATTTTCTTATTTGTAATCTCAGATTGATTCATTACTTGATAAAGATGATAGAAATGATATTTTTCATTCCATTTCCCTTAACTATTAGTTTATCAGGAAGAAAATAATTTCATTATAAATATAATTCAGATTTAACATGTTTCCAATGGGTTCCATAAATTTAATAAAACAAAAAAAATATAGAATTGGAAAATTACTAATAATGGGAAAAAATATAATCATCAAAAATCATTTATGGGATGCACAAACAAAAACATATTATTTTCCATTTATGACATCATAATATTAAATCAAACCATTAACAGTCATAATATATTTAAATATTTCATTATGGTTTATAAATAAATAATTAATTAACTGATGAAAATTCCCCTAGGTGTGTCTATCCAGGTGTGTATTGCATCAGTGATTATTGAGTTAATACCAAATCCACCTTATCCAGAGATGTTTCCCCTAGGAGTATTTCTACCACAACTGCATCCACTTTCTAGTATTAATGTAGGGATATATTCTCTATGAAAACAATTAGCCATTATAAACCCTAACATAGGATATTCTAATATACTTAATCTTTTCCTATGGGTTTTCAATAAATATTTATCATCATAGTCTCAAAAAATAACCAAAAATTTCTATGATATTAACTAAGGATACCCAAACATTTCATATATAAATATTACATCCTATTATAATAATATTCTGTACAAATAATTTTGATCCATGAAATAACTATACAGGATTACTATCTTTGAAAACCGATATATATAAAAAGATAACACATAAAAAATCTACTACATAACCAAATATGTTCTTGGAAAATAGAACCCTTCTTAGAAATGTTATACATAAAAACATTATTCATACCCTAGGGGAATGGAAACATAAAAAAGGTATAGATCAGATGCTCCATAATGGTTAATAAGGGAGATAACAATAATCATTTAATAAGAACATGATAATAAGGGAATGAGAACAAGTTCATAACAATTCAATACCATAAAAAATAATTTATTGATCATGATCATAATTCATGGAATAAATGTTGGTAGTTCAGAAGATATGAAACATAAAGGAATCGAAGAACATAATCCATTATTGAATAACATTTCCATAAGTCCATGTTATAAAATACTGGAATAAATTGTGGTATAATGATAATCATATAAATATAATTTCAAGGCCACCCACAATGTTATTCATTAAACAATAATATTAATTTATCCAATTGTTTACCTTATAGGGGCTTGGGATATCCACCTGAGTATCATCTTTTCAGATTAGGATAACATCCCACATACCCTATAAAAAATGTAACCACCCATTAAATTATCATAATTCATTCATATGGAATCCTTAAGATCGTGAAAATAGTTATCATGTATCATAACTAAGCTCATAGAAATGAAAATTGGTTTCATATATATTTTATCACCATTACAATAAACTATCCAGACAAATAATAATTATTATATCATTGAATCATATCCCGAATGAATAATAATTACCATCAAAGATCATTGATAAAAAAATTCCTTTAAAAGATCACTACAACATTTTATGACGAAAATACTCTTTTATTTAAAAATAAAAAATTTCTAAAATATTAATGACAATATTTAATTTTTATAGTACCATGGAAACATGTAAATTTATAGTTGAAGTAAATATTATTCATGATGTTGGGAAAAGTCATTTGTTTGGTATATGTTGAAACAATGATTCTTTTGACACATTTGGTAAAAATTTACCTTATTCAGATAACAAAATGAATTATAAATTTTAACATTTTTATATAAATAAAAAAATGGGAAAAATGATTTCAAAAAATAATAGTGTAAGATTAAAAACATTTTTGAAATTATTTTTATGAAAATTTGGAAATTAAAGAAAAGATTCCCAACCGAAGAGAAAAATAAAGCCCAATTTTCTATAAATACATTCTTTTGAAATTTAGAGTAATTAAGTAAAAAAACTGAAAAGAACAAGTGAAATATATATAAATAATGAGAGTATTATTAAATAAATATGCCTTTTGAGAGAAATACCAATTAGTTTCATCATAAAAAATTTAATCATAGATAATAACGATAAAAATGATATCTTAATATTAAACCCTTACCTCAACTATGAATTGATTTTTAAGTATATTAACCACCTATATAAAGGTATAAAGTGGGAGCATGATGATAAACCTTCACTAAGACCAAAGTCAACCCTGACACAATCAGACATCTTACCAAAAAACTCAAAAGCACAAGCACCCCCCCCCCCCCAAATGGGACAACGGGCATCGCCCCGCCAAATAACACTATCCAATGAAGACTATCATGTATAATCATTTTCGATTCATGAACTGATATTTAGATCCATTAACGTCATTCACTTAATAGACCCTTTATATAATGATGACCATGGATATGAACTCGAATTCCCTACGTCCAACTAATAATCTAGAGGGAGAGGTTGTAGAGGATGAGGATTTCTCGGAATACTTGGTTGTGACAGTAGTCAAATTTTTTGCCACACCATAACTCAAACCACTAATAATGAAAAAATTGAAAGAAGGACCCCCCCCCCAGAAGACACAATAGGAACCAAATTGTTTCTCTTCCCTTGCTGGAAGAAATCCTATCCAATCATATTGGAATATAAGTTGGAGGAAGTGCATATGTATAATCACCAAAATCATGTAGGCCAACAAGTTCGGCCAAATCCAAAGTGAACAAGAGCACCATCAGTTCCCGCCCAAGAGGTTAGACCGTCCACCTTTATGGATCAATTCCCAAATGTTCCTATTATAGGGCATCCCCAAAATGGGAAGCACTGGCCATTAGAGTAGAAATAAGATATTCTAGTTAATCTAGATGTAGTACTAGTGCAACTATTTCTCCTTGATGCATTGAATCTATCAGCAGACCTTAGATAGGAGCTCATCGAATCTTTTCTAAGTCCATAGGAATTAAAATCCATAGTAGCATCTTCTGAAGTCTGTTGGACAAATACCAACCCTGCATAATTCCATGACGTCGTCTCCTTCATAGAATATGATGAAGACTCTATCATACACGGACACATCAAACCCTTATATGAGTCTAAAAAATAAATGGAATTGATTTCTTGAAAAAATTCATCAACAATGGCTCCGGAGTCAACCCCCGCCCACTATGAACACTTTGTTGGTTAGTCTGTGATGAGGACAGTCTGAAATCCTATGACACAACTCTGGTGAGATTTGAAAAATTGACCAGAATCCATTGGTAAGAATCAAAAATAAAACATGGATTGGTGAATTTACGTCTAATTTTGAGTTTTTAATGGTGCAGCAAAATACGCCTTCAACATCCTATTGGGGAGGCATAGGCTACATCATCACACAACAATCCCCTCATTATACGATCAGTGCATCAAATATCACAATAATGGAAAAAAAAATACAATTCATGCCTATAAATCCCCATTCGAATCCTACTCATCACATTACATTGATGGTGGATTCTATGAACCAAAAGAGAAATAGTATTTAACATAGAACATTGATTATATCCCTACTCCAAATGGATTGGAAGTGGATCCCACTGATCCACTAAAATTTATTGGGGGGAGATTATTTATTACCAATCAATTAGGTTGGATGAATATGTTCATTCTCATTAACAAAATCATCCATCTATATGATCTCCATTATGGCCACTATGTCCAAGAATGCTAAAAGACACAGTGGCCCCCATGATGATAGTGAGTGCCAAAACAGAAAATCCCCTAGCCCATCTTTAGGTCTCCATATTGTTCTTTCCTTACTCAATAAATCCTAATATGATGCATTATCATTAAAAGAAAGTGAGGACAGTCCTCCTCCCCCATTTGACCTGCTTCATTAGATTTCACATAGTTAGTTGTGGAAAAAGAAGCTATTTCAGTTTCCAAACATCAGAATTGTGATTCATCACCCAATTCTAGAGAGTTAATATTAAGAATTATCTCTCTATCAGAAAAGTAAAAAAATGAAGAAGAGTGTGACTAAGAGAATGAAGAATAATAATAATATCACAATGATTCCCCACCCATATTTGATGTAATATTATCCACCACAATAGAAGAACATAGGGAGATAATCATTGGCACCAAAGACGACCCGCGACCCACCCTATTTATTATGGGTAAGAATTTCAAGGAGAAATAGGAATATAACTCCTTCCTAATAAATAAAAAAAATTCCCCTAGAAATAACCACAAATTCTAGGTCTCAATCCTAAGGTCCCCACTCATCACATGGATCTCCCGGAAGACCAACGTGGTTACAAGCAGGCTGCCAGAAGGACCCACCTGCACATGCTTCCAAAATAGAGGTTGAAGTTGACCAGATAATCGACCCTAACTTCATTAAGGCTTTCCAATATATGATCTAGATAGAAAACATAGTCCCTATCAAAAAATAAAAACGGGAAATCAGAGTCTGCATTGACATCAGGGACCTCTAATTAGAACTGCCTGAAAGATGATTTCCCGGTCCCGATCAGGGAATTTATTATCGATGGAACCACCAGACCTGAGGCCCTCTCTTTCATGGATGGATAATCTATATACAGACAAATATAAATGGCCCAAGAACATAAATAATCCATTAACTTCATGCCCATTTAGAGAGTATTATTCTACAAGGTGATGCCCTTTTGTCTAAAAGATATCGACACCACATATCATGATGACATGCATCACATTTTAAAGCCCTTACTTGGAAAATTAGTCTATTGTAATGTCAATGAACTAGTTTTTAAATCCTGACAACACTCAAACCACCTTATAGATCCTGAAACTTCCATCAGTAAACAATGACAAAACATTCTAAAGTTTAATCCCAAGAAGTGTTCGTTTGGATTTACCTCAATGAAATTTCTCAGCTTCATAATATTCCATCACGACATCAAAGTTGAAAATGAGAAGAAAAAATCCATCCTCTACATGCCACCACCTCGAAAACTCACTAAATTGAGGGGTGTTTTCAGACTGTTGGAATACATTCAGTGCTTCATAGCCAACCTTGATGGGAAGTGTTTTCCTTTCTCTATATTGATGAAAAATGGGGTTGCAAACCAGTGGGATAATGATTACCTAGAATCATTAAAAAATATTAAAAGGTGTCGTTTATGCCCACTGGTGCTACTGATTCTAGTTGGGGGAATACTACTCATTTTATATGAGACCCCTTTGGAATGGTCATGGGGTGCTTTCATTGCACAAAATAATAATATTAGGAGCGAGAATAGTTTCTATTACCTCAACCAAAGAATGATGGATGCTGAGACTCAATATTCAAATATAAAAAATAACTTATTAGTCCTAATATTTGCAGTTCAAAATCTCTGGCATTACCTGTAGCACCGCAAGGTCCATCTGGTCTCCCTATGAAACCCTCTCAATTATATTCTCAACCTTTATATGATAAATGGATGCCTATCATAGTGGGAGTTCAACCTATAATTGTTTTACGTGCAGAACATGCCCCAAAAATCCATTAAAGGACAGGCATTAGCATATTTATCGGTAGAGAACCCCCTCGGTAGAACTGAACCAATTGGATACTAAACTATTTGATGAATAAGTGTTCTCCATCCAAGAAGGCTCCCATGAATGGGAAATGTATTTTGATGGTTCCTCTAGAAGCCTGATAGGGAAAAGGATTGAGGACCCCAAGCTCGACAAAGTGGGGATGGGAGTTATATTCATATCTATAGAAAAGTATGTCTTACATCACATTTTAATTATGTAAGCGAGGTGGAAAAATGAGGTTGAATGCTTGGTCTTCATTGTAGGCCAAGAGCTCAAAATTCAAGCACAAGTCGTGGACCTAAAGATAAAAGGTAATTCGGAGTTGGTTATCGAGCTGGTGAATGGTGAATATGCAATCAAAATAGAGGCACTGGTTCCTTTGATAAACTATGTCTGAGAACTAATGATGGACTTACCATCAGAACCAAGAATAACTTATGTCCCTCAACCACAAAATTCATGAGTCGATGAATTAGTTAATGTAGATGAAACCATGGAAAATCCAGACTAGGATCAAACAGTCAGCATATGTTCGCACTATTAGATTGTCTTTCCCTTTTTTCAAAGAAACACGTAAGTGTTTGATGATATTAGTCGTGTTGTTTTTTCCTACAGTCACACCACCTTCTGAATGAATCCCATTGAAAATTATCTCCAGAGGGGGGAACTCCCACTAGATAGGGACTTAATAGATAGATTAAGAGGTGGAAAGTCAAATTCTTTCTATACAATTATGAAAACCAGGAAAATGTTCTCTACAACCAAGGCCTTTACATAGTTCTTCTCAAGAGAATTGATGGAGAAGAGAATATTGACATCATGAAATAAGTGCACACTGAATCTTTTGGAGTAAAACAATCCGAATTCATGATCATCCAACAAATTTGAATTCCTGGATACTATTGGCCCACTATGATACATGATTGTGCCACATTTTCTAGGAGGTTCCATTCCTACCATGTTCATGGAAATTTCTTCCACCAACCCCTGAATCTTCTTCACACAGCTATGTACTCATGGCCATTCACTATATGGGAGATTGATTTCATGGGACCATATCCACCTACCACATTCAGAAAATTCATGTTCATTCTCACAACAACCAACTTCTTCTCCAAATGTGCTGAAGTTGTACCACTTAAAGAGGATGGGGAAAGTATCATTGTTAGCTTTGTGAAAGACGACATCATTACTTTATTTTTTGTCCTTCATTAAATATTGATCCAAAATGGAACTGAATCCTACTCTACTAAGTTGGAAAATAAATACTAGGAATATGGAATCAAATCAATTGGGCATCCCACTAATATGCATTGACCAATGGACAGATAGAGGCATTCAAAAAGACTATGTCCAAACAACTCAATAAGGTGGTAGATGAAGAAAAATATCATTTCCAGAAAAAATCCTCCATGATTTATGGGCTTACCATACCATGACCCATAATGCCACCCAAGCGACCCTGTACTCATTGGTATATGGGGAAGTGTAGTTTTTCCCATCCATGTTCATGTTCAATCACTCCATACTATGGTTTTTGATCAATTTTCCATAGATGTGAAATGCTAGAAATTGTTTGGTTAGATTGAGAGACTGGTTGGGAAAAGGATTTATATCTTGCAACATTAGGAAATCTATCATAATCATATCACATTAGTCTTCAACAAGAGGTTTCCCCATTATTCTTTCCTCAATGGAGAGACCATGTAGGTCCTTATTACCCCAATGATACATGGGAACAAGCCTCAAAATTAGAGCTAAAATGGGTGGGACCATATGTCGTACAAAATTTCTATTCCAATGCATCATAAGACTTGATTTCAATGGATGTGCATCTCACCAAATCCCCTACCAAAGCAAGGTACTTGAAGAAATATTTCATTTAAAATGATGAAACTATCCTAGATATATTACATAAAACTCCTCAGTAAAAAAATAATTCTCATCTCATAATGTTAAAAGGCATGATCAATCATCCTCACTGCATGATGTTTAACTGTAAATCAAAAATCCTCCTTACTATAAGACATTAAATTTCATTGTAGGGGTCATTTTCCAGATAGAAATCTGTCCGATGTAATTAAAATTAATGTGGGAAATTGATAGAAACACCATCCCCCATTCTATGGATGGGGCAGAACGACACCGACATGGAATTATAGAAGTATATGTGGCTTGATTTTCATTCATCAGAGGGATATGTTGCAATTCTGTGACCTTCGATATTGGCCCAACCATCACATGAAATAGAATGCTCCTATTATATCCTCTATCAACACATACTATGAGGGAAATCCTTGTTTCTCCTTGTTTCTCACAGCAATTATAACTCGTGTATGCTTAATATTGTGTTATGGGTCCCCTTGCATAAAATATTATAGAGGAAAAAGATAGACCCATCAGCTATATAGGATGAAACCAAAATTCCCCTTCTACTATGCATGATCCAGATTAGTATATAGAGCATATTGTGTATAGAACTACATATGAATTAATTCCTACCATCGTAGGATACGTATTGATGTATGGATTTAATATCTTGGCCCAACCTCCAATCATAAAAATATTCCCTCTCATTTCCCTGTGCTTGGACCAAACCCCTGTAGGGAACTAACAAAACTATGTATGGATTCATTCCTACTTTCTCATGATACATAGTGATTCTAGGATTATCCATCCTGGCACAACCATCAGAACCAGATAAAAATTCCCCCCTCCTTATAAATGGACATAACTTATATGGGGAGAGAATTTTCATAACTACCTATGAAATGATCCCTATTTCAATGGGATATGTTGTGATGCTCAGATCCTAGGTTTTGGTCCAAAATACAATATAGTTAAAATTCACAGTAGTTTACCTACATCTTTACAACAAAATGTAAAACTGCATAGAATCTTGTAGAACTACGTATGTATTTATTCCTACTTTATTGGGATATGTAGTAAATCTTGAATCTCATATCCCAGTTCAACCATCATTTTAAATTCCTTCCCCCTCCTTGTGAATGGACCATACCATTGTATAGAGGATATGTGTATAACTAGATGTGTCTTTATTCCAACCCTTACAGGGTACATAGTGACACATTGACCCTAAATCATGGTCCATCCACCAGGAAAAAAATGACCCTCTTCCTTACGTACTTGCAATAACTATGTAGGGTATTCCTTATAAAACAATGTATGTCTCGATTCCTATCTCAGAAGGATATGTAGTGATGCCTGGATCCTCAATCCTAATCCAGCCGACATTAAAAAAAACAAATGACCCTTCCACTGTGTATAGGTAGGAATTGCACAAAGGAATCCATGAAAGGTATGAACTGCATGACATTAAAATGCAAGGTTCCTCATGAATCATGGGTGGCCTAATTCTTAATGTTAAAGGATTGAAAAAGTTCTCCCAATTTTCTACACAATAAAATAAAATGTGTTGACATAAATTCCTTATTTCAATTCTGACACCAAGAAGGAGTCAAAATATCGTTCTCCCCATACATATGAGTATAATCTATGTAGAACCTTCCAAAGTTGGCGGCTAGTCACTGTATAGATATTTCATACATTCCTTGAAACATCTTTCATGTTCGTCAAACTCAAAATTTCTAGAAAGATTGGGTCCCCAAAAACATTCACAACCATTGAAAGAAGAAGGATAGTTTCCTACAGACACCATTTTTGGACATTGAAAACCACTCCCCAGTGGCTCAGTATATGTTTCCTATAAAAGAGACTATTAATTAATGGAAAATTCATCCTTTCTAGAGGATTTTCCTACTTCTTTATGCCCATGGCTTCCAAGTAGCATGTCATTACTTTTCATTCAAGGCCCCTTTAGGACTATGGTTTACACCTTCTATCATCGCTCATGTCTAAGGAATATAATAATATACCAAACCCAATCCAACCATAGTTATTTATGGAGATTGTGATCTGTTTTCCCCATAATAAGAAAGTAATCTATTCTCCCAACGTCCTTATCGCACTATGTTAACCAATTGGGCCAAAAGTGTCATGACTACACGACATTAAACTGTACCATATAGTGGCTATTCTTAGATTCTAATATTGTCTTGGTGTCATGAAACAAATTCATTTCCTTTCTTCATGTGGAAAAAACTATCTAAAGGAATATTTATTGGGAATCCTACATGACTTGGTTCCCCCTAATGAGATGTGTGGTGATACTCAAATCCTATGATCCAGACTCAGCCACAAAAAAATTAGAATGTCCCCTTCACTATGCACAAATTGGGTTAAAAATAATCCCTAAACAATTCTTATTTGTAGTATTACACAAGGGTGATTATATTTCCCTTCTTTCATATCATAATTACACTATGTTTATCCCACATTATGAAAAATTATGTTGAATTCATCCTTGTTGCGTGAAGTTAAATTTCATGATGCTGGTATAAGAATAATATGCTCCCTCCCATTGATTATTCCATTCTTAAGTGGTGACCTAGAATCCTTGTCTTCCCTTGTTTCTCACACTGAGCATAGCTCACGTGAACTTAGGGACCTCAGCAAGATATCCATCATGGAGTCATGGTAAATAAGTCCACGAATTTGGACCTAGTAACACAACCCTAAAAGGCATATTATGGCTCCAACTTTGTTATAAGGAACCCCCGGTCCGGATCATATGACATTAAACTACAAGGTACTTTAAAATAGAATAGATGCCTCACCCAATTCATGAGCCATATCTATGTACGGGATTATTGTATCCCATCGGTGAATCAAAACCTAGACGCTTCTAATGTATCAAGATACACTGCTTCCACACATAAAAATATATTCATTGAGTGATATTGGGTACCCATAATCCTTCATAGAATCTAGAGATGGATGGAAAACATCCTACACACACCTTTGTTTTACTATGCACATCATGCCCCCAGGGATCTTCATATGATTCTTACAAAATGATTGTAAATAAAATGAAAAAATTTTCTGTAGGAGAGTCCTTTCCAAACTTGGTACACTTAATGGATCCCAAGCCCCATAACATCCCTCCAAATTCATGATCCCTCAATCGCATGGTTTATATTCTATTTCCCACACACGTCCTAGATATGTCAGAACATCCTGGCCCAATTTTCATCTGGTTACTCAATGCTTCTACAAAATGAAGAGCACTCATCATTATGGTGAATTTGATCCACGTATAGACAAATAAAATGCCACCATTGTTTTCAGTTTTTCTGATAAAGTTCATCCAAATAAATGACCCATTTAATATTTAGGCACTCCCTAGTTTGAAAGTCATACTTTGTGACCCGAAAGGTCCCAATACCCATAATTCTTCATGGCCATCAGAGATGGAAGGAAAGTGACTTTTAGACACCTTTTTTGAATATGAAAATCATGACCTGATGGATCTTCATATTTTTCCTACAAAATGACCATCCATCAAAGGAAAATTTATCCTCCAGAGAGTCCTTTCCTATTTTTGTATACCCGTACGACATTTATGTCCCATATATCTTCCTAGATTTAGAAACACCATGCATTATGATTTACATATTTTCCATTTCAAATGTGAAAAGATGAAAATAATTTATATTTTAAATGATAAATCAATAACTCTATCTTGATTAGATTGAAATTATCTCCTGTAATAATTATCAAGTGTCCTGGTAGTATGAAATTAAAATTTACCCTTCATCGACCCTCCTTGACACAAGCAAAATTCATATTTTAGTGGTTTCTCATTCAAAAATGATATAAATTATTTGGTCACATCACATGTCACATCCATAATATGATAACACCATGGTATTCAATCCACCAAACAAATCAATAATTCCTATAAACCTCCTAGGCCATAAAAAATAGATTGCTAGTGTCTAGTGGACACATTTGTTTATATATGAACATCATTCCTCGTGGGCTCTGCATATGGTGCCCACAAAACGACCATCAACCATGGGATAATTCATCTTCAAGATTTTCCATCCCTACCTATGTATGCCTAAAATGGATCTCATTGCACATATATATCCAAAACAAGCAAAGTCAATGTAAAGAAGAATCCTTAATTCATGTCATAATGTTATTAGGACATTCATGGCCTATGAATCCCATATTGGGGCTCCTTCCCTATAAATGTTGCGCAATTATATTCAAGCTAAAACATTGAAAATATGTCTGATTAGCAATTATATAAACATTCAATGGAATAGACGTAATAATCAACAAATTTAAAACCCTCCATGATCACCCATGGATAAAAGTTGAGTACAAGCTCATTAAACATATAATATGTATGGTTTCAGAGAAAATGTCTAGAAATAAAATATTCAGATGATACTTTAATCTTGTTAGGTCGATAACCCAAAAAGGTATGCCTATAAAATAGTCAAGTTATACCCACTAAGCTTGTACCAAAATAGGCTTTGCCAAAAATTTGGTTAATAGAGAAAAAGGCACAATATTAGTGGGTTTTTTCACATAACCCCAGAAATAGTCAAACTATGCTAGTTGAGTAATGTCACTGAAGAAAAACATAGAGCATGATTTGATTTATCAGATCTAGTCTAAATTAAAATATATTTGAAATGGTATTTATATGATCAATTGTGATTGATTAATGATTAAAAATGAAGAAGAATCACTAGATAATAAGTAGGTTTCTATTTCATGAAATGAAATGGAGGACCATCTCCAGTATGGAGTCTCTACATGATATCAGAAGTGGGGTGGAACAGAGAAATTTTGGGGAAATCACAACGGAACCCATCTCACCCTTTCCAATAGATAAATCACCATCTTTCGTGAACTGTTAAGGGTCATATTTAATGTATCCCACTTTTTAGCTTCGACCTCAACCATCGAACAAGCTTGAATCACAATAGCTCTAATGTCCCCCATTCTTAATGTATTCATAATTGACATTTGACAATGCTAGCTATGCCTTCTTCCTGGCCACACAGGCCTCAAGTTCTCAAAACACCCCCATTTGTGTGACTACCTAATCATGAGTTCTCATCTCCTCGGCCTCCAGATGATCCAATTCCTCCGAATCATCTAATAATGTCATTTCATGATGACTTGAAGCATTGAATTTTACAAGTTTGTTTTCAAAAGAAGTGAGGTATTCCTTTTCAATTAAAAACTGGTGTATAAGAATGTGTAAATACCATTGATGGAAGTAACTTTAGTCTAATTCAACAAAAAATGACCTGAAGTCTTCTTCCTCATCGGCGAAGTTAGTCAAAGTAGTTTCTATATAAAATGCTCATAATTGACCCCATGCCTATTTTCACATGGGTAGAGTCCTCCCCATGGTGTTTGGATCTTGTTCCTCCCCGCTATAACATATATATAGATAGAAATCATCATTGAAAACGATGGATAGGTCTTATGATAGGTTACCTAGGTGTGGGGGCGGGCTCTCCCTCCCTACAGATGGTTTTGCCCCTTGAGACAGACATGGGGGACTTTCCATGGCTTCTAGGATATCTAGGGATACTCCCCAGGGGACAACCTCATTACGACCACTGATGACATCCATTAAAGAAAAATAGTCTAAATCACTTTCTACAAAAATGGGATATGGATATGAAGCCCCTTTCAAATGAATTTGATGGTGGGTGGAGAACATTCGCAGTATGGGGAGGGATGAATATTGCTTAGCTACTATAGTCAGAATAAGATAAGGTGTAATTCCCCAACCCCAGTTACCCAGAGTTAGTGCATTATTATATAACATTGGCATAGAACAAGGAATCATGTCCCATAATTCAAATTGGCTTAGTATTATTGGACTCAAGATACATACATAGGTTCAATATTACAACTTGAAATGAAATACAACACTAATTTATTCCATTATAAACATCCAAGCCTCCTAGATTATGCCTGCAAGTCACTCATAAATAACTTCTTAATATCCTGTAAAAATGAAACATAAGAAAGGGGTGAGCTCAAACTCTCAATATGGGTAATAAATATAGTGGGATATAACATAATCATTGGGCATGATGGGTAATTTAAATCAGATTCCTTTCCAAATAATAAACATGAACACTTTATGGATGGAATATGAGAAGAGTAAATAATGCCCAAAAAACATAGTCATGGGTATTCAACCAGTCGAATAACCACATGAACCATCATTATTATTTTTATAATGAGGCAATGTATAATTCCAGAGATTCTGAAACATCTCGTTATGCATCGACCAAGATGTCTAAAAATGATTCAGGCCTTGGCCAAAATCGTATATCAAATTGGGAAAAGCCTCGGCCAATTCCAAGTCTAATTGTTTCATGAGACATACTGATGAACCGATGATCTATATGGGCACTACCCATCACTTACTACGTCTAATACATTCCAAATATGAAAAGGTCAAAACATAACATAATAATTCATAATAAAACTAGTATACAAAATATAAATAATTTAACCATAAACCCTAAATGGTATAAAAATAACACATCCATAGTCAAACATATCACAAAACCTTCAATGGAATACGGAAGATTTTTATAATATTAAATCAACTTGGAACATGTTTAAAATCCATCAAAGAGTGTTGACATAAATTAAATCAAAACTATTTGAAAGAAATTACTCTTTCTATTTTGAAACCATTTAAGAGTCACATAATTATAATAGAAAACAATAATTTTAAAAAATTTCTTATATGCATTTAAGGGAAGCTTCAATGATGTTATAATGGGGGAAAATAGCTGCACCTACCGTATAAGTTAAAAAACATTCTTACCTTAATTTTGTTGAAAAGGTTATAGAGTACCTTGTACGGAAAAGGACTGAATGATTCCTTTCAAAACATATTATAAAAAGTCAAAAATTGTTATAAATGACTTTAAACCATATTCTAGTAAATAGTAAAAATGTTATGAAATGCATTTTTAAGCAACATAGATGTGGATGATAAATATGTCCTAGAAGATACTCACGTATAAACAACCTCAGATAATAAAAAGATTGTGAAATTTAACCCTTACCATGTAATTTTCCTTAGTTGATGGTATATTAACCACCTGTATAATAGTTAAAAAAAATTTATTAAATTATACAATAACTTCATATATAAATATGATATCTTATATGATCCTCTAATATTCTTTTTTAACGATATTTTAGTAGTATCATTGTTTCGGGTGTTAATTGATTCATTTTCTTGTATATGATTGGTTAAGTATGCCATGTTTTGTTATGGATAAGAGGTATTTGATTCATATGAAGAATTATATTATGTTCATAAACATTATTTTAATCATAAAATAAAAACTATTCTTGAATGATTATGATGAGGAATGAAACTCATCACATTTGTGGAGACTGTAATCCGTATGTACACACGAGCATCAATATATTTATATTGATGGTGAAATTGTATGTAATTAGATGGTATATCATTAATACTAAATCATTACCATGTTATATTTATTATTTAAATCAGTTATACTCATTATTATACCCATCCAAATAATTAAGTGTTTGAATTACAACTACCCCACGACGTGGAGATGGTAAGTCGTACGTACGTACGAGTGGTGACTTTTTCATTCATATGATGGATAGAATAATGAATACGGTTGTACCATTTTTATAATAATATAAAAGTATATATAAGATACAACATTTATTATTTTAGAATGGAAACCACAATGAAGGAGGAAGTGGAAGAAGAAAAGATCATGAAAGAGGTGATGAAATATTTACATCTTCTTTGGGTTCGTTTTTGGTATTTGATCGAAAGGGCCCCATAAATTGGTTTTCTGACCAATGGAAGGTCTCTGAGATGAAGGGAAAAATGTTTGTAGGATATTTGGGAAGGGTTTGTCTGATCCATATGGCTTTGGAGGTGTGAAATTAAGTGAAAGGGAAGTACCCTTTTATACGAGAGGTGAGGGACATTTAAGGAAACGCTTGAAATATTATTTTATAATAAAATAAATTTCGATTTCTAATGGCTCAAAAATGATTTAGTTCGAGGATAAGGTTGTTATGTGACTAAAACCTCTCAAAACATCGTTTTTATACAGGTTTAGGTCACCATAGTAACCTTATATTTTATATTTAACTCTTAGTTAAATACATTTACATTTACCATGTCTCTTGGTATTTTTATATTATATGGTAAATAAACTTACTATGAAATGCCTAGAGAACCCCAATTGGTTCATTATTAATATATATTACCTTATCTAAGTCTTTTGGACTAACCTTATATTTTTAGAAATATTATATCAATTAATAATATAGTATTTTCTTTTAAACACAATTATGTCAATTTCGACACTATTTTGTATTTAGTTTTTGTGAAAATCATAACGGCATGATTACATTCAAAAACAATTAATTCATCTACTATAAAATGTCATGTTAACCTATAAAAATAGTGTAATTTATCAAAAATTACAAATAAAAATTATTTGGATATTTATAATATCAATTATTTTAATCTTTCATTAATAAAGAAAATTACTGCATCATCATTGTGTCATAAATAATTTAAACTATTTAAGGTATTGATATAATAAATAAAATACCATTATGTAGGAAATATTTTTAGGTTTCTAATGAATATTTATATTTAAATTTATCTTATGTGTAACCCTATATTAAAAATGGTTTATATATTAAAATTTGATTTTAACTATTTTAACTCTTCTTTAAAAATAATAATTAATGACCTAATCTAATCCTAGTAGACCAAATGGGATAATATTTTATTACTATGGTTTATTTTGGTCAAATTAAACTTATCCAATAGAATTAGGACATTTGTTATGGTAATTATGATATCATTTTTACCCATAATTACCCTCTTTACTTCTAACCGTGGAAAATAAAAGTAAACAGTTTCTATTCACCAAAAGATATTTTAATCTTATTGAACCACATTTTACATACTAATATTAATAGTGTCTCTCATAGTTTTAAACTTTAACTCACAAAAGTGTTATAATTAAGTTTTATGAAAATTTTCAAATGCTTCTAGGAGGTGGGTAACAGACGGTAAAAAGTTCAATAAAGGTTTTATTTATCTAAATGTATTATAAAATGACACCAATGAATTAAATTGACCTTATATAGGTATTATGAATCTATTTTCACATAAAAAAAATTTAAATTAAATAAATAGTTATCTAAATAAAAATTTTGTTTTAACTAATAACGCAGTGTTTTTTCAGTATTCATCAAAAAATGGAAAGTTTTCAGAAAAATAAGAAACATTAACAGTAATCTAATTTCGATATTGAGAAATCAAAATTGAAGTCCCTTTTGAAAATTAAAAATATAAAATTTCAAAAAGTGCATATTACTATTCATAATGGGAAGTTTGATTTTTCACAATGTGTTAGAATCTCAATGATGCATACAATGCAAGCTATTGCATTATTCAAAGGGAAATGTACCGTGGAAGCTTGGGGTGTTACATTCTTCCCTCCTTTATATAATATTGTCCTCTAAAATTCTAGAATACTACCGCACAAGAAGATTAGGGTTATTATTCATCATAAGTTCCTCTGGTTCCCATGTTGCCTCTTCGGTTTATGGTTTCCCCATAGAACTTTTACCAGAAGTGTCGTCCAGTTTCTCAGCACTTGTTCCCAGAAATCAAGAATTTTGACAGGCTCTCCAAAATAAGATAGATCATGGTATTGTTCAATTTCCTCAATACTAAGTAAATGCATTGGGTCAAGCATGTATTTTCTCAATAGTGATACGTGGAACACATCGTGAACTTTGGAGAGACTTGGCGGCATTGCCAAATGGTAAGCAATAACACCAATTTATTCTAGAATATTGAAAGGTCCGATGTACCTAGGTATTAATTTACCCATCTTACCAAATCGTATAACTCCCTTCCATGGAGATATCTTCAAGAAAACATGATATCCTACCTAAAAATCCAAATCCTTCCTTCGATTATCGATATTGTTGTTCTACCTTTTTTAAGCTGCTTTGATGTGGGTTTGGATAACCTTCCCCTTTTCTATTGTTTCCTCAACAAGTTCTGGGCCTACGATTTTCCTTCCACCAACATCATCCCAAACAAGTTGGTGTGCGACATCTCATTCCATATAACGCTTCATATGGTAACATCTGAATAATTGAATGGAATCTGTTGTTATAGGAAAATTTTACTAGAGGTAAATATTGATCCAACATGCCTTGAAAGTCATTTGAACAAGATCTCAACATGTCTTCTAAGGTTTGAATAGTCCGTTCTGATTGTCCATCAGTTTGAGGGTGGTAGGTAGTGCTCAAACGAAGTTCAGTATCTAGGGTTTTTAAAGACTTTTCTATAATCATGATGTAAAACAGGGATCATGATCAGATAAAATTGAAAGGGGTACTCCATAAAGTCTTACAACTTCATTAATATACAGTTTTTCTAAACGTTCAAGTGGTAAATCATCTCTTATATCAAGAAACTTTTTTCACATGGTAAGAAAATCAACAATGACCCATATTATATCAATAATTCTTGGAGTCTTTGGTAGCCCCATGACAATGTCCATTGTAATATCATGCCATTTCCACTCAGGTATGGTAAGAGGTTGCATGAATCCTCTAGGATTTTGTCTTCCATCTTTCACTTGTAGGAAAACCATACATCTTGACACAAAATAAGCAATCTCCCTTTTCATGTTGTCCCACCAAAAGTGTTCCATCATATTTCAATACATCTTAGTGCTCTTAGGGTGTATAGAGAAATTGGAGCTATGAAAATCATCCAACAATTCCCTTTTTAGATCAGGTATATCGAGAACACCAAGTCTCTGCCCAAATTTCCAAATTCCATATTCATATACGAAGTCACTCAATATTCCATCATTTCCATGATTAATCTTATTTTGAAACACCTCATCATCAGTCTAAGAATTTTTTATCCTTTCTAGTAAAGATGTTTTGGAAACCATTTGAAATAGTATTGATGTTTCACCTTCCATGGTTATTCCCATATACATATTTACTAGATCCATGAAAATAGGATCCCTTTCAACTTTCATCTTGTTCAAAACTCCATAATCATTTCTGCTCAAAGAATCTGCCACATTATTTTCCTTCCCCTCGTGGTAGTGTATTGTGAAATCATAATCCTTGAGTAGTTAAATCAATCACCTTTCCCTCATGTTTTGTTCTTTTTGTGAGAAAATATACTTCAAACTCTTGTGATCAGTATAAATCTCACATTTTTACCATAGAGATATTGTCTCCATATCTTCAGAGTGAATATTACTACTACTAATTCAAGATTATGGGTATTATTGTTTTGCTCATTAATTTTTAGCTATGATGATGCATAGTAAATAAATCTATCATTCTTTATTTAGACACAACCATTTCCTTTCTTTGAAGCATCACTATAATTAACAAACCCATCATTCCCCAATAGTAGAGTCAATATATGAGCATTAACTAATCTTCACTTCAATTCATTAAAACATTCATCACACTCTTTTTTATAGACAAATTTAACCCCTTTACGTGTGAGCTTGGTTAATGGGTTAGCCAACCGAGTAAAATTCTGGATGAAATTTCGATAATAACCTGCTAGACCAAGAAAACTGTGTACCTCAGTTACACTTGTCGGTGCTAGGAATTCATGTATTTTTTTGGTCTTTGACGGATCAACAAAGATTCCAGACTATATGGCCAACAAATGAAATATATTGAAGCCAGAATTCACACATGATAAACAACCCCTATAATTTAGTTATTCTATGAGTCTTTAGAATAATGCACAAGTGATTTTCATGACCTTTCAGCATTAGGTGTATACCAAGATATCATCAATAAATTCCACTACAAATTCATCAAGATATTTCTTGATAACTCTATCCCTTAGATACATGAAAACATAGGGTGCATTAGTCAATCCAAAATGCATTATTGTAAACTCGTAATGCTCGTTCCTGGTTCGAATGCTGTTTTAGGAATGTCCTCCTTCTTCAGACACAACTGATTATATCCAGATCGAAGTTCAATCTTTGAAAAATATTGAGCACCATGAAGTTGGTCAAATAAATCAACAATATGAGGTACGGGTACTTGTTCATTATTTTTATAGCATTGATCTCCATATAGTCAATGCACAACATCATAGATTTTTTCTTCTTCTTAACCGAAAGGCCATGGGATCCCCATTGAGAAATACTAGGGTGAATAAATCCATTATTACTCATTTCCTCATGTTGTTTCTTTAGTTCAACTAATTCAACAGTGGTCATTCTATTATGTTCTTCGATAGGGGCCTTGAACAAGTAATTAAATCAATGTAAAACTGAATTTCTCATTCTGGAGGATGTCTAGGTAAATACTCTAGAAGCGCATCAACATATTCTCGAACAATATTCACATCCTCTATTCAAAATTCTTTTCCTCAACCATAATAATTTCATTCTCCTCCCCAATAATTGAATTTTGTATAGCTACTGGGTGTGGTTCTCGATAAGAATCAAACGGCGATGTTTCTACTCCAATGATAAGGTACTCTTTATCATCATCGAGAATTGTAACCTACTTCTTCTTATAATTAATTTTCAAATCATGGTCTGAAAGACAATCCTTGCAAAGGATTATATCAAATTTAATTATGGGTATGACGACTATATTAGTAGATAAATATCATTTATATTCCTGAATGAGGATTGATTCACAAAAAATTGTTGAAATTATACTTCCATTAGGAGTTTTGACTAACAACTCCCTTGTTAAATCAAATTGGAAATATCTAATTTTATTAGCAAACTAGGATGATATGAAACAATGTGATGATCCAGAATCAAATAAATCATTGGATAATCATGAGGAAACCATTAAATTACCTGCCACCACTTCTTTCGGAGCTTCAACCTCAGTAGTAGTGACCACATAAGATTAGCCTTGATCCCTTGGCCTTCCCTGAGGTATGATTCCCTAGTGATTAGGAATTTCATTTTCATAATGTACCATCTCCCTTCAATTGTTGCATTGAACCTTGGTAGATTCATTCTCCCCCTTACAATGACTATCAATATGGCCATATCTGTCCACATATGTGGCATACTCCTTTTCCTTTTAGATAGGCACTAGTGTTCTTCCTCCAACAATTATCACAGGGTGGAAATTAAACTCTTCCCTTCTTCCCTGTTTCCTTAATTTCATTCCCATAGTGTTCAACAGATATCTTATTCTTTTTCTTTGCATTAAAGTCGTAAGACATAGAGAATTCCTTTTCTGTCTTGATAGCACATGAGACAATATCTTCATACAAGGAGAAGTATTGCGAGTATAATGCTCAACAGAGAAATGGTTTTAACCCATCAGAGAAACAATACATCATACTTATGGGGTTTCTTATATAATCAGTAGCATGCCTTACTAACCTTGTAACATTAGCTTCATAAATTGTGACACTCTAATTCTCCTTTTGTCTCAGACTCAAAAATTGCTTTTCTATATCTGCTCGATGGTCATGAGGAAATTATTTTTCGATGAAAATCTCATTAAAATCCTTCCATTCAATGCTTCATAATTCTTCAAAATTATTTGTGTTTTGAATTAATGACCACTATTGATCTACATATCTAGTGAGGCGATAAACTTCCATGACAATATTTTCCCTTTCTCTACTCCACAAAGCATGAAATATTTTCTCTATGGAAGTTATCCATTGTTCATCTACAAATGGATCTGTAGATCCATTAAATGTTGGTGTTTGTTTCATCATGACGTGATCTAACATTTTTCCTCCGCATTGTGGATCAGGGTGCTCCATATGAGAAATGTTATTAATCTTAACCTGTGTGAGTTGTCCCAGTATGGTGATAAGCTGATCAGAACCAGTTGCATCACCATCTTCGTTGTAATTACCCTAAGCAGAAGGGAAATCCCTATATAAATTATGTGCATTGATACAGCTTCCATTACTTCCACTATGTTCCATTTCAATACAATGGAATACAGTAGATTAGTTTACAAACTACAATACGTAATTTTGAACATGAAACACTTAACATAAATTGAACAGTTTATGGAAATTATCAATAATCATAAAAAAAATTTCTTTTAGGAGGTATATACTCATAAATAATTCATAATGGTTTGTAAAGAAATTATAATTATCCTAAGCATATCTCCCAGGAATGTCATAACCAAGTGTGCAGCAAGGACCGTTGTCGTGCACCAGTTCCCATTCAAGTCTAGATAAAAGCGTTGTTTTCTGGTTTTACCCCTATGTACATCAATGCCAGAGCTTCCTTGACATGGTCGTATCTAGACATGGATGTATTTCATGGAAAACTAAATAAATCTATATAGTACCAAAATTCTTGGATGTTCTCCTATACTAATTCTCAAAGTCTATCATAGGGTAATGTGCTCTAATCAAAGTTTTTCTAAATCTAGTTTCCATGTTTTGTACTAAACTTCCTCTGATACCAACTTTAATGCCCAACCCTAGTTACCCATATTCAGTGTATTATTAAATAAAATTGGCATGATACAAGGAATCATGTCTTGAAAGACAGATCAGTTTAGTATTATTGGAAACCAGATACATACAGAAGTAAAACATTACTACTTGAAAAGAAATACAACACTAATTTATGTCATAAGAAACATCCAAACATCCTAGATTATGCCTGAAAGTCACTCATAAATGACTTCCTCATATCCTAGGAAAATGAAACATAATAATGGGGTGAGATTAAATGCTCAGTAATGGTAAGCTATACAGTAGAAGATAACATAAATATTAGGCATGATGAATTCAAAACACATGCATTTACTAATAATAAACCTGAAAACAATATTGTAGGGATATGAGTTGAGTAAATAATGCCATAATAAAACATAGTCATGGGTATTTAACTATTTGAGTAACCACATGAACCATAATTATTAATTTCATTGTGAGAGAATGTATAATGCCTAACATTCTGAAACTTTTTGTTAAGGCCTTGACCAAGACATCTAAAAATGATTAAGTCCTCAGCCAAAACCCAATATCAAATTGGAAAAGGCATCGGCCAATTCCACATATAATTGTCTGATGAGACCTACTGATGCACTGAGGATCTATAATAGGCTCCATCAATCACTTACTAAGTCCAATAAATTCTTCATATGAAAAGGATGAAATATAACATAAAAATTTGTATTAAAACTAGCTTACAAAATGTCAATAATTTAACCATTAACCATGTATGGTATACAAATAACACATACACATTAAAACATATCACAAAGCCTTCAATACAATATGGATGATTTGCATCATAATAATTCAACATAAATTAGTTTAAAATCCATCAAAGTATGTATACATAGATGAAATGAAAACTATTTGAAAGAAATACCTCTTTCTATTTTGAAACCATTTAAGAGTCACATAATTATAAAAGGAAATATTTATTTTTAAAATATACTTATAAGCATGTAAGGGATTCTTCAATGATGATATAATGGTGGAAAATATCCACACCCACTATATAATTTTAAAAAAACATTATTATTTTAATTTTGTCAAAAAGGACATAGAGTACCTTGTATGGAAATCTATGGAAAGATTCCTTCCAAACCATTTTAAAAAAATTCAAAAAAAAATGGTATAAATTACTATAACCCATATTCTAGTAAATAGTAAACAAAAATTTAAATACATTTTTATGAATCACGTATGCGGATGATAATGAAGTCCCATAAGATACTCACGTATACACAACCTCGGATAATAAAGAGATTCTGAAAATTAATCTTTACCATGGATTTTTCGTCAGTTGATGGTATGGTAAAATCATATATAATAGTTAAAAAATGGTTATTAAATTATAAAAGAACACTATACATAAAAATGATGTCATATATGATCCTCTAATATTGCATTCTGAAAAATATCTCTGCAGTAATCATCATTTCGGGTGTTTATAGATTCATTTTCATTTATATAATTGGTTATGTAATCCTATTTGTTATTGATAATATGTATTTTATTCATATACAGAATGATATAATGTTGATAAAAATTATTTTTAATCATAAATGACTATTATTCTTGAATGATTATGATGGAGAATGAATCTCATCGCGTTCGTGGAGACTCTAATCCGTACCTACACATGAGCAACAATATCATTATATTAATGGTGAAATCGTATGTAATAGTATGTTATATCATATATAAATAATAATTAATATGGTATGTTTATTATTTACATATGTTATACTCATTATTATACCCATACAAATAATGAAGTATTTGAATAACAACTACACCACGACGTGGAGGCGGTAAGTCGTACGTACGCACGTATGGTGACTTTGTCATTCATATTATGGATAGAATAATGAATATGGTTGTACCATATTTATAATAGCATAAAAAATACAGAATATACTAGATTTATTTTTTTATAATGGAAACCACAAAGGAAGAGGATGTGGAAGAAGAAAAGAACTTGAAAGAGATGACGAAATATTTACCTCTTCTTCAGGTTATTCCTTTTGATTTGATCAAAATGGATCAATAGGATGGCTTTATAACCAAAGGAATGCCTATAAGAGAAAGGGAAAAAAGTTGGGAGGATATTTGGCAATGGTTTGGCCGAGCCAAATGGAATTGGAGGTGTAAATTAAGAGAATGGGAAGTACCCTTTTATAAGAGAGGTGAGGGTCACTTTACGAAAAGATTGAAATATTATTTTATAATAAAATAATTTTCGGTTTCTAATAGCTCAAAATTGATTTATTTATAGGCTAACATGGGGAAGGGTTTGAAACCACTCAACCAATAGGTTTTATATAGGTATATATCACCATATTAACCTTATCTTTTAGAGATAACTATTAGTTATAGTTTGACATTTACCATGTCTCTTTGTATTTTTATATTACATGGTTAATAAACATACTATAAATTGCCATGCGAACCCCAAGTAGTTAATTATTAATATATATATCCTTATATAAGTCCTTTGGCCAATCCTTATATATTTAGGAATGTTATATCAATTAATAGTATAGTATTTTTTTAAAAACCTCAATTATGTCAATTTTGACACTATTTTGTATTTGGTTTTGTGAAAATCATAATAGAATGATTACATCGAAAAAAAATTATTTGATAAATCCAAAAATGTCATATTAAGCTATAAAATTAGTGGAATTCATCAAAATTTACAAATTACATTTATTTGAATATTTATAATATCAATTATTTTAATCTTTCATTAATAAGGTAATTATTGCATCATCGATGTGTCATAAATAAATTAAATTATTTAATTTCTAAAAATAATAAATAAATAAAAATTATGTAGTGAATCTGTTTAGATTTCTAATGAATATTTATAGTCGAATTTATCTTATGTGTAACCATATATTAAAAATGGTTTAGTTATTAAACATTGAATTTAAATATTTTAACTCTTCTTTAAATAAAATAATAATAAATGTCCTAATCTAATCCATGTTAACCAAAGGGGAATATTATATTCTTATGTTTTTTTATGGTCTAATTAAACTTATCCAATAGAATTAGGACATGTTTTCGGGTAATTATGATATCATTTGTACCCTTAATTACCCCATTTACATTTAACCATGGTAAATAAAAGTTAAAAGCTTCAATTCACCAAAAATTATTTCCATCTTATTGAACAACATTTTACTTATTGATATTAACTATGTCTATCGGCTTTTGGAAATTCAATTCAAAGAAGCTGTAAAATTATGTCTCATGAAAATTTGCAAATGCTCCTAGGAGGTGGGTAAAAGACGGTAAAAAGTTCAATAAAATGTTTATATATCTAAAATTATTATAAAATTACTCCAATGAATTACATTGAAATTATATAGATATTATGTATCTATTTTGTCCAAAAATAAATTTAAATAAAATAAATAATTATTTATATAATAAATCGGTTTAAACTAATAACGTAGTGCTTTTCACAATTCATCAAAAATTTAATGTTTTTAGAAAAATACCACAAATTCACCCTAAGATAATTTCTATATTATGAATTAAAAAATTATTTCCATTTTGAAAAATAAAATTTATAAAATTTCAAAAAGTTGGCATTACTATTCTAAATGGATAATTTGATTGGTTGTGGTGTGTTAGAATATCGAAGTTGCATACAATGAAAGTTATTGCATTATTCAAAGGGAAACATGTCGTAGAAGCTTGAGGTGTTGCCTAAAGAACAGTCTGTGGCCTATGAACTTGTTGAAATTGCATTCCCAGCCCCCTATCTGGGTAGCAAGTCACCCATAATTGGGCAAAATACAATGACAGAAAAGTTGAATCTTCCCTAGGTGAAATCAGTACCTCCATGACAACATCCTCCTGCATCATTTTCACCCATAATTAGTGAAGAATAATAATGATATTATTCATTGAACTGGGTAGTAGGGAGGGACATGATTTACTATAGGAATCCAAATTTACTAGAGAACTGGTAAGTGGTACAGGGCTCACAACTCATCACCCTGTCTATGCATGTAACAAAAATTACATCCCAAAGTGTAATAAGGTATTAGTGTTCTTCAAGGGAACCCATATCGTTATCCACCATTTCTCTATGGGGAATATGGTAAGGTGTAAAGGAAAAGCTGGAGAAATCAGTCAACAATTTCACAATGTCATTTATATGTATGGAATGAGGGTGGATAGTAGCGATGTTCAGGAGAGATGTGTGAAAATTGGAATGAGGAACCCTTGTAGTATGCCTATACTCATAGCAGGAAAGATGTTCTCCCATTAATCCATTTTTAAAATGGAACAGACCACTCAGATGATGTGGGGGAATACCTCACTGTATATGTCCTAACAACTCATACTGTCAGGTGAGAGTGGGGATGGCCTAGTTTATAGGTTGTCTCTCTACCAATGTGGCCTCAATCCTCATAGTACAAGCTCTGATAGTAGTATATACATCCCAGGATGGGAAAATACACCCACTCAGAATCATAGAAATGAAACCTGCTGACATGAGGTTAGGGGTGGGAATATAATCAAATCTTGTTTCCCCAGGTGGTGTATTTTATTCCCTCAGGGGTCGCAGAGTATGACCCTACATCATTACGTTATTTTTTGGGTCGGATGAGTTCAACTGTTACAAAAACTTTTCCTACACATGTTTTCTTTTTAAATTTTATCTTATCCAATCCTTGAATGAAATAAGAAAACATGTGTGGAAGGATTAATCCATCAATCCCACGACCATGATTAATAGGTTTCATGCAAAGTAGATCACTAGTTGCCATCTTCCCAGGTGATGGACACTGGGAGGAATTTATCATACATATTTTTGACAATGGGGATCCCTCCAGGTTGATGGATTCCCCACAAGTTTATCCCCACCTCTCAATGAGATAAATGGAAGGTGTTGGTGATCAAACACCAATGACTAAGCCACTCAGGCATTATTTTACCAGGTGAATATATCACAGACTGGGAAACCCATGCTTCTTAATGTATACTTACTTATTCCAACTATCTTTGGGTTTCCATGAAATTTTAATGCATCTAAAAGGCCCATACCCACTCTTCAAGGAAATATCCTCTAGATCATATGTACCATTTAGGAGACCACCTTCCGGTAGGATAGTTTCGAGAAAGATTAGTGACAGACGGATAATCTTGGATGATTGATTACAAAGAAGTTTCACAATGGAATCGATTTATCTGAGAACACATAGAGCCCCATAGGGTGAATGCATTCTCCAGAGCATGGGTAGTTTTGACATACATGATTAACAAAATAATTTAAAAATCGTGCCTCCAAGATGTCTTCAGGTGGAAAATGATTGAATTGTAGTCAGTTGGTGGCAAAGGAACGTCGTCGAGAAATGAAAGAATGAAATGTGTAAGTTTCACCGATAACAGATACATCAATTTCTCTATTGGAAGAAGATATTTGGGAGTCCATTCTGTAGGGTGATTTAAGAATGATGGCCATCTTAGATATTCTCAACCATCAACACCCACCTTTCTGTTACACTTGCCAGGGTTAAAGGAAGAGCCATCTCATTTTTTAGTCTTCACAAAAAGATCCAAAATGCTACAAAAAAACTCATTCATATGATAAAATTTTTGATCAAGAGACACCAAAATGGAAAAGGGTCTTTAAAAGATGGTCTTCAGGGGGATTCACATACTTCTCTTGGGAATGGTATGTGGACTCCATTTACCGTGTACTAAAATTATTAGTGGAAGAAATATCCCGTATACAGCTTCAGCATGCAAATGGACCGTAAGACACTAGCTCGCAGAGCATTGGTCAGTAAACTAAGTGGTTCAAAAAATAAAGAAAACAAAAACCGATGCCTCACAATGCATATGATCAATTTTTTAAAATTTAAATTTTATGTTTGATTTATAAGATTATAACATTTAGATCATTGGTTTAATGTTCGGTGTGCAGAACAAGAAAACCACGTAAGCATCTCACTACTAGGAAAGTCGATCATAGGTTTCAAATTATGCATCATAGTTCGTGGAATCAAATTCGGTTCACTGTAAAAGTAAATTGTGAGGAATTCGGTACACAGAACACACCAAACTCTTCATAGATGGTGGATTTCGTACAAATGTCAGTACATGGAAACAAAGGAAGCTATTGAGTGGCTGAGAGCACTTTTCTATGTGATAAACGATATAAGAAGAATGTCCTGGGCACATATATTTATGCAAGGTCCCCCTACTAGTCCAACCTATTCTACCATGAACTACTTCAGTTCAGGAACACATCTACATCATAATACCCTCCTCTTTGTTCCAATCGGACCCCATTCTAATAGGGGGAATTTTTAGGGTCCAGAAAACTTCACAAAGGGAAGTGAATACTACAACAATATCTTTTTATAAGTAAGAGAACATTTATAAAAGTATAGAAATCTTAATGGATGAAATTGGATTGAAAATTTTATAATAACCATAACAAAATCAAATTTTTCAAAGGGTTTTAGCCTAACAGTATACCATCACAGGAAAAGGTTCCTAGGGATCATAAACTATGAACCATCGGTACACAAATAAACTCGTGAGGTGCTATCCCACGAGGTGATGGCCAGCTAACCCAGGGCATTGGGATCTATGGTGATTGGAAAAAAAACAAAGAAATGCCCCCACATACCTCCCTGGAAAACAAATAAATTCACTGGTGAAGAATGTTGGTGGGTTCAGCAAACTACGTGTTGTGAACGACATGCTACACAAACCTCAGTTGAAAAATTCTACCACTGGTTGAGATATAACTTCATGGGATTTTTAAAATAGTGTCTCATGCCCATAGATATGATTTCCCCGGTTCTATATAAAAGGAGCGTAGGGCAAACTAAAAAAGAGGAGATGGGTGGAAGATATCATGAAAGAGACCCCAGAGGATAGAAGAAAAATTCAAATATGGGGAATATTACGACTTCCGAAATGAATAGTCGACAAAGTATGAACCCCAAACCACTTTTTCACAGTTATATCCTTCCATGAACAACAAAAAAAGGAACATATTATTTATTGTTGAATTGTAAACCTAATTGGTGAAATCGGGAACCATAAATACATCGTGGATGAATTCCCCATGGAGCACAAGCCCCAAGACTCTTCTTTAATTCGGCGCTCTGCATAGTGCCTCACAATAAAGATCAAACATTGCACAATGTACTTCGTTGGTACATGGATGGAACCTAGGATGATGTGGCGAACCACATCCATCTTTGTATAACATTCTAGTATATGAACCATATCCAAGACCATATACCACATTGATACACGATAATCTATACTCAGGTCTGCGTACCACTTCTCTATACAAAATATCCCTCTACATGCATAGCAATAAGCTATGCAGGGCTACCCCATCTCGCATTAGAAAATAGTACATGGAATGGGGTATTTTTGGGTGTCCTTCCACCTAGCTCTGGTCAGGTCCCTCTATTACCATTCAAAATATCACAGATCCTCTGTGAAAAAATCTACTTGCATCGGGCATAAGCCACATCCAATGCCACCATACCCATATGAGCAGATCATTGGTCACACCAACATGAATTTCTAAATTTACATACCCAGGGTAAGCAGAGTTTCGAAGGATTTCTCCACAACATTTTGGATCCCTGAAATGTCTTCAAGTCTACATCCCTATTGAAACCCAAGGGCCAAATTCTGGATAGCGACACGAACCTCCATGTTATATAGTTTATGGGTAATACTAGGCCATTCCTTTTGATAATATCTAGTGATAAGAGAGATGTTCACTCTTCCCTTCCCCTTTGACCTGGGATGATGCTCCTCCCTTTTTCCAGAACCAGTGTACGGGCCCCCCTCTCGAGGTAAGCTCCTACCCTTTTTCTAGGGGTGTCACTCTTCACCAACTTCTCTTCAGGTTGGTATATGTTCAAATAGATCACCAAGGTTTGAATATCCTGGATCTCAACAAGGGTTAGGGTGGCATTTTTGAAGCTTCCCCTCTCTCCTGGATTTAGTACCATCTACCAGCAGATGAAGTATGACAAGAGATTTTCAGATCTATTGTGTCATCTTGTTTCTACACCAAGAATGAATCACATGGGATTAGAGGATGGTGGTGATCATGACATGGGCATAGTCCCATAAGGTTGGAATCCTCCTAGTTTTAATCCCCAACCAAGCCATAAAAATGTAATCAGTCGATATCCTCCTCATGGTTCAAGAAACAATGGGTAGCTTCCATGCGCAAGCCCCACCTCATGAACTATGGGAACTATAATTCCCAACACAATTGGGATACATAAGAAGTCTTTATCTAAGACTAAGAACCATATCATATCATCTATGAAAAAGAGAGGTCATTCCACTTCTAGTGGTAAGAATCCATGTATAAGACTAATCCCAAAGAACTACGAGAACTCTAATTCCCACCAAAATTGGGATACATTGGACTCTTATATAAGGCATGAGCTCAAATAGGTACCCCTTTTCCAAAGGTTCACCCCAACAATGTCCCCAAAAAAGGTTTCCTCTTTTGGAATAAGTCTGATTTGATTCTCTCAGATTAGAATAACTTTTTTGCAAGCCCCAAACAATCATGCCCTCATTCTAGACATCTATAGAGTATAAGTCCACAAACTTCTAGAAATACACGAACTATGATTTCCCATTTGACCAATATATATGGGAATCCCCCCTAAGGTCAATATGGGACCCTCAAATCCACTCTAATATTTTGTAGTACATATTTTAAGAAGATTCATGTACAATCGAGACACCATATATCTGTGGGCACTTCGAGAAGGCTATACAAGAGTCCCAAACCGAATCTTAGCTGGGAATCATTTTCTTAGGCCTCCTCACTGCATGATGTTAAACTTCATGGATGATTTATTGTCACACAACCCTAAAAGATGATGTGTCCATTTGAGTGGAACCAAACTACATGGATTATGATTCCCCTATAGAGGATTTTAAGGAATCCCATATCATGGGTTTTATACCAACATCAAACTACCATCTGTCTCTCCTCGATGAAGATAAATACCATTGTGCCATAACATAATTCTTACAACTACATTGTCTTAGAAATTTATGAACCATTAATATCCATTATTGATTATGTAGCCCAGGGGTAACCCATTGATACACACCTTTGGAATTAACTAAGGATTCATGAACATATGAACACAACTTAAAAATATAAGAGATTCACAGATTTCATGATAATTGCCCCCAAAAGCACGTGATGAGCCCAGCCTCCCATCCTCTCAAACAATGGAGTCCTCAAGTGAGGATGGAAAAATTATCCAACAAGTGTCTTCCTTTAGAAATTAGGTCCATGAATCGTGGATAAAAGGGTCATTGGTTGTTTCTATCTCCACGAATAAACCTATTAGAGATCATAATAGGAAATCATATCCTATGTGGACCGATTTCACAAATACATACCCCATAGTAATCTTCCGTCGAGACCATTTGATTCTGTTTCCTCCTTCATTATACAAAATAAGGGCTAAACTACCCAATTCTTGTGGTGTTAATAAAATTACACCTAAAGGATAATGATTCCAAACAGGATGGAAGAAAAATAGGGACGTGAAAGTCTCTATAATAATAGACAAATTCTGTTCACCCATCAAACCATTTTTTAATCCTCCAAACACACCACCTTAGGTCAAAACAAGTTTATCCACCTATAAAATCACCATGTACTATTATATAATCATAACACTTAAAAGATTCAACTATTTAACATTTCACTCATAAAATTTCATTTTCAATCCCAAAAAATAATTTCAATATACTTAAATATTCAATCCATTTCCAAAATAATTTAAAACATTTAATAAAGAGACTTTTGATTCAATGTGTCCAATAGCACTTTCAAACTTTTTAAATAAATTATCATTTTAAAACACTAATGTCCATGTAAATAAATTAGTAAAATAAATATTTAAATCATGGACATAAAATATTAGGATTTAGAATAAGAAATATTTAAAATATTTTAAATGATGTTTTAGTTAAAGAGTCCCTTAGCACTGGAGAAACACTTGAATAAAAATAATTAATGAAGAACATTAAATAAAACATAATATATCATGACAATATACTAGTTCAATATATGACATGTAAAAAGTGTTATATATACACCGTCTAGGATAGTAAATGTGCATAACATCAAGATATGCCTCAATAAAAGGCAATTGAGATGAAGTCCCTTACATTTAGATTGATTCATCTGGTATGTTCATTGTCATTCTTGAATAACAAACATATGTTAATTTCAACAATTTTGAGAAAAAAATTCAATTTTATTATTTCTTTTATATCACTTATTACAATGTTATAATAAATTACATAATTATTTATGTTCATACCAAAGGTTTTGTTTCTATTTGGTACTTGAGTCGAAAACGAATATTGTTTGGTGTCGCTATTCCATGTGGTAATATGTAAATAATATCTTGAATAATATTCATGAATTTATTATTATATTTATACATTAATTATACTTTTAAATAAAACCATTATGTGAGGTTATGAAAAATGAACAACGTTACGTTCAGAGAGACGACAAGTCGTACGTTCAAATGAGTAACGTCTTCAATTTTTATTGATCATTATAGAAGCAAGGTAATTATTATTTCATATTATATTAATTATAATAAAATAATTAATATCATATTAATAATTTCACTATACTTATATATATATAATATATGTGATATGATGAATAAAAATGAGTGGCATCGCTTCGTGGAGGTGATAGTTCCCTAGTACCCATAAACGGCGTTATCATTTTATGTTCATAGAAGTAAGAACATAATTAAAATTTTATTATCATAAAATGTCTAATAATTCATGAATATTTCATATTAAAATTAATTCCATTATTATGGCTACTCCTTATGAATGGTTATGGAAACCAAATAAGATCTGTTCATGGAGGTGATAGTTCACACGTACACACGAACGATTAATTCATTTCTCATTTAATATAAGTAGAGGTAGATTGAGTGGATGATGTTTTCAAAATAACATCTCATTATATTTATGATACTGGATTTATTATTTCATATAGGAAGAATAATATTTTATGGAAGTGGAAGTAGAAATAAAATCGAAATATTTAAAGAAAATGATACCTCTTATTTGGTTGATAACCTTTTAAAAACACCTTAACACCTCTACAGAAGATGTTATAATTAAAATAAGGCTTCAATAATGCGGGGATAGAATCTAGTATGGGTTTTGGGTAAATATTTTTTGAACCAAAAAGATTTGCGAGTGTGAGTAATAGAATGGAATGAGTGCCTTTTTATAGGAAAGGGTGGGCACCCTTGGAAAAATGAAAAGTATTAAATTAATATAAATTATAGTTCAATTAAAAATAGTCCAAAACTCATTTAATTATAAGATAATATAATTATAGTTTTAAATCCTCTCATCCAATAATATTTAGACATGTATAGGTCAGAATAGCCCGATGGCCTTCATTTTTTATTATTTTTGATAATCCTCTTTTCAAGGGATGAGGTGGAACCCTTTCAAGACCCGAAGGCTTAGAGAAAATTAAATGACCCACAGGTCTTAGAGGTAATCACCCAGACAAGACAAATTCGAACTGCTCCTACCTAGCATGTGTCAGGATATCAACACTCAACCTTCGTAGGCTAGGTCATCTAGTTGTCCTATGCAAAGATGTAGAGTCCTGATACCAATGACAAAGTCAGACCATATCATTCTTCCAATTACAATTAACTCTGCTCCTGTGAATGTGCCTTCCATGAATCCTCCACTAATGCCTTGTCCCTTATAGTCTGACTGGTACATCTGAATTCATGTGGCCCAAAGGCCTTGGGGTGTCCCAAAGTCCTTAAGTTGGCCTAAAGGCCTTGAAAATCTACTGGCTCGAAGGCCTTGGGTGGCCCGAAAGCCTTGCAGGACCCGAGGACCAAACAGTGTCCCCAAGTCCAAGATGGATGAATAGTTTTAGCTGCTACAATGTTAAACGGTGCCTGCTACAGTACCTACTAAAGTACCAAATAGTATCTTCTACAGTTCTTGCTATAGTTCCTTCTATAGTCCCGCTATAGTACCCAGAAATAAGCCTCAACCCAGATTTGATCTTGGGTCTCTTGGATACACCTACCGAGTCCTCACCAACGGGGCTAAGGCTCATGTGCTTTAGACAAGCATATATTTTATAATAATTCTTATCTTTTTAGTTTACACTTTATTATTCTCTTTTAATTTTAATAGTTGTATCAATAGTTTAAAATTTAAGAGGCCGTATATTTTACTTTATGGGGTTAATTTGTCTTAAATGGATTACTTATTAACATTCATACATTATATTAGTGAATTGGTAAATTTTAAATATTTTTAGAAATTTTAAATTATTTAATAAAATATTATTTTTATAAAATATTAATTATTTGAATTTGGACACTATTCATTTTACTAAATGTTAATATAATCCAAATAATATATAACAATGAACCAAACTATTTAAAAGTCAAATAACTTGTCATAATAACCTATAAATATTTTTAATACATGAATTATGTCAAATAATATTTATTTTAATATTTATAACATCATTTATTAGATTCCTTCCAAAATAAGGGAATCACTGCATCATCAATGTGTCATAATTAAATTGAATTATATATAGTCTAAAACATATAAATAAAATACCATGATGTATGTAATATTTTTATCATTATAATGAGTATTTATAGCTAGAGATATCTAATTTATAACCCCATATAAGATTTTTTTACTAATAGGCATATGGTTTGTGATATTTTTTAATTTATTTAAATTAAAATTATTAAATTTTATTATCACACAAAATTGGATTCAAAAGGAAAACATTTCATCCCAAGGGTTTTCAGGGTCATCCATAAAACATCAAATAAGATTAATACATGTTTTAGGGTAGTTTAATATTATAAAAAAATAAATTTTATCCAGATTTACCTAATTTACCTTTTAACCATGGTAAATAAAATACTAAAGTTACTATTCACCAAAAAACTATTTTCATCCTATTAAATAAATTCATCCATACTGATCACAACCATTTTTGTTAGTTTTTCAAAATTAAATTCACTTAGGTGGAAAAATTATATTTAAAATTAATCCTATTCTTGTAATGAGAAAACATGTTTAAAAAAAAAAGAAAAACCCATCATAAGATTGACATGTGTTTATAACAAAATTCAATGTGAAATTAATTCCAATGACCAAAATTGTATTAAAGGATAAAAAAATAATCAAATTATACTTTAAAAACAATTTAAAATATAAGTTAACAATATAAATAACTTAGAAGAAAGATTAGATTTGAATTTAAATCCAGTATTTTCACTATTCATTAAAATATGAATTTTATCAGAAAAATACCAAAAATTTCTAGCAATTTAAATTTTTATCTCCCTATTAAAAATTATAATTTAATTTTGTCAAATATAACATATAAAAGTGTCCAAATATATTTCAAATGGGTTTCCAATTTAAAATATATAACAATAAATTTTTTTTTAGAAAAATATATCTTTTATCCGAAAAATTGAATTAGTTCATATATCATTTCTAGATTACATTTAATATGAATTTTTAACATTAAATTGAATATATTAAATTTAAATTTCATTAATAAAATCCATAAAGGGTGATATTATTCATTAATAAACACACTTATTTTCATTGAAATTATTTTTCAAAAAAAGTTTTCTATTTAATTAAGAAGGGTTTAATTTTAAATTTTAAATATTGTTTCCCAAAAGAATTAATAAAACACAAGTGTAAAAAATATTTTTTATAAATCAATTAATGTTCTTAAATACCTCTATTTTAACAACTTGGTTATAAGGTATCATAATAATTTTTAGTTGTTTTCTTAAGTTCTATGAGGCATATTATGTACTCTATTAAAAAAAGTGTCTCTTTAAAAAAAATTAGATCTTACATTATCACCCCATTTTTGAAATTGTATCATCACAGTTTGAATTTTGGTTCAGAAACTAAGATATGAATCTTAAAAATACCATTATTACTTTCCCATATTAGAAAAATGATTAATAAAACATCCACTTTAAAATTAAGAAAAGGCCATACGAATGTCACCTGAGATAATACACACTAGGATTCCATGTATAAAAATGTGGATATGGAAGAAAAATTAGCTATATTTTTCTAATAGATAGTGATATAAAACATTATCATGAGAATTTTAAAAGTCATAAAACCTCAAAACTTATGATGGGTTAAACAACCATTTATTTCATGGTAAGAAAGGGGAAAAGTAAATGATTTTATTTTAAGACTCTTTTCAAAAAGTTGAGGAATTATTTTAGTAATTAGAAAAAAAACATAAGGATGCATACTTACATGTGAAGTATAATGTCATTCTTTAATCAATTTAAAACAAAAACTCATTTTTTTATTTGAAATAACGAGTATTCAAGATGAATTAGTCATACTTAAAGCACTAGAATCAATTCCTAGAGAAGCACCTAATCCAAAAAAGATTAACTATATATTCATCATGTAATGAAACATTTACTAAAACCAAAAAGGTTAGGAAAATAAGTGATAATTCCCCCAAAAGAATAAATCCTTATATGATGAAAAACTACTTTTAATCTCAAAAATTCAAATGTAATACCTAATGTTCAATATAGACGATTTGATAAATAATTTCCCTTAAAATTTCTCAAAATAATCCAAAATATGTTTCAAACCCAAAAATTAGAAGTATTTGATAACATATTCTTCCACCATAAATTTCTAAATTTATCTTCAAATAACATAAATCACTCTTAATATCTCAAAATAAAATTAATTTCTAAAATTACATATTTTCCATGATAGGTTAATAATTTCAATAAATGATCTAAATCATCATAAGTCTTCTATAAATACTTATTTTCTTGGAAAATAAAATTAAACCCTTACATAGAAAATAAAATTCCATATTATTCTATATTTATTAGGCATATATGGTTCCCAAAATAGTGAAGGTCTTCTAAAATTACCTTTATCCCTTAGTCCCCAAATCATTTTCCCATACAAAGATGTATATTTATTAACATAAGTTACCCAAATCAACTTATTATCATTACATCAACTCATTTAAAAAAAATATGGATTCATTATAACTAGGGTCTTCGTGTAGGCCAGTGGTAGGTGATTCACCATTTCCGCCCTTCGGTTGTGGGGTCGATCCCTATAGCCTTGCCAGAAGAAACTACTTGTCACTCATCATGTGAGTTATCCCTTTTTATAAAACTCAAAAATAACCATAACATGTTTTAACATCAAATTTTTTTCTCTTTAATTTCATTTATCATACAAAAAAAAATGATAACCCATAATTACCTCAAAAATAAATGCCTCCAAAAATACTATTAATCACTTTAAAATTTTCGAACAAAAATCCTCATAAGGGATTTCAATAATATGGAACTTATGATCAACCTGAAAATTATAAATTCTTATAATATCCCTATATATTATGCAGAAATCCTAATATATAAATTTTTCTAAACTGTCCTCTTTTATGAAATATTGGTGCCCTACATTAAACATATATTATTCAAGTGTTTTTGAACTAAATTCACTTTCTAGGATCTTTAATATTTAGAGTTTTAGAGTATTTGGAAAAAATAGTGCAAAGTATACTCATACATTACAAGTGGAATAATATACATAGTATAAATTGTTTCACCAAAGTAAACCCTTTTAAAATAAAAAATAAGTTCTTTTCAAGACACAACTTTAATACTTTCATCATGGCATCTTCTTTGTCCTTAAAAATCGTAAGTCCCTTGAAAATCATTTTATAAAATTGGATGAGCATAAAATCCTCAGTAAGGGATTGATAAGGAATTAAAACTAGTAGCCCTATGAAAACATTTAAACCATGAAAAATTTATCATAACGTAATACTTTTCACCTTTATAAAGCTGTAAATACTATTCACGGAATATAATCTCACGACTTACCCTTTTTGTAACCAAAAGATTACTACACAACCCTGAGATATCACATACTACAAATATAGGTAACATGGGACATAATTATACATAAACGGAATAATACTATAGTCAACTTGCACACATATCACTAAATGGAATAGTTGTACAACTGATATTCCTAACCAATGCATTGGAGGTTATAACGTAACCAGACATACATTTCTTATCATGTAACTAATTGTCTTTGTTTTACCAAGTAACCACCTGTCTTTGGATTATCATGTACCCACCCATGAAATGTACATGTACAATGATATAATCATAACACATGAAATATTTCAATTTTCAACATTCCACTCCTAAAATTTCATTTAAAATCACAAAAAAGCATTTCAAGATATTGAAATATTCAATCCATTTCCAAAAACATTTAACACATTTAATAAAGAGACTTTGGAATCAATGTGTCCCTTACCAATTTGAAACTTCTAAATTGAATTATAATTTTATAACATCCATTTCCCTAGAAATAAATCCATAAAAACCATTTTGAAAACATGGATATGAAATATAAGTATTTTGAACAAAAAATCATTAAAATATGTAAAACGATGTCTTAGTTTAAGAGTCCCTTACCAATAGAGAGACACTTGAATAAAAATAATTAAGTAACAAAATTAAATTAAAAATAAAATATCATGATAATATATTAATTCATGAAATTAAATTTGAAAAGTGTTTTATATACACCTTATAGGATAATAACGGTGCATAACATCAAGATATTCCTCAATGAAATGAGATTTAGAATTTGTCACATACCTTAAGGTCAATTTTTCATCTATGTTCCTTGTTCATCATGAATAATAAAATTAAGTTATTTTATTCATTCTAGATAACCATTTTAATTTTAATTATTTCTTTTATACCAATTATTACCATGTCATAAAAATTTCACAATTATTCAACTTCATATGAGTGGTTTTGTCGCTATTTGGTACTTGAGTTGAAAATGAACATGGTATGATTCCACTAGCCCGTGTGGTCATAATTCAATCCTATCTAGAATAATATATATGAAATTATTTTTATATTTATACATAAATTATACCTTTAAATCAAATAATTATTTGTGTTTATGAAAAATGAATAGCATTATATTCACAGAGACGTTAAGTCATACATACACATGAGTAGTGTCTTCATTTATCATTGATCATTATAGAAGTCAGGTAATTAGTATATAAAATTTCCATAATGATAATATAATCATTAATATCATATTTATCATTGAAATAGACTTATATATATATATATATATTATACGGGTGATATAATTAATAAAACTGGGACACGTCTCTTAATGGAGGTGATTGTTCATATGTATGCACGAACGACGTTATAATTTTTTGTGCATTAAAGTAAGAACATAGTTGATATATTATTAAATTATAATGATTAATCTGTCAATATTATCAAATATGAACATTATTAAAATTATTATAACCAATTATTATAGATGCTTATGGAAAACGGATTTGATCAGTTCGTGGAGGGGATAGTTGACACATACCCACAAACGATTAATTCCATTCCAATTTAATTGAATGGGAGATGGATTTAGGTGATGATATTATAAAAATAAATTATAATAATATTTAGTATACTAGTTTTATTATTTCATCTATGAATAAGATGTTTTAAATTAATATGAATATGAAATAAAATAGAAATATCAAAAGTAAATGATATCTCTTGTTTGGTTGATCACCTATGAAGAGCACCTTAAAACTTATAAGGATAGTGGTGTGCCTAAAATAAGGCTTCAAAAATGTGGTGAGGGATTCTAGTAAGGGTTTTGTTTGGATATATTCCAAACCAAAAAACTTTGGGAGTGTGGGTAATTTAGAGGTATGGGTTTCTTTTTATATGAAAGGGGAGGGGAGCCCATGGAATTATGAAAAGTAATAAATTAATATAAATTAAATTTCGATTTCAAATAGTCCAAAACACATTTAATTAGATGATATTCCGAGGATAGTCAGAAATCATATCATATAAAAATTTTAATACTTGTATTGATTTTATTTTAAAACATATCTTTTCGGTTTACCCATAACTATTTTCTTTTAATTTTAACTACGGTAACAAAAGTTTAAATTTTAAAAGGTTATAAATTTTACTTTAATGGGGTAAATTTCTCATAAATGAACTATTTAGTAAATTTTATACCATTTTATAGTTAATTTTTAATTTTTAAATATTTTTTGTTATTAAATAATTAAATTAAATCTTATTTTTATAAAATATTAATTATATAAATTTTTACACTATTCCCATAATTGAATTTAATTAAAATCCTATAGAGATATAACTTTGATAAAAACCCTTTAAAACTATTCTAACACGACATATTAACCTATAAAATTATTTTATTACATAAATTATGTCAAATAATATATATTTTAATATTTATAATACTATTTATTTCATCAATTCATTAATAAGGAAATCCCTACATCATAATTGCATCCAAATTAAATTTAATTATTTAATGTATAAATATAATAAATGAAGTAAGATTATGTGGTTACTGTTTTTATTTTTCTAATGAATATTTATTGTCAAATTTATCACTTACATAACACTATATTAATATTATTTTAATAGTTAGAGTCATGTCTATGATATGTTGACAGTTACTTTAAATTAAATGTTATAAGTATTATTATCACATCATAGTAGATTCCAGAGAAATATTATCTCCCCAATGGTTTTCTTGGACGACCATAGATCATCCAATAATATTAGAAAAACTGTTAGTGTTTTTTTATATTATTATAATATTATTTTTACACTAATGTACCTGATTTACCCTTTAATGATGGTAAAAATAATAATAATGTTACTGTTCACCAAAAATTATTTTCAACCTATTAGACCACACTTTTTTTACTAATTAAACCATGTATGTTAGTTTTAAAAATTAAATTCAAAGAAGTGGATAAATTAAATTAAAAATTAATCCCTTTGTTGGAATGGGAAAACGAGTTCTTAAAAAGTAAAAAACATCAAAATATTAACATGTTTTTATATCTAATTTCAATGTGAAATTACTTCCAATGAAAAAAATTGTATTAAATGATAAAAAATAATATAATTATACTTTAATGAAAAATAAATTGATTTTATACCAATAAAAATAACTATGATTAAAGAGTAGTTTTGAATTTAAATGTAGTATTTTTCATTATTCATTAAAATATGAATTTTATCAGAAACATTTAAAAATTTAAACCACTATCAATTTTGATATCCCAATTCCAAATACGAATTTCATATTTTTCATGTGTAACATATAAAATTATCAAAAACTATATTTATAATATTTCCTCCATCAAAAGGTGAAAATTCGTAATTTTTTTGAAAAATACTTCTTCTATCCAAAAAAATGAATTTCTTCTCATATCATGTCTAGAAAAACTGGTATATGAATTTGAAACATTAAATTGAATATATTAAATAAATATATTATTAATAAAATCCATAAAGTGTGATTTTATTATTTTGTAAACTCACTTATTTGGTTTTAGGTAGTTTTTCAAAAAAACATTTCCTTTATTTATGAAATGTTTTATTTTAGTTTTTAAATAATTTTTCAAAAATAAAGTAATTAAATACATGTGTAAAATATTTTTTCATAAGTTAAATAATATTTTTCATTCCCTAAATTTTAACATCTAGGTTATAAGGTAACATAATAATATTTTTTTTCTCTTAAGTTCGACGTGGCGTATTAAATACGCTATCGAACAAAGGGTATCTTTTTAAAAAAACATAGGATGTTACAAAATTATTTGATTCATTAATATTATCATCCATATATTCCATTTCATATGTTGTGAATATCTAATTATTGTGTGTCATCTAGATTACTAAATTATGATTCCTTTTAATCTTGGTATTCTCTCATTATGTTCAAGATTGATGATGCATTTAAATTTGTGTTAAGGTGTTTTTTTGGAAGGGGGACATATTACAAATGGTTCAATTCTCAAGATCATAGAAAAGTGATGTAACCAACCTTTTTTTGGACCATTTTTAATTTCTATTAAACCTTTCATGGATTTCTGAATGGAGTTGTGTCACAATTTAATTTTCCATGGAACCTCATGGTTATGCCATGGAAAAAGTGTTTATTTGTTTTTAGGTGGTTTGAACATTCCATTTTGACTCTTGGAAATGGTAGATTTTGAAAATTATTTGGTACCAAGAATGGAATTTTGAGGGTAATGACACATCAAGTATGTGTTTTTTATTTGACTTATGGGTTCATAATGTCTCATAAGTAAAATAGAAGGGTCTATAGATATTTTCAAGACTATATCATGCTACTCCAATCCCACTATCAAGATGGTGGAGGGATCAGTAGGTAAGAGAGGATAATAGAGACAATGAATATCCCGTAGACCCCAAGATGCTAGCCAATGGCCACTGGGCTATTTTTTAAGAGCATCAAATTGGTTATTGGACCACCTCATCCCCCTTATTTCTTCATCCACTTGATTTGGGGATTAATTTCAGCCCAGTTGCAGTAGAGTAGGGTACCCCAATTCTCCTCATATTTTATTTGTGTGTCTCAATCAATATATCTCTAGATACTATTTCTTTTTAATAAATGGATAGATATAGGTAAGTATTTAGATCATATCACCTTCTTCCTCAATTTTCTATAATTTTAAAATTTAATCTTTATATGAGCTTATAAGGACTATTTTTAGGTCTTTTGTCTGGCTTGCCACTGTATTATATTATAAATCAATCTTATTGTTACCAAGGGATTAGTGAAGCTTTCTAAGGTTGAGTTTTTTGGTCTATGTTTTTTCCCATATATTTATTCAATTTACTAAAACACATTGTTGGTGCATGACGATGACGTCCAACACTGGTAATGTATTTACATTCTAAAAGTTATAATTTCTTAATTCATGTAATTATGGTATTTATATCACCCCTAGATGATCATATGGTATAGATAAACACCCATGGACTAAGTATGGTTCATGGGTGATTTATTTATTAAACAAATCTATAGGAATTACATGAACTAATTTATGACCCTCATTTAATTTAATCTAAATGAGTGGATATGTAATTAATATCAATGTGTCCAATGGAACATTTAAGGTTATGGAAGACTCGTAAACTATTTAAATGAATGTCCCATGAGAGACACTTAATCCATATAAATTATTTCTAGAATAGGTATGGATTCTAATAGGGTTATGACCTACGGAACTAGTAAAATGATCATAATAAGGATTAGGGTTGTTCCCATTGTTGTGAAATTCCCTTTGTTTAATAAAATCAAAATCTTATTAGTTGAAAAGAATGTATAAATAAAAATCTATTATTATATGACCATGATGTACTTTATTTTTTCTTGAACCAAGCATGACTTGGGATACCTTAACCCAAAACATAGTTCGGGTAACCATATGTCCCTGAGGATCAAGTGTGTGACTATACTCTACTTAGTAAAATGGTAACTTTTAAAAAACCCTTGTTTAAGAAATACAGTTATTAATGGGAGGTTGATCATTTTATATTCCAAAATTTTTATAAATTAAAGAAATGGTGTTTTTGATTTGTGATTCCCTTTATTAAATAAGATAACATGTGGATTGAGAATATGAAATCTTTTAGGTTAATAACTAATGTAAGTCATAGATAAACACCAAATGAAAGGGAATCATCCATGAGGTATGATTTCTTATTTATATTTTATTTTCATCTTTAAATTGATATTATGTCTGTAACACCCCAAGCTTCCACGGTACGGTTCTCTTTGAATAGTATAGTAGCGTGTGTTTTACGCAACTTCGAGTTCTAACACACACCACAACCAATCAAACTAGCCGTTATGAATAGTAATACCTACATTTTGAAATTTTAGAAATTTTATCTCTAAAAAAGGGCTTCATTTTTGGATTCAGAATATTGAATTTAGCCTAGGGTGAAATTTTTGTACTTTTCGGATAACTTATATTTTGATAAATAATGAAAATTACTAAATTTTAATTACAAACACCTTTTTTAATCAAAATAATTAATAGTGATAAATAATAAATTTGAGTGGTTGTAAAGTATATTTAGAATTTATTTTTACCATCTAATATGATATTGGTCATTGGACATAAAATCACAATTAAACCGGACATAAACAAGTGTAAATCTTTTGATAGTTATTATATCTTAAAAACACAATTTCTGTTTTGACAGCGGTAATTAATTTGAAATTAATTTCTGCCACTTATGTGTTTTGAATTCGGAAAAATGGATTCCATATTTGGAATCATGATGTCAAAATTGTTTAAATATGTAACTTTTATTTTTAGACATTTTTGAATAATTACTTCGGTAAATATTTTATTTACCATGGTTAAAGGGTAAATCCTGTAAATAAGGGTTAAAAATTAATATTATAATAATAATAAATTACCCTGAAACGTGTCCTAACATTATTGGTGGATACATTTCCGACCATGGGCATTATTGGGTCGATTTTGGGACCCCATGGAGCCACATGTAGGTGATAGGGACACTTTATATTAATTAAGTTAAAGTAAATATAAAAATTCCATAAGCTTATATCTTTTAACAAAACAAATTTTACATAGGGTTATATATTTTATATTTTCAATTATAAATATTAATTAGCATAATGGTATTTTATTTATAATTTTTAGATATTTAAAAAGTAAAAAATATATATGACAAAATAATGATGCAATATTTTCCTTATTAATGAAAGAATCAAATAATTGGTATTATAAATGTTAAAATAAATATAATTTGAAAGTTTTGATGACATAAACGAATTTTATTTGTTAATATGACATTTTAGGATTGCTTAAATTAATTTGGTTCTAATTAATAATGTTTTTATGACTTAAAAAAACAATTATTGAGTAGTGTCAAAATTGACATAAATGAGTTTTGAAAACAAATATTATATTATTAATTTATATTCTATTCCTAAAAATCTATGGATTGTCCAAATGGATCATATCATTATTTTTATATCATTAATGGACCACTATGGGGTCACTTGGATGTATATAGTACGTTTATTATCTATATAATATAAAAATACAAAGTGACATAGTAAGTGTCAAACTAATTAACTAAGAGTTAAAACTAAAATATAAGGTTAATATAATGACCCAAACCTGTCTAAAATCTATTGGTTGAAAGGATTTAGACCCATCCCCGCCATATACTTTGAATAATCCACTTTATAGACTTTATAAACCGAATATGATTTTATTATAAAATAATACTTTAAGTTTTTCCTAAAGAGACCCTCACCCATCTTATAAAAGGGCACTCCCCCTTCTAATTATTTCACACCATCAATGCCATGTGGATCGGCCAACCTCTACCGAAATATCCTCCCAACTTCCCTCACTTCATCCTAGAGGACTAATTTTGATCATAAAGACATCTTATGGAGCCCTTTTGATCAAATCAAAAGGAAGAACCTGAAGAAGAGGTAACGTCTTCACCACCTCTTTAAAGTTCCTTTCTTCTTCAACTTCTTCTTTCCTTGTTACTTCCATTCTAAAATAATAACTCTAGTATCTTCTATATAATATGATGTTATTATAATTATGGAACAAAAAAATTCATTATTCTATCCATCCCTTGAATGACATGTCACCATACGTGCGTACGTACGGCCTACCGTCTCCACGTTGTGGTGTAATTGTTGTTAAATATATTACTATTTAGATGGTTATAATAATGATGTATAATTAATGTAAATAATAAATATAACATGATAATGATTCTTTATATATTTTATATCAACCAATTATATATTATTTCAACATCAAAATAATGATATTGTCGCTCGTGCATACGTACGAACTACCTTCTCCACGAACGCGATGAGATTCATTCTCCATCATATCCATGTAATTATAATTCTCATTTGATGATTAAAAATAATGTTTAAGAAATTGATATCATTCTTTATATTAATACGGCACAATCTATCCGTAATAAAAAAAACATATGTCACAAAACATATAAAAGAAAACGAGTAAGTTAACACCCGAAACGATGATAATACTAAGATATTATCAATAAAGAAATGATAAAAGATCATATATGATATCATATTAATGTATATTATTATTTTATAATTTAATAACAATTATTTCAACATTATAAAGGAGGTTATCCTACCCTCATCCAAGGAAATTTACAAGGTAATGGGTTTTCATCTCACTCCTTATTCTCGTGAGATTCATACCATATTGCCACTATTACCTTTTGTGTGGGGTATATACTGCCCATAATTGTATTCTTTGTGTAATACACTATAATTTATGTGTATTTACATATTCATTGTATGATACCTATTTCATGGGGTGTATGTTTCATAAGTTACCAAATTGGTAAGGGTTTATTTCACAATCTCTTCATTATCCGATGTTGTTTATATGTAATTATCTACTGGGACCTCTTTATCATCCACATCCATGTTTCTTAAAAATGTATTTCAAAACATTCTTACTATTTTAGAGAATATTTTTTAATGTCATTTATACAGTTGTTTTACTTTTTTTATAATAAGTTTATAAAGGAATATTTTCGACGTTTTCCAAACAAGGTCCTTTTTAACATTTTCAACAGAATTAAGGTAAGAATATTTTTTAACTTATACGGCGGGTGCAGCTATTTTCCGCCGTTATAAAATCATTACAGCTTCCCTTAAAAGATTATAATAATATTTTCAAAGTAAATGTTTTCTTTTCTAATTATGTGACTTCTAAATAATTTCAAAAAAAAGATATTTCTCTCAAATAGTTTTGATTACATCTCTGTCAACCTCCTTTGATAAATTTTACACTTGTTTGAAGTTGATTTATTATGATAGAAATATTCCATATTGTATTTAAGGTTTTCTGATATATTTGACTGTGGATGAGTTATTTTTATGCCATTAAGGGTTTATGATTAATGTTTTGGCATTTCATATGTTAGTTTTAATACGAATGTTTAGGTTATATTTCATCCTCTTCTTAAGATGAATGTGTTGGACTAGTGTGTTCTGGGTTGGGGACTGGTAAAAGTAAGACTTTCGGGTTAGGGTCCGGTTACATCTGACCCTCCGGGTTGGTGTCCGGTTATTAGAGGCACTCCGGGTTTGAGTCAGGTTACAGAGGATCTCCGGGATGGAGTCCGGTTACAGAGGCTCTCCGGGTTGGGTTCCTGTTATAGTTATCCCTTAGGTCTTGGCACGAGGCCTTTACATAGAAATTAAAGTTCATCATTATGCATTCCCTTGTTATGAAAGTGGTTATTGATATTTCATGTGATTATTCGATTAGTAGAATATCCGTGTGAATAATTAAATGGAATTATTTCATTTTATCTTTTCCATATTATAATGAAGTTCAAGTTTAAAAAGATTTTGTTTTAGTTATACATTGCCTTAAATGTTTATGTTTATTTATGAAAGTTTCTGTTATATTGTTGTCCTTACTGAGCATTTGAGCTCACCCCTTTCAATGTTTTATTTTTCCCAGGATGTGAAGAAGTATTTAATGAATGACCTACAAGGATAGAATGAGGGGATATGAAGAAAAGATGTTGTTGTCGTTTTTTTTAATTTATGATGTAATGTATGACTTATGAATATATCTAGTGTTTCCAAGTCTAAAAAACTGATCGGTCTTTCGGGATTTGATCCCTTGTGATCATGCAAATTTTATGTAATAATGCACTGACTCTGGTTAACTGGGGTCGGGGCATTACAGTTGGTATCAGAGGAAGTATAGAAAAACCCTTGGAAACTAGATTTAGATAATCTCTGATTAGAGAACATAGCCCTAAGATAGACATTGAGGATTAGTATAGAAGAACTTCCTAGAATTTTTGTATTGTAGTGATTTTGTGAGTTTTCCAAGAAATAAATCCCTATCTGGATACGAGAAGGTAGAGGCGGCTCTGGTACTGATGTACCTAGGGGTAAAACCTGAAAACACCACTTTGAGCTTGACTCGAACAGGAACTGGTGCACGACAACAGGCCTTGATGCACTCTTGGTTATGACACTCCTGGGGGATATGATTAGGATAATTCTAATTTTCTTTACAAACCCTTATGAAGGGTCATGAGTATTTACTTCTCAAAGAAAACATTTTTATGATTATGGATTATATCCATAAACTTTTCAATTTATGTTAAGTGTTTTACAAGTATGGAATTATGTATTTTGATTCATAAACTGATCAAGTTTATGCAATTTTTAGAAATGGAACATAGTGGAAGGATTGGAAACTATATCAATGCACACACTCTATGTAGGGATTTCCCTCCTTCTCAATATAATAATAGTGGAGTTGGTGATGCAACTGGTGCTGATCAGCTAATCACCATACTGGGACAACTCACTTAGGTTATGAATAATAAACTTACCTGTATGGAGCACCCTGATCCGCAGCATGGAGTATCAATGTTAGATCACTTCATGAGGAATAAACCACCAACATTCAATGGGAGTACAAATCCATTAGTATCTAAGAAATGGATAAGTTCCCTAGAGAAGATATTCCATTCCTTGGGGAGTAGTGATATGGAAAAAGTTATCATGGCAGTTTACCACCTCACTGGAGATGATGATCAATGGTGGTCATTGATTCAAAACCTGAAAGAAGATGTTGAATTATCAAATATGGAATGGAGGGATTTCAAAGAGCCTTTCTTAGAAAAATACTTTCCTCGTGACCATTGAGCATATATGGAAAAACAATTTCTGAGTCTGAGGAAAAAGGAGGATGAGAATGTCTTAAAGTATGAGGCTAACTTTACAAGGTTAGCAAGGTATACTGGAGATTATATACGTAACCCAAGAAGTAATATTTATCGTTTCATTGATGGGTTAAAACCATTTATTCGTCGAGCATTAGTATCACAATATTTCTCAACGTACAAAGATATATTCTCATGTTCTATCAAGACAAAAAAGGAATTCTCTAAATCTTATGACAATAAAGTAAAGCAAGAGAAGAAGAGAATGATGGAGAAAGAGACAGATAAATGGATAATGGGAAATAATGATTTTCTATTATGTAAATATTGTGGGAATAAATACCCTGGTACCTGCCTAAAAGGAATGGGAGTTTGTAACAAATGTGGAGAAAAAGGTCACCAGACTCATGATTGCAAGAGAAAGAAAGAGGTTTTCAATGATGAATGCTACAATTGTAGAGAAATGGGGCATTATGTGGATGAATGTCCTAAGCATCAGGGAAACATACCTCAGAAAATACCAAGGGATCAAGGCCAAGCTTATGCTATTAATACAGTTGAAGAGGAATAATTAATGTATTTGTGTTTTTGGACTCGAGGATTATATTCTGGTTATGAGAATAACGTGATATATAAAAGGATTGTACTGCAGTACTTGTAGTTTTGATTAAGGGTTTAATATGAATAATGTAATCATATTTTATGTATGTGAAAATAAGAGAAACTTTACTCTATTTGGAGAATCTGATGTTGCGATTGATTTTGGAATTTAGATACCTTTTACAGAGAGTCTGGACAGAGGTGCTTTGGATACCTATAATGTTTTGGAATGGATTAAGTTGAACATTGGATATTATTATTCAAGGTCAAAACATTTCTTATGATTATTTTTGGAATATTATGATACTATAGATATAGGAATAGGACAACATGTAGTTCAGGCGATAACCCTTCGCGTCGGACAAAGCAGCAGGAATCGAACTGACAACCATAGTGATACAGGCCTTTATTACCTACCACTAGCCTACAAGAAGTCCCTGGTTATTACAAAATATATTTTTTCATTATAATGGTATGTGTTAATGATTGGAACCTTATAATATTATGATAAATATAATATTTTTGAGTTCTATTATCTTTTGGGGTGAGAGATGAGTTTGTGGTAGAAATTAGTTGAAGGATGAAAACTCTACCTATCAAGATATATATATATATATATTTATATTTATCTTATTCTATGAAGAAATTAATTCATGAACTTTTGGGAAGAGATATTAAGACCAAAAATGTGTTATCCTAATACCTTATGTTTTCTTTAACTGATGATATTTTAAATCATTATAGATTGATGGATTTGTGGCCCTCAATTTTACACTTGTTCGTTATTGATGACCTCAATAACTCCCTATAAATATTTACGTTTTCCCTTTAATTACGTGTCTATAATTTCCACTAGTGTTCTCTTATTAGAGACCCTAATTTGGTGGTGACATTCTCATTTCCCTTTCCCTCTTATTAAAACTAAATTTTATTAACCCTGTTTCCGATATGGGTGTAACACCCCAAGCCTCCTCGGTATGTTTCCTTTCGAATAATGCAATGACGTGCATTGTACGCAACTTCGAGATTTTAACACACCACAACCAATCAAACTAGCCGTTATGAACAGTAATACCTACTTTTTGAAATTATATATATTTTATATTTCAAAATGGACTTCATTTTTGGATTCGGAATATCGAAATTAGCCTAGGGTGAAATTTTGGTACTTTTCGGATAACTTTTGTATTTTGATGAATAGTGAAAATTACTAAATTTTAATTAAAAACAACTTTTTTAATCAAAATAATTAATAGTGATAAATTGTGAATTTGAGTGGTTTTAAAGTATATTTATAATATATTTTTACCATTTAATATAATGTTGGTCATTGGACATAATTTTACAATTAAACCGAACATAAACAAGTGTCAATCTTTTGATAGTTATTATCTCTTAAAAACACGCTTTTTGTTTTGACAGCGGGAATTAATTTTAAATTAATTTCTGCCACTTCTGTGTTTTGAATTTAGAAAAATGGATTCCATATTTGTAATCAGGATGTTCAAATTGTGTAAATAGGTAACTTTTATTTTTAGACATTTTGAATAATTACTGCGGTAAATATTTTATTTACCATGGTTAAGGGTAAATCCGGTAAATAAGGGTTAAAGAAATAATATTATAATAATACTAAATTACCCTAAAACGTGTCTTAACCCTATTGGTTGATACATGGTCGACCATGGGCATCTTTGGGTCAATTTTGGGACCCCATGGATCCACTTGTAAGTGATAATGACACTTTATATTAATTAAGTTAAAATGAATACAAAAATGACACAAGCATATATCTTTTAGAAAAACAATTGTTACATAGGGTTATACATGTTGGATTTTAGATTATAAATATTCATTAGAAAGATAAAAAGATTTCCTACATAATGATATTTTATTTATACTTTTTAGACATCAAATAATGTAAAATATTAATGACACAATGATGATGCAGTAATTACTATAATAGTGAAAAATTAAAATAATTGATTTTATAAATACCCAAATAAATATAATATGACACTTTTAATGAATTAAACTAATTTTATAGGATAATATGATATATTAGGATTGATTTAATTGACTTTTTTAGAAATAATAAATCTGTTATGAGTTTCACAAAAATCAACTAATGAATAGTGTCAAAATTGACATAAAAGAGTTTTTAAAACAAATATTATATTATTAATTGATATTAAATTCCTAAAAATCTAAGGTTCGTCCAAGAGACTTATATAAGGATAGGTTCATCATTAATGTACCACTTGGGGGTCTCTTGGATGTATATAGTAAGTTTATTAACCATATTATATAAAAATACAAAGAGACATTGTAAAAGTGAAACTAATTAACTTAGAGTTAATACTTAAAGATAAGGTTAATATAAGTACCCAAACCTGTCTAAATTCTATTGGATGAGTTTTTTTCGACCTATCCCCACCTCATACTTTGAATAGTCAACTTTGGAGCCTTTGGAAACCGAATATGAATTTATTATAAATTAATATTTCTAGCTTTTCCAAAGGTGCCCCTCACCCCTCTTATAAAAGGGCACTCCTCCTTCTCTTTTCCTCACACCTCTCAAGCCACTTGGCTCGTCCAAACTCTGCCCAAATAAGCTCCCCACATCCCTCTCATCCTCCTTGAAGCTTCCCCTTATCCAGAAAGCATTTCAACAAGTCCTTTGGTTCCAACCAAAGTGAGTTACCTAAATTAAAGGTAACGATTTCTCTTAAATTATTTTCATTTATTTTGCTTCTTCAACCCCCAAACTCTTTTTATTTCCCTTCTTTTGTAACAACACCAGTATCCTCAATATACTAGGATGTTGTTATAAGAAGTATTCAAACTACACATACACACAACTCCATCTAATGGACGATGAACATAATGTTTCTGTGGATGGCAAACTAACGCCTCACGAAACGATGATTGTTCAAAAACATCTTACCGCCTCTCATGGTGGCCATTATGATGGCACTGTAATTAAATATGATATTAATGATATATATTTTATATATAAGCTTCTGTAATTCCATTTTATTTCATACCATTATTCGTTTCATGTTGTATATACATACAATAATTTCATTTGAGGAAGTGCGGACTACCGCCCCCTTAAAATGATATGACTCGTTCATACCACACATGGAACGTATAAAGGATGGTGTTAATGAACTTAAGTAACATATATAAAATATTATATTATACTGGAATAGTAATATACCTATGTATCATTTGGATTCGATTCTTTTAAAATAAAAAATTAAATGGAAGTAGCGTTCGTGTGTACGTACGGACTACCGTCTCCACGAACGCGATGAGATTCATTCTCCATCGTATCCATTCAAGTATAATTATCATTTAATGATTTAAAAATGATGTTTAAGGACTTGATATCATTCTGGATATGAATAAGATACAACAAACATGACTTATGTAACAAAACATATAAAAGAAAATGAGTAAGTTAACACCCGAAACGGCGTTAATACTAAGATATTATTAACAAATCAATGTTAAAAGATCATATATGATATAATATTAAAGTAAATGATTCTTGTATTATTCAATAACAATTATTTCACCATTATACAGGAGGTAAACCTACCATCGACCAAGGAAAAAGTACAAAGTAAGGGATTCTCTTATCTCACTTTCAATTCCGTGAGATTTCCATTGATCACCACTTAATTATTGCATGTGGTGTATGTGTACTGCCCATGATTGTATTCATTGTGTAATATACTTTAATTTATGGGTATTTACATCATCATGGTATGATACTTCTTTCATGGGTGTATGTTTTGTATGTTACCTAATCGATAAGGGAATTTGAGATTTCAATTCCCACTCATTTGGCTTTACGCATATTTCATTGATTATATTACTCCATGATTTTGTGTGGAATCACTATTCATTTGATTATGTCATAATTTCCACTCCCCTTCCTGTGGATATAAGTTTGATACACATAATCACTCATTGGTAATTCTCAATTCATTGATATGAATTTGATAAGAGTAATTTTAACTCATTCACCATTTGTTGAGTTAAACATCCATTTCGTTGGTGTTGTTTTTACAAGAATATGTGTGAATATCCTTTGATTGTTTTACACTGAATATCCAATCATATTTAGTGTATTTATATTTGTCACACATAATTATGTCGTTGATTTATCCTTAACCTAAGGATATAGCCTTTATGAGAGATTTCATCTCAATTTACATTCCATTGAGACTTCTTTGTTGATATACACCAAATCATTTTTATGTGGTGTATATAATGTACTTTGAAGTAGTATATCATGAATCCCTTTATTCTCATGATATTACAAAGTTCTGATTACCTTAATTATTTGTATTCAATTGTCTCTCTTTTGGTTAGAATCTCTAACTAAAATACCATTTTTAAAATGATTTAAAGACTTATTCATCTAAATCTTTCTCATTAATGTCCATGTTTTAAAAAATGGTTTTAAGGATTTATTTATATGGACATTAAAGTTTACAAATTAAAACTCCTTTTAAAAAGTTTCAAAGTGGTATGGGACACTTTGATTCAAAAATCTACTTTTAAATGGCTTCTTGACAAATAGTGTGACTTTTAAATGTTTTCAAGAAAAGGGGGATATTTCTCTCAAATAGTTTTGATGATTATTTTCATCTATGTCAACATCCTTCATTATTCATGATTGAGGATAATGTGATACAATACAATCTTCCATATTGTATCAAATGAGTTATATTTGACTGTGGATGTTCTATTTTTATACCATTCATGGTTTATGGTTAAAGTATTGACATTTCGTATGCTAGTTTTAATACGAATGTTTATTTTATGCTTAAACCTATTCATATGAGGAATGCATTGGACTTAATAAGTGACGGGTGGAGCCCGCTATAGCTCCTCGATGCATCGGTAGGTCTCATGAGACAAACTAGTGTCTTGGCACAAGGCCTTGGCAAAATCTTATTTGTAGTCTTGGCACGAGGCCTAGGCTATGTGGTTATGATAGTCTGGCATTATGAATTCCATCATTATGAAAGTGGTTATTGATATTGCATGTGATCATTCGACTAGTAGAATATCCATGTGAGTAAGTAAATGGCATTATTTCATTTTACCTTCGCCATTTTATGCTGAAGTTTAAATTTAAAAGGCTTTTGTTTTAGTTATAAATTGCCTTAAGTGTTTATGCTTATTTATGAAAGCATCTGCTATAATGTTATCCTTACTGAGCATCCGAGCTCACCCCTTTCAATGTTTTATTTTTCCCAGGATTATGAAGAAGTAATTTATGAATGACCTGCAGGGATAGTATGAGGGGATATGAAGACAAGATGTTTTTTTTATGATGTAATGTAAAAATTTATGGATGTATCTAGTTATTCCAAGGCTACTAAACTAATCGGTCTTTCGAGACTTGATCTTTCTCATGATCATGCCAATGTTATGTAATAATGCACCGACTCTAGGTAATTATGGTCGGGGCGTTACAGTTGGTATCAGAGGAAGTTTAGTACAAACCTTGGTAGCTAGATTTATATAAACTCTGATTAGAGCACGTAGACCTAAGATGAACTTTGAGGATTAGTATAAAAGAACTTCCTAGAATTTTGGTATTGTAGAGATTTTGTGAGTTTTCCGAGCAATACATCCCTGTCTGGATACGAGCAGGTAGAGGTGGCTCTGGCACAGATGTACCTAGGGGTAAAACCCGAAAACACCGCTTTGAGCTAGACTCGAACGGGAACTGGTGCACGACAACGTGCCTTGCTGCACTCTTGGTTACGACACTCCCGGGGGATATGATTAGGATAATTTACATTTTCTTTACAAACCAATTAAAGTAATATATATGTAAGATGAGAGTAAATGACCTTGGTTAATCCTAATATGTTTCAAATTGAGAATATGGTGACATTTTAATCTCTAAATGATTTTACGACTACTATTACTCACACAATGCTTTATGGTTTTAGTCAATGGCTGGATTCCAAGGAAGTCATAGTGACTTTGAGAATGATGTACAAGATGGGAACGGTGGTGGCAATGAGCAACAAAATGGAATGTTGATAGGCGTAAAAGATATCGTCTTTATGCCAAATCAGTTTTCCAAAAATATGATCAACAACATATATATTAACCAACTCCCAGACTCAACAAGGAAGAGAAAGGTGATAAATGATAAGAGCTCCAGCAATGGAGACCATGGAGAAAAGAACCCTCAATTTTCATCATGCAGGAAATGTGGAAAGAGACACCCAGGAAAGTGTCTCAATGGGACAACGAAATGTTTTACGTGCGGGAAGGAAGGACATAAAGTAATGAATTGCCGAAGAAAAATGAAGAGTACTATGGAAGAAGATAAAAATGGTCCCAATAGTCCATTTACAGTCATTTGCCGTAAATGTAGGGGACCTGGCCATTACCCGAGTGAATGTCCTATTCTATAGGATATTTTCTTGGTCAAAGAAGAAGCTATGTGGGAATAAATGGTTGGAGAAATGTTTAAAAAGTATTAGCACTCCTTGTTGATGGGTTTACTATGGAATAATTTTCTCATGTATTTGTAACCCCGCAGTTTTCCATGTGAGAATGATATTTGAGGAATAATTGTCTCTTCTCTTGTGGATATAGGTATAAATAACCATTTGGATTTATATGATCATTGGAGTTTGAGAGAATTATAAGTTATTCTAATTTGGGATGAAGATTCAAGGTATGATATAACATTTGTGGTTAAATTTATGATATAGTATTTTGAAGAATTTATCTAATTTTGGCAATATTATAAAATATAGTTTTTGAAAAGGGACAACACGTAGACCGTGTGACAACCCGTCGCGTCGGACAAAGCTATGGGAATCGAACCCACAACCAAAGTGCGATTGGGATTTATCGCCTACCACTGGACTACGTGAAGTCCCTGGTCAGTATGACTTGTTTTTTTAGTTAAATGATTTTATTGATCAATAATAAGTTGATTTGGGTTCTTATTTCATATCAAAAGAATACCCTTGGTATAGGAAAATGATTTTGTGATTAAGTGATAAATGTTATTTTGGAAGATGTTCGCTTTGTTGGGAACACTATATGCCCAAGGAAAATAGAATACTATGGGGTTTCATTTGTGGAGTAATGATAGATTTTTATCTACATTTTTATTGTGGATTTATAGTGATTTGGGTTATTTATGGAAATGATTAACCTATAATAGAGAATATGTGATTAGGTTAATTACTTTTGAATATGTGACTTTAAGAGTATCTGATGTCATTTGGAGATACAATTTAACATGGGAGACTACATAATCAAATTCTTCTATGTTTTGGGTTTCAATATTAGTTTGGATTATATTAAAGGATTTTAAGGACAATTGGTTATTGAATGGTATCTATTTAACTTTGGGGTATTGTTGGTTTAATTTTAGAAATTAAGATTAGTGCATATTTATCTCAATGAATATTCTTTTGGGGAATCATTAGATCATTCACTGACCATTTTGGTTTTGATTAATCTTCAAAGACAATGTAAATATATGGTTTATCCTTCATGGATCATGTGATTCTATAGAAGTTTATTCTATCTCTTCCAGTGTGACCAAGTCTTCTTGAATACTCATCGTTTAAAAAAAATGAGTTAGTGGTGGAAATTTATTAAAGAATGAAAATCTACTTAAAATGTAAGTATATCTCATAATGTTCTTAGTCAATATCATAAATGAATTCCTCTTCCTTATGTAATGTAACTTAAAAAAAATGTTGTCCGTTTACTTTCCTACTAGGAGACTAATGGTCGTTTGTCCCAACACAAGTTTGTGGTTTTCTCATTGTTAACTTTCTCCTGATCATGATTTCTATCCCTCTCCATCAGAACTTGACACTTAGTTTATCATCCATATCCATGTTTTCTTACATGGAATCCTAGTATGGGTTATCTTGGATGACCCTTATACCTCTCTTTCTTTCTTTTAGAGTGATAGTTTTATTGACTCTTTTCCCGATGTGGGACTTTACATTATATTCCCAAGCAAAATTTTAAAAATTGTGAGGACGCAATTTATTGAAGGAGGGGAGAATGTAACACCCCAAGCTTCCTCGGTATGTTTCCTTTCGAATAATGCAATGACGTGCATTGTACGCAACTTCGAGATTTTAACACACCACAACCAATCAAACTAGCCGTTATGAATAGTAATACCTACTTTTTGAAATTATATATATTTTATATTTCAAAATGGACTTCATTTTTGGATTCGGAATATCGAAATTAGCCTAGGGTGAAATTTTGGTACTTTTCGGATAACTTTTGTATTTTGATGAATAGTGAAAATTACTAAATTTTAATTAAAAACAACTTTTTTAATCAAAATAATTAATAGTGATAAATTGTGAATTTGAGTGGTTTTAAAGTATATTTAGAATATATTTTTACCATTTAATATAATGTTGGTCATTGGACATAATTTTACAATTAAACCGAACATAAACAAGTGTCAATCTTTTGATAGTTATTATCTCTTAAAAACACGCTTTTTGTTTTGACAGCGGGAATTAATTTTAAATTAGTTTCTGCCACTTCTGTGTTTTGAATTTAGAAAAATGGATTCCATATTTGGAATCAGGATGTTCAAATTGTGTAAATAGGTAACTTTTATTTTTAGACATTTTGAATAATTACTGCGGTAAATATTTTATTTACCATGGTTAAGGGTAAATCCGGTAAATAAGGGTTAAAAAAATAATAATATAATAATACTAAATTACCCTAAAACGTGTCTTAACCCTATTGGTTGATACATGGTCGACCATGGGCATCTTTGGGTCAATTTTGGGACCCCATGGATCCACTTGTAAGTGATAATGACACTTTATATTAATTAAGTTAAAATGAATACAAAAATGACACAAGCATATATCTTTTAGCAAAACAATTTTTACATAGGGTTATACATGTTGGATTTTAGATTATAAATATTCATTAGAAAGATAAAACGATTTCCTACATAATGATATTTTATTTATACTTTTTAGACATCAAATAATGTAAAATATTAATGACACAATGATGATGCAGTAATTACTATAATAGTGAAAAATTAAAATAATTGATTTTATAAATACCCAAATAAATATAATATGACACTTATAATGAATTAAACTAATTTTCTAGGATAATATGATATATTAGGATTGATTTAATTGACTTTTTTCGAAATAATAAATCTGTTATGAGTTTCACAAAAATCAACTAATGAATAGTGTCAAAATTGACATAAAAGAGTTTTTAAAACAAATATTATATTATTAATTGATATTAAATTCCTAAAAATCTAAGGTTCGTCCAAGAGACTTATATAAGGATAGGTTAATCATCAATAGACCACTTGGGGGTCGCTTGGATGTATATAGTAAGTTTATTAACCATATTATATAAAAATACAAAGAGACATTGTAAAAGTGAAACTAATTAACTTAGAGTTAATACTTAAAGATAAGGTTAATATAAGTACCCAAACCTGTCTAAATTCTATTGGATGAGTTGTTTTAGACCTATCCCCACCTCATCCTTTGAATAGTCAACTTTGGAGCCTTTGGAAACCGAATATGAATTTATTATAAATTAATATTTCTAGCTTTTCCAAAGGTGCCCCTCACCCCTCTTATAAAAGGGCACTCCTCCTTCTCTTTTCCTCACACCTCTCAAGCCACTTGGATCGTCCAAACTCTGACCAAATAAGCTCCCCACATCCCTCTCATCCTCCTTGAAGCTTCCCCTTAGCCAGAAAGCATTTCAACAAGTCCTTTGGTTCCAACCAAAGTGAGTTACCTAAATTAAAGGTAACGATTTCTCTTAAATTATTTTCATTTATTTTGCTTCTTCAACCCCCAAACTCTTTTTATTTCCCTTCTTTTGTAACAACACCAGTATCCTCAATATACTAGGATGTTGTTATAAGAAGTATTCAAACTAAACATACACACAACTCCATCTAATGGATGATGAACATAATGTTTCTGTGGATGACAAACTAACGCCTCACGAAACGATGATTGTTCAAAAACATCTTACCGCCTCTCATGGTGGCCATTATGATGGAACTGTAATTAAATATGATATTAATGATATATATTTTATATATAAGCTTCTGTAATTCCATTTTATTTCATACCATTATTTGTTTCATGTTGTATATACATACGATAATTTCATTTGAGGAAGTGCGGACTACCGCCCCCTTAAAATGATATGACTCGTTCATACCACACATGGAACGTATAAAGGATGGTGTTAATGAACTTAAGTAACATATATAAAATATTATATTATACTGGAATAGTAATATACCTATGTATCATTTGGATTCGATTATTTTAAAATAAAAAATTAAATGGAAGTAGCATTCGTGTGTACGTACGGACTACCGTCTCCACGAACGCGATGAGATTCATTCTCCATCGTATCCATTCAAGTATAATTATCATTTAATGATTTAAAAATGATGTTTAAGGACTTGATATCATTCTGGATATGAATAAGATACAACAAACATGACTTATGTAACAAAACATATAAAAGAAAATGAGTAAGTTAACACCCGAAACGGCGTTAATACTAAGATATTATTAACAAATCAATGTTAAAAGATCATATATGATATCATATTAAAGTAAATGATTCTTGTATTATTCAATAACAATTATTTCACCATTATACAGGAGGTAAACCTACCATCGACCAAGGAAAAAGTACAAAGTAAGGGATTCTCTTATCTCACTTTCAATTCCGTGAGATTTCCATTGATCACCACTTAATTATTGCATGTGGTGTATGTGTACTGCCCATGATTGTATTCATTGTGTAATATACTTTAATTTATGGGTATTTACATCATCATGGTATGATACTTCTTTCATGGGTGTATGTTTTGTATGTTACCTAATCGATAAGGGAATTTGAGATTTCAATTCCCACTCATTTGGCTTTACGCATATTTCATTGATTATATTACTCCATGATTTTGTGTGGAATCACTATTCATTTGATTATGTCATAATTTCCACTCCCCTTCCTGTGGATATAAGTTTGATACACATAATCACTCATTGGTAATTCTCAAGTCATTGATATGAATTTGATAAGAGTAATTTTAACTCATTCACCATTTGTTGAGTTAAACATCCATTTCGTTGGTGTTGTTTTTACAAGAATATGTGTGAATATCCTTTGATTGTTTTACACTGAATATCCAATCATATTTAGTGTATTTATATTTTTCACACATAATTATGTCGTTGATTTATCCTTAACCTAAGGATATAGCCTTTATGAGAGATTTCATCTCAATTTACATTCCATTGAGACTTCTTTGTTGATATACACCAAATCATTTTTATGTGGTGTATATAATGTACTTTGAAGTAGTATATCATGAATCCCTTTATTCTCATGATATTACAAAGTTCTGATTACCTTATTTATTTGTATTCAATTGTCTCTCTTTTGGTTAGAATCTCTAACTAAAATACCATTTTTAAAATGATTTAAAGACTTATTCATCTAAATCTTTCTCATTAATGTCCATGTTTTAAAAAATGGTTGTAAGGATTTATTTATATGGACATTAAAGTTTACAAATTAAAACTCCTTTTAAAAAGTTTCAAAGTGGTATGGGACACTTTGATTCAAAAATCTACTTTTAAATGGCTTCCTGACAAATAGTGTGACTTTTAAATGTTTTCAAGAAAAGGGGGATATTTCTCTCAAATAGTTTTGATGATTATTTTCATCTATGTCAACATCCTTAATTATTCATGATTGAGGATAATGTGATACAATACAATCTTCCATATTGTATCAAATGAGTTATATTTGACTGTGGATGTTCTATTTTTATACCATTCATGGTTTATGGTTAAAGTATTGACATTTCTTATGCTAGTTTTAATATGAATGTTTATTTTATGCTTAAACCTATTCATATGAGGAATGAATTGGACTTAATAAGTGACGGGTGGAGCCCGCTATAGCTCCTCGATGCATCGGTAGGTCTCATGAGACAAACTAGTGTCTTGGCACAAGGCCTTGGCAAAATCTTATTTGTAGTATTGGAACGAGGCCTTGGCTATGTGGTTATGATAGTCTGGCATTATGCATTCCATCATTATGAAAGTGGTTATTGATATTGCATGTGATCATTCGACTAGTAGAATATCCATGTGAGTAAGTAAATGGCATTATTTCATTTTACCTTCGCCATTTTATGCTGAAGTTTAAATTTAAAAGGCTTTTGTTTTAGTTATAAATTGCCTTAAGTGTTTATGCTTATTTATGAAAGCTTCTGCTATAATGTTATCCTTACTGAGCATCCGAGCTCACCCCTTTCAATGTTTTATTTTTCCCAGGATTATGAAGAAGTAATTTATGAATGACCTGCAGGGATAGTATGAGGGGATATGAAGACAAGATGTTTTTTTTTATGATGTAATGTAAAAATTTATGGATGTATCTAGTTATTCCAAGGCTACTAAACTAATCGGTCTTTCGAGACTTGATCTTTCTCATGATCATGCCAATGTTATGTAATAATGCACCGACTCTAGGTAATTTTGGTCGGGGCGTTACAATGGGTTTTCCACAAAGGTATTCTCTATTTTCAACCATTTATTTTCAAAGAACAATTTCCAATTTCAATGATGAAATTATTTGAAGGAGGGGATAATGTAACACCCCAATCTTCCACGGTACGTTTCTCTTTGAATATTATAGTAGTATGTGTTGTACGCAACTTCGAGTTCTAACCCACACCACAACCAATAAAACTAGCCGTTAAGAATAGTAATACCTACTTTTTGGAATTTTATAAATTTTATCTCTCCAAATGGACTTCATTTTTTGGATTTGGAATATCTAATTTAGCCTAGGGTGAAATTTTGGTACTTTTTGGATAACTTTTATATTTTGATAAATAGTGAAAATTACTAAATTTTAATTAAAAACAACATTTTTAATCAAAATAATTCACAGTGATAAATTATGAATTTCAGTGGTTTTAATGTATATTTATAATATATTTTTACCATTTAATATAATTTTGGTCATTGGACATGAAATCACAATTAAACCGGATATAAACAAGTGTCAATATTTTCATAGTTATTATATCGTAAAAACTCGCTTTTTGTTTTGACAGCGAGAATTAATTTTAAATTAATTTCGTCCAATTCTGTGTTTTGAATTTGGAAAAATGGATTCCATATTTGGAATCCAGATGTACCAATTGTGTAAATAGGTAACTTTTATTTTTAGATATTTTTGAATAATTACTTCGGTAAATATTTTATTTACCATGGTTAAAGGGTAAATCTGGTAAATAAAGGTAAACAATAATTTTATAATAATAATAAATTACACTAAAACGTGACCTAACCTTATTGTTGGATACATGTCCGACCATGGTCATCTTTGGGTCGATTTTGGGACCCCATGGAGCCATTTTTAGGTGATAGGGACACTTTATATTAATTAAGTTAAAGTAAATACAAAAATCCCATAAGCTTATATCTTTTAACAAAACAATTTTTAAATAGGGTTATATTTGTTATATTTTATATTATAAATATTAATTAGAAATCTAAAACTAATTCCTACATTATTGTATTTTATTTAAAATTTTTTGACATTTAAAAAGTAAAAATATATATGACACAATAATGATGCAGTATTTTCCTTATTAATGAAGAAATAAAATAATTGGTATTATAAATGTTAAAATAAATATAATTTGAAAGTTTTGATGCCATAAACGGATTTTATTAGTTAAAATGACATTTTAGTATTTCTTAAATGAATTTTTTTCGAATTAATAATGTTTTTATGACTTAAAAGAACAATTATTGAGTAGTGTCAAAATTGACATAAATGAGTTTTTAAAAAAAATATTATATTATTAATGTATATTCAACTCCTAAAAATCTAAGGTTCGGCCAAATGATTCATATCATTATTTTTATATCATTAATGTACCACTTTGGTGTCTCTTTGATGCATATAGTATGTTTATTAACTATATAATATAAAAATACAATGTGACATAGTAAGTGTCAAACAAATTAACTAAGATTTAAAACTAAAAGATAAGGTTAATAAAATGACCCAAACCTGTCTAAAATCTATTGGTTGAAATGATTTTGACCCATACCCACTTTATACATTGAATAATCCACTTTGGAGCCTTTAGTAGCCGAATATGATTTTATTATAAAATAACACTTTATGTTTTTCCTAAAGAGCCCATCACCCCTCTTATAAAAGGGCACTCCCCCTTCTCATTATTCCAAACCTTCAAATCCATTTGGCTCGGCCAACCTCTGCCCAAATATCCTCCCAACCTTCCTCACTTCATCCTACAGGCCTTAGTTTGATTATAAAGTCATCCTATGGAGCCCTTTTGATCAATTCAAAAAGAAGAACCCGAAGAAGAGTTAACATCTTCACCACCCTCTTTAAAGTTCATTTCTTCATCAACTTCTTCTTTCTTTGTTATTTCCATTATAAAAAAATAAATACAGTATCTTCTATATACTTTGATGTTATTATAATTATGGAACAAACAAATTCATTATTCTATTTATCCCTTGATGACATATCACCATACGTGTGTACGTACGGTCTACCGTCTCCACGTTGTGGTGTAATTGTTGTTCAATATATTATTATTTATATGGTTATAATAATGATGTATAATTCATGTAAATAATAAATATAACATGATAATTATTCTGTATATATGATATACCATCCAATTATATATTATTTTAATATCATAAGAATGATATTGTCACTCGTGCGTACGTACGGACTACCGTCTCCACGAATGTGATGAGATTCATTCCCCATCATATCCATGCAATTATAATTCTCATTTGATGATTAAAAATAATTTTTAAGGACTTTATATCATTTTTAATATGAATAATATACAACCTATCCAAAATAAAAAAAACATATGTCACAAAACATATAATAGAAAACGAGTAAGTTAACACCCGAAACGAAGATAATTCTAAGATATTGTCAACAAAGTAATGTTAAAAGATCTTATATGATATCATATTAATGTATATTATTCTTGTATAATTTAATAACAATTATTTCACCATTATACAGGAGGTTAACCTACCCTCAACCACGGAAATGTACAAGGTAAGGGGTTTTCATCTCACTCATTATTCCCGTGAGATTCATACCATATTGCCACTATTACCTTTTGTGTGGTGTATATACTGCCCATAATTGTATTATTTGTGTAATACACTTTAATTTATGTGTATTTACATATTCATTTTATGATACCACATTCATGGGGTGTATGTTTCATAAGTTTCCAAATTGGTAAGGGTTTATTTCACAATCTCTTCATTATCCGAGGTCGTTTATACGTAATTATCTACTGTGACCTCTTTATCATCCACATATATGTTTCTTAAAAATGTATTTCAAAACATTCTTACTATTTTACAGAATATGGTTTAATGTCATTTATTACCTTGTTCGGATTTTTTATAAGAAGTTTATAAAGGAATCTTTCTGTCATTTTCCAAACAAGGTCCTTTTTAACCTTTTCGATAGAATTTAGGTAAGAATGTTTTTTTAAATTATACGTCGGGTGTGGCTATTTTCTGCCGTTATAAAATCATTGAAGCTTACCCTAAAATCTTATAATAATATTTTCAAAGTAAATGTTTTCTTTTATAATTATGTTACTTTTAAATGATAAAAAAAAGATTTATTTCTTTCAAATAGTTTTGATTTCATCTATGTCAACATCCTTTGACAAAATTTACACTTGTTTGAAGTTGATTTGTTATGATACAAATATTCCATATTGTATTTATGTTTTTCTGATATATTTGACTATGGATGAGTTATTTTTATTCCATTAAGGGTTTATGGTTAATGTTTTATCATTTTCTATGTTAGTTTTAATACGAATTTTTATGTTATATTTCATCCTCTTATTAAGATGAATGTGTTGGACAAGTATGTTCCGGGTTGGGGACGGCTAAAAGTATTCCTTCTGAGTTGGGGTCCGGTTACAGCAGACCCTCCGGGTTGGTGTCCGGTTATTAGAGGAACTCCTTGTTAGAGTCCGGTTACAGAGGATCTCTGGGATAGATTTAGGTTACAGAGGCTCTCCGGGTTGGGTTCCAGTTACAGTTATCCCTTAGGTCTTAGCACGAGGCCTTGAAAAAGAAATTAAAGTTCGGCATTATGAATTCCCTCTTTATGAAAGTGGTTATTGATATTGCATGTGATTATTTGATTATTATAATATCCATTTGAATAATTAAATAGAATTATTTAATTTTATCTTTTCCATATTATGATGAATTTCAAGTTTAAAAGGCTTTTGTTTTAGTTATACATTACCTTAAATGTTTAACTTTATTAATGCAAGTTTTTTCTATATTGTTATCCTTACTGAGCATTTGAGCTCACCCCTTTCGATGTTTTATTTTTCCCAGGATGTTGAGAAGTATTTTATGAATGACCTGCAAGGATGGTATGAGGGGATATGAAGAAAATATGTTGTTGTATTCTTTTTAATTTATGATGTAATGTATGACTTATTAATATATCTAGTGTTTCCAAGGCTACTAAACTGATCGGTATTTCGGGATTTGATCCCTTGTGATCATGCCAATGTTATGTAATAATGCACCGACTCTGGGTAATAGGGGTCAGGGCGTTACAATGACTTATGATCCATGTTAATATATTGAATATGGTTATTTTTAAAATGAGGCATTCCATGGGTAACCCTTCATTTCCATATTTGAATGTCAAGATAGAACCCAATATAAGTAAAGAGATTATTTAATGTGGACTATACGGGTAGTTCAACCATGATACCATTATATGTCTTATTTTCATTAATCACTCATCTTGATGTTTTATATTCACATATAAACTCCAGAAACATTGTAATACGTGTGTTAAGTTTCGGGACTCATCTTGATTTCATTATACAAATAGTGATTAGGATTTCCTCCTTGATTCCTAATAAATACCCTTCCAAAAATTATCAAAAAACTATTATTTAGTTTTTTCTATATACCCTTTATAATGTGTAATGTCAAGGGTTTATTCCCTAGATTCTAATACAGAGCTAGACATTGTGTCTTGATCACCGTACGTTGACTCTCAGGTTCAAAAAATCGAATTATATAGAGTTTTCCTTTGATTGAAATGGTTTTATTACATGGTAATTCTTGTACTAACTCCATAGATTTATCATTTTTTTTATCTTGGACACTTAGTATATATTCCAGGGGTCCTACCACCCTTCATTTGATCACATGATGAGATAAAACTGGTTTAAGATGAATCTTGTGGTATCCCATGATTTCTCTATACCTTCATATTATTTAATTTATATTATGTGCACTGTTATGTTTTATACTTATGGACTAGAAATTCATTAGATATCATTGGTGTTGTCCTATTGGGTTTCACTCACAAAATCATCAAGCATCCGCTTATTAGTGGGGAAAAACTATGGCTATCAGATATGAATTTGGCTCATGCCACTTTTTTTACTTTTCTTGTGTTGGAACTTGGCATTGTATCTATGGACTGAGCATGTACTCAATATACATACAGTAGTAGTTCTATCAAAATTATTTATTTATTTTAACTTATCCCTATTGTATGTGTATCCCCTATTAATTTTATTGTCTTCCTTTTTTTGTATCATCATACATTCATGCACAGTTGGATTTTGTTGGCACTTGTCGGGTTGTTCGTTTACTATTATCATCTTGCAATTTATTTCCACTATTTCTACTACATTTATTATTTATCTAAAGGTTATATTATCCCCGCCATAATTTAATTAGACCTATGATTCTATTCGGTAGACTCTGGTATATAAGTAGTCAAGACTGATGTTATGTTTCCATCAAGTTCTAAAATTTATGTTTGAAATGGGTTGAGGACTTCAAAATGTGGTATTAGAGACACTATTTCTTTTTTCATACTATTATGGGATGGTAAAAATAATTTCATTAAAACTTGAAAATTTAATTCTTTTTAACCTCCTACTTATTATGGTATAGCGATTAGTACAGTGTCAAACGACATGGAAGGGTTGTGTACCAAATTTTGAAAACAATTCCAATGAGAGGAGTGAATTAAATATTTTTTTAATATTAAATTTAAAATGAAATAAAATTATGATGAAATAATGATGAATTTGAATCAGGTTGGGGAAGAAATGATGAACGAGTTTTGGGAACAAATATTGGGAAATTTAATAAAGAAAGATGCTAGTGGAACTATAAATAATTGGGTTGAATTGGTTTCAATATAGAAAATAAATTTATTGAATTTTCATATTAAAATGTTTATTAATATCCCTTTATAGAAAATCAATCATGTAGGAGAATGATTCTTGAAGTTCTCCACACCAAGAACCACTCATACAGAAATGGTATTTCTTGAAAAATTCATCAAAATTTTTCACACTGATCATTTTATGAGGTTTTGAAATTGAATATATGTGGCATGAAACAATTTTTATAGATTCAAAATTGATCTCTCAGATTATTTATGAATTTTTTTGAACAAAATAATTTTGATGAAGTTAAGAATTAACCCCAATAGATAAAAAATTAATCGTTCACAAATTATTAGAAAACATAATTACTATTTCATGATTTGAAATGAAATCCTCAAACAATTACAATCACCAGAAATTAAAAATGAAGGAGAAAGAACACCCCCTTTAAACTTGCTATGAAATAGTTCTATTTAACCTCTGTTATAATCTTATTTATCTAGGGTGAAGTCCTCGGTGTATTTGTTCCCTATTAAATTTTGAATCCTATAACATCCCAATGTATTTGTCATATTTATAAGAATATATTTTTTAATTAATGTCCCATTTTCCATTTTCCACTATAATCCCCTGCTAACTTGAATCGGTCTTCTTCTATTCCTCAAAAATGTTTCTGTGTCATCTCATACCCCCGTGAATTTATAAATTCACTACTAATGGTATTCGAACAATGGTGGAAATGAATAAGTTTGGATGCCTTCGATAGTCAATTAAGTATAGTAAAAAAATTAATAAATTATTATAAGTGTTGTTTATAAAAATATAACTTTTATAATTATATGTATAATATTATTATGATTATAAAAATTAACAAATATATTTATAAATAAATGAATTATTATTGTTTTTAAATTATAATAATATATCTGTTTATAAATAATAATTATTATTAGATGTAATGAATATATATTAAATTATTATGTCAATGAATTTATATTAATTTATATTTATTATTATTACTATTTACTAATTTATATATTTATTATTTCATGGATAACCCTTCATGTCGTGGGTTCATATCCACTGGTGGTAGGTCTCACTGGTTTCAGAGCACTTCCTTGTCATGGATGATAAATAGCTAAAGTAGTGGCTCAATATAAATAGGAGGTGGCACTGATAGAGGTTCAGGTGTCATCTGGCTTTGACAAGAAGAACAATTGGACATGACCATGTCCATCTTCGTCAATAATCTAGAACACATTGATCGTCATCCAGTCTTGAGGATCTTCGATTCAACATGGATCAGAGGTGGAAAATGTAGGCTTCTATGGATCTTGGCTCAGTTGATGGTGGAAACATCAGATTTGGTGGCATCTTTGTATGAGTTTTGCTGGCAGATGTGGCTCAATTAGTGACATCAACTTCCTCAAATAAGAAGCTTCTTGAATGAGGGATTCAGTAGTGTATTAACAATGAAATAGTATCCCATGTTTTACCTCATCGTGGTCGACATTGCTGGATGGGTTCAATGGTCGACATCAACCAGTGGCTTAGAAGGTGTCGTGATGAAAATACAAATCAGTTCTCTCATTCTCAATTGAAGGTGGCCTCAAGGGAGTGGTGACATAAAACAGTGGTGAGGATTTTTCATCATGATGGTTATCTATCGATAAACACTAGTAGATCATGGGTGATGGTAGATTGATATATATTGGTAGATCAAAGAGTCTAGTTGTAGAAGTGCTAGCGAAAGATTATTTTTCTGGTGGAGTGTAATGGCGGACCGAGGCAACGACAACATGGGTACGAAAGCTCGAAATTATCTAGTAGTAGTATTATTCATCACAATTATCTATCGTTTCTTAGGTCTTAGATCTTTTTTTGAAATAATGCTTGATGTTAATCCATTGAATTCATCCACAGGGTCGAAAAACATGTTTTTATTTGTCCAGAAACAGATTATACTTCTCCAATTCTCTAATGTGATAGTCATTCTCATCAAAAGTCGATCCTCTAATCTAGACAATTAATCTTAGGTCAGAATAGTTCACTTGAATTTTTGTTAATAGATATGAAACTAAATCCGTTAAGCTTGATATGGATTTAACGTTATTACGGACTTCTTTCTCCATCGTTGTTTGAACACTCGATTAACCGAGCAATATAGAGATCTTCTTATGGTTTCTTGGATTTTTTTGAATGATTTTATTCCGAATTGATTCTATCTAGACATGAAAATGGTAGAAAGATCGTTCGATTAGGATGATGATAATGTTGGTGGATCCAAAGTGGATTGACGACAGATCTGGAGTAGGTAGAACTAGTTCAATATTGGTTCTCTTCTAGTTGGTGGCCGTAGATGAGGAAGGGTCAATGGTGGATGACAACTATGAAAATGCTGATAGAAAAGTATAGGTGAAAGTTGAATGGTGGATTGGGAGTCCAATAATAGATCTGAGTATACAGGATGGTCATGGATCCTCTACCTATCGGTAAATCAATCTACCAGAGGGTGATTCTATTGGTATTAGAAAGAAGAGATAGGGGCAGTGGTGGATCTCAGATGTCAGTAGATCAGTTTCCCTAATGTTAGATCCCCTAAACTGGCAGGGATAAGTAGTTGTGTTGGTGTTAGAGTGCAAGATGATAGCTGGTAATAAATCTTTTCCTAATAGTAGATGATGTTATGACTATTAGATCCAGTACCGCTAGATCTGTGAAAAAACTTTTGAAAATTTAACAAATAAAATTAAAAAATTTATAAAAAATTTATATTAAGAAAATATTATTTGAAAAGAACTGATAAAATTAATTATTAAAATAAAAGGAAAATCATTAATTGAAATAATCAAAAAGTTTACACTTCTGCAATAATTAATTAAAATCATATTATGATAACGATAATTTAAATACTAATCATTAATTAAAATAAACAAAATTAAAATACAAATAAATTGGAATAATAAAACATGGTATTTGAGATTAAATTAATGTTTCATTGGTTAATTATGAATATATTGATGAATTATCTAATTACAAAAACATAATAATAAAAAATATAACAACTTTAAATTAATATTTTAAAAAATTTATTTGAATAAAATAATAAGAAATTAAGGGATGATAGAATTAATTAAATATTTTTAAAAATTACAAAATTAAATAATAAAAATGATGTATTAATAGTTTACAACAAATTACTAAAATGAAATTATTTAACAAAAAAAGCACATTTAATTAATTAATTCAACAAAATATTTTAAAAAATATATGGAAAACAAATCAATTAAAAGTTACATAAAATTCCCTCATACATGATCATTTATTATCTTTAAGAAATCACTAATTCATTTCAATGAGAAATAATAATTTTCATATTAAAAAAATTGGAATTCCATAATTAATTGATTATGAAAATTTATTTTTCCCCATGAATCATTTTAAGTAAAATGTATGTATGTCCTCTCAAAAGAAATTATTATTAGTGAAATATTTAATTAAAATTATACTAAAATTATTTATATTTATTTTTTTTGAATTGAATTATACCATCATCAAATTTCCATTAACTGAGACTTCAAACTACACTTTACCTATGGTTCAACACACAAACATAAATATCACTGAAATAATTAGACAGAACTGAATATATTAATAGGTTCAATAATTATATGTTGGAATAAATTACACATCCAATAGTTTTTTAAAAAAATATGAAGAATCAGAGGAAGAAGGCCAATCCAGAATAGAATTTTCATTTCAAAGATTGACAAATACATGTATTTTAAATATGATTCAATCAAAAAAATTCAATGTAATGATATTTTCATAATAATTTCTTTATATATGAACAAGAAAAATGATTTCAAGAGGGTAAGAAATTAATTAATCAATTAAATTCTGGGGGTAATTAAGATATAACCACTTAAAAGTGTCTCCAAAACATTAAAAATTAAGAAAAATATTAACCCATTAAAAATACCAATAAAAACATTATAAACAACCAATTTTGAAAAACCACTAAGTAATTTTATGCTTACACATTAAATAATATATTATAAAATATAAATAACCTATCCACCACATATAAAACTCTTAATTTTCTTCAATGATTAATTCAAATGTGGAAGAAAAACTGTTAGAATTTATGGTTCAAAACATGTATTCAAATGGGTTGTTTAATAATATGTTCAAGGCTCAAAATGTAATCCAAACAATTTATCTCCTACAAAAAATATTTTACAATGGATTAAAAATGTACAAGAATTATCTTTATGAAACATACAAAAGAATTTTAAAATATATTTCAAATCATTTCTTGTTAAATATTGAGTAAATATTAATGAGTGTCAACAAGATTGAAAATTGGAATCAAAATTATTTTTAAAAGATCTGAAAATATTATTATAATAACCCAAAATAGATATGAATATGCACCATAATACTTACTACTAGGGGTAATACTCCCCATACTTAATATCACAGAGTAAAATGATTTAATAACATAAAATATCTATTTAAGAAAACAAAAAACATGAATTAGTGTATAAATAACGAATAAGAGTACAATAAAAGTATAGAAATTTAAATAATTTCAACCACAATTTTCACAATATTTCATTATAGATAAACAAAAATTATAACCTCCCATTAATATTTTATAGAAATTATGTAGATTATATACAACAATCCCATCTTATTGAAAATTCTACTTAATGTTGGGAAATGTTATCTTCTATTAACATCACGACACCAATATTCTTTAAAACAATAACCAAGTTGATCATGAATATTAATTTTATTGAAATAGTGAAAAAAGATACAAGACCATAGTAATTAATTTTTAATAAATTTTAAACAAAAATATAGAAATACCATGGGTTGAATCTCATGAATCAGTAAATTTAAAGTCTTCAGTTACAGATCAATTGTTACTTCTTGTAGTCACTAGATGGATGTGTTTTCTCATAAATGAAGTACCACATCTATTTTTCCTATTTTTTTATATAAAAATGAAATTTTTGGTCACCTAAACCACTATGGTAGCACTTTAATACTTTCACATCTAAAAACATTCCATGGAACCACCCCTTTTCTGTTTAGGAATGGTTGTTGTCCACTTATGGAATTAATCTAGAATTTTAAAATTTTAAACCTAGAAGAAGGGATAAATATTAAAATGGTGATCTAAGGGGTGGGCCTAATTCCTCCAGGGTTTTATAACCAATTAGAAACTCAAAATATTCATATTAATGAATTAAATGAATTGATTTTAATGAAACATGAACTAAAATATTATTTACAAGTTCAATTTGAAATGATTTAGAAATATATGAAATTATTCTCGATTCCTCTTCCACTATTATCTCATCCACGATAACAAAATCGATAGCATAATATTAAATTTTAGTAAAAAATGTAGGGTTTGATATAATATCTATGACATATAATTCAACCTCCATTAAAAAAACTCCACCAGTAGAAAATCACAATCATTATTCTCTATTACAGTTTATGTTAGAGTTTCTTCAACCTTAATGAATTTTGGATGAAGCTATGGGATTTCAATAGAATGACCAAACTCCATGAATTTTATTTCCATGATTTCAATTTAGTCAATATTTTCTTGATAAAGTCAAATAATTTAATGTCTTCAAAAAATTTCTCAGGGTTATTAATCTCAAATTTTTGTTTTAACTCTGCATCCTGAGATTCTATCAACTGAATATTATCGTGATCCACCTTTTAAAATAATTTCCACTAAAACTACTTGTTCACATTGGAACCTTATTGAAAAAATTAAACCATCAACCCCATATTCAAAATATTGAACAAAAAGTTTCAAAGCATATTTTTTCACTAATCAAACAGTTGAAATATTTCTATGATTTTTTTAAAAAAATATGAACTTTTTTATGTTTTCAAAATTGGTTACATGAATCTCTTCTGAAAAAATGGTGATAATATCTTTATACATTAATCGTTAAAATTTTTAAATTTAAAAATTTATAAACTCCTACTTACTATAGTATAGGAGTTTTTAGTGTTTCAAACTCGAAAGAAGGGATATGTGCCAAATATTGAAAACAAATCTAATTAGAGTACTGGATAAAATATTTTTTATGAATGAAATTGAATGTGAAGGAATATTATGATGTAAAATTGAAGAATTTGAATTAATTTTAGTCAAAATTATTGTATAGTTAGTGATAAAAATGATTGAGAAATTCAATAAAGAAATATTATAGGGAAAATTCCCCTAATTGGTTTGGATATATTTTTTCATTCATAGTAATTTTATTGAATTCATATCCTAAAAAGTATATTAATATTCCTATCCAATAGATTAAACAGATATAATAATGATTAGTATAGTTCATTACTTCAATAACCATGCAAAAAACAATATAATTTTAGGATAAATTCATCAAAAACAATCTCATTGTTCATTTATGATTTTTATAAATTTAAGATGAGGGGTGTGAATTTATTTTATAGATTCAGAATTGATATCACCGATCAGTTCTGAAATTTAATGGAGAAATAAATGTAAAGAATTTACAAAGTATAACTAATATAATAAAACTCTTCCAAGAATAATAGATTAAAAAACTATAACTATTTCAATAATCAAAATAAAACCCTCAATCAATTATCAGTGCAAGAAAAACAAAATGAATATAAAAGAAATATCCCTATAATATTTCGATGAAATAGTTCTATAACTGCCCTAACCTTCTACTCTACCTCCTCGGTGAATTCCTCGATCACTCTGTTTCCTAGTAAATTACATATCCCAGAATTTCATAATGTCTCAGTCATCTGTATCATAATATCTTTTTATTTTTGTTTCTTTTTTGGTTCATCACTACCATCCCTCATCATTTAAAATTTGTTTTCTCCTATTCCTCGAACATCTATCCATATCATCTCCAATCCTCAGGGATTTAGCAAGTCTCTTTTACCAAAATCCAAACTGTTGATGGAAAGAATGAATCTAGATTCCGACATATCTCAGTTCTGTGTAACAAAAATGTTAATTAATTAATTAATTAATTATCCTTGTTATGAACATCATTCTAACTAGGTCTATAATCCATGTACAATATCAATAAGTCTTGATGCATGGGTCATCCCTTATGAGGGATATGACCCACCTTTCCAGTCTATGTTTATGGTGTGTGTGTGTGTATGAATTTAATTGTACCATATAACAACTAATATACATATGATCATTATTTATAAAAATATATATATTATAATTATAAGAATAACAATATTATTATTATAAAAATTAACTAATAAATTTATAGATAAATTAATTGTCAATATTTTTAAAATATAATTATATATGTAATCATTATTATTATTATTATATTTTAAAAACATATATTAAAATATTATATTAATTAATTTTTATTTATTAGTATTTATTAGTATTTATTAATATTATTAATATTATTATTTACTATTTTATTTATCTATTATTTATTTTTTAACTCCGCCAGATATAGGTTCATCTCCAATAGTGGTGGATCTTTTCGGATTTAGTGGGTTTCCTTATTGTGGAGGAGAAATAGCTAAAGCTACAGCATTGCATGAAAGGAGGTTGTTTTGGTGGACGATCGAGTGTCATTTAGCTTCAATAAGAAGCACAACCAACAACGACCATGTTCATCTTCTTTAACAATCATGAACATACAAATTGTCATCCATTATTTAGGTACTTTGACTCACAATGGATCAGAGGAAGAAACTATGAGCTTATATCAACCTTGGTCAGGTCAATGTCATTAATATCAGATCTGACAACGGCCTGGTATTAGTGGTGATAGTGGATGTGGCTCAAGTAGTGACATAAAATTCTTCAAATTGGAATCACCCAGAATGAGGCCTTCAATAGTGGATTCATAATGTCTATAGAAGCTCAGGTTTGTCCCCTCCTTAGTCAAAGTCAGCAGATGTGTTTATGTTTTTACATCAATTGGTGTCATAGAAGGTAGTACAAAGCTAGTGTAGATCAATTCCATGCTTCTCCATTGATAGTGGCTTTTGGGAAGTGGTGATTGATTTTAGTGGTGTGGTTTGGTAGGATGGATGGGGATCTATCGAAGGCCACTGGTAGATCGTGTGTGATTGTAGATTAAGAACTATCGACAGATCAAGGAAGATTTTAGTATAAGTGTTGTCGTAAGATTATCATAGCAGTGGAGTGAAACCAGTGGAATGAGGTTGCGACGGAATGGGTGAGCAAGCACAATTTGATCAGGTCATATCTTTTTCGTCATTATGAATAAAAATTTTAAATTTCTTAGATCTATGTGTGGAGAAATTTGTGGGGTTCGCCCTTCAAATTCATCCATTGTGTTCAAACCATATTTTTCATTTGGCAAGAAACATCATTCAATCCTCCAATCTCTAGCGCAGCCGGGGTGCTTATTAGAAATCAGTCATCAAAAAAAGATCATTCATCTTCAGTCATACTGTTTCACTAGATTATGTGGTAACATATCCATGGGTAGATCCAAGAAACATGAGTGGTCATTAAGGTTATCAGTGAATTATTTAATATTCCTGGATTAAACACCAACGTACCACTATAGTATCGACATCATCATATGGTAGTTGGATTTTCTATAATATTTTATTCATACATTATATTATCTAGATATGACAGAGATTGAATTAGTGGTGGATTATGATGATGGTATTGGTGGTGGATCTAATGAGGAGCGTTTGTAGACCAGATGAAGGTGGAACGAGGTTTAGATTAGTTCACTTTTGGCAGTGATGATATATAAGGAAGTATTTGTGTTGGATTGAGTGGTGGTAAATGACAACAGCAATAGTGGAAGTAGATAAGCTTCGGTAAAAGTCGAATGGTGGGACATAAGGCCAAAGGTGCATCTGAGGATGTTGGATGGGGGTAGATGATCTACCCACCGATTGGTGATTTTGTTGGTGTTAGATGGAATAGACATGGGCAGCAGTGGATATTAGCTACTGGTAGATGAACTGCCCCAATGATATATACCCTTCTCTAATGGATGATATATAGTGGTACTAATGGTGGAACGAAAGAAGAGAGATGGTAGTAAATCTATTCCTAATAGTATATGGGGTTTGGACCAATGGATCCATTACTGGTAGATCTAAGATGAAATACTTTAAAAATTAAAAAATAAAATTAAAAATAAATATTATATTATTAAAATATTAAAATATTAAAAGACAATAACTAATTCAATTAATTGTTGAAATGAAATGAAAAATTAAAAATTGAATAACGAAAAATTGAAATCTTCTATATGAACAAATTAAATTCTAATTATAATCACTATGATTTAATAACTAAACATTAATTACAATAAAAAAATTAAAATACAAACAAACTGGATTATGAAAATTAGGGATTAATGATAAAATTAAAATTTCATTAGTTAAATAAGAATATAATTATTAAAAATATTCTTATTTAACTAAAAAATAAAAATTATACATGCTTAAAATTTATATTAAAAAAATAGAAATAAAAAAAATAAAAAAGAAGACATAATTAATTAAATACTCAAAAAAATATAAAATTAAACATTAAAATGATTAATTAATAATTTAATCAACTAAACTTCTAATATGAAATCACTTAACTTAAAAATAAAAATTAATAAATTAATTCGAAAAAATATTAATTAAAATTATCAAAAAATAACACAATTAAATTATACATCAAAATTCACCATACATAATAATATCTTGAACTCAATAAATTACTTATTAATTTTAATGGAAATAATAAATCAAAAAATAAAAAAAAATTCCACAAAGAAATAATTAAGAAAAAATGATATCCCATGAACCATATTAAGAAAAATGTACGTATTTTCTCAAAAAAAAAGTGTTATTAGTGAAATATCTAATTACTTTTATACTAATATAATTCCTATTTAAGTATTTAAAAATCAATAAAATAAATATCAACAATCATTTAACTAAGACTTCAAAACTTCTCATTACCTCTTGTTGAGAAGAAAAACATAAATGTCACAATTATAATTAGACGCAAATGAATGGATGATAAGGTTCAATAATTACATAGAGGAATAAATAAAGCATCTAATAGTTTTATCTTAATGAATAAAATATTGAAAGAATTAGGTAAAGAAGATGAATCCATATTATGATATTCATTTTATATCTCTTACAAAATCTTGTTTTATAATTTTTAGTCAATCAAAAAATTTCAACTCAATGATATTTATATAATATTATATTAAAATATGAACATGAAAAATGATTTGAAATGGTTGGGAAATGATTTATGCTATTAAATTCCTGAGGTAATTAAGATATAACCTCTTCAAAGTGGCGCCACAACATTCAAAATTAAAAATTGTTTACCAACTAAAAATTTAAATAAAAACATTAAAAAAACTAAAATTTGAAAAAAAACAATTAATGTTATTTGATGGGTACACATTAAATCAAAGATTATCCCATATAACCCCCCCCCCCCACACACACACACTTAAAACTCAAATTTCACCTCACAGTTGAATTCAATGGTTGAAGAAAAAAATAAGAAATTTTAGTCCTATTTAGTTTTGTAAATAAAAAGTTTCATTATATGTTCAAGGGTCACAATATAGTTTATAAAAAATTTCTACCAAAATAGATATTTTAAAATATATTAAAATGTTGCAAGAATTATCTTTAAGGAACGGACATAATATTTTTACTATAAATATCACACAGTTTCACGCTAAATATTGAGTTCACAATAAAGAGCGTGTCAACATGTTTGAAAATTTAATTCAGATGGGTTTTCAATAGAATAGAAAATTGTAAGCTTTCCCCCTAACATAGATAAGAATATTCACCTTGACACTAACATCTAGGTGTTATATTCACCCCACACATAAATTCAAACTGTGAAAATATTTGAAAACATTAACACTCAATTTATGCCATGAAAAAACATGATGAAACCTTGAAACAGTGAAGAAGAGTGGAATATAGATGAAAATTTTTAAAAAATAACTCCACCGATTTTTAGAAAATTTCATTAGAGTTACTCCAAAATCATATCTTCCCTCTATGATTTGAGTGTAATTATATGGTTTATCTATTACAGTTCTATCTTCTTGTCAATTCAATGTAAAGCTAGGAAATCTGGTCTTCTATTAACACCTTAGTAGCAACCTTATTTATGAAACAAGACAAGGAATATAAATAAAATTTATCATAAATAAATGTTGAACAAAAGAAAGATAACAACATCAATATATTATTAATGAAACAAAAATAAAAGAATACCATCTGTTGACTCCCATGGATAACTAAATTTAGAGGATTTAGTTAGACTTTCCCATTGACTAAATAAATTCACTAGGTGGATGTTGTTTCTCATAAATGAACCACCACACCTATTTTTCAAAATTAATTTTTAAATAAAAATTCAAATTTTGGGCACCTAAACCACTAAGTGAATACTTTACTCCCTTAAAAAATATAAACTTCCATTGGAACCATGCACTATCAGTTGTGTACAGATTGTTTTCCAGATTACGAATTTTTCATGAATTGAACATTTTTAAACATAGAGTAGGGGGAAAACATTAAATGGGGTGATCTAAGGGGAGGGAATAAGTAATAAATGGTTTTCAATCCACTTATGTCCTAAAAGGTTTCATATAAATGGGTGTAACGAACTAGGTTTAGGAAAACAAGTTCTAAAATAGGTTTGTCAAGTTAAATTTGAGATTATTCTTGAATATTTCAAATAATTTTGATTTCATATTCCAATTTTATATTATCTGTGGAAATAAATTTGAAAACCCAAATTTGAAATTTATTTAACAATGGAGTGCTTGATATATGATCTAAGACATATAAATCGTACTATATTAAAACAAAATCCACAAAAAAATCAAAATAATTATTTTCTACCAGTGTTTGTTAGAGTGTTTCCTTAATCTCAAATAATTATAAATGAAACTTGGGTATTTTCATAGAATGAAAATATACAGTTAAATATATTTCCATTAACTCAATCTCTAGAACATTTTCCTAAAAAAAGTAAAATATTTTAATCTCTATAAAAATTGGTCATAAGGTCACTATTCTGACTTTTTTATTTATTATAGCAACAAGAGAATCTATCAAATGAATATTCTCTTGAATGAATATTTTAAAAGGATTTTCTATTAAATCCAATTTTTCTTGGATAAACCTTATAGAAATAAATAAACCATAATCCCCATTTTTAGAAGTTTCAATAAAAAAATTTAAATTCGGTTTTCCATTAAATAACACGAAATTATTTTGTTGAACCGATTTTTTTAGAAAATAGGATTTTTTATGTTTTCAAAATTGGTCACATGAATACCTTACCAAAAAATGGCACCAAAAACATAGAATTATTATAATTAAAACTAGAAAATTTAATTATTTATACTGAAATTCTTATTATAGTGTCGCAATTCGTAGAATATTTCACTATATGGAAGGGTTGTGTAACAAATTAGGAAAACAAAGCCTCGTAGAGAAATGGATTAAATCTTATTTTAATGAATTTAATTGATAATGAAAGAAAGTGATGATGAGACCGGGATGAATTTTAATCATGTTGAGACAGAAATATGAACGGGTGATGAGAAAAAATATTGATAAATTCAATCAGAAATACCATAGGGGAACTTCAACGAATTGTGTTCAATTGATTCCTTCATTCACAATTTTTTTTGAAATAGTGCCCTCAAAATTTGATTAATGTCCCTCTTCATTAGATTAAACTCATAGAAGAATCATTATTGATGTTCAAAACATCAATAACCACTCAAACAACCATATAGTTCAAGGATAAATTCCTCAAAAAACTATCTCACTGATCATTTCCAATGTTTTTAAATTTAAAACGAATGGTGTGAATAACTTTTTATAGATTCATAATTTATATCGCTGATCTTTTTTGAAATTTGGAGAGGAAATAAATTCAATGAAGTTAAAAGGTAAATCCAAGAGATAAAAAATTCCCCAAGTATAATCCATTATCCAAAAATGAAAACTATTTCTTGAATTGAAATCAAATACTAAAACAATTATAATCACAAGTAATTGAAATTGAAGTATAGTGAAGTAATTGTATGAACATGATATGAATAAGAATAATGAAAGCTCAATTATAATCAATCTCCTCCTCGGTGAAGTAATCAGACCCTCAGTTCCCCAGTAAATGTTGAGTCCAAGAATACCCCAATGTCTTCATTGTCTGTATCAGAATATCATTTTATTATTATTCTCTTTTCAATTCATCACAGCCATCTCCCACTGACATAACTCGGTATTCTTCTATTCCTCGATCACATGTCCTTGTCTTATATTATTCACATTACTTTATAAAATTCCATCTAATAGAATCCAAAAAATGTTTGGAAATAATGAATATGGATTCCTTCCCAGCTCGATTCAACATAAAAAAATAGAAATTAATTAATAGTTTATGATTATCATTATTTATATAAATATAAATTTAATAATTATAAGTATAGTATTGTTATTTTAAAAATTAACAAATATATTTATTGATAAATTAATTATTACTGTTTTTAAATTATAATTGTATATCTATATATATTATAAAATATATTATTATTATTTTTAAAAAATATATATTAAATTATTATGTAAATTAATATATATTTATTTATATTTATTATAATTAATTACTATTTTATTTAATTATTATTTATTTTTTAACCCTGCCTATTGTGGGTTCATCTCCACTACTGGTGGATCTCATCAGTTTCAGTGGGTTTCCTTTTCACAGTGGAGAATTGGCTGAAGCAGCGGCTCGATAAGAAAATTTGTAGCACTGGTGGAGGTTTGGTAGCCTTCTGGATTCGATATGAACGATAACCAAACATGACCATGTTAATCTTATTCAATAATCTCAAATGTCTAGATCATCATATGTTCTTTGTGTGCTTCCGCACAAAATGGATTAGAGGTAAAAACTGTAGGCTTTAGTCAATCTTGGATAAGTCGACAACAACAACATCAAATCTGGAAGTGATTTTGTGCAAGTTGAAATAGTGTATGTTTCTTGATAAGTTACATCAAATTCATCATATCAGAATCTGTTGGAATTAGGGATTCAATAGTTGATTAAGAGGGGAATCTGAAGCTTCGTCTCGACCATGCCTTGATTGATTTTAGAAGATGAGTTCAATGGTTGAAATCAACTAGTGGATTAAAGGGAGTCTAATGGTAATGAAAATAGTATCCCTGGTTCTCCTGTGATGGGGGCATTGTCCAATGGTGATAGATCACTGCCGCAGAACTTGGTCATCTTGATGGTGATCTGCCGATGTCCACCGGTAGTATAACAACCCTACTATTTATTTCACACTTAAACATAATTTATTACATAAAATCTCCACTTGATACAAGATAGAATATCAATAATCCTAGTGTCTTTGGGGCTTAGGAACATTACATAACAACTTAGAACATAAAACACAACATCTTTATTGAAAACATCTTTTACATGACCACAACATTCATTCGTAGTTAGTATTACATGGGAAAACCTGAGGACATGCCCAAGTAAAGGTTTAGCTATATAGCCTGGAAAGGGAGTAAAAAATTAATTACATGAATAATATAGTACATGATAGGAAATACGCATTTCAATGGCGCATAAGTGAAACATGAACATAAAGTCATGATATACCATGAGTATCCTAACATGAAAATGTGGAGATAACATTTAGCATGATAATAGAATGATCTAAGGCACATTTCACATCGAGAATGAGTAAAACGTCATTGCTTATGAATTAGCATGATTAAAACCTCATTTCACATGATGTATCATGACACTAATCATTATCCAATGTATTGGAGCGCTATCAGGGTTCACCTTTCATAATCATTTCATTTCACAAATAAGTGTTCCATATGGATCATACAACACGAAATCATTCAACATCGCCATTTATTCTATGCTCACAGAATGTGGAATACATACATGAATCTATATAATAAATAAGTAAATTTTCATAAATTTGAATACCCCTGATAGATAAATTAGAATATAATTCACTACATAATGACATTGTCTTGGAAAATCGTGGTGAAATTTCGATAGTATAATAGCGTGACATAAGAATTCATAAAAATGGTTGATGAGAGAAAAAGGGGTATCTATTCATATCTATATAAAATTTACCATAAGGGGTCATATAAATACATGTCCCAACATATATAAATTAATTTAGGTTCATAATACAAAATAATTTCTTGATTGTAAATGAGGAAAGAGAAACCCATTACGAAATTTTGACATTGTAACAGGTGTACATGGAAGGAATTAATGATATAGAAACGGTCCCCTTATCATTCAAACATAAGTAAGGAAGTATTGGTGAGGATCGAAACCATGCCCCACCATTTTTAATTTAATATAAAATGGAATACCAATATAATGAAATTTGGACCAAAATGAGAAAGGAAGAAACCCCTTACTTGGAAATGTGATCCTAAAGTCTTGGGAAAGGATTCTTGATGGATTGGGGAGCTTTGGGAGGAATATAGAGAGATGAGATTGGGTTTTTTCAAGCTCCAACAACTTTTTTTGAAGAGGATGTGGGATCTGGTGAAGGTTTATATAGGAAAAGAGAGGGAATTATTTATTATTTAATTTTTGGGCACCACAAATTAAACTAATCAAGCCCACAAACCATCCCATAATTTTTCCCATGGTTTTTACCAACATTTAGTGGAAAATTTTATTTTAAAATTCCACTGGCGTAAATTTTTAAAATATTAGGTTTTCTTATGTGGAGGTGAGTCATACTCTCAATGAAATAAATTTAAAAAGATAAAAAAAATTTATAAGTCTTTGAGAGTCCAATAAGGTACCATATAATTAATCAAACAAATATAAAATCACATTTTTTAAATGTGAAACTTATATTGGCTGAACATCCCTTTTATATTATTTTATAATATCACTATTAGGACATTATGATATCATAAAACACATTATATATTTGAACGGTATTTAATTTTTAACCAAAAATTCAACTATCTACAAAAATTTTAGAAAATTTACCACTGGATAATTTTGATATCCTAATTTCAAAAATAATATTCATTTTATCTACATAATTTTCTAAACATGTGAATATTTACTTTAAAAATAAAAAGACGCATTTTTTGAAAATTAATGGCTTTGAAAAAAATATTCTCCAAACCTTAATAAAAATTACAATTGTATTCATAGAAATTACACGATCATTTATATTTATTAAAAAGTAATTTAGTAATAATATTTTATTAAAATATTATTTAATTCAAAAATCCATTAACTAATCAAAATATATTTCTTAATTGAATATTAACTAATAGTAATATTTGTTCTTTAAAACCCCATTTACAAAGTAACAATAATAAAATGAATGTATATTCCTTATTATATAAAAGAAATGCACATTATCATAGAGTTATGGTCTTATTACACAACTCCTTATAACAGCTGTATAAGACCGAAGGGTAAGGTGTCCGATGGTGATCTACTCTTGGGCTGGCTTGGATAACATCTCTTGAGTGGTAATCTCTACTAACTACCACTTCTCCCATAGGCAGTTCCATTCGAGCTTAACATTTTGATGCTCAAAATAGGATTGTTCAATAAAAAAGCACAATGATTCCACCTCCTTTCCAAGATCCAAAAAATGGTCTTTGTTTGGATAAATTCTATTGGATGAGTTCATCTATTCTTTTGTCTCAGTAAATTGGATTTATAAAAACCCTATATTGATAATAATCATGTTATCATTGCTCAACGACTATATTATCATTAGTAACAATTCATAACTATATTTTGAAACCCAAAATAATAAAACCAAAGAAGTTCAGATATAATAGATAGTGGTACTTGATTCAGCCTTACCACATCTCTGATATATATCCATGCCAATTGATCTAATGAGGAATCCTCTTGAATTGCTTGAAGTGACCAGACTTTGTTAGATGATCCACAACATCATAGATAACATTGTTTCCTTTGGGTGTCTACAGATGTCTGGTGAAAAATTCCATGGTGATGTTCTCCCATTTCCATGATAATATTGGTAATGGTTGTAACATCCCCTTTGACTTCTCCCTCTCATTATTCATTTTCTTGAATACCAGGCACTTTGATGTATACTCAGCGATTTCCTTCTTCATGTTATCCCACTAATAATGTTCGAAGAGATCTCGATACATATTTTTATTTCCTAGGTGAATGGTTATATTCGAACTATGCGCATCATCCAAAAGTTCATTTTTAACTCTGGAATTTATGGAAGACCTAGTATTTTCCCAAATCACATAATCTGTTCTTCATTAACATTGATCTTTGAGGATTTCCCTTTTCTGATAGTTTCCACTTTCTTCTAAATTTCCACTTCATCCTTTTGAGCACCCTTTAACTATTTCAAAAGAGACAGTAGAGAAATCATTTCTAAAAGGATTGATTATGTTCCCTTTTTTATTATTCCCATTTCAATCCTCTTGAAATCTTAGAGGAAAGGATCCTTTTTAATTCTTATCAATGATAGAATTTTTTGGGTCCTTTCTACATAGAGCATTCTCCACCTTGTTTTCTTTCTCAGGGTGGTAATGGATTGATAAGTCATAGTCTTGAATCAGATCTAACCATATTTATTGGTGCATGTTAAAATCTTTTTGTGTGAATATATAATTGAGGCTTTTGTGATCAATGTATATTTCACACTTCTCCCAAAATAGGTAATGTCGTGAAATTTTTTATGTAAAGATTACTGCAGCCAACTCTAGATCATGTATTGGATTTTTTTTCTCATGGAATATCAATGTTCTTGAATAATAGGCAATTAATATGTTAGTTTGCATCAACACAAATCCTAGGTACTTCTTCAAAGCGTCAATGAATACTATAAAATGTTCTCAAATTGTGGCTAGTGTGATCACAAATGGAGTGATAAGCCTCTTTTTCAACACCTTGAATCTATCTTCACATTCATCTCTCCATGAAAACATTACTCCCTTCCGAGTTAGCTTGGTAATAGGGTTTGACAATCGTGATAAATATCCCACAAATAGGTGATAATATCTAGAAAACCCCAAGATGCTACATATATCTATTACTGTTGTAGGCCTCATCCATCCCTTAATTTCAGCAGTCTTGAAGGGATTCACAAGTATTCCATTTTGTGTGATGATATGGCCCATGAATGAGACCTCCTTCAACCAGAACTCAAACTTTTGGTACTTTTCATAGTGCTTCTCATTTCTCAAGGTGTATATTACAGTGCTTAGATGCTCCTCATGATCCTCCTTGGTTTTTGATTATATTAAAATATTATCTATAAATACTACCAAAAATGTGTTGAGGTAATATCCAAAGACTCTATTCATCATGTCCATGAAGATTTCTAGAGAATTATTGAGCCCTAAATGAATTAATATGAATTCATAGTGCACATATATTGTACAAAGAGAATTATTTGTGATATCCTCCTTATTCACCCTTAATTGGTAATATCACGACCACAAATACCCATTGGAGAAGTATTGTTCTCCACATAGCTGATTGAACAAGTTACCAAATAATGGAAGATAATACTTGTAATTTATCGTGACTTTATTGATATTTTGATAATAAATGAAAAGGTTCTTTGACCCATAACTCTTCATGAAGAAGAGGACTAGAGATTCCCATTGTGAAGCACTTGCACATATAACCCATTTATCTAGTTTCTCCTATAGTTTTTTCTTCAGTCCTCATGCTGCACAATTACAAATATATATGGATTCTGTGATATTGGCATTTCCCCAGGTATAAGATTAATTGGGAATTCAACATATTTTCTAGGTGAAAGACAAGGAAATTCCTCAAGAAACACTTCAGTGAATTCCCTCACAATAGGCATGTCTTCAAAGAAGGTTTCTTCATTGGACTCAATCATCTGAGTCAGATACGCGTTCTCATAGTGCATTAATTTCCACGCTTGAGATGATGGTGCTAAAGAAGATTTATCCTCCTACTAGCAGTTGTATAGAATCAAGGGTAGATTCTTCATATAGAGAGTAATTTACCTCTCATGACAATTAATTTTGGCTCCATATAAGGAAATACAATCTATTCCAAGAATTGCATAAAATTCCCCTAAAGGGAGTATGATGATGTTTTTTGATAATTTCAATCGACAAATTATGGAAGTGGAGGAGTTATATTCTGGGGATGCAAATGATTTCCCAGTTTTCTATTCTCACCAACATCATTAATTCCATAACTTGTGGTGGTTTTCGGATTTTATCTACTAAACAATCAGGATATAAAATAATGCATAGAATCGTAATAAAAATTTATTTTTTCTTTTCTTGAATGAATAACTAGAGTACCATTCACCCCTTCAATTATGAGGTTCAATTTTGTGGAAGTGATGGAAATATCTAACCCTTTCTAACTTGGGGGTTGTTGGTTCCCTCTAAAAACCCTTAGATTAAGGAACTGGTTTGCAAAGTGCCCTGGTTCATTGCATTTGAAGAAATGAAGAATGCGTTGAGCGTCAAACGGAGCATTCTTTTCCTCTGTCACGACCACAAGTTTTTCCTATTCGCATTTAATGGATAGGTTCCCTTATCTTATACACCTAAATCATTTCCTCTTCCCCTTAAGGAAATTTATGGTTTTTTTCTTTCCACACCTTTAGAAAGTGATGTTATGGATTTTCTTATCACCGTTATATTTATCCATCAGAACTCCATAATTGAAGTCCACCTTACGCTTCTTATCCCTATGGTACCCCTGAGATTTTCGGATATCCATTTTGACTTTGTGGGAACATCAGAAAATTTATTCATAGATGTCAAAATCATGAATCACTTGGGCTTTCAGTAGGATAGTATTTATCCCACCAATGAGGATTTCAAACAATCATTCAAGGGTAATGAAATATCTATAGGCATATCGTGCATGCATTGTGAAGTATTCCTCATACCATCCAATATATTTTTCATCTTTTTTTCTTGTGTGAATGGAATTAATTTTCTATATTAAGTTGGAGGGTGCGAGGAATATCTTTATTGAAACACATTTTTCGGAAATCCTTCCATTCCAACACCTCAATCTCCTCCTATGACTTCATATTTTTGATCAATTTCCACCATTCATCAGCTTCACCCACCATAAGATAAGTATCCATAAAATCCTTCTCTTGTTCAGAACATTGAAATATGGCGAAGATATTTTCAATGGATTTGATCTATTTTTTGGTAATTGAGGGATAGAATGATAAATTAAAAGTGGGAGTACTTTTACTCAAGAATCTCTTGAAGGTGAAATATTATTTCCTAGGGGGGTTGAATGTTCCTATTTACCCATGTTTATATTCAAAACATGAGTCAATTTAGAGTCTATCATGACAAAGTTTTCGATTCTCTCTCCCATTAGATTGGGTGTCTCATTCGAATAGTCATCACATTGATCTTTGCATCGGTTGTTAGCATGAGTCCTCCTATTACCAGCCATTGGAAGGAATAAAATGAATGTTGGGGTAACACGTAAAGGGTAATCCAAAGAGAAAAATTGATAACTTTAAATTAGTTTTATTTAATTAACTTTTGAATTTATAGGCTTCAATATATGTTATCCATGATATATATACCAACATATATTCATAGGGGCATTTTTTTATTCCCTTAATAGTGGATCATACTATGCTTATGAATTTACCAAAGCATATCCCATGGGATTTTCAGAACCAAGAGTATAGGAAGGCCTGTTATCGTGCACCAGTTACCGATCGAGTCTAACTCAAAGCGGTGTTTTCAAGTATTACTTCTAGTTACATCTGTGTCTAAGCCACCTCTAACGGCTCGTAACCAGACAAGGATGTATTTTCTTGATAAACCACTTAATAAATTCTCACCAAAATTTAAGGTTGTTTTTATTATTCTTAGTCTTATCCCCAAGGCTTTCACTAGGGTTTTCTAATCATAATTCCAAAAATAACTCCATTTATCCTTTGATACCTAATATAACAACCCCTCTCTTTATTTCACACTGAAACATAATTTATTACATAAAATATCCACTTCATACGAGATAGATGATTTATAGGCCTAGTTACTTTGGGGATTTGGAACATTACATAAAAACATAGAACATAAACAATAATATATTTATTGAAAACTGCTTTTACCTTTCCACAACATTCCTTTGTACATAGTATTATCTGCGATAACATGAGGACATGCATAAGAAAAGGGTGAGATATAAAGCCCAGTAAGGGAGTAAAAAAGGTATACCATGAAGAATAAAATACATTTTAGTAAATAGTCATATCAATGGAGCATAATATAAACAAGCTCATTAAGGAATGATATAGTATGATTATAAAAACATTCTTGGGTTTGACCAAAATAGTTTTCAAATATTAATAAAAATTACAATTTTATTCATCAAAATTATACAATAATTTATATTTAATAAAAAGTAATTTAGTAATAATTTTTTATTAAAATATTATTTAATTAAAAAATACATTAATTCATCAAAATTTATTTCTTAATTGAATATTAACTAAAACTATTATTTAAGATTTAGAAACCATCTAATAAGTAACTATAATAAAATAACTGTATATTCATTATTATATACACAAATAATTCACATAATCATAGTGATATGGTCTTGTTACATAACCTATTATAACACCCACATAAGACTGATGTTTAAGGTGTGCGATGGTTATATGCTCTTTGGAAGCAAGGATAACATCGCTCTGGTGGTAATCTCTATCAACATCCACTTCTCCCATTGACGGTTTTGTTCGATCTTAACGTCTTGAAGTTCATCTTGGTCTTGGTAAAATGAAAATAAAAATGACTCAAACTCATTTTGTGCTTCGTAAAATGGGCTTCATATAGAGAAATTCTACTAGATTATCCCATTAATTCCTTGGTCCGAATAAATTTGATTTGATAAAGCCCTATATTTATACTGATCATGTGATCACTTCTCAAAAGATATATTAGAAAGGTAACAATTCTTAATGATATTTTGAAATCCAAAATCATAAAACCAAAGATGTTCATATGTTATAAAACCATTTTACAAAATATGACATTTAATTAGATCCAGATGAATTTTCATTAATGAATGATTGGGTCATTATAGGTTGATCATGGATAAAAGTGTATTAAGATAAACAAGTAGATCATGGATATATTTTGTAGATTTTATGGTAGAAGATGATCCTTTTGGTGGAGTGTAATAGTGGGATAAGGCAGCCTCAACATAGGTCATAAATCTCAGCATGATTTAATGGAATACTTCTTCATCACGGAGCTCGATTGTTTGGTAAGTCTCAGATCCATGTTCAGCGGCATTCTTAGGTTTTGTCCTTTGAATTCATCCATAGGTTTGAAAGCATATATTGAAACTAGAATGAAACAACGTCTACTTCTCCAAATCTCTAATTTGGTATCATTGATCATCAGTATTGGGGAGGTTCAAAATCATAAACCAACATTTTTAGTTGAAAATAAATGGGCATATCAACATAATGAAATTTGGAAAAAAATGAGAAAGGAAGAAACCCTTTACATGGATGTTTGATCCCAAAGGCTTGTAAAAGGCTTGAGAGAGGCTTCATGGGATTTTGGAGTTCCTTGGGAGGATTATAGTGGGAGGAGGGAAGGGGTTGGTCTAGCTCAAAAGGCTTTGAGTGAAGAGGAAGTGGGTGCTTGGGTGGGTTTATATAGAAAAATATAGGTAATTTATTATTTTGGTTTTGGGCACTACACATTAAACTAATCAAAACCAAAAAACATCTCATTATTATTCTCGTATTTGGATTCCAAAGGTGATTTGAAAATATTATTTTAAAATTATAATTTCCGAAATTATTAAAATATTATGCATTATTATGTTGAGGTGAGTCATACTCTCAAGGAAATCAATTTAAAAATATAAAATCTTTTATATGTCTTGGAGGGTCCACTAAGGCACCATAAAATTAACCAAACAAATCTAAAATCACATTATTTTATTTGTAAAACATTTATTGTCCGAAAAATCAATTCATATAATTTTATTATCCCACTATTGGGTCATTATGATGTCATAAAACCCATTATATATTAAAAATGTATTTAATCTTTACCAAAAAATTCAAGAGTCTCAGAAAATTATGAAAAATTAAGCATTGGATAATTTCAACATCTTGATTAAAAAAAATTTATTTTATCTAAATAATTTTTTAAACTTGTAAATTTTTAATTTTAAAATAAAAAGTAACATTTATCCAAAATTCATGGGTTTGAAAAAAAAAGTTTTTAAACCTTAATAAAAAATTAAATTGTATTCATAAAAATTATACTATCATTTATATTTAATAAAAAATAATTTATTAATAATATTTTATTAAAATATATTTAATTGAAAAATCATTAATTCATCTAAATAGATTTCTTTAATGAATATTAACTAAATAAACATTTTATGATTTGAAATTCATTTAATAATTATCAATAATAAAATGAGTTTATATTCTTCATTATATACAAAGATAATGAACATAATCAATGTGCTATGTTCTTGTTACATAACCCCTCATAATACCAACATAATACCGAAGGTTGAGGTGTGAAATGGTGACTGACTCTTATGGTGGATCAGATAACATCTCTCGGGTAGTAATCTCTATCAACTTCCACTTCTCCTATAGCTGTTTTCGTTCGATCTTAACATGATGAATCTCTGATTGGGCTTGGTGAAGTGTGAATCCCAATTGAAGCCACCTCTTTTCCATGATTTTACCAATGGGCTATGTACGGATCAATTATACTGGATTAGTCCATCGTTTCCTTTTGCTATGTAAATTGGATTTGTTAAAGCCCTATATTTATACTAATCATGTGATCATTGTTCAATGTTTATATTAGCAATGGTAACCATTCTTAACAGTATTCTATAATCCAAATTCATAAAACCAAAAAAGTGTATATGTTATTTAACCACTTTCAATAATAAGAAATTTAATAGATTAAGACCAATTTTGATTGATGAATGTTTGTGTTGTTATAGGTATATCATGGGTGACAATGTATTGAAATCTATGCATAGATCACAGATGTCTATAGTAGAAGTGATGGTGGAAGATGATCCTTTTTTTGGTGTGTAATGTTGGACTAATGTAGCAACAACATTGGTAGGAAATATCAGCCCGATTGAATGGAAGACTTCTTCATAATGGAGAATAATTGTTTGGTAAGTCTCACATACATGTTCGGAGGCATGCTTAGGGTTTGGAAATGGAATTCATCCATATGTTCGTGACCCTAGTTTTATTCTAGATAGAAATAATGTCTACCTCTACAAATATATGACATGGTTGCATTGCTCATCAGAATTTGGTCATCCAATATTGATGATTCAGCTTCGTTAGGATTGGTTTATCAGATTTGGCGGCATAAGACTTGTAGGTATATCCATAAAACCTGAGCGATCGTCAATTTTCTCGGTGAATTCTTTAATATTATTTAGTTGAACACTTGATTACCCATATAGTATCGATATCTTCATATGAAGGCTTTTATTTTTTGAGAAATAATTTATTTGGACTCGATTTTATCTAGAAATAACTGTAGTAGAGATAACAGTGGATTATGATGATGATACTATTAGTGGATTTTTTAAGGTGAACTGATAGATCACCAACAAGTGGTATTTGGTTCTGATAATTTCACTTTTGGTCGGTGGTGGTAGAAGAGGATGGGTCAGTGATGGATTGATTGGAGGTGGATAACATCAATGACGGTGGAAATAGATATGCTTTGGTCAAAGGAGAATGAAAGATATGGAGGCCAATGGATGTATTATGGAAGTGGATGCTCTACCTATCAATAGATCAGTATACCTATGCATGATTCTGCGGGTGGTAGTGGTCCGAGACAGGGAGCGGTGGTGGATCTCAACTGGTCGTAGATCAACCACCCCAATGGTAGATCCCATGCTCTAGTAGAGTGGAAGATGGGGGCAACCAGTAGATCATTCCATGATGGTAGATGAGGTTATGACCATTAAATCATAGATCAGTAGATCTTGGTACCAACATTTTAAAAACTAAATAATAACATTACAAAATATTAAAACATTAAAATTAATAAAATATAAAAATACAAAAACTAATTCAATTAAGTATTTATATAAATGCAAGAAATCAATGTTTAATTGATAAAAATTTTATAAATATCTAGTAATTAATTTAATCCAAATTCTTATAACTAAAATATAATAACTAAACACTAATTAAAATATTAAAAATCAAATTCAAATAAATTGGAATAAGAAATAAATGGATTAAAGATATAATTAAGGATTATTTTATTAAATAAGAATACAATTTTTAGTTGTTAAATTATGGAAACTAATTAATAACGAATATACACAATAGAAATTATAATTTTGAACTAAAAATACTAATAAAATTATATTAAAATAAGGACAGAACTAATCAATTAAATAATGGGAAAAAATAAAAAAGTAAACATAAAAATTTTGGATTAATAATTTAAACAAAAAAATTACAAAAAATCAGTAATTAAACATAAAAAGAACAATTAATTAATTAATTCAACGAAATATTAATAAAAAAAGGTTAAAAAGTCAATTAAGGGAAACATGTATACAAAAGACTAGTAATGTATATTGACTTGGTAAATAGCTTGTGTATGGGAATGTCTAACCCATACATGGGGGAAGGGAATGTTTTCCAGGGATGGCCTTGTTTTTCATAAATTTTATTATCACATTTGATTATTATTTTACCTTGAGTAATTTATCATCATTCTTTAGGTTATGTATTTATTTGATTTCAACTTATGGACCGATAGGACGTGAGGGAGTGTTATCATTCATTATTTCAAGAACACTGGATTCACATTCCATTAGAATTCTTACATTTTCTTTATGTTCCTTGCTTATGTTATTTCATGCCTTATTTATTGGTATGGAATATTTTTGGATAAATAATGTGTCTACATCATCAGAAAATGTGTTTTCCTATATATAATGATGATTACATTCTATATAACTAGACCAAAATAGAATAAAGTTGTGATATAGTATAAAATTGTTAACAAACTGACTATAATGACCATCGTTAAAATGTTAAGGAAATAGATTTTCTTATAATAAATATTAGTGATTAATGATGGATTTCAGTTAAATGGTATTCTAATTTAAACTTATAAGTCTTGTACCACATTACATGAGAATGGAATCCCATATAATAGAATTATTGTATGCTTGAATTAGCCCTTATAGGTCGATCTTAGCAATATAAATCTATTGTAAACCCCAAGAATGCATATATTGAAAAATATATTTAAATAAATTAATAAAATATTATCAGGGTGCACATAAATGGGACATATATTGAAACATATAGATTGATTACCTCCAAAACATTTGAATGGAATCACGTATAACAAAACCCAGTGTGGAATAACATGGCCCTCATAGGATGATATTGTCATTATCTGCCGTGGAAATTGTTAGGTCCAAAAGGACCATATATACACTGAGATGGGGGTGAATTAGGGTATGGATATTGTTTTAAAACTTCTTCCTTCCCCACTAAACCATGAACTCTTTATTAAAATGGTAACTTATTATGCTTTTTAATGATAATGTGGATGGTGTCCTTTTAAATTTTATATGATGATAATACAAAAAAAGTAAATATATAAAGAAAGCACAAGGACAAATAATATAATTGGGTCACCCTCACTGGCCTACACCTATGGAGAAAGAAACAATAATGTGTCAATTGTACCAAATTGAATAAGGATCACTACTAATAATTAGGTTCATGACAGATCAATTATATACCAAGGATCTCTATCCTTACAAGATTTAGGGTCTGATCACAACATTTCCAAGGGTCACTCTCTCTTCCTCTTCCTCTAGATCAATGCTGGTGGGAAGGATCACTGTCTTCCTCTTCCTTCACTCACGTTTCTTGGAAATGATCCACTAACAATTTATAGACTTGTAGGTCCCTTCATTTTAATGAGTGAACACATCATAATCTATAGGTTTATGCTCTATTGATGTTCCTTTTTAACTATAGAGGAAATCCACTTTTCCACATACTATTAGGTTAGTGGAAAATGCTTTCATGAACTATTCTAGTTCTTTTGAAAGCTTTATTGTGTCCTTTGGGAACCACTTTTATTCATCCATAAACTGTGTAGCGGGTATGACTCATGGGCCACCTCTTCCAAGAACTGCCTTTTCTATTGCCACCGAGTACCACCTCCATGCACTATCTCTGGGAACCACCTCTGTATACCAACTCGGCATATCGCTTCAACGTACTGCCTTCACTTATCACTTCCGCATACCGCTTCAACGTACTTCCTTCACATACCACTTCTTCTTATACATAATTTCTTCTTCTGCAAACTGCATTATTTGTGGGAAACCTTCTTCCTTTTTGGACTATAATTCTCTACAAACATCTTTTCCTAGAATCACTTCCACAAACTGCTTCACCCTTCAAAAAATTCTCCCTGCGAACCACTTTCATATTTATACCAATACCCTTATCAATGATGTTATATTATGAGAGATCACTCTAAGTAAATATGGAATTTGTAGTCTAAATGTTGTTAAATAGATCCGAAAAATATGATAATCCCTGATTTACCAAATCATTAATGGATTGTAGCCATCATCGCGTACCACTTCTTCCTCGAACCATTCTTCACTATGAGGTTTATGTACTACCATGCTTCATACACAGCATCCAAAATCACCATCAATTTTGTGAAAATGATTCCCCTCATAACTTCAAAAATAAATACCTCATTTATGATAACAACAATCCATCCCACGTACCTCAAGCCTTCCGTGTACCCCATGACATCATGCGAACCATTTTCGCAAACTGTTTTCCTTCCATGAACCACAAACCTTCCCAGGAACCATTTTTCCTTCATGAAGAAAATGACTTCTATGATGCTCATATATCCTTCATGAATCTTCTTCCATTCAAAAAAAAATTACTTAGCCTTCTAGAATTCCCTTACTTATGCAATGCTGAGAACCTTCAGTTGGATTTTACAGAATTTGTGAACTTCTGCAAATATCACCTTTATGAACCACACTTCGCGAACCACCTTCATGATTCCAAAGCCTAAATATTTTTTTTTTGTCTCACTACTACTTCTGAACGGGTTATGGGCCTATTTATAGATGTTCCACTGATTATGGAACCTTCCGGGCCATGTTAGCAGCATTTCGCAGAGCTCCCGCTTTTCTACTATAATGCTCCCTTATTGTGATGCTCTATGGAAATTTCTTGTTAGCAATTATTTTTGTAATTTTGGATCCATCCATCTAACCTTCATGGCACCAAAATTCTCCACTCGCGATGCTCTTCACCTTTTTCATTCATGATGCCCGTTGTTGTTCGTGGAGATCATTGTAAAAAATATTTGATCCTTCGTGAAACACTCTTGATGCATCCCATATTCATAAAATGCATAACTTTACCATATTTTTATATGTATTTCACTAAAATCCACATTTGTGATGAAATATAAACTCCAAAATTTGAACCCTGAAAATTTGGAAAACACTCAGAAACGATGACACCTTGGGTTTGTATTTTTCAGCACTTCTTACAGGGAATAAATTCCTTCATATTTGGTAATTGTCAACATTTCATGTCAAAAATCACTCGGGACTCCACAAATTTCTTTGGAAACCCACTTTTTCAATAGACACTATATACCCAAAAATACTACAAAGTTACCTTGAGGGATTTTTTCCCAACAATATACCCATTTGGTTTTGTTGAAATCTCTTCACATTTTGATACTCCATTGAAGATAATTCAATCTTATACCACATTTCACTTCTTGTAATTCATATAGTGATCAAAGTAATAATAAAAACATACTATAAGCCCACAAGAGTCATGCTCGACATGAGAAACAAGAGTTTCATGAAAAGTACACCAATGAATCACTTCAGTACAAAAATTATCAACAGATTTCATCAGAAACTCTATCTATCATGATATATGAACTTTGATAAATCATTTTTAGCATAAAAACTTTAATACACCTATCTCATTTCTCCCTCTATATCGCTTCTCCACGTGTTAGCTTCTACCAATGTATTGACTAAGAAATATTTCCCCATTTAATAGCCACAATTTCTCTATGTTTTTCGACAAACACAAAGCCCACTATTTTGAGGTCTGTAATATGGTAAGGAACACATATTAATACACTAGGTAAAAAAACATCATACCATAGAGAGAGGGGGTGGGGGTCCCACATTCACACTGTTTGAGTGCATGGAGTCGACTGAAATCCCAAATCCAGTCGATGCATTTCAAATGCTTCTTTGGGTAAGGCCATTATCAAAAATGTGGAAACTTATTATTCTGTAGGCACATACTCCAGCATCACAGGCCCTTGTTCCACCTTCCCCTTGATAAAATAATATTTTATTTAAATTTTAATTTTTCCATTGGTGATGGAAAGGATTTTTGCTATGATTTATAGCACTTGATTAATCACAATGGATTCTGATTAGATACTTAACTTCAATCCCCATATCCTCTCACTGAGGTTTCATCCACCATAACTATGTGAATTTTGGAGTGGCCACAATATACTAAACAACATTGGTGATTAATGAAATTCAATTTTGTTTATTTATTTTCTAATAAATACACAATCCACCAAAAAATCATATATTAACGTTTATTTCCAATCTTCTATTGAACCTTCCCAATCTGCATATGGATATTGCCACAGCTCTGGCCGAGATATGGAATTATACATCAAAATGAAATCCATAGTTCCCTTGATATAACAATTTATTCTTTTTTTATGCAAGCACGTTGATTTCCATGGGATTTCATTGATACCATGTTTCCTTAAACATGAAGAAAACAATATTTGGTCATGTAACTATTAAGTACAACAAAATTCCACTGATCTTTATGTATTCTATGAAATGTATCACTTTTACTTCATCATTATATGATAGTTTCATCTGAGTATCCACTATAGTCTTCATATCCTTGGAACTATACATTCCAAAACATCTCAAAATTTCTTTGGAATATTTGTATTGATAAATGAATGTTCCATTATTTACTTGTGTCACTTGTAAACCATGGAAAAAAATCAGTTCAATAATATTTAACATTCCAAAGAAAATTTTAATCAATTAAAAAGGCAATCTACATTATGCTTCTTATGATCCTTCTAATATTATTTCATCGACGTATACTAGAACCATCATCTTTTGATTACTATCATTGTTGAAATATATATTGTAATCAACTACCCCATGATGAAACCAAATCTTTATTCAAAAACTGATCTAGGCTTGAATACCAAGATCTTTGTGCTTGGTTTAAACCATTTAAAGAATTATTCAGCTAACAAAATTTGTTCTTATCTTCATGAATAAGAAAAAAAATGTATCCAGTATGAACTTCCCCTTCCAGAACCACATTCATAAATGCTATCTTGACATCCATCCAGATAACCTTGATATTTCTTTCAACTATTGTGTCAAAAAATAATCAAATTCTCTTTAGCCATACAACAGGTGAAAATGTTTCATCAACATCAATACCCTCTATCTGGGAGTACATTTTTCACACTAGTCGTTATTTGTTTCCAATTGCAACACAATATTCATTAATTTTATTGTGAAATACCCATTTAGTCCCGATGGCATTGTTATCTTTTAGTCTCCATTCAATCTACCATTTCTAATTCTTCTCAATTTGTTCAATGTCATCATTTTACACTGTTAATCCCTTTATGTATCTTCTCTCTTAATCACGTTAATTAGACAATGGGTCCCTATGTATTTGATGATTTTTTTCAATTTATAGTACCGTGACATCATTTATTTCAACAAATTTTTCTTGTATCTTATTGAAACATTGTGGATATTCTATCATAGCTTCTTGGTATCCTGAAAATAGTTAGATGATAATATATTTTTAGTAAAAAGTATATAATCCTGAAATACATGACTTTTTCTTCTTCTTACCCATTCAATCATACTGATTTCAGATAGCATAAACGTTCACCCATTATATCCCATTGATATCTTTCACTTAATGAGGTGATTTAATTCTCCCCCTATTAAGTGAAAATTATTCTATTTTTGGTAACACTATTTTGAACCACAATAATTCTTCTTTTCATGCTTCATTTTTTCTCTTGTCGAACTTATCAATGAGAAATCAAAAAATCTACTATTCCTTCCAAGTCAAAACTCGGAGTAGTAATCAAGAGATAAAGTAAATAAAAAATCACTATCAATTGCACTGAATGAATTCCACTCGTTTCATGTAGCCATATAGAATTAACTCCGTTCAGGGAATTATACCATATACCTTCTTCAGATCTGGTAACTGATATAAATTAGTTATCATTTTGGATCACAACACATCACTACATTTCATTTTTGATGCCACTTCCCCATGGATCATATCTCCCATTGAAACTGAACAACTTTAAAATTAGTTGATAACATTTATACACATAAATATAGGTGAATCTATAGAATCATCAATAAGAGGATTATGGTCGATCCTAATTGATCAACCCTTTTATAAATTCTTTCAAAATACTATACTAATTTTGGGCTTGTTCCAACTACTTGACGAACATCAACTGTTTTTCCCATATGGGTAAGCATTATTTACACACATTCTAAGTCTTCTTCTAATATTTAGGTTCTATAGGCTTGACCATTATCATAATTTTGTGTATAAACCCTCTAAAACTAATTTTATTCATTTTTTTCCACTAATATCCCATTTTTCTAGAATTATTCTCTGATCAGAAATCTATCCACTGTCAATCATCTCGTAATTATTTATCCATTGAATAGATATTTCTCCTTCCATCACTACATGCTTGGCGAAGCATGTGATATTGTAAATTGAAATTTTATTCTTTTTTATTTTATTATTTATTCGAGTCTCCACACTATTTCATGCTACTTGGGGGTTCTTCATTGAATGTATGTTTTTCTTACTCTCAACTGGAGAAGATACTCCCTTTTTCATCCAGGTTCATTCTCTTTCTTCCAAGAATGTTATTGTGAGTATAGAAGGGGGGTAGATTGATAAACCATTGATTGAGCTCCATGTTATTCCCCTGAGGCTGTAAACTTATTGTTCAACTTATCATTTTGTCTACAAATATAGGATTTTTTTATACACTGACAAAGTTGGGGATCTTCTTTTGAGTTAATTTTCCTTCCCTATTTTATTCATGTGACAATATCTAGCTGAATTCCCATGATGAGAACATTTAAAACATCTCCCATTAAAAACATACATCATGTCATCATTTCCTGGTCATGTTGATGATTTATTCGGAGTTATTATTCTAATAGTGAGCTCATGAGATTCTTGACACACACTTATGGTGTGTCCCATTCTTCTACAATAGTTTACTTTCATGGATACATTCTTCAAAGAGACTATTCATTTAAATTTTTCAACATGATTTATCATATTATCAGATTTAGAAATATTTTTGTCTTCATAGAATGGAATATATTTCAAATACTCTGAACAAAAACCATGATGCATGACCATTATTCGCTTAAAATATCATATGACATAATTAATTCTTATAAAATATTTTCTTAGATCTATCTGCAGGAACTACAAAATTTTTCTTATCTCTAGAAATTCTCATAGCTCTCGACATATTATGCATGGGAGGGGGGTCAACATATCAAATTACAAATTTTCCTAAACTGTATGGCTTTTTATATTAGAAAATATTTTCTTATTTATCTTCATAAATAGAATATTTTCTTTTGATTTCATCATCACATACTGAAGGATAATCAAATTGTATATGGAGGACATCCTTCAATTTTTTATTTCTTTGGAATTGGATTTCTCCACTATTTTATCCACTAATTCTATAAGTTCCACCATTTTTCAAATCTACATATCCATTGATTAATGTTGAGAATTAAGTATTCTATTAATATTATTCCCTCCACTCATCTCATCATCCAATTCACATGTGAGCTTATGCACCTTGTCACATTTCTCGTTTATTTTAAATTTTTATTGAGAAACAGAATTAGAACAACACGAATTCACATTTTGTAGAATTTATTTATTATGAACTTGTTCAGATAGCTATGTATCAAGAACATTATTTATAGATCTCAGAGTCTGAATTTCATCTGACTACCAATTCTCTTTATTTTCATCATCTCTTGGTTTTTATGAACTTTCTTCAGCATCAGTAGTGACATCATCACTGGGAACATCTAGTTCTTCACTCATTCATGTATCATCATTAAATGAGTGAATACTCTCACATTCTGAATAATCCAAACATTTCTTCAATACACTATGAGTTTTCTTAAAATGAATCACACATTTTCCTTAGATTCTTCCACACTAAGGAAAACCTCATGACTTCTACTTATTCATTTTAGTTAATCTATTTTCCATGGGACACCATGAAATGATAATAGAGAATCATTAAACTCAAATATCTATTGAACTATGTATGATAAGAAAATATGATAAAATAATCCTTCCCCTTGATACCAATTTCTAGGTCCAAAAGGGGCCTAGATTCCTTGATGGGGTGGGGGGTGAATCAGGGTTTCTATATTATTTTCGAACATTGTCCAACCCCACAACATCATGACCTTTTTATTACAAGGGTCACATTCTATGCTCTTTAATTTTAATGTGGATCATGTCCTTTTCAATTCTATCTGATGATAATGCATTGAATGTAAATAAATAAAAAAAGAACAAAGACACAATTTTTCTTTACTTCGTTCACCCTCACTGTGCTATATCCAAGGAGCATACAACGACAATGTTCTCATTTACACCAAATTCACTAAGGACCACATCCAATAATGATTTTTGGGTTAGAATAATTATATTCCCAAGATCAATACCTTTACAATATTAAGTGTTTTCTCAATGAATTTTGAAGGGTTACTCCCTTTGTATCTTCCTCTAGCTCACTACTGGTGGTAAGGATAATTTTATTCCTCTTCTATTATTCACTACTCTTTGAAGGGATACACTAATAGTTTATAGGTCCCTTCATTTTCATGAGGGCACACATCCTCAACTATAGGAATATGGTATGTTAAAGATCATTTTTCACCCATAGATGAAATCCTCTTTTCGACATACTATTACGTTATTGGAAATTGCTTTCACAAACGGTTCCAATGCTTTTGCAAGCTTCCATGATTCCCCCATGAACCACCTTTATTTCTCCACTAACTGTGTAGTGGTAATTCATTGTAGACATCCTATTATGAAAACTACATTAGCATCCTATATAAAGTACCACATCCTATTACTATCTGTGTTTACCACATCTGCCTACCACCTCCACATACCACATCCACGTACTACCTCTTCTTTCTAGTTGTTCATACAACTTCTGCGTACTACCTTCACATACAACAAATACTTATGTATAATTCCTTCTTCCAAATACTGCTTCATCCATAATATTTCTTCATCATTTATATGCTAAAATTCTTCACTAACAACATTTCACTGAATCACTTCTCTGAACTACTACCCCTTCATGGAATCCTCTTCTTGAACCTCTTTCAAACTTTGCCAAATATGAAGAGAAAATATGTTTCTTACAAGAAATCTATATAAGTATTGATGGGATTAGTGATCTATAAATAGGAAAATAGATATAAAAAATACTATAATCCAAGATTTTCCAAATCTTCAATGTGTTACTACCTTCACCGCAAACCACTTCTCCCAAGAACCATTCCTCCCTATGTGGTCTGCATACCGCCACTCTTCCTACGCAATGAAAAACTTCCCATCAATGTAACACCCCAATATTTCATAGTGTGTTACTTCTTCAAAATAATTCAATAACTTGCACTACACGTAACACCGATTTCAAGCGCACCATGACCTACCAAACAAGTCGTTCAAAAGAGGTTATGAATAGTATTAACTAAATTTTAAACATTATATAATCCTTATAATTTTAGAATCCATATTATGAGTTTCTTATACATAATGTAAGAACAAATTCATTTTCAGTATTGCAATTTTACCAACTTTTAATAGTGAACCCTTTTTAAATCCAATATTTTAAACTTTCATATATTCAATTTGACTAAATAAATATATTTTTATAATGGGGACATCAAAAATTTACATTGAAACATCCCAAGCTTCCATGGTACGTTTCCCTTTGAATAATGAAATGGCGTGCATTGTACGCAACTTCGAGATTCTAACACACCACAACCAATCAAACTAGACATTATGAATAGTAATACCTACTTTTTGAAATTTTATAAATTTTATCTTTTGAAATGGAATTTATTTTTGGATTCATGATATCGAAATTAGCTTAGGGTGAAATTTTGGTACTTTTCGGATAACTTTCATATTTTGATGAATAGTGAAAATTACTAAATTTTAATTAAAAACAACTTTTTTAATCGAAATAATTAATAGTGATAAATTATTAATTTGAATGGTTTTAAAGTATATTCAGAATATATTTTTACCATTTAATTCAATGTTGGTCATTGGATGTAATTTCACATTTAAACTAGACATAAACAAGTGTCAATATTTTGATAGTTATTATCTCTTAAAAACACGCTATTTGTTTTGACGATGGGAAATAATTTGTAAATTAATTAATGCAACTGATATGTTCTGAATTTGGTAAAATAGACATCATTTTGGAGTTCATAATATTAAATATATCTTAGGCCTAATTTTTGGTAATTTTATGGAAATTTTCATTTTTTGATGAATAGTGAAACCACTAAGTGGTAGTTAAAAAAACTGAAATTTTAATAAAACTTAATTTTACCACTTCTGTGAGTGGAATTTCGAAAATACGAGAGACACGGTTAATATCACGGAGTAATATGTGGTTCAATGAGATGAAAATAATTTTTGGTGAATAGTAACTTTTTACTTTTATTTACCACGGTTTAAAGTAAATAGGGTAATTAAGGGTAAAATGATATTAATATTACCCTAACACATGTCCTAATTCTATTGGAAAGTGTATCTCGACCGAAAACAATCTTAGGAGTAAAATATTATCATTTCGGTCCACTTGTATTAGATTAGGACATTTATTATTATTTAATTCAAAGAACAGTTAAAATAGTTAAAATCAAAGTTTATTTACTAAAACATTTTTAATATAGGGTTATACATAAGATAAATTCGATTGTAAATATTCATTAGAAATATAAAAAGATTTCGTACATATTGGTATTTTATTTATAATTTTTATACATTAAATAATTTAATTTATTTATGAAACAATGGTGATGAAGTAATTACCTAATTAATGAAAAATTAGAATAATTGATATTATAAATACCCAAATAAATTTAATTTGAGACTTTTTATAAATACAAATAATTTTATAGGTTAATATGAATGTTAGAATTTATTTAATTAACTTTTTTTTAAGTAATCATTCTGTTATGATTTTTACAAAAATCAATTATTGAATAGTGTAAAAATTGACATAAAAGAGTTTTTAAAACAAATATTATATTATTAATTGATATTAAATTCCTTAAAATATAAGGTTCGTCCAAGATACTTATATCATGATATTTGTATCATTAATGGACCACTTGGGTTCTCTTGGATGTATATAGTATGTTTATTAACCATATAATATAAAAATATAAAGAGACATTGTAAAAGTGAAACTAATTAACTAAGAGTTAATACTTAAAGATAAGGTTAATATAATGACCCAAACCTGTCTAAATTCTATTGGTTGAGTGGTTTTCGACCCATCCCAACCTTATACTTTAAATAATCTGCTTTTGAGCCATTATAAACCGAATATGAATTTATTATAAAATAATAGTTTTATCTTTTCCAAAGGTTCCCCTCTCCCCTCTTATAAAAGGGCACTCACCCTTCTCACTAATTCACACATTCAAAGCCTTTTAGCTCGGCCAAACCCTGACCAAATACTCTCTAAACTTCCCTCACTACAACCTAGAGGCCTTAGTTGGATCATAAATCTAACCTAAGGAGCCATTTTGATCAAATCAAAAGGAAGAACCTGAAGAAGAGGTAATGTTTTCACCACCCTCTTTCAAGTTCCTTTCTTCTTCAACATCTCCTTTCATTGTTATTTCTATTCTAAACTAATAACTCCAGTATCTTCTATATACTATGATGTTATTATAAATATGGTACAACTATATTCCGTATTTTATCCATCCTTTTAATGGCATGTCACCATACGTGTGTATGTACGGCTTACCGTCTCCATGTCGTGGTGTAATTATCATTCAATAAATTATTATTTGGATGGGTATAATAATGATGTTTAATTCTTGTAAATAATAAATATAACATGACAATGATTATTTATATATGATATACCATCCAATTATATATTATTTTAATATCAAAATAATGATATTGTCGCTCGTGCGTACGTCCAGACTACCGTCTCCACGAACGCGATGAGATTCATTCTCCATCGTATCCATTCAAGTCTAATTCTCATTTGATGATTAATAATAGTATATAAGGACTTGATATCATTATGTATATGAATAAGATACAACCTATCCATGAAAAACATGTCTTACGTAACAAAACATATAAAAGAAAACGAGTAAGTTAACACCCGAAACAACGATAATTCTAAAATATTATTAACAAAGCAATATTAAAAATCGTATATGATATCATATTAATATATATGATTCTTGTATAATTTAATAACAATTATTTCACCATTATACAAGAGGTTAACCTACCCCAACCAAGGGAAAGTACAAGGTAATGGTTTATTTTGCAATCTCTTCATTATCTGAGGTTGTTTATACGTAATAATCTACTAACATCCATGTTTCTTAAAAATGTATTTCAAAACATTTTTTACTGTTTACTAGAATATGGGTTAAAGTCATTTATACCCTTGTTGACTTTTATAAGTGGTTTATAAAGGAATATTTCCATCATTTTCTAAACAAGGTCCTTTTTAACCTTTTCGACAGAATTAAGGTAAGAATGTTTTTTTAACATATACGGCTGGTGCGGCTACTTTCCGCCATTATAAAATCGTCAAAGCTTCCCTTACAAGCTTATAAGAATATTTTCAAAGAAAATGTTTTATTTTATAAATATATGACTATTAAATTATTTAAAAATAAAAATAGGTATTTTTCTAAAAATAGTTTTGATTTCATCTATGTCAACATCCTTTGATGGATTTTACGCTTATTTGAAGTTGATTTATTATGATACAAAACATCTATATTGTATTGAAGGTTTTGTGATATGTTTGAATGTGGATGTATTATGGATGAAGTATTTACATTTTGTATGCTAGTTTTAATATGAATGTTTATGCTATGTTTAAACCTTTTCATATGGGAATGCATTGGACATAATATGTGACGGGTGGAGCCCGCTATAGCTCCTCGATGCATCGATAGGTCTCATGAGACAAACTAGTGTCTTGGCACAAGGCCTTGAAAAAATATTATTTGTAGTCTTGGCACGAGGCCTTGGCTATGTGGTTATGATAGTCTGGCATTATGCATTCCATCATTATGAAAGTTGTAATTGATATTTCATGTGATTATTCGATTAGTAGAATATCCATGTGAATAAGTAAATGGAATTATTTCATTTTATTTTTTCCATACTATGTTGAAGATCTAGTTTAAAAGGCTTTTGTTTTAGTTATACATTGCCTTAAATGTTTATTCTTATTTATGAAAGTTTCCATTAAATTTTTATCCTTACTGGGCATTTGAGCTCACCTTTTTTCTATGTTTTATTTTTCCCAGGATGTGAAGAAGTAATTTATAAATGACCTGCAGGGATAGTATGAGGGGATAAGAGTGTGGACTATGGAGACTATATTGTTGTAGTTTCCATTTTATGATGTAATGTAAACTTTATGAATATATCTAGTGTTTCCAAGGCTACTAAACTAATTAGTCTTTCGACACTTTATCTTTCTTGTGATCATGCTAATGTTATGTAATAATGCACCGACTCTGGGTATCTAGGGTCGGGGCATTACAGTTGGTATCAGAGGAAGTTTAGTAAAAAACTTGGAAACTAGATTTATATAAACTCTGATTACAGCACATAGGTTTATGATGGACTTTGAGGATTAGAATAGAATAAATTCCTAGAATTTTGGTATTGTATAGATTTTGTGAGTTTTCCGAACAATACATCCCTGTCTGGATACGAGCAGGTAGAGGCGGCTCTGACACAGATGTACCTTGGGGTAAAACCCGAAAACACCACATTGAGCTAGACTCGAACAGGAACTGGTGCCCGACAACGGGCCTTTCTGCACTCTAGGTTACGACACTCCCGGGGTATATGCATAGGATAATTCTCATTTTCTTTACAAACCATTATAAAGGGTTTATGAGTATATACTTGCTCAAAGGATACATTTTTATGATTATGGTTTATATCCATAAACTATTTAATTTATGTTATGTGTTTTAAAATATTGGGATTGGGTTTTGTTATTCATAAACTAATCAAGTGTATGCCATTGTTTAGAAATGGTACCCAGTAAAAGGAATGTGAACTCCAGAAATGCACATGATCCAAAGAGAAAGAAGGGTCATATCTTTCATGGTCTTAAGCCAGCATTTATAAGAGAAATAGTCTCCCATGTATTATCATCATATGAAGAAATAATATCATGTGTTGATAAGATAAGTAAAGAGTTTACTGAGTCCTGTGGATTTGAAGGGAAGCAAGAGAAGAAGAGGATGAAAGAGAGAAAGATGGATAAAGGGAAGAGGGAAAAGAAGAATTTTCCCATATGTGATAACTGTGGGAAGAAACACCCTGGAACTTGGCTGAATAGAATGGGAGTTGTTATAAGTGTGGAGGAAAATGGCACAATGTACGTGACTGCAAGGGTAAGAAAATGGTTTCAAATGTACAATGCTTCATTTGCAAGGAGTTTGGACACTACAGGAACCTGTGTCCCAGTCATCAGACTAAGCCACAAATGATGCTATTGGATAATAATCAAGTTATGATACAAACACAGATGAAGAGGAATGATTAGAGTTCTTATGTTGATTATGTCATTTGTGTGTTGTATCAACAATGTACTTGTTATAATAATTACGGAGTATATAAGGATTGTACTGCAGTACTATTTCATTAAGGACTTGAGATTGTGTGGAACAAAGAAAAGTGACTCAATAGAAGGTTAAATTTTTGGTAAATATTCGGTTGATAGAAAGATAAACCATAATATGGTTCTGATACCGAGGTAGTGATTTTAGAATAATACATGATTGATTTGGATAAATTATATTGGATATTCTTGACTACCTTGAAAATGATTAATGATTTTTTTATTCTATCATTGTTGGGGTTTACAACATTTTTGGATTGAAGGAGTGTATCTATTATTATTTAAGGAATAATGGATCATCAATGTAATCAATAAGGTTTTATGGTAATTCAAGATGTTGCAGTGTTTTAAAAGAATACATGATGAAGGTGTTCACATGTTATTACGCGGAAAAAGGATCTTTATTGTGTTTACCTTCCTTATAAATTTTGGACTGAAGTATTTTGGATAGTTCTAGTTTGGATTATTTTGGATTTCTATAAAAGGTCAACCTAGAGGTTGGGCGGAAACCCGCCGCGTCCGGTAAGGCCGCGAGACTTGAACCCACAACCGAAGGGCGACAAGGGTGTATCGCCTACCACTGACCCACGTGATGTCCTGGATTGAATAATATCATTTTTTAATGGTTCTTCTAGATGAATTATAAATTCATTTTTGTAACCCTATATGAATAGGATAAATAGAATATTATTTTTAAGTTTTATTATCTTTTAGAGTGAAAGATGAGTTTGTGGTAGAACTTAGTTAAAGGTTAGGACTCTACTTTTCAATTATATATTTTTCTTCTTCTCTTATTCAATGAAGTAATTAATTCTTATACTTTTGTGAAGGGATCTTAAAACAAAAAAAAATGTGTTATCTTAATACCATATGTTTTGCAGAACTGATGGTATTTTAAATCATCATAGATTGATGAATTTAAGGCCCTTAATTTTACACTTGATTGTGATTGATGACCTCAATCACTACCTATAAATATTTACGTTTTTCCTCCAATTATATGTCTCTAATTTCCACCAATGTTCTCCGAATAGAGATCATAATTTGGTGGTGACCCTTTCATTTCTCATTTCCTCTTATTAGGACTAAATTTTATTAACCCAATTTCCAATGTGGGTTTTCCCACAAAGATATTTTCTATATTCAACCTTTTATTTTCGAAGAAAAATTTCAAATTGCAAGGACGCAATTTATTGAAGGAGGGGAGAATGTAACACCCCAAGATTTCATAGTGTGTTATTTCTTCAAAATAATTCAATAACTTTCACTACACGTAACACCGAGTTCAAGCGCACCATGACTTACCAAACAAGCCATTAAAAAGAGGTTATGAATAGTATTAACTAGATTTTAAACTTTATATAATCCTTATAATTTTAGAATCCATATTATGAGTTTCTTATACATAGTGTAAGAACAAATTCATTTTCAGTATTGCACTTTTACCAACTTATAATAGTGAACCCTTTTTAAATCCAATATTTTAAACTTTTATATATTCATTTTGACTAAATTAATTTACTTTTTAGAATGGGGAAATCAAAAATTTACAATGAAACATCCCAAGCTTCCATGGTACGTTTCCCTTTGAATAATGCAATGGCGTGCGTTTTACGCAACTTCGAGATTCTAACACACCACAACCAATCAAACTATCCGTTATGAATAGTAATACCTACTTTTTGAAATTTTATAAATTTTATCTTTCTAAATGGACTTTATTTTTGGATCCATGATATCGAAATTATCTTAGGGTTTAAATTTTGGTACTTTTCTGATAACTTTCATATTTTGCTGAATAGTGAAAATTACTAAATATTAATTAAAAAAACTTTTTAATAGAAATAATTAATAGTGATAAATTACTAATTTGAGTGGTTTTAAATTATATTTAAAATATATTTTTACCATTTAATACAATGTTGGTCATTGGATTTAATTTCACATTTAAACTAGACATAAACAAGTGTCAATCTTTTGATAGTTATTATCTCTTAAAAACACGCTATTTGTTTTGACAACGAGAAATAATTTTTAAATTAATTAGTGCAACTGATATGTTATGAATTTGGTAAAATAGACATCATTTTTGAATTCATAATATCAAATATAGCTGAGGCCTAATTTTTGGTATTTTTCTGGAAACTTTCATTTTTTGATGAATAGTGAAACCACTAAGTGGTAGTTAAAAAAATGAATTTTTCATAAAACTTAATTTTACTGCTTCTGTGAGTGGAATTTCGAAAATACAAGAGAAATGGTAAATATCAAGGAGTAAAATGTGGTTCAATGGGATGAAAATAATTTTTTGTGAATAGTAACTTTTTACTTTTATTTACCACGGTTAAAAATAAATAGGGTAATTAAGGGTAAAAATTATATTAATATTACCCTAACACGTGTCCAAATTCTATTGGACAAGTTTATCTCGACCGAAAACAATATTAGGAGTAAAATATTATCATTTAGGTCCACTTGTATTAGATTAGGACATTTATTATTATTTAATTCAAAGAAGAGTTAAAACAGTTAAAATCAAAGTTTATTTACTAAAACATTTTTAATACAGGGATATACATACGATACATTCAATTGTAAATATTAATTAGAATGGTAAAAATCTTTCCTAAATAATTGTATTTTATTTATAATTTTTATACATTATATAAGTTAATTTATTTATGACACAATGGTGATGCAGTAATTACCTAATTAATGAAAAAATAGAATAATTGGTATTATAAATACCCAAATAAATGTAATTTGAGAGTTTTTATAAATACCAATAATTTTCTAGGTTAATATGACATATTATTATTGATTTAATTACCTTTTTTTTGAAGTAATCATTCTGTTAGTTTATTTACAAAAATCAATTATTGAATAGTGTAAAAATTGACATAAAAGAGTTTTTAAAACAAATATTATATTATTAATTGATATTAAATTCCTAAAAATCTAAGTTTCGGTCAAGAGACTTATATCATGATAGTTGTATCATTAATGGACCACTTGTGAGTCTCTTGGATGTATATAGTATGTTTATTAACCATATAATATAAAAATACAAAGAGACACTGTAAAAGTGAAACTAATTAACTAAGAGTTAATACTTAAAGATAAGGTTAATATAATGACCCAAACCTGTCTAAATTCTATTGGTTGAGTGGTTTTCGCCCGCTCCATACCTTAATATTTAAATAATCCACTTTGGAGCCATTAGAAACCGAATATGAATTTATTATAAAATAATATTTTTAGCTTTTCCAAAGGTGCCCCTCACCCCTCTTATAAAAGGGAACTTCCCCTTCTCACTAATTCACACATTCAAAGCCTTTTGTCTCGGCCAAACCCTGCCCAAATACTCTCCCAAATTCCCTCAATACAACCTATAGGCATTAGTTTGATCAGAAAGCTAACCTATGGAGTGCTTTTGATCAAATAAAAAGGAAGAACCCGAAGAAGAGATAATGTTTTCACCACCCTCTTTCAAGTTCCTTTCTTCTTCAACTTCTTCTTTATTTGTTATTTCTATTCTAAAATAATAACTCAAGTATATTCTATATACTATGATGTTATTATAAATATGGTACAACCATATTCAGTATTCTATCTATCCTTGGAATGGCATGTCACCATACGTGCGTACGTACGGCTTACCTTCTCCATGTAGTGGTGTAATTGTCATTCAATAAATTATTATTTGGATGGGTATAATAATGATGTGTAATTCATGTAAATAATCAATATAACATGATAATGATTCTGTATATATGATATACCATCCAATTATTTATTATTTTAATATCAAAAGAATGATATTGTTGCTCGTGCGTATGTACGGACTACCGTCTCCACGAACGCGATGAGATTCATTCTCCATCGTATCCATTCAAGTATAATTCTCATTTGATGATTAATAATAGTATCTAAGGACATGATATCATTCTGGATATGAATAAGATACAACCTATCCATGACAAACATGGGTTACGTAACAAAACATATAAAAGAAAAGGAGTAAGTTAACACCCGAAACAATGATAATTCTAAAATATTATTAACAAAGAAATGTTAAAAGATCATATATGATATCATATTAATATTTATGATTCTTTTATAATTTAATAAAAATTATTTCACCATTATACAGAAGTTTAACCTACCCCAACCAAGGAAAAATACATGTTAAGGGTTTATTTCACAATCTCTTCATTATCTGAGGTTGTTTATACGTAATAATCTACTGGGATCTCTTTATCATCCACATCCATGTTTCTGAAAAATGTATTTCAAAACATTTTTTACTATTTAATGGAATATGGGTTAAATTCATTTATACCCTTTTTGACTTTTATAAGTGGTTTATAAAGGAATCCTTCTATCGTTTTCTATACAATGTCTTTTTGAACCTTTTCGACAGAATTAAGGTAAGAATGTTTTTTTAACTTATACGGCGGGTGCAGCTATTTTCTTCCATTATAAAATCTTCAAAGCTTCCCATACAAGCTTATAAGAATATTTTCAAAGAAAATGTTTTATTTTATAAATCTATGACTCTTAAATGATTTCAAAATAAAAATATTTATTTCTCTTAAAAGATTTTTGATTTCATCTATGTCAACATCCTTTGATGGATTTTACGCTTATTTGAAGTTGATTTATTATGATACAAAACCTCTATATTGTATTGAAGTTTTTGTGATATGTTTGACTATGGATGTGTTATGGATTAAGTATTTACATTTTGTATGCTAGTTTTAATACGAATTTTTATGTTATGATTAAACCTTTTCATATGGGAATGCATTGGAGTTAATATGTGACGAGTGGAGCCCGCTATAGCTCCTCGATGCATCGATAGGTCTAATGTGACAAATAATTGTCTTGGCACAAGGCCTTGACAAAATATTATTTTTATTCTTGGCACGAGGCCTTGGATATGTGGTTATGATAGTCTGGCATTATGCATTCCATCATTATGAAAGTGGTAATTGATATTGCTTGTGATTATTCGATTAGTAGAATGTCAATGTGAATAAGTAAATGGAATTATTTCATTTTATTTTTTCCATACTATGTTGAAGTTCAGGTTTAAAAGGCTTTTGTTTTAGTTATAAATTTCCTTAAAGTTTTATTCTTATTTATGAAAGTTTCCGCTATATTGTTATCCTTACGGGGAATTTGAGCTCACCCATTTTCTATGTTTTATTTTCCCCAGGATGTGAAGAATTAATTTATGAATGACCTACAAGGATAGCATGAGGGGATATGAGTGTGGACTATGGAGACTATATTGTTTTAGTTTCCATTTTATGATGTAATGTAAACTTTATGAATATATCTAGTGTTTCCAAGGCTACTAAACTAATCGGTCTTTTGAGACTTGATCTTTCTTGTGATCGTGCCAATGTTATGTAATAATGCACCGACTCTGGGTATCTGGGGTCAGGGTGTTACAATCAAATTTTAAAAAATGATTCCCTTTACGACTTCTATAATAACCCCCTCATTTCCAACAATGAAATTCCACCCACATACCATAAACATTCCTTGTACTACATTCTATCCCATGAATCGTTTCTACGAATTTGTTTCCTTCCGTGATCCACGAGCCTTCACGCAAACCATTTCCCCTTTTTGAAGCACACCAATTTTTAATGCTCAAGTATCCTTCATAAAGATAATACCTTTTATGAATCTTAATTAGCCTTCCCAAATTCCCTTACTTTTTCAAAGATCAGAACATTCAGTTGGATTTTACATCTTTCATGAACTTATTTTGATATAAACTTTATAACAACCATTCTATTTAATACATATTTAAACATGATTTATTACATAAACATTCACTTAAGACAACTCCAATAATCAATAGTAATAGTGTCTTTGGAAATTAATAACATTTAAAAACTACTTAAACATAAAATTTAACATCTTTATTGAAAATTTCATTAAATGACCACAATATTCCTTCGTACTTAGCATTGCATGGGATAACCTGAGGACATACATAAGAAAACGGTGAGAAATAAATATCATTAAGGGATTAAACAAAGAATAACATAAATAAAACCATACATGTTAAGAAATTTTAATATCAATGGAGAACAAGGGAAACATGGCCATAAATGCATTATATATCATGATTATCTAAACATAAAAATGTGGCAATGACATACAACATGATGTTAGTATGATCCAAGGCTCATTGAACATGTATTAGCATGAGAAAATCCTCATTGAACATGAATTAGAATGAGTAAACAGTCATTGTACTTGAATTAGAATTAATAACCCCTCATCGCAGATAGCGTATCATGATACTAAACATTACCCAATGCATTTGATCTCTATTATAGAACACCCTTTATAAGCATCTCATTTCATGCATAAGTGTGCCACATGGATCATACAACATGGAATCATTAAACATCATCCTTTATTACATGATAAAGGAATGTGGAATAAATACACGTATATACCCTTAACTATGTATTTGTTCATAAAGGTGAATACCCTTGATAGAGAAATAGGTATGATGTTCACTACATAATGATTTCGTCTTGGAAAATCATAGTGCAATTTCTACAACATTATGACTTGGAATAAAAATTCATGAAAACATGATTTATGAGAGATAAATGGTAATCTCATCATATGTACATGAAATGTACAATAAGGAGGTCATATAGATACAAGTAAAAACACTTATAATTTTGAAATAGAGGGTGTAACATAAAAATGAATCATGAAGAAAGAGGAGAAATGGAATAAATCTTATGAAATTTCAGCATTGTAACGGGTGTACACGAGAAGGATTAATGAGAGAGAAAGAGGTATATAAACATTCAAAAATATGGAGGGTTGTATGGGGGTGTGAAATCAGACCCCAACATTTGTAATTGAAAATAACATGGTATTAAAACATAAAGAAACATTGAAAAAATGAGAAAGGAATAAATCTCTTACGAGAATTTGACATGGCAACGAGAGTACATAAGGGTTCATAAGATGAATAAATGTGAGTGAAATGGGCTCTCATGATTTATAATATTGATGGGAAGTAGGGATGATATTTAATAACATATCCCAAATTAGGAATAAAATAAATTTAAAGACATAACATGAAAAGAATTCATGGTAAAAGAGGATGATGGAAGACCCCTTAGGAATTATTGGCATAGTAACGACTTTGGTAAGGGTCAATATGAGGGAGGATAAATAATTCCTCCATAAAATAACATAAAATGGAAAGTAATAGAATGATTATAAAATAATGAAATTATAGACATTATAAATTAGAATAACTACTTTCAAATAAGATGATTGAATTTGAAAGGAAGAGGGGAATGTGAGGATCCCTTACGCAATTTTTCCATAGTAAAAGATTAGGTAAGGGTCAAAGAAGAATGAAGATAAATAATCCATCATATATATAAAATAAAATGGATAGTAATATAATTATTATAAAATAATCACATTATAACAATTCAAAATTATAAGAACTACATTCATATAAGATTCTTGAATTTGAAAGGAGGAGAGGAAAGTGAGGATCCACTTCTATGAGGTGTGATATCAAAGGCTTGAGAGGGGCTTCATGGGAGCTTGACGGAACAATTGGAGGACTATTTAGAGTATTGGACCGATTTTGGTCGAGCTCCAAATGGTTTGAGTAAAGAGGAATGAGATGTTGGGTTGGTTCATATAGGAAATGAGAGTGAACAATTTATTATTTAGGTTTTGGACACTAGATATTAAACTAATCAAAAACACAAACCGTCCAATGATTTTTCCAATGGTTTAATCCAAAGGGGAGTGGTGTGTAAAATTATACAAGGCCAAGGCCAAATAATATTAATATATTAGGCTTTCATATGTTGAGGTGAGTTACACTTTCAAGGAAAATTTTTTAAAATGTTAAAATATTTTATATGTCTGAAGGGTTCACTAAGGCATTATAAAATTAATCAATAAAATATAAAATCACAATATTTTAAAGTTAAAACATATATTATCCGAATATCCAATTTTTCATATTTTATTACATCAATATTGCGTCATTATGATGTCATAAAACACATTAAATATTTATTTTGTATTTAATTTTTACCCAAAAATTCGACTATCCTAGAAAATGATAAAAAATTAACCATTGGATAATTTCAACATCTTGATTCAAAAAAAACATATTATCTAAATAATTTTCTAAAAATTTGAATTTAACATTTTAAAATTAAAACTGACATTTATTGAAAATTGATGTTTTTTGAAAAAAATAGTTTTTAACCATAATAAAATTTTAATTGGACTTCAAAAAATTATATATTCTGTTATTATTATTATATTAAAGTTGTTAATAATATTTTTTAAAAAATATTAATTATTTCAAAAATTCATTAATTGAACAAAATAAATTATTTAATTAAAAATAAAATTTCTTTTTTATCATATAAAAAAATAATTCTTATTAATCTAAATACGTAATAATTCATAGAGTAAAAACAATAAATATAATTGTTATACTCCTCATGGGTAAATAATGTTATAATGATCAAAAATCCAATACATTACATAACACTTGTTAATCCTATATAATCTATCTCAAATCATGTGTACAGATGATTGGTTTCATTATGCTTTAAATAAACCTATCCAAGTTCTTAAGTGATATGTTTATTGATTATAAACTATTTTCAGTTTATGTTATAATGGATTTCCTTGATAAATAATGAAGCCGAATCTATTCTATGAATATAACTATTTATTTTTGGGTACAGATATTTGGATATGTTTGAGAAACCGTGATTCTTCCACCAGTTATGTTTTTCTGGAAAAGGAACTACACACCGTGACCTAGACACTGTGACCCAGACACCGTTACCCATACACTGTGACCCATACCCCATGACCCAGACATCGTGACCAAGACACCGTGACCCAGACACCGTGACCCAGACACCGTAACCCAGACACAGTTTCTCAGAAACTATGACCAGACACCATGACTAGACACTGAAACTAACTACAGATCTGTTGATATCTGTGACACCGGTTTCGTGCTGAGACACCATTTGAAGTTTGGAAAAGGAAGACACACCATGATCATAACACCACATCTGTGCTACTGGTTCATGATCTCTAAAAATCTATGACATCATGACTATCTCACCGTTCAAATGAAAACTAGGAGACACCATTCCAAAGAGACACCATTTCCAGATAGACTATGACAACATTTCTTAATCTGTTTTGTTGTTTTTTAATTTAATATCTAACGGTAATATTTGAAGCTTTCAAATGCACTGTCATAATTAATGTTTCATTATAGACATGTTACATGACAGTATGAGGTATGTGGTGTAGGTTACATGCATCATGTCATGTCCAACACATGCACTCCATGAATAAAAATAATAGTGTGACCATAAGAATTAAAGTGATGATAGAGAAACAAGTGTGTGCACGATAACAAAGAATCATGAGCATTCATGAAAGAATAAATGGCACATGAAACACAACACTTCTAAAGAACACAGAAATCATACTCGAATCCTAGAGTCGATAACGTTTTCTCACTATGAACTCCACAATGAACATGAGCCAGATCTAGCTGAATTGTGATACACTATTTTCTGCCAGAGGACTTGATTACTACACTTTCTTCATTATATAAGTCCAGAGCACCATAGACTAACACTCATAGCACTTCTTACCATATATCAATATTTCTGCTCTCTTGTGTATTCTTTTCATCTTTAGAGCATTGGGTGTGTGTGTGTCTTTATAAAAACACACATTGTATCTTGTATTATAAAGAATGATACAAGATATAATTCTTCATACATCTTTTTAAACTTGTGTATTCCCATGGATAAGTGTGGAATAGGTCATTCTGTGACCAGATAGTTCATACCCATGAAGAACTGTGGAAGAGGTTGTGTGTCCTGGATGGTTTTATGTACTATTTTTTACCCCAATCTAGGTTTTGGATGAAGTTTATTAATATCAACTGGTTGGTGGAAGGTGATCACCAAGTGGAGTGGATTAGTTATTGGCTTGAGGCTGAATCAGTTGTTTTATATCTGATGTGTTATTGGATTTAGTTTATCTGTTTTACTATATAATTTATAAATCACTAAATTTACATTGATAGTTAATCTTGGAATGATGTTATAAATGTCATATATTATTATAATATCTTCAAAAGTAATATTAATAATTGATATTAATATTTCCAAGAATTAATCAATCTTCTTAGAAGTTATTTAAATAGTCAAACTTTCATAACTGTATTAATTTGATTAACTGGGATGTATTTAAATTTTTTGGTAAACACTTTTAATAATATTTTTAAATATACATTGTTATAGATACTCAATTCACACCCTCTTGAGTACTCTCCTCTAACCAACATTTGGTATCAAAGGAGTTTTTTATTCCTATTATGACTCTGTTTTTAACCCTATTCAACTGTGATTTTAGTTGTACTGTAATCATCTGTAAATTACTTTCAATTATAAATTTATATCTCTTTAAAATTATTTCTTTATTATGGATAATATACTAGAAGGTGCTCTAACAAAGAGACCACCATTATTTAATGGAACCAATTATTCTCAATGGAAAAGTAAAATGAAAATTCAACTAGAAATTATGGGTTTTGATAGTTTTTCTTTATTTATATATGAATATAAGATTACTTATATTGATATAATCACTTGGTATGACCTTACCATGATTTCGGAAATTAAAAATCGCAATGCCATGAATGATTTATATTTCAATTTGGGAGATGGGTAATTTAACAGAATTTATGCATGTAAAAATGCCCCTGGAATTTGGGATGCCTTATCTGTTTCACATGAAGGAACTTCTAGTGTGAAAGAAATGAGACATAATAATTATTCTATTTATTATTATAACATTACAATGAAAACTGATGATCATATTTCTGACATGTATCTTAGGTTCAACCAAATTTTCAACACAATGATTTCTCTGGGAAGAGAAGTCCCTGCTAATGAACAGATTATGAGGATTCTCAGATGCATACCTGAAAGATGGAGAAGAACCTCAGTCTCTGTTAGATAATCATGTGACATCAGAATGTTACCTATAAAAGTAGTCATTGTAATACTGATAATGTGTGAATAGGTGTTGAAAGTCAACATGGAAGAGGTGGATGAACCCAAATGAAAATCTGTTGCATTCAAAATTTTCAGTTATAAACACAAAGAGAAAGGGAAGTTGGAAGCCTCTATAGAAAGTTCCCATGATTAAAAATCCTCACGTTATAGTGATGATGATATGGATCAATTATCCAAATGGTTTATGAGATTTTATAAGAAGAATAAATTTTTCGGAAATCCTAACTTCAAAGGAAGATATGATCAAAAAGGAAGCTGGAAGAAATATTTGAAAAGAAGTGAAAAGTCCAATGAGATCGTCTACTATGAATGTAAGTGAAAGGGAAATATATAATCTAACTATCCCAAGATCATCTACAAAAATAAATATGAGGAAAAATATAGAATGTATAAAATATTCTTGAATGAAACATGGAGTGCTTCTAAGGATATCTCATGTGACTCTGAATCTTCACATGATGAATATGCTAACAAAGCCCATATGTGTTTTATGAAAAAAAACATCTGAGGAAATCTTCTTAAACATATCCTATAAAATCATATGGTACTTGGACAATGGTTGTTCAAGACACATGACCAGGGACTATTCATGATTCAAAAATTTAATAAATATTTATGGGGTACATATCACCTTTGGCGACAATGTCCAAGGAAAGATCATTGGCCTTGACCAAATCGATAACTCTAAATCAGTTTTTATTTCCAATGTACTTTTGTTGATGGATTAAAATATAATATTCATAGTATTTCACAACTATGTGATGATGGATTTCATGTTAAATTTTAAGATGATTCTTGCAATGTCTTTAATTATAAAAATAAATTAGTATTTTCTGCATTAATAAATTAAAATCGTTACACTGTTAATTTAGATTCATTAGTCTCTCAAAATTCATCATGTTTATGGGTATGTATCAAAGAATATTTTCTTTGGAATAGGAAAATAGGACATTGTAATATTCACTCTCTTAGAAATCAAACTAGAAAAATTTTAGTCAATGATCAACCCAAACTTGAGTTTCTAAATGATAAAGTGTGTAATCCTTATCATAAGGGAAATCAACACAAAATTTCCTTCAAAACAAATAAATAAGTGTCAACTTCTCAAACACTATAATTGGTTCACATGGATTTTTTTGGAATATCTAGAGTTTATAGCTTAATAGGGAAGCACAATTATTATGTTCTTGTAGATGACTTTTCTTGATATACATGGACATTGTTTTTTTGCTTACAAAAGTGAAGACTAATCTCATTTTAACCAATATGCCAAAACTTTAGAAAATATTAGTGGATTTAGAATTAAATACTTATGGAGTGATCATGACCGGGAGTTTGAAAATCAGGATTTTGAATCATTTTGATCAAAAAATGGCTATATTCATAGTCTCTCTTCCCCTAGAACACCTCAACAAAATGGAGTTTTAGAAAGAAGAAATAGAACCTTGCAAGAGATTTATAGAACCATGCATAGTGAATATAACATACCTATTTATTTTTGGGCTGAATCACTAAATACAACATGTTATATTATCCCTAGAGTATTGATTAGAACTATCTTTAAAAGAACTCCATATGAGTTATGGAATAATTGAAAACCAAAAGAAAGATACTTCAGTGTTTTTGGTTACAAAGTCTATAACCTTAATACTAAGGAAAATCTAGAAATAATTTTATCCAAGAGTGATGAAGGAATATTTTTATAATATTCCATCTCTAGTAATGAATGGAGTGTGTTTAATAAATGTCCTAATTGTGTGGAAGAATATGTCAATGTCAAATTTGAAAAAATAGATACACATGAGCCTAAAACGACTCTAGAGAACTAGGAGGATGATATATCAAATATGGAAATTAATTAAAAATCTGCTTACCATCCTGTGATGCAATCAATGAAAACATTCAAATTGAAAAATACTTTAGATTCAGGTCACAATGAAACATAACTTGTTGAAGAACCTGAAATCACCAATCCATCTTTTTCTAGAGCTGTTAGAACTCTTAAGAACCAACAGTTAGATATTGTTTTAGGAGACATAGATAAAGGAAGTCACACTAGATATTCTCTTAGGAATCATGTGGAACATAAAGTATTCTTGTTAGAAATTGAACCTAAAAACCTTAATGATTATATCAATGATGAAATTTGGGTGATCCTAATGTAAGAAGAGGTTAGTCAGTTTGAAAGAAACAATGTTTGGGAAATTTTTGATAGACTGAAAGACACATTCACCATAGGCACTAAATCGGTGTTTAAGAATAAGGTATATGAAGATAGTAATATATTTATAAACAAGGATGGATTGGTTGCACAAGACTATATTCAAGAAGAATTAATTGAATATGAAGAGACCCTTGCACAAGTTGCTAGACCTGAAGCAATCAGAATTCTGGTTTCTTATGCTGCACATCTGAATTTCAAACTATTTCAAATGGATGTTAAAATTGCATTCAAAAATGGGTATATAGACAAGGTTGTCTTTCTTGAGAAACCACTAGTTTTACAAATACCCATTCTAAAAATCATAATTTTAAATTATCAAAATCATTATATGGTTGAAAACAAGCTTCAATAGATTGGTATGATAAAGTGAGTACATTTCATATTTCCAATGGTTTTACCAAAGGAATATCTAATCCTACCCTCTTTATAAAACAAATTCCAATGATGTTTTACTAGTTATAATTTATGTAGATAATATTACCTTTGGATCTTCAAAAAAATATTTATGTTTTGATTTTTCTTAAATGATGAAAAATGAATTTGAAATGAGATTAATGGGGGAACTCGAATTTTTTTCTTGTCTTTCAAATCTTTCAAAACAATGATGGTATTATATTAAATCAATGAAAATATACTAGATATATTTTAAGAATTTTGGTTTGGATTGAAACATAATATAGTGAAACTCCAATGAGTACTTATTGTAAGTTGGATCATGATGAAGATGGAAAATCGGTTGATCAAACCACTTATAGAGGGATGATTGGAAGCTTACTCTACCTAACAGCTAGCCGACCAGACATTATATTTAGTGTGTTAATGTGTGCCTGTTTTCAAGAAAACCCTATGGAATCACATTTTAAATTTGTTAAGAGGATTTTCAAATACCTCAAGCATACACCCAATCTAGGAATGTTCTATCCCAGAGGAAAATAATTTTATTTAGTTAGTTATTATGATGCTTACTTAATTGGTTGTAAGTTAGAAAGAAAAAACACCTCTTGAACATGTCACTTTTTAGGAAAGTAACTAGTATCATGGTGTAGTAAGAAACAAACCATGTTGAATTATGTACTGCAGAAGCTGAATGCATATCCACTAGTAGTTGTGTGTAAATTTTGTGGATGAAACACAAATTACTAGATTACGGATATAAATTCAGGCATGTACGTATAAATTGTGACAATACGAGTGCTATTAAAATCTCAAAAAATATGGTTTCACACTCTATGACAAAAAATATTGATTTAAGACATCACTTTTTGAGAGATCATTATCAATAAGGTGATATCACTTTGGAATTCATTGAAAATGAATATCAGCATGCTGATATATTCACCAAACCATTAAATTTTGAAATAATATATTACATCATACATGATTTACGAATGATAAATATTAAGTAGTATGAATATTTTTTCATGTTTACGGTCTCACAATTACTCTCTGTATCTCTCTCTCTATTACTGTATGGAACATATTGTCTCCAAAAAATACAATCACACAGTTTAGAAATCAGACTCTTATGGTCTCACTGTGAAATTATGTTACGGTCTCATAACGAAATTCTTTTACTGTCTCACCAAGAAAACCAGTTTTGGTCGCACATTGTAAATTGTTTCCATATCTCCATAATGATGCTTTATTATTTTATTTACATATTATAACCCATATCATGGTAAATAATTATTGTGTTCATTTACTTTCTCACACTTTTTTGTGACGGTTGGAATCCTGAAACGATAAATACTAATTATGTTTCACTCTTTCATCACCTGAGATATCTTCTTTCAAACTGTAACCCTTCTTTTCACCCTTCTCTTTCTCGAACCTTTTTTGAATTCCCAAAATGAAATGGACATTGTTTTTAACTCCTAATAATATCAATTCATAGAAGAAGATGAAAATAGTTCCAAAGTTAGCACTCGAGGATCCGTTGAATCCCAACCTAATGAACAGAGTTTTCATCCCCGAAAAGGAAAAATTACCTAAGTTGCTGCTGTCAAGTAAGTATCTAGTATTAAATGTAAATATAGAACAAGGATGGATGGATTGGATCAAAAAGGTGGATAGATGGATTTACCCGAAAATTGTAGCACAGTTTTATCAGTATTTTCAAATCTCTTTTGATACAGAAGATGGATATGTTGTGAGAACCAGGATTAATGGCCAGAGATGTACCTTTTCTTTAAGGTTATGGGATTCATTCCTTAGGATACATCATGAGGGTATTTTTGAGGACTTATAGAGAGGTCCTCCACCTCCATGTGAGTTAAATTCTTTCGAAGAAGCATTGGGAAGCATAATAAGAAATGAAACAAAGCGAATAGCCAGAACTGCTGAGATAGATGGTGAATCCAAACTTTTATTTAAATTTGTTCAAAATCTGATTAGCCCCAAAAAGGTGATTTTTCTACACACAAGTATCAATATTAATTATTGATACAACATAGGAAGGATGTACATAAGAACAACATATGAAAATATGTTATACACCATATGTGTGAGTTGATCAAGACAACATCCAAGTCCACCTCTCTGTTTTAATCAAGATTAATCATAGATATACATTATGAAAAAGTGATGGTTGGACTAGATGAAGTATCTATTAATGATTATGAGTTCTATTATTAAAAAGATATAGTAAAGTGAATGAAAATCTATTGGAATCCATAGATAAAAGAATGGGTAGAAGATAATGATAGGGTTTATGAAAAGTTAAATCCGGGGGAACACTCTTCCCGACCTAAATATATTTTTATCCTGGTTTGGAACTAGATGAAATTATTGAGTATTATAATTAGGAAAAAGATGATTAGGTTTTTGCACCTACAAGGGAATCTGTTCTGAATGAGAAAGACGGTGAACCTTTTTTTCAAGACATAACTGAGAAGGAAATTCATGTTCCTGATGATGTTGATAATCTGGAAGAATAACCCGCTTCTATGGAAGATTATGTGGCTATGGTAAGTGAAAATGATGTTGTAGAAGAGAATATAGAAGAATATATTTATTTTTTACAAGAATCTGTTTATGAGGAACATGTGGAGGAAGAAGTTGTTCGAGAAATTATCCCATCTGTTAAAGAGTGAATTGAGCATGCTTTTCAGCTGGCTAAAACTGAAATGGGAGAGGATATTGGGGATGAAATCGTGGAAATAGATTGAGGATCTAAATCAATTATTCCTATGAAATTTTCACCTAATTAAAGGGAGAATCCCCCCACCTAGTTTTGAAATTGTTGAAGTTCCAAATCTAGTAAATCTAGTATTAGTAGATACATGGTATAAATTCCCTTGTTATTTTGATGTAAATTAATTCAAGGAAGCCTCAGTGAAAGGTGTGCATCTGTCTACCATGTTTCAATTGAAACAAGTATCATCTATTGATGTTATTGATACAATGGAACCTAAGCGTGTCTTAGCTCATATTTCTTAAATTTCACAATAACCTTCAAAATACGTGAGTAAGATTTATTTGAAATCATTTGAAGCTATCCTATTATCTAGGGTTAGAATGCTCATGAAAACCCAACCTACTCTTGTAACCAATTTAAGTGAAAGATATGGTTCCCTGTTGTTGGAGAAGATCATATGGAAGATTCAGTCCAAGATGAATCATTAGATTCAAGAATTTAGAGTTGAGAACAAACAGTTTAGTGATGAAGTAATGTCCTTTTGAGTTATAGTTGAAGAAATGTAGAGAGTGTTGAACTCGAGACCAGAACCTATTTCTCATCCTGTTGAGGATGTTGGTAGTAATATCCACCAGAATGAGCCTCCCTAATACAACCTAATCTAACCATTGTGGGTGGAAAGGTAGCTAAAACAACAAAAAATTGTTCTAGAGATGTGTGATCCTATTATTGGTCTTAACAAGTTGACTGATGGGTATAAAGGTTGTCTCCATAAATTTATAAACCAACTGAATTCTCTTACTTCAGTTGTTACTGCTTCTTGTGCCTCTGGATATTCCTCATAAACCTTTTTGGACATTGATCTACTCAGAACATTTGTCAAATAATATCTTCATGATGTGATCAATGGTTTTGACTAAGAGTCTCTATCTGAAGTTGTGAACAATAGTGACATAGTTCTTGATTTGAAGATAATTCATTCCAAAATAGAAAATTATTCCCATGAAGAGATTGATAAGAAGGTGGACTTCTAATTCAATTGGATTTTCTCAAATCATGACATAACCAACAATTTCAAGTACCTTGTGGAAAATCTGAGAATCCCTCATGTCATTCAAGCTTTCAAAACTCAAGTACAAAAGATCAAAGTTTTAACTCCTTTGATGGATAAGTTTATGGAGAACAAGGATGACATTGAGAAGCCATGCAGTATGGTGGTGAGATTCTTTATAACTTTATCAAGATTTTGTGGTCTTATCTTCATGTACATCGTACTTCCATTGTGGATCCTACAGGTGCACCGTTGAGATCTGGATTTCCTACCTTCACATCCTCTTCCCTTGCCTCTACATCTATGTTTGTCTCTCAGGCTCTGAGTCAGATCATACCTGTTATTCTTGATCAATAGTTTCCTCCATCATCAAATGCACCTACCTTGGCCCCTTTTGTTTTTGAATGACTTATTATTCCTTCTCTTTCAACTGGTTCACTTCCCTCTTCCACTTCTACGTCTGCTCGTATGGCTTCGTCTTATGATGTTGTCTCCTAGGGAAATGAGAAGACAAGCCAATGCAGAAGAAAAGTGACTACTCTCTTTGGATAGGGATGACTTCTGTAATTATTTTATACTATTTTTAATGACACTTTATATCCATCTATTGCATTTTTCAATCTTCTTATCTATTAATTTATTTAATTTTGTACTCTTTTTGATAATCCCAAAATGGGGAGAATTATGTACTCTAAATGCACTCTATGGAAGAGACACATTACCTAAGAATAGATCTATCACTCACATGATTTGTGATTATTAAAAATGGGGATATTGTTAGACTTCTCAAGTATTTATAATATTTTAATGGTCATAAATACAGTATATTCTATAACACTTGTTAATCATGTGTAATCTATCTCAAATCATGTGTACAGATTATTAGTTTCTTTATGCATTAAATAAACCAATCCAATATCTTAAGTGATATGATTAATGATTATAAACTCTTTTGAGTTTTTTGTTATAATGGATTAACTTGATAAATGATTATGTTTAATATATTCTATGACTATTTCTTTGTATGTCTGTGTATAGATATTTGACGATGTCTGAGAAACTGTGAATCTGCCACCGATTATGTTTTTATGGAAGAGGAACCAGACACCATGACCCATGCACCACGACCCAAACACCATGACCCAAACACTATTACCTAGACACCGTGACCCCGACACAGCAACCCAGACACCGGGACCTAGACACCGTGACTAAGACACCGCGACCCAAACACCGTGACCCAGACACCGTGACCCAGACACCGTGACCCAAACACTGTGACCGAGACATTGTGACCTAGACACCGTGACCCAGACACCGTGACCAGACACCATGACCAGACACCGTTACTAGACACCAAAACAAACATTAGATCTGTTGAATTCTATAACATAGGTTCCATGCTGAGACACCATTTGATGTTTTCTAATGGACCAGACACCGTGATACAAACACTACATCTATGTTATGAGTTACTGATCTCTATAAAACAACACCATCATGACTATCTCACCAATCAAAGGAAAACAAGGAGACATTGTTTTCAGGAGACACCGTTTCCAAATAGATTGTGACACCGTTTCTTAATCGGTTTTGTCATTTTTCAATTTAATCATAAATAATAATCATATTTGATGCTTTTAAATGAACTGAAATAATTAGTGTTTATTTTAGACATGTCACCTAACAGTACGAGGTACGAGTTGTAGATTACATGAATCATGTAGGCTCCAACACGTGGACTCCAAGAATAAAAATAACAGTGTGTCCATATGAAAAAAATAGATGATAACAAAACAAGTGTGTACACAATAATGAAGAAGCACAATAATTCTTGAATGAAGAAAAAGCAAAAGAAACTTGACACTTCTGAATAAAACACGTTTCATTCTTGAATCCTAGAGTTGAGGTCATTTTCACACTAGGAACTCCATGAAGAACACAAGATGAATCTATCTAACCTATGATACTCTATTTTCCGTAAGAGGACTCAATTCCTATATCTGCTTCATCCTAGAATTTTTGAGATTCAATTACTAACACTCAGAGAACTTCAAACTTATCTCAATATTTATGCCATGTTGTGTATTGTTTTTAGCCATTTATTTGTGTGTGTGTTTGTGTGTGTCTATATATATAACACTCATTGTCTCCTGCATTAAACTGATGGATACAATATTTGATTCCTTATACATATTTTTTACACTTGCGTATTCCCATAGATATGTGTGGAAGTGGTCCATGTGTGACCTGACAGTTCATACCCAGCGGTACTGTGGAAGAGGTCGTTTGACCAGGACAGTCATGTGTACTATTGTTTACCCCGATATAGGGTGGGGATCATGTTTATTAATATAAACATATTGGTGGAAGGTGATCACCAAGTGGAGTGGATTAGGTCTCAGCATGAGACTGAACCACTTGTTTTATATCCACTTTTTTATTTGATTTTGTTTTCCTTGTTTTATTGTATAATTTAGAATTCAGTAATTTTTCTTTGATAGTTAATCTTGGAAGGAAGTTATAATTGTTTTTCTTATTATAACAGCTTCAAAAGTAATATTAATTATTGATAATAAGATTACTATGAACTAATCAATATTTTGAGAAGTCATTTAAACAGTCAAACATTCATAACTATATTACATTGATTAACTGGTCTGTATTTAAATTTATTAAGGAACCCTTTTAAGAATATTCTTAAACAGAAATTTTTATAGATACTCAATTACCCTCCATCTTGAGTACTATACTCCGACAAAAAATAATCACCATTTATATTTAAAAGTACTGTTCTTATAACAGAATTATAATGTCATTATTAATGAATAATTAGTTTAATATAATAATTTATTTATTTCTAAAAAAGTTTCATTTTTCTCGAAAACTCAATTTATCAAATTCCTTATATATTTAAGAAAAAATATTATCATAAATGAATTGATGGAATTAGAATTTTAATATTAAATGGGATTACTCAAAAATTTACTAATACCTTGTTACATAACTCATTATAACACTAGCATAATACCTAAGGGAAAGGTGTGAGATTATGACAGACTCATGGGGTGGCTTGGATAACATCACCCGAGTGGTAATCTCTATTAATTTGAAATTATATCATAGGATATTCCTTTCATGATTAACGTGCTTATGATGTTGAGTCAATAAGGTTTTCCTTATGACTTTTCCATTCCTTCTTGTTTTGAAAATCACAAACACCTTATCTTTAAGAAAATCTCTTTTATAAGGAAAATTGCTTTTATAAGGAAAATCTCTTTTGTAAGAAAAATTATCCTTATCATATTTTCATCCAAATTTTTCTTAAGTATAAGATTCGGATTCATTTCTATATTCTTGGAATTTTTTGAAACTTTGATATGAAGTATTCTCTTTTAGGATCAGAATTCTGGATAAGAACTGCAATAAAGTTTCACTCTGAATTCCAGATGAGAACTGTGATAAAGTTTCATTTCGAATTCCGGATACAAACTCTGATTAAGATCTACTCCGAATTCAGGATACAAATCCTTATGAAGTTCGACGTCGAATTCTCATTATGAATTATGATGACGAATTCTCATTACGAATTCTGATGACGAATTATCATTCTGAATTCTCATTCCGAATTCACCTATTAAACAGAATCTGATCATCTTTGTTTTATACACTCCGAATTTATTTAGACTCCAAAAATTATTTTTGGTTAGACTCTGAACATTCATTTTGCTTACGTTGTTATAATCTTTCCACTTTTTAATATTTTTCTCTCACTCCGAACATTAACTCTGAATCTTCACTCCAAACTTTTTAAGACTTAAAACGATGTCGTACATTCTATTTCTCTTATTTTGTTATAAAACTATGTCGTCTATTCTGTTATAAACTAACCGTTGGTTAAGTTACACGTGTACAGGTCCCTCCGATTTTTAAGGAAAATATGACCGTTGGAAAGGAGGCCGGCCTTGCCTATAAATAGGAGCTCATTTGAAAGAGCTCATAACTATGAATGATAACTGATGGACAACTTCTTCAACATTGTGCATACATGTTGTTGAAGTGATTTCTAGAGAGAGAGTCTCTTATTAACTCTCAAAGCTTCGTGCGACTCCGAATGTTGGTGATTACATTCGAGGACTTCCGGGGATAAGAAGACAGAGGTTTACAATACCTTGAAGTTGAGGGCTTGCAGGGATAGCAAGACAGAGACTCTGATCTTCGTATCGAGGGCTTACCCTGGTGTGGGTAAGACAGACTTGCTTGAAAGTATAAATCAAGGGACCTTTATCCAACGTTGTTGGATACCCTTCTCTTTGGGTTAAAAGACTTATATCTTGTTACTTGTAGTTTTACTACTTGTTTGTTTCCGCTGCATTTTGTATTATAAGGAAAGTATAAACTTTCTTATACTTCCGTACTTGTACTCTGTTTCATTTAGATTCTATACGCTTTAAGATAGAATCTCATATTGTAATCTTTTGTTAAGTTTCAATTTCCAGAACCATATTTATGGAACCTACTTTCGGAATCTCTTTCCAAGTTTTCATTTGGTGTTAGAGGTGTTGTGAATTTACTTAGTTTAATATTGTTAAACTTAGCCCTTTCCTTTGCTTAAGGAAAACATAGTTATTCGTAACTAACTTTAAAGGTTCCAAAGGAATTTTCAAAGTATAAAATTCACCCCCCTCTTGTATATTGAGCATCTACATAATTATTTCGATCCTACAGATGATTATATTGGGATTAGTCAAGAGAAATCTCAGTGACACTACCTCCTTTTCGAGCTCTGACAAATGATATTTGTACGACCTGAGTCTATTGGATGAGGTTATAGAATCATCTTTCTGAATTAATTTTTCCATTGTAATTTATATTTATAAACAATAATTATAACATTAAAATTATTATTGTTTCCAATCATCATATTGATCATTTATTATAATTGAACAATGGTCATATAACAGTTGAAAATTGATAGTTACATTTCAATATATATAATTATATAGTTTTAGTTAACGGGACATAGTAAAACATACATTTTTAGGAAAAAATTATTATTAAAATGTTCATGTCGTTACAACCTTCACAAACCAAACTTAATGAACCACCTTCTAGATTCTAGAGCCTTATATTTTTTGTTAAGTATCACGGCTACTTCTGAAGGGGGTAGAGTCTTATTTATAGGCATTCAACTGATTCCAGAACATTTTAGGTGTTGTAATCACCATTTTTTGGATCTTCCACATCTCTTCCATGATTCACCCTTTTTAAAAAAATTCCATGGAATATTACTATTCACGGTGAATGTCCTAATCATAGAGCATTCCGTCAATCCTTTGTGGTGCTGAAATGCTCCACTCGTGATGCTCCTCACCATTTCCATTCATGATTCCTGTTATTGTTCACAAGGATCACCATCAGAAATTATTGATTCTTCGCGAAATAGTCAACATGAATCCCATAATCATGAAATTAATTCCTTTTCCATATTGTAATAAGGCCTTCATGAAAATACACTTTTTACGATGAAATTAAAAATCCAAATTTTAGACCCCAAAAATTTTTCTAACACTGGGAAACAACATCACCTTTCGTATACAATTTTTATTACCACTTCTAGGGAATAAATGCCTTCATTTTGGGTATTTTTCGACATACCATTTCAAAATTATATCTATACTCCACAAATTACCTTGGAAACCCACTTTTTAAACAAACACAGTCGACCCAAAAATAATATAATGTTTCCTTAAGATATTTTTACCAATAGTAAGTTACCCCTCGATGGTATATATGTTAGGATTAAATTGTTTAAAAGTCCAACAACAATATAAATTGTGTTTCCCCATATTGGTTATTGGTGTAACTCTACTAATCTATATCTTATGAATTTACTAACTTTATATGGATCATTTAGAGTGATTCTAGTATGATTATATAAAAAATAATTTATGATTAAATGGTTCGCTTAGTACCAACCTTCTATATAAATAATTTATCGGTGATGTTTCTTATAATAATGGGAACTGGTGAAATGGATTAAATTTATAAATATGTTCTTATAATTGGACCTAGAGTCAATTTTTATTTAGAGTTTCCATTTTATATTCCATGAATTGAAACATTGCTATTTCCTAGGAGACTTAGTTGAAATCATTTAATGTTGGAATATAGGTTTGGAAGGAGTGATTGATGTCCTTTTGGGTGTAACCCTAGTTTAAGAGTTGGTTCCTCTTGTTATGTGAGGTGTTAGCCTAATTTTGGTAGAATCCTTATGGATTAAAATCATCAGTGTATTCTTAGATCAAGTCATTAGGAATGGAGTGTCTTCTGAATATGTCATTTGGTCTTGAGAAGGATTCTTTAGATATGGAATGACACCCTAGGTATGTGGGTGGTTATCCAGCATGTGAAATTTCTAGGTATTGTGAGAATCTTGGATTATTGATTTTTATTGGACTAACATGACATGGGAATGGTCGAACATTTAGTAATTCATGATAGTTTAATTTTATAAATGCATGAATCAAGAAGTCGTTAGCTAGGTCAAATGGTTATTTAAGTCAATGATACCACAATGTTTGATGTTTTCATGAAACCAGTTCCTATTAAAAATTTGTTTTATATTGGGCTTGTGAAAAAACTAAAATGGTAATACCCATTTCATTTAATTAATATTTAGGTAGTATGCATTTTCATATTTTGTACCCATTGATTTAAGGTTTTGTTGAATTAGTTGTGTGCATTGATATGGTAATCAATAATGTATCAAAGACTTTATGTAATGAAATCATGAAAAAAACATTATGAGTTTTACATAAGAATAATGTGTTAATGAATCATGGGGTATAATCAATTTATGTTAATGGGTCACTGCAATTGGGGCGAGGGGGGGACTATGATTTAATAGTTTTTTTTTAGAAATGTATCTCCGTCCTATTAGTAGAAAAACTAGGGTATCCATGTGCCAGAGATCACCATGTAAAAATATTGAGTGCTGTAACAAATGTGATTTGAGTAACATTATGAATTTACATTTAGAAATTGATGACATGCATGAGTGTGAAATGGAAAGAGAATCACCAATTCAACTATGAATGGAATGGTTCTAGTATTACATATTCAGATAAAGTAAATCCATATGGTGGGAAGTTCTCCATTGGTTGTACAACGAAGGAGTCTTCATCATGAATGATGTTAAATCATGTGTTGAGGATGGAGTGTTAGGTTGGAACTTGTATAAGTGAATTGATCCACATCTATAAACCATATTTGGTGGTGGACATAGTGTTTGTTGTGTGAATTTGTTTTACATCTTCCATAAAATGATTACTGGGACACTATTTTGGTGGTTAGGAACATGTCGATCATGGAAATCATGAATATCAGGGGAGAAGGATCATAGTTGTTGAAATAATAAGAATAAATTGTGATAACAGATTAGAGATGTCGGTGAGATGGCGATTTTTTGTTTCCCAGTCGCAAAGGTGGTGTTGAATTTTAGACTCATGTAAGAGTTTGGATCAAGACTGGATGTTATATTTAGGCTCATGGTCAATACACAATATGGTAGTTGTGAGGGATCATCAGTATATATGTTCTTCTAACACATGATGATAATTAAATGGTTGGTTGATTATATTCACATTAAAGGACTCCACAAGTCATGTTAAGTCTTCTGTGGGTATGTCTGAGTGATCACGGGGTACCTTTCAATTATTATGTTATGTGATAGAGTTGTTCAGTGAGGAATAATCTGTTATGAAAGGAATCCTTTAAATAGGTCTTCCATAAGTGTTATGATTGTTATTTCAATAAAAAAGTGTATGCAGTGGTCTATGAATGCTTTGAATACATCATATTATGTATGAAGACTGTATTTTCAGTATAACCATTAATTATTAACCGTTGGGATTGTGTGAATGCTAATAATTGGTTTGTAGTTTAAGGTTATTGGTTATGCACAATGCCATCTTATAAGGAGTTTTCGAGCATGCTTGAGTGAGAGCTCTCTTAAATATAGCGAGCAGAGACCAGACATGTTAGTGTCCAATAAAAATTGATGGTTATAAGTATAGTGATCATGGGTCATTTATAAGGTAAGAACAATAGTGGGAAGCCATTGTGGAGATTTAAATAATGTAACACTAGCTTAAATAAGTATCCCAAAATTTTTCTGGTGCTCATATTATAGTTCTGATGGAAATGGCGGTGAATAGTCCAATATTGGAATATCATTGGAAGTTAGCTGTGGAGTTTAGTGGTTATGTATAGATGATCAAATAATTCCCTCATGGTTACGATATCATGATTGAGTGAGTTAACAACATGCACTTGTAAATAAATCCAAGCACTTCGGGTAAGGTTGTTCATAGGATGTAAGTGTTTTATTATGCACGTATTCTCAAGAGAAAGACTATATCTTATTATGATTTTGTTTGGTAGAAATGCTTTATTCAATACCTGGGACATCATCCTATAAGGCTTGGTGTTAGTAAAGAGGGACATTTCAGAATTCATTGGAAGTGAAGTGTCTCGACCAAATAGCTTAAAACATGTCAAAGAATGGAAATGAGAATCGTGATTAAAATTGTTTAAGGATAGTCCAAACTGTAAAATTTTCAAGATGAAAAAATTATTTGGAAACATTATTGGGTGTTTCATTTAGGTCATGCATAAATGGTTTAGTGGTCAAAATTTTTATCATTGGAAATGATCCAGTGTAACTGATTGGTGTTGGTTTTACATTTCTGAGTAGAATTCATAAATTTTAAGAAAATATCATGGGATGATCATAGAATGAAAACAATGCATATTTGGTTGTGTGATCCATTGAAAATTTAATCTCCAATTGTTGGGTTCTTATGTGAATTCATGGAATTTGAGATTTTATCTCTAGAGAGAGGGTCATATTTGGAGCTAATTCCTAAGAATTAATTTTGGATTTTAGTAAACCCTAGTTATGGTAATGGTCATAATTTAATATTTCAATTGATTGTGAGTGAAGGTAGAGTATGTTCTAATATGTGGAGGATATGATGTATCAAAACACTTTTATGACCATTTTTTGTATTTTTCTTGGACAAGTTATTGCTTGGTGAATAGAAGTGAGTATCATTTTAAATCCAAGAACCCCGTGTTTATTCCTTGGAAAATGCATATATGGGTTTCAAGTTATTGTTTACTTTCCCATTTTACTCTTATATATGGGAGATTTGGATGTATATATGGAACTTGGAATGGAATTATGTGGTCGAGGACACCTCGAGAAGGTGTTTTTTGATGTTACTAAGGGGTTTTTAAGGTCTCATAAGTGAACTGTATGGTTTGGGGTTGGGGTTTGAATGTTGCAAGTTGTTGTAGTCCCATTGGGTAGCTAGTGGAGGCTTTAGTAACTAGGTTAAGATTCTAAAACCACCAACTAACCAGTGGTCACTTTATTATTATTTTGTAGTGGGTAAAATAGGCCATTTTACCCCCTAAGTCCCCATATTTATTATTCCACTCAATTGGGGGATTTATTTCTGCCATATTTTAGCATAGTGAAGTTCCACACTCCTCCCCTCTCTTCATGGGGGATCTCCCTCAATACACATCTAAATCATTATCCATTCTAATCAAAGGAATGCTTGAATTATGTATTCCACTCATTTTCCCTCCTTCCTCTATTTTATTCACTTCTCTAAATGTTATCATTGTGTGAGATAATATGATATTTTTTCAAGTATTTTTTATGGATCTCCATATTCATTCATTCTATCGATAACCTATGGATGAATTTTGATGACTAAAGCTTCATAAACATGAGGTTGGTTTTCTAAATAATTTCTCTTAAATTCATTACATATAAAAAGGAACAATGGTGGTGCATCACTTACATGTCTAGCCTTGGCCTTTTATTGAAATTCTAAAAGGCACACTACCTTACCTCTTGGAATTATGTTAATTTTATAACCCCTATATATACCAATAGTTTAGTGAACCACCCATGTATTGATGATGGTCCATGGGATGTTTATGGATTACCATTATCTCTAGGATTTAATTGTACTAATTTAGGAACCTCGTTTAATTTAATCACTAGTAATCCCAATATAATTAATTTCAACACTTTCCATAGACCATGTAGGGTCATTAAAGAGTCTTGACCTAATTAAATAATATTCCTATGATGATACATTAATTTTTATAAATAATTACTATAATTGGTATTGACTACAGGAGAACTACGACCTAAGTAATTACTCAAATGAACCAAGTAAGGATTAGGGACATTTCCAGGATTTTTAACTCCCATTGTTTAATAAAATAATAAATTCATTAGTATAAACTATTGTAAAAATATAATGATTGTAATAAATGACCTTGGGGTACTTGATTTATTATTTTGAACCTAGCTTGAATTAGGAAACCTCACCCCAGAACATGGATTCATTTACCCTGTTTCCCTTGGGATTTATGGTGTTAGTGGGTTGTTATTCCCTTCATTAAATTATATAACTTTTGAATTGTGAATATAAAATATATTGGGATAATAAGTAATTTAAATCATGGGTACATCTCAAATTAATGGCCTTGATAAATGATGTATGTTTTCTTATTTATGATTTCATTTCCCAATCAAAGGGTCTTTATACCTTGTGGTCCTTGTTATTATAATGATATTGGTTGTGGTTAAAAGTGTCTCATGCCATGGGTAATCCATGGATTCCACATTTAAATACCGCTCTAAAATACAATGGATTTCAAGTGATTATTTGATGTGAATGTTAGTGGGTATTCTACTTAGATCAGGTAAATATCTTATATTCATGAATACATCACCTTGGAATCATTAATTAAACCATAATATCTATAAATATTATTATACCTAAGATAATTTCATGGATTCATTTTTATTTCTTTGGTCATGGAAACCTTCAAATTACCTCCTTCAATCCAAAACAGACCCCTTTTTAAAATTACCAAGGATTTTCACTGTGGGTATTGGTTAGACCCCCTTTACAAAGAATAATGTTGGGGGTTCATCCCTTGGATTCTACTCCATAGATATACACCATTTCTCAACCAACATTGGTTGGATCCAAAATTCCTAAAATATAAATCATTATATTTTTTCATAGATTCATAGGGTTTTGTTGTGTTGGAATTCCCAAACACACTATGTGGGTTCATATTTTTTCATTCTATTCCATTCATATGACTTCATGGGCTTTATGATATCGTATTGGGTCACATGATCAAACTCGGCTATCTTAGGTAGAATAAGGTGGAATTTCTCGATCTGTCTACACATTTTTTATTTATTATTTCTCTATTATACACCATTATTTTTTATACTGATATATTGCAAATGAATTAGACACCATTGTTGGTGGCCTACTAGGTTTTACTGACACCGTATATGTGCCACCTCTTTGTATCTAAAAAGATATTATGGCTATAGGATTGTACTTTTGATGGATCCAATTTTCTATTAATTTTCTAGACTTGGGGATTTTAATGGGATATATAGTCGGAGCATGTACATGGATTTATTACTAGAGTTGGGTCATCATGTTTATTTGATTCTATTCACATATAACTAATACATGTGTATCCCCTAAAATGTGTATTCCCTTCCTCATTTCTATAGAATCAACCATTCATTCATAGTTGGATGTTACTTGAACTTTTGAGGTAGTATAATTACTACTATCATCATATTATTTATTTAATTTATTTCTAATGTATTTAGTGCTGATACAGATGTTATAGTCTCCCCACTAGACCGTCATTAAACCTTTTATTCTAGTTGATAGCCTCTAGCATGTATGGATGTGTGCTTGTGGGCTTGTGTCCCTCTTGTTTTGTTACTTATGAGAGAATCGGGCAAGGGACATCAAAAGTTATGTGTTTGTGATGATTATAGAGTAGACTCTTTATATGTTTTCAAGTGAGGATATACATGTTGAGGTTCCATAAGATTCAATTATTTTTAAAATAATGGAACGTTTTAGTTTTATATATTAATGTTTTGTGGATGGTATGATAAAATACACATAAGTAGTTCTATAGAGGTATTGATGTGTGATACTACTTTGTGTCGAAACAGAGGTTTTGAGAAGGAGTATTTAATACCATACAAGAAAATCATAGATGTAGAGAGTTGTTTCATGGGTGTCTCAATCACTTGATTGATAATAAAGAATGGAATCTTTATTATGAAGGCTTGAGAAATATTGAACATATGGATTATAGAACTTACAGGGATTGAAACCATGGAAAATAATGGAAGGTTATCTTCACAAAAGATAGAGGCATCAGGTATTGAAATGTTTTTATTATTTTCATAGAATGCCATTATACACTTATAAACAATTCATAATTAAAAAATGATGTGTAGTTGGTTATAATCAATCTCATGGCTATTGATTTTCTAGAACACTCAATGAATGAAAAACTATAGAGGAAATGGTAAAATTATTATTATAATTTTATTGGTCTAGTTAGTAATTATTTTATAAGATTGGAAGTAACAAAACCATTAATGAAATTTCATTGAGATATTTCTCTAATAAAAATTATGATTATAGAATAAAAAATGATTCTAAACTCCTTTGGTATGATTATTTTTGATTATTGGAAATTAAAAACATTTTCGTTTTGGATTTAGAATTGAAACATATAGAATCTTTTAAATGACTGAAATTCCCTCTGTGATGAGGGGAGGATTATATAAAGGATTAGAATCAAGATGATAAATATATTTTGGAAAAAAATACTAATTAATTACATGGTTCCACTGAGCATAAAATCTATATTTTCTAGGAATTTGATTAATATAGATATATTAGATGTGATAGGATAGAGTTTGTAGATAATGTTTGGTTTCCATGGAATTTATAAATCCCTAAGATCTAAAAACAAAGGATTGGGGAATGACATAAGATAATTTGGAATATACATTACTAAAATGAGTAGTTTTTTTGGGTGTTATAAGACATCTACCAGTTCTCAATTCTTAGTGTAGAGTGTCATATCTTATTTTCTTGTATATGTTGAGTAAACTTGTAACCAAAAATTTTGAATGTTAAAGTAGTTTGAAAATGTTTGGATAATATTCATAAATAATATCCTAGGTAATTTCAAGATTTTAAAATAATTATTGAAGAAAAATGGTCTACTTATATGTGGAATAAATAGATGGTAGATAAATAGTATGAGGAAAACGTTTGTTTTTTATTATTTACAAAATTTGGGTTGTTAAAAAGTAATTTTTGTGTAAGATACATCATGGAGTAACAATTGGAGTTATTTAGAATGAATAACATGATTTTGGTATGGGGAATAATTTTCTATCAATTGGGGTTATATGATCATAATCATTATGATGAAAAATGATAAAGCTGTAAAGGAAGTGATAATTTTAATCTTAGCCTTCGAGAAAAATTCTAAAGTATGATATTTTTTTGGTTTTAGTTTGATAAATATTTTACGGTGTTGTTTTGAAATAACCAAAACATTAATTCAAGAATAATGATCATTGGACTATTTGGAGACATCTCCACTAATGCATTGAAATTGCTAAATTGTGGTTGTAGTAGTAGAATCTATGTATGTGAATGAAAAAGGATCTTGGGGTGTATGAATGTATTGGGAAGGATATATATCTTAAATAAATTGACCTATAAGGATGATCTAAATTATACATTGAAGTTAAAAAGTACATGGTGAAGTTGAATATAACTAATTTTAGATGATGGGAAAGGCTTCATAATATATAATTCGTCTTTCCTGAGATTAATATTTAATGACTTTGTATGATTAAAGTATTAAGAACGATGAATCTGGATACAAGATCAAGGGTGGATGTTAGAGGATGTGATTATAAAAGCTTCCAATGGATTCCAGAGAATAAATTGTCCATTAGAAATATCGGTTGGGGTGGTAGTTCATATCCATTTTCTTTGACTGTGTGGAGAGATGTTTTTAAGGACCAAAAGGCAGTGCAACCATTGTGAGAGTACATTTGATGTATAACTCATCTATTAATGAATCGATGTTGGTTTCCTGGTCGGTGTGATATGTAACAACACCAGTGTTTTAATGGTTTGAAGAACAAAGGTATGATAGTTATAGTTCAAAAGGTCATTAGATTAGAAGGATCAGAGGATGCCAAAGATTGATCTAGATAAAGAACTATAGAGTATATCAAAGTTACTTAGTTAACCAGGAGTGGTTCACACCATGAGTGTTCAATCAGTATGATTTTTTTCATATTAAGTATATGATAAATTTTATTTTGTATCTGGGTAGGGTGAACGGTAGATGTTTTCATTATAAATCAATTATAGGGTAGTGTCTAGTAGGAATGTTACATTGTAACTCAAATTTAATATTAATTTTTTCTATATTTAATGAATGTTAGAGTGTTCTATAATGATATATGATTATGTTCTAAACCATTTTAGTCTATTTTCCATTTTGATGTGTTTTTTCATATAGTTCTTGGATTTTGAGATGTCTTGTCAGGGGTGGAGGTGATTTAGGGTAGTAGTTCAGCTTAAGGTTCTTCTTAGATCCAAATATGAACTATGAAGTTACCTTCCATTTTTATTATGGAATATATTCATATTGAATTTGAAACGGCATCGACAAATATTGGGGTTCAAAATATTCTGGATCTTTATAGAATAGTGGAACAATTCTGATTTTTGAACTAATTCTTTTTAAATAAATTGGGTAAATTCACATTGGGAGTTAAATGGTGGTTGAAAAGAGTGATACCACATTATATATATATTTTGGTTTCATAATTATTGGTCCATTCTAGATATAAAACACATAAAATTTGGGATTTATGGTACGGGTGTCTTAATTAGATGAGTGAGAAGAAGGGTGTAAATCCTATTTGGAAAGGAATGCATAATCTTCAATGTTGGGAGTATGCAACGTGTGGGGAGAACATAATTGTGAATTAGAAGATAGTGATATTCATAGAATATGGAGTCATTGAGGATCAAAAGTTTTCTAGTTCATTCTTAAATAATTTCATTGCACACTTGTACCTTCATCAACAATAAAAACTTGATGTGTATATATTTCTTCTCAAAAACATGTTTGAGGTTTGTTTTCAATGTTAATTAAGTGAATAACTATGGATTAACGGAGACTATGTTTTTTTAATACTATTGTTTTGTTAGTAAATAGTCTATATGATGAAAAGTACTAAATCTCTCACATAAAATAAATTCTGATTTTTCTTCCACAAAGATGTTCATGGGAGGAAGAATAAGAACATACCAATTTAAATTGGCATGTCTCCTTATAATGATTTATGATGAAATTATTTTGTTTTTTATCATTGGAAGAAAAAAATATGAATGTAATTAAATTTTTAGAATATCCTATGTGATTGGGGTGATCCTTTCAAGGATTTAAATAAGAAAAGATAATATTTTTGGGAACAAAAGACTAATGTATTCTCATCATAAATTAAGATAATATTATAGATTGTTTAAGGATTTCATCAATTCATAGATACTGGATATTCTAAAATAGAATCTGTAGATGAAGGCTTATTATAATGATTTCACGTATGGAAGCATAGAAGAAAAACATGAAGATTTAGTATTGGAAGAGGTTGTTCCATAAATTGGTGGAGAAGGTCTTCTTGGAGAAGGTATACTATATATTAGTTTATAGTGTAAAGAATAAATTATTTTTCACTTATGGATAATGGATGAACTTAAGAGACAAAAGCCTTAGAAATCAGAGTATCTTGGAATAGTGAATGTTAGTTTCACAATATGTAGCTAGTGGATGTGACATCTTGAATAAGAGAACATCAAAAAAGGGGTTACTGGTAAATGATTGATATGGATAATGGATGAATGGTATAATGAAAAAGGCTTGTTGATGGTCCATCAAAAAATTTAGATAGTGCATGGAGTAAATGTTTTGGACTAAACTACATGGGCAAAATGGAGGAGTTCCTTGGAAAATAAAATGTGGTCGTTTTTTAAAACGTCAAACACAACTAGAAACCCCAAATATGACAGCACAACAATTTATCATCACTAAAAAATGTCACTGATAATGTTCATATTTATCTGTTTTAAAATATGTACTAATAAATGGAAAACAATATCATCGCTTTTTAGCTCTGATAGAAGGTAACCTTTATCAGCACATTATTTAAGGTCGATAAAGGAAACTTTTATTAGTGCAATATTATTAGTGCTAATAAAAGGTGCCCTTTATTAGTATGTTTTATGAACTAATTAAAGATTCCATTTATCAGTGCTTTTTTAGCACTGCTAATGGTCCAAAATAAAATGAAAATTTAGGAAAATAAAAATATAATGCGCAAATTTAGAAAAAGATGAAACACTTTATTAAATAAAGAATTCTTGAAAAAAATGAATAAATTTAATATATATATATATATATTATACATATTAATAAATATTATATATTAAATATAGATATATAAAATGAATAAATATAATTAATATAAAATGAAAATTAAAAACATAATAACGTCTTATTCATTTTTCATGTTGTTTTATTTTTCAATTTATCTGATATCCAATGTCATATTATTCATTTATTTCACTTATATATATATATTTATATATATATGTTACTGTATATGTATACAAAAACACACACACTAATATATTTACGAAATATATTGAAACAAATATGCCTAATATTTATTTAATTTATTCAAATATGAGTATATTTTAGAATTTCATTATAATTTGAAACATTTAATGTATAGTATGAATTTTCTCAATCAATTTTTAATACTATGTTAGGGTATTCATTTTTAATTTTTTTAAATTTTTTATTTTATTTTTGAATTTTATAATTTTTTATTACTTATTTAAATATATTTTTAAATACCATGATTTAGTATTTTAAATATGTATTCATCCACATTAATATATATATACATCCATATTCTTTAAAAACTTATATTTAATTAATTAACCACATAAAATTTTTCAATATTTTCAAATATTACTCATTTTGAATTATTCAATTTCACTCATTTTAAAGTGCATGTATTTAAGACTATATGACCATTAATAATGTTAAAACAACATTTCTAAGAAAATATTTATAAATATATATTTATAAACAAATATATTAATAAAGTTATATTTACTATATTTATAATTATTCTTAATAAATAACAATTATTTTTTAAATGAGTATTTTAATAATTATATATGAATTATTACATATATTTAAATAATTATAAAATAATAATAAATTTATTTAAATAATTATAAAGTTATAAATAATGTATTTAAAAAATTGTAATTATAAAACTTTTTTCTGCACTTTTTTACCATAGATAAAGATCAATCTTTATTAGCACTAAAAAAGTTCTCGTAGAAGATTTATTTATTAGTGCTTTAGTGTTAGAAATGATAAACATGTCTCTAATCAGCACATTTTTGCACTGATAATGCTTGATATTTATCATCACTTATAAATTCAGTGCTAATAAAAAGGATCTTTGTCAGTGCTTTTTTGAAAGCGCTATTAATTGTGTCACCTATCTATTAAAAAAACCTATCCATGACTTAGTCACTCGTGATTCTCATTCTCTCATAGAAATCAACTACTGCCGGCATGACATGTATACTTTCCCAGAGATTAATCAATCATAGAATACAATGTATGTTATTTTCTTCTATTCCTCTATCATTGTTTGATGTTTTGGTTTCCACATTTTCCATTTTTTAACTATTATAAAACATGATGAACCCTATAACTATTATTGTCACTTCTAGAATACAAGGAGTGTGGTTCTCTTTAATTATTTCTCTATTTCATATATATCTGAGTGACAACCCCATTTTCTCCTAGAGGCACACATAGATGATTTACTCTCCTATTGACATTAACAAGTCAACCTCTCACTCCCTTGGTTTTCTCTTCATTTTAATAAAATATGGTTCCGTGAACTAGGTAGTTTCTAAATTGAATTCATCTTATTTACTATATTATAGATTCTAAAGGCTTAATTATTAATGGTTTTAAGGATTGTGGTATACCAAGTTGTATCCATCATATATGGGTGATGAACATATCCGGACCAATGTAAGTGTAAAAATCCATAAAACATGTTTTGTGGATTTTGGTTATTCAGGTAAATTGTTAAACCATGAAATAGGTTATTTAGATTTATGATTTTTATGAATAATTTTTTGTTGAATTCAGAATAAAAATTGGATTAATTAGTCATTTTACAAAAAACATTAGGGATATATGTTGTGAATGTTTTTTTTAATTAATTCATTATTATTATTAAACATTATCCATGGGTTACATTGAGTGATGGTGAATTTCATTGGGGTGGAATGTATGTTCAATTTGTTTGAAAAAAATCCACGATTGGATAGAGTTGATAAATCATTGGGTAATTGGACTTAGGATTACACAATAATATATAAAGAGTGTATTTACCAAAAGTAAGTGATTTATCAATGGTTGGATAGTTGATCAAGAAAACTATGAGATGGGATTTATTAATATATTTAATAATCAAAATAAATAGATAATTAATTCATAGGATAAAAAAATAATTTAAAAAGTCATCTAACTTGGAGAATAATCATTGAGAGAAAATAATTTCACTAAAATAAACTTTTTATGGTGTGAATCTTTATGCTCTATATGTCATGTTATTTTTTATCCATGTCCAAAATTCACAAAATTGAGATATCATATTTGATGATATCTTTGAATCATAAATAGAAAATTAAACTTATTTATACTTATATTAAAAGCTATGACATATGAGAAACATATATTTTTATGTGGCATTAAATATATGATATTGTATTAATTAATTTCTCTAAATATCCATAATGGTTTCTCAACAATTATAAATCATAAAGAGAATCATAGATTGCATGAAACATTTTTTAAAACACTCAATGAAATAAGTACTCCAATGTTATGAAATCATCAGTTTCCATGATATGGAGGTCAATTATCAAGGAAAAATTTATTAAATATAGATTCTCTGAAAATTGATACGATCCACCTATTTTAATTAATCATTTAATGCATTCCATATCGAAAAATCTATTCTTCTTTGATAACATTTTTTCATTAGGTTAAGGTAGTTTCACTCCTTTGGTGATCGGGGGTCCCCCGTAATATTTTTGTGATTGAAGGATTATGTAATCTCATGAAAGGCTAAAATAATTTGTTGCAGAGATATCACTCTCCAATATTTTATTTTACAATTTTATAGTATCATTAATAGTCATAAAGTTGGACATTCCAAGAGTTAATTGTAGATCAACTTCAGGTTATGTGGAATAATTTCTATTTAAGGGACATATCTATGGTTCCACTAAGATTTCATGATAATATTGAATAATAATAAATTTAGGATTCCATTTAATTGTTTCATTACATTTATAAGAGTAAAAAAAATTCTAGATCAATCATGAGTAGAAGTTGAAAAAATCACCCTTTAAAGGGATATATGTTATTTGTCGGATCTTATGGTGGTTTAAAAAATAACTCATATTGGATGGTGAGGAATCCTTGAGTAGGTAGAAGTGGTGTACAATGTAGGTGAGGTGAGATTCATTTCTTCAAGACCATTAGTGTGGAGGTATTCCAACTGCACGCCAATTGAGGAGACATTGTGAGTGATTCCCTTAGTGTAGTTTCAAAGGACACTTTAATATTTCGACACATGATTGTATTCCATCTCTTGATGATGGATTTGACACCCTATTTGAACGTAGACTTCCTCCCATCATTGTGATTCCAACGTTTCTTGGTGACATAACTCCCAAACAGTGATGTGATGGCGGCTAGTTTGAAAGAGGTAATGAGAAGCCTCAAATACCTAACCAATAGACGAAATAAAATAAAGCATTTGAGGATGGATTTAGTAAAGAAATTTATGCTTAATTTTATTATAGTATTGAATTCTAATATCTCTGTTAAATGCATTAACAATTTTCATACAAGATGCATGTAATTTTGAAATTTTATGCATAATGTTTATTGCATTGTTTATATTGAATACAAATTAAATCTCTGGCTACTCATGCATAAAATGTATTATGAACCTGATAATGCATCAAATATTTATCAAGAACAAACTATTGTTAATGAAAATATAGAATTATTAGGAAATCCACAACATGTTGATTAAGGAAATGAAAAAAATAAGAATAGCGTAGAATCACAATTTTGAATAAATTTATCTAGGCAGTAAGTCAGGGTATAAAATTTTAGGTTGGTTGGAATCAATGCGGCCAACATGTTGACTCCAAAAATTAAACATTAATTAGTTATATTGGGGTCATAATGTGGATGAATGTAGGGATTTTCATTGACTCATGGCACCACATCCAACCGGTAACCAAATAAGTCCTTTGGAATGATATAGCAGAAATGTTACAATATACTTTCTCTATTTTACTGGAAATTTATATAATAAAAATTTTATTTAGTTTCCATTATTCCTTGTAGAAATTTTTTATTTTATAAGATTGCAAAATTTTTCCTAATTTCCACTGGGAAATCCCATTGACGATACCAGACTCTTCTGATAAAGTTACATCTTATGGATGCTGAGGGGAAAATAAAGCATCACCCACCTCATAGATATGAACACATTATAAAGTAGAAAACATGTATGACTCTCATCAATTTTCGCAATTTGAAATCACTTCCGGTGCATTTAGGTGGATAAAATATATTATAAATTATTTATTTTATCCAAATTGATTCAAAAAAATTAATTTATGAAATAGAAAACGATTTTTTAAAATAAATAATTTAGATCAATACCAGCGTACCCTAATCAGAAAGGAATGATGGTTTGAGATCCATTAGAGAAGGAATTGGTATGTATTTTATGTCAATAATAAAATTTTAATTATTTAATATGAAACAATATATGTTCCATTCGTTTATATGCATATTTACTTATCAATATATAAATCCACTTCCATTTGACATCATGTGCTCTAGTTGGAGCCTCCTGTAAATAAGTATGTTATATTAATTGATGAAAACAGAAAATAAGTTTGGGAATATTTTGTAAGTATGTCATAATTTTAATTCATTATGATTTATTACAATTTTACATAAAATTAAATTTGTTCATATGTTTTTATTTGGTTTAGACTAAATAATTTTCAATGACCATACTAGAAGAAAAGGGAATTTTAGTAGCTTTGAAGTTTCTTAAACAATATGGTCACATTATAGGATTAGGTTTTGGAGTATATCCATGAAAATGTTTTGGGAGGATAAAACCACATGAAGATAGATATAATATAATGATATGAATGCAAACACAAATTGACTAACTGCTGGATTTTATTTTGTGGCCTGGTTTGTTTGATCAATATATACGAAAGGATCAAAGGAAACCAGCGGTGGAGTTAATATACAAACAAGGTGCTTATGATCCCACTTCCATTAAGGTTATTCATTCACACAACCTTCATAACATACCCTAGGTAATCAATTTTTTCATTACTCTTTCTCATAAATTATAATCAAACAAATTTAAATAACATTTTATTACTAAAATTCAACAACGTATAGTTGTATGTGATTTTTATCTATCAACAACCATGTACCATCGTGTTGCTATGTTTATAGTGTATAATATCCTGGGAGAACATATAGGTAATAAAACGCATCCAAAAAATCATATCAAAGTGGGGATTGAGGTTTCATATGAGACAATTGATGTGTTTCCCATTCTACTTGATGGTCTCGATGTCGCCACTATCAACGATATTGTTGGGCCTTTCAGAGCATGACCATCTAATTTTATAAAATACAAGTGGTACGTGTTTCACAAATTATTTCATAAGAAAAAAATCTAAAAGTTTTTGATAAAAGGTCTGATGTGATGTATTATATTATAGATGGATAAAGTAGTAGGGAAATGAAAGGCCGAATCAAAAAAATCCGGTAAATCAACCAAGAAAACAAAATGATCTTCTAAGAGTACCTTCTCCTCACTAGTGTCGGAGAAATATTTATTATTAGTACCACTTCATGCATAGAAAACATTTAAAGATTAAACTATTTCTTACATTCAATAAGATAAAGAAATATATATTGATTCCTTGACAGACAAATTGAACTCGAGGCTCTAAATGAGATTTCAAGCATTAATGGATGGGTGAATGAGTTGTGATTATATACATAAGGTTAATTTTCATAATAATTCTATCCAAATACTAAGATTAATATGTTTATTAAAGTTAATAAATATTAATAATTTATACAGTAATTTATACTACATCTATATTAAGGGAATATTGTGTGAAGCATGATTTGGATTCATTAATCCTTGTATCATTTCTATTCCAAAAATTGCTTTCAATGAGGAAGAAATTAAGTAGAAAAATGGCGAGTTAATCAAAGAATTTAATAAAAACGCATCATTGAAAATACTCTTCTTCATCCCTATAATGCAAGGATGAAACTCTATGATATAATCATATAAAATATATTTTTAATTTTTTCATTACTTAAAAGTATTTGTTTTTAGGAAGCAATGGATGTTGATAGTAGTCAACATAGACACCTTATATATATTTTTTGGATTCAATGCATGGATTTCCAACCAACTGACTTCGGATGATGTGTATTTTGAATAAGTAATACACTAAAATCAACAATGTATAGATAAAAATCAAATAATATGTTCTATCTATGTTCTAATGAGAATATTTTATGGTAGGGAAGTCCCTAAATATAGTCTAGATCATGGCATGAAGTTTTTATTTGAAAAGCTAAAACAAGTGGATTACTAAACATGGAAACAAATTAATTTATATATAAAAATATTAAGCTATTAAAACATTTCCAAATAAATTACTTATTTTTTCATTGTTTCTCTGGTGTCTGAAACAATATAATGCAACTTATTGTGTATATTATGAATGAATATTTATTAGAGAAATCTTATTTCATGAAAATATCATCTTCCCCCAGTAGGTAATTTCTAAAGGTAATTACAATTTCATTACACATATATCAAAATCAAGTTTTCTATATTTTATCAGTACTATCAAGATTACGGGAAAAAGAGTTTCTCAAAAGAAGAAATCATTTTTTTAGGAAATGAGTGGGAAGCGAAATTTTTATCAAAATGTATACCGACAACATATTTATGTGATTAACAACTATTTTTGTGATCTGGTATGAATTATAACCTTTGAAAGATATTTTCGGAGTGAATCATTAGTTTTAGAATGCTTGTATATTGTTTTTTATCTCTTTATCAAGGACAAGAGTAATTGAGGAAATCAATTTCTATAGAATAACTGAACAACAAACAATAATATTTTTGGGAAATTGCGGAGGTGGAGGTGGAGGTGAAGGAAAAGGCCGAGGTAGAGGCGGAGGGGAAGGTGGAGGCATATTCAGAGTTATAATTGAATTTTGATGTGGAGGAGGAGGTAGAGGAAAATACAAGGGTGGAGACTGTGGCAGAGGAGGATAAGAAGCACTTTAATTCAAACAATAATTTTTTGAGAAATGTAGAAGAATAAGGATAATAAATTATTTTTTTGAGAAATTGTTTTTTAATGTTCACAAAACACTTTTCACTTAAGATAGGATGCATTTTGCCTATTTTTAGTTGAAACATACATTTTAGTAAAAAAACACATGCAGCGTACAGAGAACCCAGAAAGCATATTTAGATTTTTTTATTACTATAAGAAAACAATCCAAAAGTTATTGGTTACTTGTATGTATCAAAAAATCCTTAATTTGATGCGTGGTGTAACCAATTTTTCTCCAAGTGTCTGTTATTAGTTTAAAATTGATTTTTTAATAAAAAAAGTGTCACTCAATGAAAACTAGAAAACACACTCATATTGTCTTAATAATTTGGGAAAGTGATTAATAATTCATTTGTGATGTTTATGAATCATCCTCAGGTTAAACCCACACATGATGGCACCTGTATGGCTCAAGGAGCATGTTTCTAGTATAAAATGATATTTTAGTAAGACAACATGTGGCATACTAAAAATTGAGGAAATGCATTCTTTTTTTTATAATTTAGGGAAATGATCTGTGAGTCATTTTTCATGTGTAACATTCATCTATTTCTCAATATTTCATAGAGTGTGACTTGAAATGCGCCTTTTTTATTCTTAATTGAAATTAATTTTAGTGAAAAAAACAATTAACATACTCAAAACAATGAAAATACTTTTTGATTGTTTTGGTACTTTTGGAAAATGATCTATACATCATTTGTGATGTGTATGGATCAAACACACCTCAGTCTAATGCATGGTGTGACCTGTATGACTCAATGTGAGTCTTTTTAATCAAAACTAACATTAATAATAATCAAAAAAACAACTGGAAAATTCAAAACGAAGAAAACACATTCCAATTGTTTGGGTACTTTATAAAAATGATCCTTAAGTCATTTGTGATGTGTAGGAATCAGTCACACATCAATTAAACTCACGGGGTGACCGGTATGACTCTATGTGTGACTTTTTATTCAAAATTTACATTTATTTTAGTACAAAACAACTGAGATACTCTATTATAGGGTTTTCTTTTTCTTGTATTTTTGAAAGAAATTTTATTTCATTAAAATTAAGTATTTTTATTTTATTTTGAGAATTTTTTTTCTATTTCTACTTATGTTGTGGGTTTTTGTAGAACACTGCCTTGTTTAAAGGTGATGTAGTGTGCTGAAACATGACACTAGAGTTTCCACCTTTTTCATTTTTACTAAATGTGCTAATAAGGTTCACCCTTATTGGAAAATATATTGGCACTAATAATGTCTATCATTATCATCATATTAAAATGAACTGATTAATCATAGTTTTATCAGCTCAAATAAAAGCTCTGATAAATCATACATTCATTAGTGAAAAAAAAAAGAATTGAAAAATCATAAATTTATCAGTGAAAATAAAAACACTATTTATCATCACTTTTTAAAGAACTAATAAAGGGTCTACATATCCTTGTTAAATAAAATCACAGATAAATGGGGTCTTTTATTAACACAATAAAAGGCTTTGAAAAAAGAATTATTTATCAGTGCTTTTATATGCACTAATAAATATACCCTTTATATGTGTTTTGTAGTACTGATAACAACCCTAAGCTTCTAACCATTCAAAGGTAGTTAGTGATTTTTTAACACTGCTAAAGTCCGATTATAGTACTACTAAATGTTTTTTTTGTATTTGTGTGAGGCTATATTTTTCTCACTACGGTCTGGTTAATTAGAAGAGTGGTGTTGGAATATGCTAAAACTATAAAGGTAATGATATTTTTACGCTTATCTATAGCGCCCTTAGCCCTAGTAGCACGGATATGATGTCTAATTTATTACATTGGCACTAGATACAACGAATCACATCCTGCAGGACTAAATTTTTTAGTTGCCTTTGTAAACTGGATACATACTTCATACTCACATTACATTTTAAAAAATAAAATATAATATAAATTTCCTTGAGAATATCTATATTCTACTTATCTTATCCTTGTATATAAATCACAAAACACTTCCTAGAATACTGGTCAAAATAAAACATTAAAATGGGTGAGATAAGGTACTCTGAATGGGTATGAAAATTGAGGAAGCTATGAATCAATAAGGAATAATAAATAGAGAAAGTTAAATAACCAAATCACATACCATTTAATAAATTCATTGAGCATAATATGGTAGGAATAGATTATTATTAAATAATTCCATATAAATAATCACATGATCATGAAACACAACCATGGATATTCTAATTAATCATATTATCACATTGAATATCAACAACTGAAATTATAATGATGGAATTCATAACACGGGACATCTAAAACATTCCATCAAGGCCTTGTTCCAATAAATTTAATATCATTCAGGTCTTTTTATAATAAATTTATATAAATTGGTATTACCTTAACCAAAACCCAATATAGTATGTCTCATAAGACCTACCAATGCATCATGGTCTATAGCTGGTCTCGCCCGTCACTTACTCAGTCTAATTCATTACTCATATAAAACAGGTGAAACATGATGAAAAAAATCATATTTGAACTACCATATGAATTATAAAAACTTTCCCTAATAAATAAAAATAACGATAAACCATGTAGTGTAATGTGAATGGTACCAAGATAGTTCATCCCCATTCAGACTGATCATAAACCATATAGTGAAATAATAATGGTGGTATTATTGGATTATATCTCCATTAAAGTATAAGATTCATAAAATTATGTCTTGATAGATGGAAATTTTTTTTATAAATCATTATAAACATTCCCTGAGGAAAATATTCATTCTTAGAAAATCACTCTTTTTATTTTAAAATAATAAAATTCATAAAATATTTTCCAAATCCTATTCTTCAGAAATGAATTTTAAAAACTAAGAATTTATATAATATTAGAAAAAAAAATTATTCAAAAATAACATTAAAAATTTATAAAGCAATATCCAAATATATGATGTTCATGATCGAAGGTAATTCCATACATGTCTTATAAGTTAAAAAGAATTGTCCTTTTTCACTAGAAAAGGATTGAAATGTCCCATGTCTGGAAAACGACAGGATAATTCCTTTGAAACAATTTTGAAAAAAGTAAAAATGAGAATTTTTTTAATAATTCATTTTTATAATGTTAAATTATTTTTGAAATTATTTTTAGAAGACACGGTTTTTCGATGTAAAATGATTGTCGAGTGAGGATATAAATAAAGTTGAATTTTCGTAAAAAACAATCTTAGTCAGTTTATGTACCAATGAGAGGGAAGATTGTACTATTATTTGAAAGGATTCATAAATAACCATATGAGAAAAAAATATATTTATTTTAAGATAAAAATATAAAATAATTCTCCCAATGGAGAGTTAAATTATTACCATCCTGAATAGTGATGATATTTTGAAATAAACCCTTACCACTTTGGAAACTTTTTTTTCATAGGAAACATTAAGGAAATTAATTTAAATGAAACATTAGATACCATAAATACAAATTAATTCATGATATATCATACAAAAAAGATAGTATATACACCACACAATAGTAATAAGTGGTGAATATAGTGTATGCCCCAATGAAGTAAAAAAGGAGACAAAACCTCCTTACCATGAGTCTGAATCATCATGTACATTACTTATATTCCTTTATAATATAATTATAATAATTATATAATTGTTTATGATTTTTTTCATTGTTATTATTCATTTTATTTCACTGATTCTTATTTTATATATGATTACTTAATCAATTAATTTTACTTCATTTGTTTGGATGATATTTGACTTATGTGTCAAAAATTAACTTTGGTCGGTTGATTATGGTCATTAAGGTAATTATTTAAAAATCTCAAAAATATTAATCATGAAAAAATTATCCTATTTATACTTAAACTATACTTTTAAAACCAATCATAAAATATGTTTATGAAAATTAACTATGTTATAATCATGGAGATGGTTGGTCATACATACACATGAATAACATCTCCATCTTTCAATGATCTTTATGTACAGAAGGTAAGTAATATTTTTTATTTAAAAAATGATCATAATATCATAAATAAAATATTATTTCCTTAAATATAATTATATATATAATCCATTTTTTGTGGTTATGAAAATAGAGTCACATTACTTCATGAAGGTTGTAGTCTACATGTACAAGAATAACGTTATCATATTCCAGTGACTAAAAATGTAAGAAATAAAATAATATATTATTTTTTCAGGATGATAAATATGACATTAATATCACAAATATTTAATATTTATCACCAGTAATAATTAAATTTATTTTTATCACCCAACATGTAAAGCGTTAGTGAAAGACGAATCACATCACTTTGCGAGGCGGTAGTCTGTCGTACACACGAGTGACACTGTTACATCTACAATGGAATAACTAGTAAAAGTTTTCTTGTTATTTAATGAATCAATATATATAATTGTTTTACAAATATAATATATATATATTTTATATCCATTGGCATACCCAACTTTTAGTTGTGATTATGGAAAACATGTCACATTTGTTTGTGAGGCAACAGTTCTTCTTTCACATGGGAGGCATTATCATTTCCAATTTCATGGAAGAGGAGATTTATATAGTTAATTAAATTTTATTAATAAAATATTAGTATATGATAAAAAATTATGTTATTATATAATCATAAATTAAGAATATTTGAAGGACTTGTAAGAATAAATAAAACATAATATCATTGTTAAAAATATTATCTCTTATCAGATCACCACTTTCGGATTATACCTAATGTATTCTTAGATTGGATTTATAATAAGATTAATTATTATAGGATTAGTTAATTTAATTTGGGATTGATTTGGGTAGGAATTTTCTGAACCAAAAGGGTTTGAATGCTTGAATATGATAGGAGAGGGGTGGCCTTTTATAAGTGGGGAAAGTGACACTAATAATTATATAAATGACAAAGGCATGCTCATTTTTTTAACATGAATAGGGGAATAAGTAGTATATTATAGATAATTATATATTATAGGTTCTAAATATCAATAAAAATATATTTTAGAAAACTATTTAGGTCATTTTAACCCTTATCGTTTTAGTTTAACCCTCCGAAAATACATTTTTAACTAAATTGCAGTAATTATTTTTTACTATATTTACTTTTTCATATGGAATAATTTTCCCTTATTATATAATATAAATTATGATGATTTCAAATATATAATACATTTATCAAAATTTTATTCACATAAGAAGAAAATTTTAATTTAAAATTAATCACACAGACGCACTGTGAGAGCGGGTTACTAAAGAGAAAATGTTGAACAATTTAAAAAAAATATATCCAAATTAATTATGAAATATCTTCAAAGTTACTAAATTGAATTAAGAGATATATAAATGAACTAATTTTATGTCAAAAAAATTTTAAAAAATAATTTAACATTATATATAATTTAATCAAAATGGTTGTTTTTAATTAAATTTTAGTATTTTCATTATTAATCATAAATGATGATTTAAAAAAACTAAAAAATTCACCTTAAAATAATTTGGATTTGATGATTTAAAAATGAAGTTTTTTATCAACTAAATTTTATAAAAAATGGTTAAAAATAATTATAAATTATTTTCACAAACAATGAATACACCACCTTTTAGCCAAATACAATTTTTCAGAAAATACTTTTTTTTCCCCCAAATGGTTTTAATTTTATCTCAGATTAATAGATATCCTTTTTATTTATTGTATACATTTTTAAAACACATAGTTTTTAAAATTTATTTATAACCATTCATACTTTCCTATTTAATATATTGGTTATTATGGTAACGTTTGAATAATAATATTTTAATAGTGTCTCATTTTGATCAAATCTGGTGTTGTGGGCATTGAAAGCTATTAAAGTGATTGGATGTACTTAAAAATACATATATCATAATGTATCTGGATGTTTTATTACCTTCTATTATTTTGTGTGTGTGTTAAACATGCTATCAAATATTATATACTTATTTTAAAATCATGAGCTATTATATTCTACCTTATTAAATAAATTGGGTCATCGTAATTTAATCATGATCTCATTAATCATGGGTTTTTTATTTTAAAACAACTATCACGAAACTCTATATTATGATAATGGTTAATAATAAATTCTCTTAATAATATATAATAGAGTTACAAAGGTCATATGGAATAACACATAGCCAAGTTTCTAAGTAGGGGAACATTAGTGTAAAGTAAAGATGTATAGATGGAAGAAAATTAAAAATATTATTAGATAATGACATAGGGAATTGATCATAATAATCTAAATGAAAATGGAAATTTTAGGACCACAAAACTATAAATCTATAATGATTTAAAATACCGTCTTATTTATCAAGTATAAAGGTAATAACAAAGCATTTTTTTCAAGATCTATTTCCTAAAGGTGAGGAATTATTTAACTATCTATGAATATAAATAAATGTACTTATTTGATATTATTGAATTTAATATGTACAATTTCATCCTTTGAATTTGGTTTTATCAATTTCCATTTCATCACTTACTCCAAGAAATGAATATTTAAACTTGATTGTTTATGACTGAAGCACTAAAATTCACATTTAATGGATCATAAATTCATTACGAGATGACAAGTCATTCATATGATCTCTATTTGTTTTTATAAGAAAATTTCAAGTATTTTTTATCCAATATTAATCAATCCTTATATGGAAAATTAATATAATTATATCTAAAACCTCATGTAATTTTCAACAAAAACCATTTCATAAATGGTAAACCATTAGAACCTTCCAAAATATTAGGATCCAAAAATTTAGAAAAAGGCTGTAAACTTTCCAAAATTAACTTATCATTAATATCTCAAATTACATGAAGTAGAAATTAATCTTCACATACCAAACATGTGAATACCTTCACCATGTATTCTCTAGAAAAATGGTAATAACTTGAATTACCATAAAAACTTTTGAAAACAAGAATTCATCCTTATTCCTTAAATAAAACCCATATTAAGGGATTTATTACTTGAATCTAAAAATGATGTTAACTACAAAAATGATAGAATACATCACTTTTTTAATAAATCATTAATTAGTTCCAAATTATTCAATAATATCCAATTAAAATTGTCCATATCAATTATTTATTTATCCCAACATCGTTATCTCAAAATCATAATCATATTAAGGGATATATTTCCCTCAATCACGTGTTTTCAAATAAATTTAGCATGAACCTGGATCATTTGTCTTGGACATCGAACCCTTCATCGTACACTTTCAAAGCCTTAATGAAATGGTAATATAGTAAAATCCATATACATTTCATAATTCTTATAACCATAATATCATTGGTAAGATAATAAAAACACCAACACATTAATCATTCCACTTATTCTATAGTAATAACATAATATCGACCATGATTCATTAGATACATTTGAGTCATATTTCATTGACTCTAGAGGAATTTATTTGCATAGTACCCTATCTCCTTATAGTAGAATCATTGAACATTGTAAAACATTTTCATTTCCATGTAGTCACGACCATGGTGAAATTTCTATTCATACTTTTAAAAACAATAACCCCTTTTAAGAAACTATCATGAGTTTCTTTTCCCAATTATCACATGTGGGAATATCCTTTTTTAACTTCTCCCCACTATCCCTATTTTTCTATGTTATTATCCTTTTCACATTCATCCATTCCAATCCATAATACATGGAGATTAATTTTTATATCTTATTAGCACATGATAATGTGACCTTATTTGATGAAAATGTTTGGTTAACTAGTTCCCTTTGAAATGCTTTCATAAACCCATCAAATAAATTATTATTCTTACTCTATGAATTACATGAACTAATGTGGTTCAGATTCCTTATGATAAGAGTCATTCCTAAATGATGGAAAACACCAAATTAGATCATATCACTATGAAAAATAATGTATCATACCAATCCTAGTGAAATAATCACATAAAGTAAAAAAAACATATGCATATAAGATCTATTAATCGTAGATATGGTTTCTTTGGGAATATGCTTATTTTCAAATACTTAATAGTGGTTTGTAAATAAAATTTGAATTATATTATGAATATCCCAAGGGAGTGTCAGAACAGGTGTTTAGTATGGCATGTTTTCATACACTAGGTGATGATCGAGTCAATCCCAATACACCCGTTTGAAGTTATTACACATATGAATATCTATACCAGAACAACATCAACTTATAGTATCCAATGATTGAAGTATTTTCTGGGAAAAACCACATAATCTCTTCCTTTCCAAAACAATATGATGTTATTCTATACTTCTCCTTAAATTCCATCATAGGTTTTTGATCCCTAATATATGTTTTCCTAAATCTAGTTCCAATGGTTTCTACAAAACTTTCTCTAACACAAACTGTAAGAACCCATACCTTCTTTTTAGGTATGTTTTTTTTCTAGTCATTTTTTAGAAAATGAAGTTTTTTGGGAGGTTGTGCAGGGGTGAATAGTTGGTGCACGATCTGAACCAACTGTGCGGCCAGCCCAGGAAACCATGCACCCTTGACAGTGGGCTCTGTATGGGCGGCCCACATTTTTCCCAAATCGTGCGGGTAAGCCATACGAAATCCCTAGGTGAGACTATGGAAAATGCACGGTTGCCGCACAATTTTCCAAATCGTGAGGGGTAACTGTGCCGCCACTTAATGTTTGGGTTTTTAAGTCCTGGGCCACTCGGGATTCCCCATTCCTCCACCTTTCTTCCTCCTACTCATTGCTCATGCGGGAGTTTCAATTTTCAGAGGTTGGGGGAGATCATTGGCTCCTTTTGGAAGAAAACCGAAGTGGTTTATTGGTGGATCAAAGGCGGTCCTTCTCGTGTAAGTCCCTTCTCTTGGTTTCTCTTCGGTTTTTCCAAGATCTTCTCCTCCTTCTCTCTAGGTTTTATAGATCTCCATCTGTTGCATGTAGATCTAGTGTTGGGTTTTCCATGAGTGTTGATTATAATTCTTGTGGATTATAGGGAAGGAGTTTTATATCGGTCTTCCATGAAGCGGTTTCTCGGGTTTCTGGGTGTGGTGGGTTGTGGATCATTTTCACTGGAACCCTAAATGTAGGTGGATTTTTCCTTTTCGTTCAAAGTCTTTGAGTTTTACGTTCAATTTCCACAAATACCCTTCAACAGGGTATTGCATGTGTACTATTTTTCCCATGATTTATTCTTTCTTTTCTTGTATTCTTGTGTAGAGTTAATTTGGTTATGTATGATGATAATTGCCATGCTTGGATGTTTTGACCATGCCTTGTTATTTTTACGACCTTTTCATCTTGTTCAGCCTTTGGTCATTATACCTATTTCCATGCCTTTCGACCATAGGATAGAGTGATGTTCTCTGACATGCTTGTTCTGTTGTAGACTGGTTATCCTAGTGGTTCGGTAGGTTTACTTTGGTCTTATAGCATTATTATTCCCTGACTGGATATGAGCCATGAGAACCTGGTGCTATAGACTATAAGGGGATAGACCGAGTGATCTTCCTCAGAGAGTCACGGACATTATAGACTATAGTGGAAAGACCAAGTGAGATTCCAAGAAAGTCTTGGATATTATATACTATAGGAGGATAGACTGAGTGAGCTTCCTCAGAGATTCTTGAGCTTTATAGTCTATACGGGGTAGACTGAGTGAGCTTCCTCGGTGAGTCTGTGTTTTTTTTTGAATTTTCTTTAAACCATTCTAGGATATTGGAGGAATTGACCAAATGAGCTTCCTCATAGAGTCTGTGATCGACCTGACGCTATAAGAGGGATTAATCGAGGGAGCTTCCTCAGAGAGTCTCTAGACCTTGGGGCTATAAGGGGATTTGACCAGGTGATCTTCCTCAGAGAGACCGTGACTACCATAGACTATAAGCGGAATTGACTGAGTGTTCTTCCTCAGAGAGTCTTATAATTTTATATGACCAAACCAGAGGGGTTAGGATGAGTGTACTGCCCAAAGGGTTTTTTGGTACTTCCTGGATAGGACAAGAGGGGATGGATGTGTGTACATCCTAGAGGGATTCCAGTCTATGGTTAGCTGTTTGTGTCACTACTGATTGCTGATCTATAGACTGTTTATTGTTGTGTATCATCATGTCCACTGCTTACTATTTACTACTTAATGTACCATTGTCTGCCATATGCTCACTTACTGTTAGGAACAGATATTCAGGTGGTTGCCTACTAGGATTTAGTATCACACCTTTTTGGGGTCATGCTTTTGGGCCCAAACAGATTATATTGTTGCAGGTATAGACAAGGTCAAGTTCCCCTCGACTTCAGGTACTTGACTTGCATTGGATCATGAGAGCATAAGACCAAGCCGAGGCTTGAGATGCTGAGGATTTTCTCATCTATTTTATTTCAAACTTTGGTTTAGTATTGTATTTAGCATTGTGACTTTTTTGGATGCTTTCCTAGACATATTTATCATGCAACATTTCATTTATATATGTGTTCTCTAGTTGTTTATTGTTTAGTTTTCCGTTGTTTGCTGTTGTGGGATATTTACTAGTTCCTCTATTGTATGTGTTGTTTACTTCTGTTGTGTACTCTGCCAATTAGGTCATAGTTTCCCCACTATCACACCCAAGGCCCTCGTTGTTAGTCAATAGCATCTGGAATTTGGGGAAATGCGCTTGAGGTTGTGTGACCATCCGGGTACGGGGCGCCTTTAGGTGGCTTCCGGAACCTAGCCGTTACAGAATGGTATCAAAGGAATTCTTTTCTCTTGACTTACTATTTGGAGCCCATAGTCTAGGATAAGACGTAATAGGTACTTGGTAATAAACTATTCACAGGAGTAGCTAACCCATGTATTGGTAAATTCCATACTTGTAACTCCCCAAGCTTCCACGGTACTATTCTCTTTGAATAATACAGTAGCGTGTGTTGTACCCAACTTCGAGTTTCTAACACACACTGACCAATCAAAGTAGCCGTTATGAATAGTAATACCTACTTTTTGAAATTTTATAAATTCTATCTCTCAAAATGGACTTCATTTTTATATTCTGAATATTGAAATTAGCCTAGGGTGAAATTTTGGTACTTTTTGGACAACTTTTATATTTTGATGAATAGTGAAACTTACTAAATTATAATTAAAAAGAACTTTTTTAATCAAAATAATTAATAGTGATAAATTATAAATTTGAGTTGTTTTAAAGTATATTTAGAATATGCTTTTACCATTTAAAACAATTTTGGTCATTTGAAATTATTTCACATTTAAACCAGACATAAACAAGTGTCAATCATTTGATATTTATTATTTCTTAAAAACACGGTTTTTGTTTTGACAGCGGGAATTAATTTTAAATTAATTTCTGCCACTTCTGTGTTTTGATTTTTAGAAAAATTGATTCCATATTTAGAATCAAGAGGTCCAAATTGTGTAAATAGGTACCTTTTATTTTTAGACATTTTTAATAATTACTTCATTAAATATTTTATTTACCATGGTTAAATGGTAAATCCTTTAAATAAAGGTAAAAAATAATATTATAATAATGATAAATTACCCTAAAACATGTCCTAACCCTATTGGTTGATACAGTTCCGACCATGGTCATCTTTATGTCGATTTTGGGACCCTATGGATCCACTTGTATATGATAATGACACTTTATATTAATTAAGTTAAAGTAAATACGAAAATGACAAAATTATATATCTTTTAGCAAAAAAAAATTTACATAGTCTTATATATTTTCTATTTTCAACTATAAATATTAATTATAAAGATAAAACAATTTCATACATAATGGTAGTTTATTTATAATTTTTAGACATTGAATAATTAAATTTATTTATGACACAATAATGATGGAGTATTTTCTATATTAATGAAAGAATCAAATAATTAGTATTATAAATGTCAAAATAAATATAATTTGAAAGATTTGAAGAGATAAAAGAATTTTATTGGTTAATATGACATGTTAGTATTGCTTAAATGAATTTGGTTGGAATTAAAAAAAAAATTATGACTTTAACAAAAATCAATTATTAAATATTTTCAAAATTGACATATATGAGTTTTTAAAACAAATATTATATTATTAATTGATATTCTTTTCCTAAAAATCTAAGGTTCGGCCAAATAATATATATCATGATAGTTGTATCATTAATTGTCCACTTGGGGGGTCTCTTGGATGTATATATTATGTTTATTAACTGTATAATATAAAAATACAAAGTGACAAGGTAAATGTCAAACTAATTAACTAAGAGTTAAAACTAAACTATAAGGTTAATATAATGAACCAAACCTATCTTAAATCTATTGGTTGAAAGTTTTTCGACCCATTCCCAACTTATACTTTGAATAATCCACTTTGGATCCATTAGAAACCGAATATGAATTTATTATAAAATAATACTTTAAATTTTTCTTAAAGAGCCCCTCCTCCCCCTTATAAACGAACACCACTTCTAACCAATTCTTGACAACTTCAAAGCCTTTTGGTTTGGCCAAACCCTACCCCAAAATTCTCTAAACATCCCTAACTTCAACCTAGAGACCTTAGTTTGATCATAAAGCCATCCTAATGATCCCTTTTGATCAAATCAAAAGGAAGAACCCGAAGAGGAGGTAATGTTATCACCACCCTTCTTCTAGTTCCTTTATTCTTCAAATTCTTCTTCCCTTGTTATTTACATTCTAAAATAAAAACTCCAGTATCTTCTATATAATGTGATGTTATTTTAAATATTGTACAACCATATTAAGTATTCTATCTATCATTTGAATGACATATCACCATACGTGCATACGTATGGCTTACCATCTCCACGTCGTCATGTAATTGATATTCAAAACATTATTATTTTGGAAGGGTATGATAATGATGTTTAATTGATGTAAATAATAAATATAACATGATAATTATTATTTATATATTATATACCATCCAATAATATATTATTTTAATATCAAAACAATGATATTGTCGCTCGTGCGTACGTACGGACTACCGTCTCCACGAACGTGATGAGGTTCATTCCCCATCGTATCCATTCAAGTCTAATTCGCATTTCATGATTAAAAATAATGTTTAATGACTTGATATAATTCTGGATATGAATAAGATACATCCTATCCCTAACAAACACGGCTTATGTAACAAAAGATATAAAATAAAATGAGTAAGTTAACACCAGAAACAACGATAATACAAAGATATTATTAACAAAGCAATGTTAAAAGATCATATATGATATAATATTAATGTATATCATTCTTTTATAATTTAATAACTATTATTTCACCATTATACAGGAGGTTAAACTTACCTCAACCAAGTAAAAGTACAAGGTAAGGGTTTATTTCACAATCTCTTCATTATCCGAGGTAGTTTATATGTAATTATATATTGGGACCTCTTTATCATCCACATCCATGTTTCTTAAAAATGTATTTCAAATCATTATAACTATTTTATTGAATATGTGTTAAATTCATTTATACCATTGTTTTAATTTTTATAGGATTTTTATAAAGGAATCTTTCCATCGTTTTCCAAACAAGGTCCTTTTTAACCTTTTCGGCAGAATTAAGGTAAGATTGTATTTTTTTAACTTATACGACGGGTGCGACTATTTTCTACCATTATAAAATCATAAAAACTTCTATTAAAAGCATATAATAAGTTTTTCATAGTAAATATTTTTAGATACCCGAAGCCTGACGTACATTGGCATTACATTACATTTCCGGAATACTTAGTAAATAACAAAAAATACACACACAAGGATCGTAATAGTTTAGTGTCTTTGGAAACTCGGAACGTAATCTTCTAATCGTGGTGAAAGATCTCCAATATCTCCCATAAGTATCTTCCCTTTTTTTACCTAAAACCTTTCTTTATATCCTGGGGAAAATAAAACATAAAAGGGTGAGCTCAAATTCTTAGTAATGGTAAACAAAAGAAATATAAATCTCATCGTATACACAAGCACATAACTTTTGGAAATCTTAACCTGCAAAAGAGATCATAATTTCATCACATGGGATAAATCATGGAAGTGAAATGTAATCACAATAATCATAACTTAAAACATGAAACTTTGTGTCATACACACATAATCATAAAGAATCATATCTTATTAGTCAAGACTCATTGCCAAGACTATCTTAGTGGACAAAGTCCCTTTCTGAACCGAGTCACCCTCGTTTCATTCCTGTTTCACTGAACCGGTATAACCTACCATTCCAGCCATGTCTATATCATGAGATATAAAATCTTTACCCAATGCATTGGAGGAAGATATAGGTCCCACCCATCTCATAATGATACCATTCTTATGTGTGCCACAAAATCATAAACCATACATCAAAGCATAACCCATGTAATAAAAATGGGATTCTTAAACAACATGACATCATAAAACCATTCATATAAGATAAAGGAATTCATAAACATAATTCCATCACAACATAGTCAAATCAATGTAAAAATATGGATAGAAATAAAACCCTTTATTTTCTTATATGGAAAATAATTTTGATAAAACACTTGAACTCTATTCTTGAGGAAAATATCCTTTCTTCTTCAAAAACACTTTTCCTTTCTTAACATGCCATAAAATTTTAAACTAAAAGAAGTTGATTAAAAATAAAATTGGAAACTTGTAAATGAAGCTTCTTGGAAATAATGTTTTAAAATAATCCATTCATGCCATATAAGTTTAAAAAAACATTATTCTCGTACTTTTGTCGGAAAAGTCAAAAAAGTACCTCGTACGAAAAACGACAAAAGATTCCTTTCATATCCTTTACTAAAAACTCACCGAAGGGTAAATTTGGATTTAAAAAATTGTAGGTGGATGGAAATAACATAACATATTGAGGAAACATGGATTTGGATGATAAAATACAACCCAGTAAATACCAAAGTATAAACAATCTCGGATAAAAATGAGATTTTGATATTTCCCTTACCTTAGGTCTGACTTGCTTTGTAAGTGTCCGAACCTCCTGTATAATGATTTAAATCATGTTATTGACTTATTCCAGAATCATATTCATTGTTATTATATCATATATGGTCCACTTATGACTTTATATTACCCGTTCTTTTGTAAATTCATGTTAACGTAGCGTTTTGGGTAAAATCGTCTCATTTGTCGTTCGTGTTTTTAACTTGTAATTATTAATATGATTACTTGGATCATGATTACTTATATCCAGAATGTAAAACATTATTTATATATAATATATATTCAGAATATATATATATATATAATATATCGATAAATGGAACGAAATACACCGTTCATGGAGACGGTAGTCCGTACGTACGCATGAACGTTGTATTCGTTTCCTTATTGAAGTGAATGGAATTAAGTAGATGACATACATATAAATTTACATAAATCCAGTATCATTATTATTTCATATATTTCATTAGTACTTATTATATATACTTTATAATCATTCATGAATGGTTAATCATAGAGAATGAATCTCATCGCGTCGTGGAGACGGTAGTCCGTACGTACGCACGAGTGATGATATCGTTCCCATGGTCGTGGAATTGTGTTGAAGTGTATGTAGACTATTTCAGTATCAATATCACTTTATAATAATCATATATAGTTACTCATTACACCATTATACCCATCCTATTAAGGTGGTGGTGGAAAATAGATTACACCACGGCGTGGAGACGGTATTCCGTACGTACGTACGCGCGGTGATTTCATTTTTCCGTAGGATGGATAGAAGGTGAATTAGGGTTGTTTCATATTTATAATAACATATCAGTATGTAAGTAATACTTATGTTATTACTTTGTCATGAAACAACTAAATAAGAAGAAGTTGAAGAAGAAATAAATTGAAAAGATCGGTAATGGATATTACCTCTTCTTTGAAACGCCTCTTTGAATCCTCCACTTAGGGAACTATGATTGGTCATTGAAGAAGACCAGGACCTCTAGGATTATTCTAGGGAAGTGGAGAAGAGATTTTGGCAGGGGTTGGACGAGCTTGAGTTCTCAAATTGGTGTGAGGAGGAGGGGGAGGAGGTGTCTTTTTATAAGGGAGGAGAGGGGCACCTTAGGAATATCTCAAAATATTATTTTATATTAAAGTAAAAATCGGTTTATAATGGTTCCAAAGGGTCTTATTTCGAAGATAAAGTGGGTATGGGTCCAAATCATATCAACCAATAGGATTTAGACAAGTTTAGGTTATTATTTTAACCTTATCAATTAGATTTAACTCTAAGTTAAATAATTTAACTTTTACCGTGTCTTTTTGTTTTCTTACACTATAAGGTTAATACACTTACTATAACATGCCAAACGAACCCCAAATTGTTTATTATTAATATATATATCCTTAGCTAAGTTATTTCGCCGAACCGTAGATTTTTAGGAATAAAATAACAATTAATAATATAATATTTTATTTAAAAACTATTTTGTGTCAATTTTGACACTATTTGATATATGATTTTTTTGAAAGTCATAACAGAATTATATGTTCGAAACAAGTTGATTAAATCAACACTAATATATCATAGTAACCTATAAAATTAGTGTAATTCATAAAAAGTCTCAAATTACATTTATTTTGGTGTTTATAACATCAATTTTGTCAATATTTCATTAATAAGATAATTAATGCATCATCATTGTGTCATACATAAATTATATTATTTAATGTCTAAAAATTACAAATAAAATACCATTATATAGGAAATCTTTTTATCTTTCTAATGAATATTTATAGTCGAATTTATCTTATGTATAACCCCATATTAAAAATGATTTACTTATTAAACTTTGATTTTAACTTTTTTAACTATTCATTAAATAAAATAATATTAATTGTCATAATCTAATCCAAGTGGACCTAAATGGTCATATTATATTCATAAGGTTGTTTTTGGTCGAATTACACTTATACAATAGAATTAGGACATGTGTTAGGGTAATAGTAATATCATATTTACCCTTAGTTACCCTATTTACTATTAACCGCGGTAAAAAAAGTAAAAAGTTACTATTCACCAAAAAATTATTTTTATCCCATTGAACCACATTTTACTTACTGATATCAACCGTGTCTGTCGGATTTTCGAAATTCCATTCACAGAAGCGGTAAAATTAAGTTTTATGCAAAATTCAGTTTTTGACCTACCACTTAGTGGTTTCACTATTCATCAAAAAATTGAAGTTTTTCAGAAAAATGCCAAAATTTCACCCTAAGCTATAATTGATATTCCGAATTCAAAAATGATTTCTATTTTACAAAATTCCCAACATATAAGTTGCATTAATTAATTTTATAATTAATTTCCGCTGTTACAACAAATAGCGTGTTTTTAAGAGATAATAACTATCAAAAGATTGACACTTGTTTATAACTGGTTTAAATGTGAAATTACATCCAATGAACAAAATTGTATTAAATTGTAAAAATATATTCTAAATATACTTTAAAATCACTCAAACTATTAATTATTTCAATTAAAAAAGTTGTTTTTAATTAAAATTTAGTAATTTTCACTATTCATCAGAATATGAAAGTTATCCGAAAAGTACCAAAATTTCACCTTAGGCTAAATTCGATACTCCGAATCCAAAAATGAAGTCCATTTTGAAAAATAAAATTTAAAACATTTCAAAAAGTGGTTATTACTGTTCATAACGGCTAGTTTTAATAATATTTTAATAGCATATCGTTGTTTAGTGAAACTCGGTATTGCGTACAACACACGCTATCGTGGAAGGTCGCAATTGCGTGTAATGCAAGGAAAGTCAAGAATGCGTGTTGTGCAAGCTCCTTTTGGTGTAGCGTACAACACAAGACATTAATGAAATTAAAATGAATATTTTTCATAAAATCTCGGGGTGTTACATTCTACCCCCCTTAAAATGAATTTCGCCCTCGAAATTCGTCAGGGTTATAAATGGTTTACTACTCGAAAGTTTATTTAATAGAAACCCACATCGTAAAAAAGAATACCAAAACCAATCTTTAAAAACAAAAGTATGAAACGTAATGGTTACCCAAATAAACTAATCACTGGGATTCCACATAAATGAAAATATGGATATGGAAGAGAAATCTAACCATCATGTTCTGATGGAGAGTGGTAGAGAACATGGCTATGGAAAATCCAACAATCACAAATCCATAAATTTGTGACGATCTAAGGTACCATCTGATTAATCAGATATAAGAGCACTAGGACAACATTTTTGGTTTCCAAGATCGTTTCCCTAAAGTTGAAGAATTTGAATTAGAATAAATACTTACTTTATTTTGGTACAATCTCACTGTTGTTCGTGCCTTGAACAATTTCCACTTCATCTCTTAAATAAATGAAGTTGAATTTGTTATTCGTGAAGTGTTAGTATGACAAGTCATTCCATCTGTCTCAAACAAAAGGTTAGCAAAAGTTATTAAATATACATAAGTCATTCTTTAGTGAGATTAATCATATATGGTTCCTAAAATGAACTTATACTTAATATATCATACCACTTAATAAAATAAAACTAGTTTCTACTAACCAGGGACTTCCTGTAGGCCAATGGTAGGCGATAAAGGCTAGTCGCACTTCGGTTGTGGGTTCGATTCCCACAGCCTTGTCCGGTGCGATGGGTTGTCGCCCGTCCTGCGGGTTGTCCTTTTTCTAAAACTACATTACTATAACATCCCATCAATAATATCGAAAATCTTCTATCCTTAAACAATACTAACTTATGTCCAACATAATCCATTATAATCTTTAGGCTTGTCCATAATACTACAGTCCACTCTCATAATATAGTGAAAATGATTACCAGAGATTTAATACTGTCGTTGATCCCCATATATCATAAGATATGTCTTGTTAGTCACATTCCAAACATTCAAAAGCCTTAATCACGTATTCTCTTGAATACCCATTGAACCTTAGTGAAAACATGAATGCAGTTAAAAGTTAACTCTATCCACATACCAAAATCCAAAAAATTTATATACTCAAACCATGATATAACCTTCTCCTTATATCAGTCATGAGCTCATGAATACAATCAAATACCTCATTATCTTATTATTCCTTCATTATGCGCATATCATCTACTTTCCAAAAAAAATATCTGAATAACATTTCATGGTTACTAGTACCATTAATCATACACTTTAAAAACTCAAGGAAAGGAAACTGTGTAACAATCCTTAGATTTCTCTTTATTCCATAGTACCATGAGATTACTTATACAACATTACACATGATAAACATGTAATCATTCCACTACATTCTTAAGCCGTTGACCGAGCTTCAACAATTCTTTCATCTCAAATATCATTTGTAGTCTCTTCATCATCATCAACATAAATACTACCCATACGACCATACTGATTCTCTTCATGAGACTTTCCCTTAGGGCATTGGTTTGCATAATGCCCGTACATTCCACATTTAAAACATTTAACCATTGTTGATGTCGTAGCAATACCATTATCCTCATCCCTGGTGTTAACTGAACCTTTTCCTTTGCACTTACTGGATTTGTGTCCTTTTCCACACCCAAAGCATCTTCCAGCTCCTTTGAAACATTCTCCTTAATGCCTCTTCCCACATGATTTACATAGGGGAAATTTAACTTTCTTTCCTCTATGATCATCATGAAACCCCATCTTTCTCTTATTTGCCGAGTCAGGAAACTTACCAAATTTTACTTTATTGATCATATTATGAGATTGCTAATTCGGCATAATAATGATGTTTGGACTTCCAAATCCCATTTAATTTGGTTTCTCATGAAGAATATCATTCCATTGTCCATCATATCCTCCATTATCGTGAATCATCTTGTTTCCACCCATTTTCTAAAACCCAAAAAGAATAGTGTGAGAGGCAAAAATCATGCTAGGGAAAACAACATAATAAAGGGGGAGTACCTTCAATATCTAACATCTTAGGTTTAATTCTATGATCATTAGCGTAATTATAGTACTATAGCCTATACGTATACTTAACCTTAGGGACATCCCTAGACATACCTTAGAAATATCTCTAGGGATCTCACTAACGTTTTCGCATCCTAGTTTCCAAAGGTTGACTAAACCTTTCCTCTGATACCAACTGTAGAGACCCGAAGCCTGAAGTACATTGACATTACATTACATTTTCGGAATACTTAGTACATAACAAAAAATATACACACAAGGATCGTAATAGTTTAGTGTCTTTGGAAACTCGGAACGTAATCTTCTAATCGTGGTGAAAGATCTCCAATATATCCCATAATGATCTTCCCTTTTTTTTACCTAAAACCTTTATTTATATCCTCGGGAAAAGAAAACATAAAAGGGTGAGCTCAAATTCTTAGTAAGGGTAAACAAAAGAAATATAAATCTCATCGTATACACAAGCACATAACTTTTGGAAATCTTAACCTGCAAAAGAGATCATAATTTCATAACATGGGATAAATCATGGCAGTGAAATGTAATCACAATAATCATAACTTAAAACATGAAACTTTTTGTAATACACACATAATCATAAAGAATCATATCTTATTAGTCAAGACTCATTGCCAAGACTATCTTAGTGGACAATGTCCCTTTCTGAACCGAGTCACCCTCGTTTCATTCCTGTTTCACTGAACCGGTATAACCTACCATTCCAGCCATGTCTATCTCATGAGATATAAAATCTTTACCCAATTCATTAAAGGGAGATATAGGTCCCACCAATCTCATAATGATACCATTCTTATGGGTGCCACAAAATCATAAACCATACATCAAAGCATAACCCATGTAATAAAAATGGGATTCTTAAACAACATGACATCATAAAACCATTCATATAAGATAAAGGAATTCATAAAGATAATTTCATCACAACATAGTCAAATCAATGTAAAAATATGGATAGAAATATAACCCTTTATTTTCTTAGATGGAAAATAATTTTGATAAAACCCTTGAACTCTATTCTTGAGGAAAATATCATTTCTTCTTCAAAAACACTTTTCCTTTCTTAACATGTCATAAAATTTTAAACTAAAAGAAGTTGATTAAAAATAAACTTGGAAACTTGTAAATGAAGCTTCTTGGAAATAATGTTTTAAAAAAATCCATTCATGCCATATAAGTTTAAAAAAACATTCTTCTCGTACTTTTGTCGGAAAAGACAAAAAAGTACCTCGTACGAAAAACGACAAAAGATTCCTTTCATATCCTTTACTAAAAACTCACCGAAGGGTAAATTTGGATTTATAAAATTGTATGTGGATGGAAATAACATAACATATTGAGGAAACATGGATTTGGATGATAAAATACACCCCAGTAAATACCAAAGTATAAACAATCTCAGATAAAAATGAGATTGTGATATTTCCTTACCTTAGGTCCGACTTGCTTTGTAAGTGTCCGAACCTCCTGTATAATGATTTAAATCATGTTATTGACTTATTACAGAATCATATTCATTGTTATTATATCATATATGGTCCACTTATGACTTTATATTACCCGTTCTTTTGTAAATTCATGTTAAAGTAGCGTTTTGGGTAAAATCATCTCATTTGTCGTTCGTGTTTTTAACTTGTAATTATTAATATTATTACTTGGATCATGGTTACTTATATCCAGAATGTAAAACATGATTTATATATAATATATATTCAGAATATATATATATATATAATATATCGATAAATGGAATGAAATACACCATTCATGGAGACGGTAGTCCGTACGTACGCATGAACGCTGTTTTCGTTTCCTTATTAAATTGAATGGAATTAAGTAGATGACATACATATAAATTTACATAAATACAGTATCATTATTATGTAATATATTTCATTATTACTTATTATATATACTTTATAATCATTCATGAATGGTTAATCATTGAGAATGAATCTCATCGCGTCGTGGAGACGGTAGTCCGTACGTACGCACGAGCGATGATATCGTTCCCATGGTCATGGAATTGTGTTGAAGTGTATGTAGACTATTTCAGTATCAATATCACTTTATAATAATCATATATAGTTACTCATTACACAATTATACCCATCCTATTAAGGTGGTGGTGGAAAATAGATTACACCATGGCGTGGAGACGGTATTCCGTACGTACGCACGCGCGGTGATTTCATTTTTCCGTAGGATGGATAGAAGGTGAATTAGGGTTGTTTCATATTTATAATAACATATCAGTATGTAATTAATACTGATATTATTAATTTTTCATTAAACAACTAAAGAAGAAGAAGTTGAAGAAGAAAGAAATTGAAAAGATCGGTAATGGATATTACCTCTTCTTTGAAACGCCTCTTTGAATCCTCCACTTAAGGAACTAAGATTGGTCTTTGAAGAAGACCAGGACCTCTAGGATTATTCTAGGGAAGTGGAGAAGGGATTTTGGTAGGGTTTGGCCGAGCTTGAGTGCTCAAATTGGTGTGAGGAGGAGGGGAAGGAGGTGTCTTTTTATAAGGGAGGAGAGGGGCACCTTAGGAATATCTCAAAATATTATTTTATATTAAAGTAAAAATCGGTTTATAATGGTTCCAAATGGTCTTATTTCGAAGCTAAAGTGGGTATGGGTCGAAATCCTATCAAAAAATAGGATTTAGACAAGTTTAGGTTATTATTTTAACCTTATCAATTAGATTTAACTCTAAGTTAAATAATTTAACTTTTACTGTGTCTTTTTGTTTTCTTACACTATATGGTTAATACACTTACTATAACATGCCAAACGAACCCCAAATTGTTTATTATAAATATATATATCCTTATCTAAGTCATTTGGCCGAACCTTAGATTTTTAGGAATGAAATAAAAATTAATAATATTTTATTTTATTTAAAAACTATTTTGTGTCAATTTTGAAACTATTTGATATATGATTGTTTTGAAAGTCATAACAAAATTATATGTTCGAAACAAGTTTATTAAATCAACACTAATATATCATAGTGACCTAGAAAATTAGTGTAATTCATAAAAAGTCTCAAATTACATTTATTTAGGTGTTTATAACATCAATTATGTCAATATTTCATTAATAAGATAATTACTGCATCATCATTGTGTCATAAATAAATGAAATTATTTAATGTCTAAAAATTACAAATAAAATACCATTATATAGGAAATCTTTTTATCTTTCTAATGAAAATTTATAGTCGAATTTATCTTATGTATAACCCCATATTAAAAATGATTTACTTATTAAACTTTGATTTTAACTATTTTAACTATTCATTAAATAAAATAATATTAATTGTCATAATCTAATCCAAGTGGACCTAAATGGTCATATTATATTCATAAGGTTGTTTTTGGTCGAATTACACTTATCCAATAGAATTAGTACATGTGTTAGGGTAATAGTAATATCATATTTACCCTTAGTTACCCTATTTACTATTAACAGCGGTAAAAAAGTAAAAAGTTACTATTCACAAAAAAATTATTTTTATCTCATTGAACCACGTTTTACTTACTGATATCAACCGTGTCTGTCGGATTTTTGAAATTCCATTCACAGAAGCGGTAAAATTAAGTTTTATGCAAAATTCAGTTTTTAACCTACCACTAAGTGGTTTCACTATTCATCAAAAAATTGAAGTTTTTCAGAAAAATGCCAAAATTTCACCCTAAGCTATAATTGATATTCTGAATTCAAAAATGATTTCTATTTTAAAAAATTCCCAACATATAAGTTGCATTAATTAATTTTATATTTAATTTCCGTTGTTACAACAAATAGCGTGTTTTTAAGAGATAATAACTATCAAAAGATTGACACTTGTTTATAACTGGTTTAAATGTGAAATTACATCCAATGAACAACATTGTATTAAATTGTAAAAATATATTCTAAATATACTTTAAAATCACTCAAACTATTAATTATTTCGATTAAAAAAGTTGTTTTTAATTAAAATTTAGTAATTTTCACTATTCATCAGAATATGAAAGTTATCCGAAAAGTACCAAAATTTCACCTTAGGCTAAATTCGATACTCCGAATCCAAAAATGAAGTCCATTTTGAAAAATAAAATTTATAACATTTCAAAAAGTGGTTATTCCAGTTCATAACAGCTAGTTTTAATAATATTTTAATAGCATATCGTTGTTTAGTGAAACTCGGTATTGCGTACAACACACGCTATCGTGGAAGGTCGCAATTGCGTGTAATGCAAGGAAAGTCAAGGATGCGTGTTGTGCAATCTCCTTTTTGTGTAGCGTACAACACAAGACATTAATGAAATTAAAATGAATATTTTTCATAAAATCTCGGGGTGTTACATTCTACCCCCCTTAAAATGAATTTCGCCCTCGAAATTCGTCAGGGTTATAAATGGTTTACTACTCGAAAGTTTATTTAATAGAAACCCACATCGTAAAAAGGAATACCAAAACCAATCTTTAAAAACAAAATTATGAAACGTAATGGTTACCCAAATAAACTAATCACTGGGTTTCCACATAGGTGAAAATATGGATATGGAAGAGAAATCTAACCATCATGTTCTGATGGAGAGTGGTAGAGAACATGGCTATGGAAAATCCAACAATCACAAATCCATAAATTTGTGACGATCTAAGGTACCATCTGATTAATCAGATATAAGAGCACTAGGACAACATTTTTGGTTTTCAAGATCGTTTCCCTAAAGTTGAAGAATTTGAATTAGAATAAATACTTACTTTATTTTGGTACAATCTCACTGTTGTTCGTGCCTTGAACAATTTCCACTTCATCTCTTAAATAAATGAAGTTGAATTTGTTATTCGTGAAGTGTTAGTATGACAGGTCATTCCATCTGTCTCAAACAAAAGGTTAGCAAAAGTTATTAAATATACATAAGTCATTCTTTAGTGAGATTAATCATATATGGTTCCTAAAATGAACTTATACTTCATATATCATACCACTTAATAAAATAAAACTAGTTTCTACTAACCAGGGACTTCCTGTAGGCCAGTGGTAGGCGATAAAGGCTAGTCGCACTTCGGTTGTGGGTTCGATTCCCACAGCCTTGTCCGACGTGATGGGTTGTCGCCCGTCCTGCGGGTTGTCCTTTTTCTAAAACTACATTACTATAACATCCCATCAATAATATCGAAAATCTTCTATCCTTAAACAATACTAACTTATGTCCAACATAATCCATTCTCATCTTTAGGCTTGTCCATAATACTACAGTCCACTCTCATAATATAGTGAAAATGATTACCAGAGATTTAATACTGTCGTTGATCCCCATATATCATAAGATATTTCTTGTTGGTCACATTCCAAACATTCAAAAGCCTTAATCACTTATTCTCTTGAATACCCATTGAACCTTAGAGAAAACATGAATGCAGTTAAAAGTTAACTCTTTCCACATACCAAAATCCAAAAAATTTATATACTCAAACCATGATATAACCTTCTCCTTATATCAGTCATGAGCTCATGAATACAATCAAATACCTCATTATCTTATTATTCCTTCATTATGCGCATATCATCTACCTTCCAAAAAAAATATCTGAATAACATTTCATGGTTACTAGTACCATTAATCATACACTTTAAAAACTCAAGGAAAGGAAATAGTGTAACAATCCTTAGATGTCTCTGTATTCCATAGTACCATGAGATTACTTATACAACATTACACATGATAAACATGTAATCATTCCACTACATTCTTAAACCGTTGACCGAGCTTCAACAATTCTTTCATCTCAAATATCATTTGTAGTCTCTTCATCATCATCAACATAAATACTACCCATACGACCATACTGATTCTCTTCATGAGACTTTCCCTTAGGGCATTGGTTTGCATAATGCCCGTACATTCCACATTTAAAACATTTAACCATTGTTGATGTCGTAGCAATACCATTATCCTCATCCCTGGTGTTAACTGAACCTTTTCCTTTGCACTTACTGGATTTGTGTCCTTCTTTTCCACACCCAAAGCATCTTCCAGCTCCTTTGAAACATTCTCCTTGATGCCTCTTCCCACATGATTTACATAGGGTAAATTTAACTTTCTTTCCTCTATGATCATCATGAAACCCCATCTTTCTCTTATTTGCCGAGTTAGGAAACTTACCAAATTTTACTTTATTGATCATATTATGAGATTGCTGATTCGGCATAATAATGATGTTTGGACTTCCAAATCCCATTTAATTTGGTTGCTCATGAATAATATCATTCCATTGTTCATCATATCCTCCATTATCGTGAATCATCTTGTTTCCAGCCATTTTCTAAAACCCAAAAAGAATAGTGTGAGAGGCAAAAATCATGCTAGGGAAAACAACATAATAAAGGGGGAGTACCTTCAATATATAACATCTTAGGTTTAATTCTATGATCATTAGCGTAATTATAGTACTATAACCTATACGTATACTTATCCTTAGGGACATCCCTAGACATACCTTAGAAATATCTCTAGGGATCTCACTAACGTTTTCGCATCCTAGTTTCCAAAGGTTGATTAAACCTTTCCTCTGATACCAACTGTAGAGACCCGAAGCCTGAAGTACATTGACATTACATTACATTTTCGGAATACTTAGTACATATAAAAAAATATACACACAAGGATCGTAATAGTTTAGTGTCTTTGGAAACTCGGAACGTAATCTTCTAATCGTGGTGAAAGATCTCCAATATCTCCCATAAGGATCTTCCCTTTTTTTTACCTAAAACCTTTATTTATATCCTCAGGAAAAGAAAACATAAAAGGGTGAGCTCAAATGCTTAGTAAGGGTAAACAAAAGAAATATAAATCTCATCGTATACACAAGCACATAACTTTTGGAAATCTTAACCTGCAAAAGAGATCATAATTTCATAACATGGGATAAATCATGGCAGTGAAATGTAATCACAATAATCATAACTTAAAACATGAAACTTTGTGTAATACACACATAATCATAAAGAATCATATATTATTAGTCAAGACTCATTGCCAAGACTATCTTAGTGGACAAAGTCCCTTTCTGAACCGAGTCACCCTCGTTTCATTCCTGTTTCACTGAACCGGTATAACCTACCATTCCATCCATGTCTATCTCATGAGATATAAAATCTTTAACCAATGCATTGGAGGGAGATATAGGTCTCACCAATCTCATAATGATACCATTCTTATGGGTGCCACAAAATCATAAACCATACATCAAAGCATAACCCATGTAATAAAAATGGGATTCTTAAACAACATGACATCATAAAACCATTCATATAAGATAAAGGAATTCATAAAGATAATTCCATCACAACATAGTCAAATCAATGTAAAAATATGGATAGAAACAGAACCCTTTATTTTCTTAGATGGAAAATAATTTTGATAAAACACTTGAACTCTATTCTTGAGGAAAATATCATTTCTTCTTCAAAAACACTTTTCCTTTCTTAACATGTCATAAAATTTTAAACTAAAAGAAGTTGATTAAAAATAAACTTGGAAACTTGTAAATGAAGCTTCTTGGAAATAATGTTTTAAAAAAATCCATTCATTCCATATAAGTTTAAAAAAAACATTATTCTCATACTTTTGTCGGAAAAGTCAAAAAAGTACCTCGTACGAAAAACGACAAAAGATTCCTTTCATATCCTTTACTAAAAACTCACCGAAGGGTAAATTTGGATTTATAAAATTGTATGTGGATAGAAATAACATAAAATATTGAGGAAACATGGATTTGGATGATAAAATACACCCCAGTAAATACCAAAGTATAAACAATCTCAGATAAAAATGAGATTGTGATATTTCCCTAACCTTAGGTACGACTTGCTTTGTAAGTGTCCGAACCTCCTGTATAATGATTTAAATCATGTTATAGACTTATTCCAGAATCATATTCATTGTTATTATATCATATATGGTCAACTTATGACTTTATATTACCCGTTCTTTTGTAAATTCATGTTAAAGTAGCGTTTTGGGTAAAATCATCTCATTTGTCGTTCGTGTTTTTAACTTGTAATTATTAATATGATTACTTGGATCATGATTACTTATATCCAGAATGTAAAACATGATTTATATATAATATATATTCAGAATATATATATATATATATATAATATATCGATAAATGGAATGAAATACACCATTCATGGAGACGGTAGTCCGTACGTACGCATGAACGCTGTTTTCATTTCCTTATTAAATTGAATGGAATTAAGTAGATGACATACATATAAATTTACATAAATCCAGTATCATTATTATGTCATATATTTCATTAGTACTTATTATATATACTTTATAATCATTCATGAATGGTTAATCATTGAGAATGAATCTCATCGCGTCGTGGAGACGGTAGTCCGTACGTACGCACGAGCGATGATATCGTTCCCATGGTCATGGAATTGTGTTGAAGTGTATGTAGACTATTTCAGTATCAATATCACTTTATAATAATCATATATAGTTACTCATTACACCATTATACCCATCCTATTAAGGTGGTGGTGGAAAATAGATTACACCATGGCGTGGAGACGGTATTCCGTACGTACGCACGCGCGGTGATTTCATTTTTCCGTAGGATGGATAGAAGGTGAATTAGGTTTGTTTCATATTTATAATAACATATCAGTATGTAATTAATACTTATATTATTACTTTTTCATTAAACAACTAAAGAAGAAGAATTTGAAGAAGAAAGAAATTGAAAAGATCGGTAATGGATATTACCTCTTCTTTGAAACGCCTCTTTGAATCCTCCACTTAAGGAACTAAGATTGGTCTTTGAAGAAGACCAGGACCTCTAGGATTATTCTAGGGAAGTGGAGAAGGGATTTTGGTAGGTTTTGGCCGAGCTTGAGTGCTCAAATTGGTGTGAGGAGGAGGGGGAGGAGGTGTCTTTTTATAAGGGAGGAGAGGGGCACCTTAGGAATATCTCAAAATATTATTTTATATTAAAGTAAAAATCGGTTTATAATGGTTCCAAAGGGTCTTATTTCGAAGCTAAAGTGGGGATGGGTAGAACTCCTATCAAAAAATAGGATTTAGACAAGTTTAGGTTATTATTTTAACCTTATCAATTAGATTTAACTCTAAGTTAAATAATTTAACTTTTACCGTGTCTTTTTGTTTTCTTACACTATATGGTTAATACACTTACTATAACATGCCAAAAGAACCCCCAAATTGTTTATTATTAATATATATATCCTTATCTAAGTCATACGGCCGAACCTTAGATTTTTAGGAATGAAATAACAATTAATAATATTTTATTTTATTTAAAAACTATTTTGTGTCAATTTTGAAACTATTTGATATATGATTGTTTTTAAAGTCATAACAGAATTATATGTTCGAAACAAGTTTATTAAATCAACACTAATATATCATATTAACCTATAAAATTAGTGTAATTCATAAAAAGTCTCAAATTACATTTATTTCGGTGTTTATAACATCAATTATGTCAATATTCCATTAATAAGATAATTACTGCATCATCATTGTGTCATAAATAAATTAAATTATTTAATGTCTAAAAATTACAAATAAAATACCATTATATAGGAAATCTTTTTATCTTTCTAATGAATATTTATAGTCGAATTTATATTATGTATAACCCCATATTAAAAATGATTTACTTATTAAACTTTGATTTTAACTATTTTAACTATTCATTAAATAAAATAATATTAATTGTCATAATCTAATCCAAGTGGACCTAAATGGTCATATTATATTCATAAGGTTGTTTTTGGTCGAATTACACTTATCCAATATAATTAGGACATGTTTTAGGGTAATAGTAATATCATATTTACCCTTAGTTACCCTATTTACTATTAACAGCGGTAAAAAAAGTAAAAAGTTACTATTCACCAAAAAATTATTGTTATCTCATTGAAACACATTTTACTTACTGATATCAACCGTGTTTGTCGGATTTTCGAAATTCCATTCACAGAAGCGGTAAAATTAAGTTTTATGCAAAATTCAGTTTTTAACCTACCACTTAGTGGTTTCACTATTCATCAAAAAATTGAAGTTTTTCAGAAAAATGCCAAAATTTCACCCTAAGCTATAATTGATATTCCGAATTCAAAAATGATTTCTATTTTACAAAATTCCCAACATATAAGTTTCATTAATTAATTTTATAATTAATTTCCGCTGTTACAACAAATAGCGTGTTTTTAAGAGATAATAACTATCAAAAGATTGACACTTGTTTATAACTGGTTTAAATGTGAAATTACATCCAATGAACAACATTGTATTAAATTGTAAAAATATATTCTAAATATACTTTAAAATCACTCAAACTATTAATTATTTCGATTAAAAAAGTTTTTTTTTAATTAAAATTTAGTAATTTTCACTATTCATCAGAATATGAAAGTTATCCGAAAAGTACCAAAATTTCACCTTAGGCTAAATTCGATACTCCGAATCCAAAAATGAAGTCCATTTTGAAAAATAAAATTTACAACATTTCAAAAAGTGGTTATTACTGTTCATAATGGCTAGTTTTAATAATATTTTAATAGCATATCGTTGTTTAGTGAAACTCGGTATTGCGTACAACACACGCTATCGTGGAAGGTCGCAATTGTGTGTAATGCAAGGAAAGTCAAGGATGCGTGTTGTGCAAGATCTTTTTGGTGTAGCGTACAACACAAGACATTAATGAAATTAAAATGAATATTTTTCATAAAATCTCAGGGTGTTACAATATTTTCTATTATAATTATGTTACTTTTAAATGATTTAAAGAAAGAGATATATTTCTCTGAAATAGTTTTGATTTCATCAATGTCCACATCCATTGATGGATTTTAAGCTTATTTGAAGTTGATTTATTATGATAAAAAACTTCCATATTTTATTAAAGGTTTTGTGATATGTTTTACTATGGATGTTTTATTTTTATACCATTCATGGTTTATGGAGAAAGTATTGATATTTCATATTCTAGTTTTAATATGAATGTTTATGTTATGTTTAAACCTATTCATATGAGGAATGCATTGGACTTAATAAGTGATGGGTGGGGCCCGCTATAGCTCTTCGATGCATGGGTGGGTATCATCAGACAACTAGACGTGGAATTAGCCGAAGCCCTTTCCCAATTTGATTTATGGTTTTGGCCTAGGCCTTAATCATTTTTAGATGTCTTGGCCGAGGCCTTGAAAAAATGTTTCAGAATGTCCGGCATTATACATTCCCTCATTATGGAAATAATAATAATTGTTCATGTTTTAATTCAACTAGTAGAACACCCATTAATATGTTTTATTATGGCATTATTTACTCATCTCATATTCTTTCCATAAAGGTATTCATGTTTATTATTAGTAAAGGCATGTGGTTTCAATTATTTACCATGATTATTATTTATATCATTTTTTGTTGTATTACTTACCCTTACTGAGCGTTTGAGCTCACCCCTTTTTTATGTTTCATTTTCCCAGGATATGAAGAAGTTAGTTATGAGTGACCTATAGGAATAATCTATGAGCCTTGGATGTTTCTAATGAAATATATTTGTGTTGTATTTCTCTTCAAGATGTAAAGTTGAACTTATGTATGGATCTTGTTTCCATTAATACTAAACTAATCAGTCTTTCGAGACATGATTTCCTTGTGATCATGCCAATGTTATGTAATAATGCACTGACTCTGGGTAACTAGGGTTAGGGAGTTACAGTTGGTATTAGAGGAAGTTTAGTACAAACCTTGGAAACTAGGTTTAGATAAACTCTGATTAGAGCACATAGCCCTAAGATAGACTTTGATAATTAGTATAGAATAACATCCTAGAATTTTGGTATTTTCGTGATTTTTTTAGTTTTCCAAGCAATACATCCCTGTCTGGATACGATCAGGTACATGCAGGTCTGGCACAGATGTACCTAGGGGTAAAACCCGAAAACACTGCTTTGAGCTGGACTCGAACGGGAACTGGTGCACGGCAACGGGCATTGCTGAACTCTTGGTTACGACACTCCCGGGGTATATTCTTAGGATTATTCTCATTTTCATTACAAACCATTATGAAGGTTTTATGAGTATATAATTTCTTAAAGAATACATTTTTTTATGATTATGGAATATATCAATAAACTGTTGAATTTTTGTTATGTGTTTTAGTAGTTTGGATTGTATATTTTGATTCATAAACTAATCTAGTTTATGAAATTGTTTAAAAATGGCGCATAGTGGAAGGAATGGAAACCATATCAATGAACGAACTCCATGTAGGGATTTCCCTCCTACTCAAGATAATTATAGTGGAGCTGGTAATGCAACTGGTGTTGATCAGCTTATCACCATACTGGGACAACTCACACAGGTTATGAATAATAACCTTACCCGTATAGAGCACCCAGATCCATAGCATGGAGGATCAATGTTAGATATATTTATGAGGAAAAAACCATCAACATTCAATGGGAGTACAAATCCATTAGTGGATGAGCAATGGATAAATTCCTTAGAGAAAATATTATATGCCCTGGGGAGTAGTGAAAGGGAAAAAGTTATCATGGAAGTTTACCACCTCACTGGAGATGCTAATCAATGGTGGTCATTGATTAAAAACACAAATGAAGATGATTAAGTATCAAATGTGGAATAGAGGGAGTTCAAAGAGATTTTCATAGAAAAATACTTTCCTTGTGACCATCGAGCAGATATGGAAAGACAATTTCTGAGTCTGAGGAAAAAGGAGGATGAGAATATTGCAAAGAATGAGGCTAACATTACAAGGCTAGAGAGGCATTCTAAAGATTATATACATAACCAAAGAAGTAATATTGATAGTTTCATTGATGTTTTAAAACCATTTCTTCATCGATCATTAGTATTACAATCCTTCTCATCATATGAAGATATTGTATCGTGTGCAATCAAGACAGAAAATGAATTCTCTAAGTCTTATGACTTTAAATCAAAGAAAGAGAAGAAGAGATCTGCTGAAAACTCTGGGAAAGGAAATAAGGAATCAGGGAAGAAGGGAAGAATTGAATTTCAACCCTGTGATAATTGCGGAAGGAAGCACCCTAGTGCCTGTTTAAAAGGAAATGGAGTATGCTACAAATGTGGACAGAAAGGTCATCTAGATGGTGATTGTAAAGGAAAGAAAGATGCTACCAATGATCAATGATACAATTGTAGAGATATGGGACATAATGAAAATGAATGTCCTATGAGTCAGGGAAACATTCCCCAGAAAAGTCCTAGGGACCAAGGCCAAGCTTATGCAATCACTACTGCTGAGGTTGAAGCCCCGAAAGACGTGGTGGAAGGTAATTTAATAGTTTCTTCATGTTTAGAAAATGCTTTAATTGATTCTAGATCATCGGATTGTTTCATATCTTTCCAGTTTTCTATGAAAATTAGATATTTCCAATTTGATTTAATAATGGAGTTTTCAGTTAAAACTCTTAAGGGAAGTAGCATTGCTACAAAGTTCTGTGGATTAGTTCCTATTAGGGCATATAAATGTTTTTTATCTGCTGATCTCATCGTCATACCCAAGACTGAATTTGATATAATCCTTAGTATTTATTGTCTTTTGGATAATTATGTGAAAATTTATTGTAAGAAGAAGGAGGTTATGATTTGTTATGATGATAATGAACACCTTATCTTTAGAGAAGAATCGTCACCACCTGATTCTTATATAGATCCACCCCCAGTAGCTGAACTAAATTCAATTATTGAGGAAGAAGATAATGAAATAACTATGGGTGAGTAAATGAATGTTAAAATATAGAATGTACCTATTGTGAGAGAATACATTGATTTGTTTCCAGAAGATTTACCTATACATCCTCCAGAACGAGACATTGAGTTATATATTGATTTAATTCCTGGTTCAAGGACCATATCGAAGACCCCTTATTGAATGGCCACTGTGGAATTTGTTGAACTAAATAAACAACTAGGATAATTGAGTAAAAGGTATTTATTCTCCCCAGTGTTTCTCCATGGGAGGCCCCTGGCTTTTTGTTAAGAAGAAATATGGATCTATTAGGCTATGTATCGACTACAGGGAAATCAATGCTATAACAATAAAGAACAAGTATCACCTACCTCACATTGATGATTTATTTGACCAACTACATGGAGCTAAATACTTTTCAAAGATTGACCTTCGGTTTGGATAACATCAGTTGTGTGTTAAGAAGTAATACATTCCGAAGACAACATTTCGAACCAGGTACAGGAGTTACGAGTTTAGAGTAATGCCTGTTGGTTTGACTAATTCACCCTATGTATTCATGGATATATTGAATAGAGTTTTCAAGGAATATCTTGATGATTTTTTGGTGGTATTTATTGATTATATCTTGGTATATTCCAAAATCTATGAAGATCATGAAAATCACTTGCGCATTATCCTAAAGACTCTTAGAAGACATGAATTATATGGGATGTTTAGCAAGTGTGAATTCTGGCTTCAGGAGATTTCTTTTCTTGGCCAGATTGTCTCCAAAGATGGAATCTCTATTGATCCTTCTAAGACCAAGGCAATCCATGAATGTCCAGCCCCGACAAGTATAACTGAGGTATGTAGTTTTATTGCTTTAGCAGGTTATTATCGGCATTTCATCCAGAATTTTGCCCGATTGTATAACCCATTAACGAAGATCACATGTAAAGGGGTTAAATTTTTTTGGACAAAAGTCTGTGAAGAATGTTTTGAATAACTGAAGATAAGATTAGTCAATGCTCCTATATTGACTCTACAATTGGGGAATGATGGTTTCGTTATTTATAGTGATGCATCAAAGAATGGACTTGGTTGTGTCCTTATGCAGAATGATAGAGTTATTGCCTATGCATCATGAGAGCTGAAAATTCATGATAAAAACTATCATACTCATGATCTTGAGTTAGCTGCTGTAATTTTTTCTTTGATTATTAGAGTCACTACCTCTATGGTGAAAAATGTGAGAGTTATACTGCTCACAAGATTTTGAAGTATATTTTCTCATAGAAAGAACTCAACATGAGGCAAAGGATATGACTTGAACTACTCAAGGATTATGATTGCACTATACACTAACACCCATGGAAGGAAAATAAGGTGGCAGATGCTTTGAGTAGAAAGGATCATGGATTTTTGAACAATATGAGAGTTGAAAAGGATCCAATATATATGGATCTAGTAATTATGGATATGGGAATCACCATGGAAGGTGAAACATCAATGATTTTTCAAATGGTTGTCAAACCATATTTACTAGAAAAGATAAAGATTTATCAGACCAGTGATGAAGACTTTCAAAAGAAGATTAAAGCTGTGAATGATGGTAGATTGAGTGACTTTGTGTTTGAAGATGAAATTTTGAAATTTGGGAAGAGACTTTGTGTTCCCGATATACCTGATCTAAAAAGAGAATTGTTGGATGATTCTCATAGTTCCAATTTATATATACACCATGGGAGCACCAAAATGTATAGAGATTTAAAGGAACATTTTTGGTGGGACAACATGAAGAGGGAGATTGCCGATTTTGTGTCAAGATGTATGGTTTTTCAAAAAGTTAATGCTGAAAGGCAATAGCCTGGAGGAGTCATGCAACCTCTTCCCATACCTGAGAGGAAATGAGATAATATCACGATGGACTTTTTCATGGGACTACCAAAGACTCCTAGAAGGAAAGATGTAATATGGGTCATTGTTGATCCTCTTACCAAGTCAGCAAATTTTCTTGATATAAGAGAAGATCTACCACTTGAATGTCAAGAAAGGCTATATATTAACGATGTTGTGAGACTTCATGAAGTACCTCTATCAATTGTCTTGGATCGTGATCCTCGTTTTACATCATGATTATGGAAAAATCTTCAGAACACCCTGGATACTGAACTTTGTTTGAGCACTGCTTACCACCCCCAAACTGATGGACAATTAGAATGGACTATTAGAACCTTATAAGACATGTTGAGATCATCCTCACTTGACTTTAAGGGTATTTGGGATCAATATTTAACTCTGGTGGAATTTTCCTATAACAATAGCTTCCATTCAAGTATTTAGATGGCACCACATGAGGCATTATACGGAAAGATATGTTGCACACCAACCTACTGGGATGACGTTGGTGAAAGAAAACACGTTGGCCCAGAACTAGTGGAGGATATGATGGAAAAGGTAAAGGTAATCCAAAACCACATCAAAGAAACTCAAATTAGGCAGAAGAGCTATGCCGCTAACCGAAGGAAGGATTTGGAATTTCAGGTAGGGGATCATGTTTTCTGGAAGATATCTCCATGGAAGGGAGTTATACGTTTCGATAAGAAGGGAAAATTGAATCCCAGGTACATCAGACCTTTTGAAATTCTAGAATGAATTGGTGTTGTATCTTACCGTTTGGAAATTCCACCAAGTATCTCTAAAGTTCACGATGTGTTCCACACATCACTTTTGAGAAAATACATTCCTGACCCAACGCATGTACCCACCTATGAGGAATTAGAACTGGAACTCGATCTGTCTTATTTCGAAGAGCCTGTCAAGATTCTTGATACCAGAGAACACGTTTTCAGAAACCAGACGACTTTTCTGGTAAAAGATCTATGGATAAACCATAAGATGGAAGAGGCAACGTGGGAACCCGAGGAACTCAGGATGAAGAACCACCACAGCCTTTTTAGGAGGTAGTATTCTAGAAATTTCGAGGACGAAATTATTTTGAGGGGATAATTTAACACCCCAATCTTCCACGGTATGATTCTCTTTTAATAATATAGTAGCATTTTTTGTACGCAATTTCAAGATTCTAACACACCGCGACCAATAAAAGTTGACGTTATGTATAGTAATACCCAATTTTTGAAATTTTATAAATTTTATCTCTAAAAATGGACTTCATTTTTGGATTCGTAATTTTGAAATTAGCCTTGGGTGAAATTTTGGTATTTTCGGATTACTTTTATGTTTTGATGAATATAGAAAATTAGTAAATTTTAATTAAAAACAATTTTTTTAATCAAAATAATTAATAGTGATAAATTATGAATTTTAGTGGTTTTAAAGTATATTTAGAATTTATTTTTACCATTTAATACAATGTTGGTCATTTGATATAATTTCACATTTAAACCGGACATATACAAGTGTCAATCTTTTGATAGTTTTTATTTCCTAAAAACACACTTTTTGTTTTGACAGCGGGAATTAATTTTAAATTAATTTATGCCACTTCTGTGTTTTGAATTTATAAAAATGAATTCCATGTTTAGAATCATGAGGTATAAATTGTTTAAATATATAAATTTTATTTTTAGACATTTTGAATAATTACTTCGGTAAATATTTTATTTACCATGGTTAAAAGGTAAATCAGGTGAATAAGGGTAAAACATAATATTATGATAACGATAAATTATCATAATCTGTATACTAACCCAATTGGTTGATACATATCCGACCATGGACATCTTTGTGTTTATTTTGGGACCACATGGATCCACTTGTAAGTGATAATGACACTTTATATTAATTAAGTTAAAGTAAATACAAAAATGACATAAGCATATATCTTTTAGCAAAACAATTTTTACATAGTGTTATATATGTTATATTTTAGACTATAAATATTCATTAGAAATTGAAAAACATTTCATATATAATGGTATTTTATTTATAATTTTTAGACATTGAATAAATAAATTTATTTTTGACACAATAATGATGCAGTATTTTTCTTATTAATGAAAGAATCACAAAATTAGTGTTATAAATGTTAAAATAAATATAATTTGATAGTTTTGATTCCATAAACGACTTTTATTGGTTAATATGACATGTTATTATTGATTAAATGAATTTGGTTCGAATTAATAATGTTTTTATGACTTTAACAAAAATCAATTAATAAATATTGTCAAATTTGACATAAATGAGTTTTTAAGAAAAATATTATATTATTAATTGATATTCTATTCATAAAAATCTAAGGTTCTTCCAATTAACTTATATCATGATATGTTTATCATTAATGGACCACTTGGATGGTTGATTGGATGTATATAGTATGTTTAGAAACAATATAATATAAAAATACAAAGTGACATGGTAAATGTTAAACTAATTAACTAAGAGTTAAAACTAAAAGATAAGGTTAATATAATGACCCAAACCTGTCTAAAATCTATTTCTAGAAATTATTTAGACCCATCCCCACCTTATAATTTGAATAATACACTTTGGAGCCATTAGAAACCGAATATTAATTTATTATAAAATAATACTTTAATTTTTTTCTAAAGAGCCCCTCCTCCCACTTATAAAAAGACACCACTTATAACCAATTATTCACAACTTAAATGCCTTTTGGTTCAGCCATACCATGCCCTAATATTCTCTAAACTTCCTTAACTTTAACCTAGAGACCTTAGTTTGATCAGAAAGCGTGCCTAAGGAGACCTTTTCATTAAATCAAAAGGAATAACCCGAAGAAGAGGTAATGTTTTCACCACCCTTTTTCAAGTTCCTTTCTTCTTCAACTTCTTCTTTAGTTGTTATTTACTTTCTAAAATAATAACTCTAGTATTTTATATATACTGTGATGTTATTATAATAATGTTACAACCATATTCATTATTATATCCATCCTTGGAATGACGTATCACCTTATGTGTGTATGTACGGCTTACCGTCTCCACGTCGTGGTGTAATTGATATTCAAAACATTATTAGTTTGGATGGGTATTATAATGATGTTTAATTGATGTAAATAATAAATATAACAGGATAATGATTCTTTATATATGATATACCATCCAATTATATATTATTTTAATATCAAAAGAATGATATTGTTGCTTGTGCGTACGTACGGACTACCGTCTCCACGAATGTGATGAGATTCACTCCCCATCATATCCATTCAAGTATAATTCTCATTTGATGATTAAAAATATTGTTTAATGACATGATATCATTATGTATATGAATAATATACAACCTATCCATAAGAAACATGGCTTATGTAACAAAACATATAAAAGAAAACGAGTAATTTGACACCTGAAACGACGATAATACTAAGATATTATTAACAAAGCAATGTTAAAAGATCATATAAGATATCATATTACTGTATATGATTCTTTTATAATTTAATAACTATTATTTGACCATTATATAGGAGTTTAAACTACACTCAACCAAGGAAAAGTTAAAGGTAATGGTTTATTTCACAATCTCTTCATTATCCGAGGTTGTTTATACGTAATTATCTACTAGGACCTCTTTATCATCCACATCCATGTTTCTTAAAAATGTATTTCAAATAATTCTTACTATTTTATAGACTATGGGTTGAAGTCATTTATACACTTGTTTGACTTTTAATAATATGTTTATAAAGGAATCTTTCTTTCATTTTCCAAACAAGGCCCTTTTTAACCTTTTCGACAAAATTAAGGTAAGAATGTCTTTCTTTACTTATACGGTGGGTGTGACTATTTTCTAACATTATAAACTGGTCTAATATTCCCTTAAGAGCTTATAATAATATATTCAAAGTAAATTTTTTCCTTTATAATTATGTTACTTTTAAATTATTTAAAAAAAGGGATATTTCTCTCAAATATTTTTGATTTCGCCTATGTCAACATCCTTTGATGGATTTTATGCTTATTTGAAGTTGATTTATTATGATAAAAAACGTCCATATTTTATTTTCGGTTTTGTGATTTGTTTTACTATCGATGTGTTATTTTTATACCATTCATGGTCTATGGAGAAAGTGTTGACATTTCGTATGCTAGTTTTAATATGAATGTTTATGTTATGTTTAAACTTATTCATATGAGGAATGAATTGGACTTAATAAGTGACGGGTGGAGCCCACTATAGCTCCTCGATGCATCGGTAGGTCTCATGAGACAAATAGATGTGTAATTGGCCAAGGCCCTTTCCCAATTTGATTTATGGTTTTGGCCAAGGCCTTAATCATTTTTAGACGTCTTGGCCGAGGCCTTGACAAAATGTTTCAGAATGTCTGGCATTATACATTACCTCATTATGGAAATAATCTTGATGGTTCATGTGGTCATTCGACTAGTAGAATACCCATGATTATGTTTTATTATGGAATTATTTACTCAGCTCATATTATTTCCATAAATGTATACATGTTTATTATTGGTAAAGGCATGTGGGTTCAATTATTTACCATGCTTATTATTTATGTCATTTTCCGCTGTATTACTTACCCTTACTGAGCATTTGATCTCTCCCCTTTCTTATGTTTTATTTTCCTAGGATATGAAGATGTAATTTATGGGTGACCTGCTTGCATAATCTAGATGTCTTGGATGTTTTTCTAATAAAATATATTTGTGTTGTATTTATCTTCAAGATGTAATGTTGAACTTATGTGTGAATCTTGTTTCCAATAATACTAAACTGATCGGTCTTTCGAGACATGATTTCCATGTGATCATGCCAATGTAAAGTAATAATGCACCGACTTTAGGTAACTAGGTTCGGGGAGTTACAATACTACATCGTTATTTTAGTTTTACTGTTTTGCACTTTTACAGTTGATTCGATTTCACCGTTGGGTGATTCACATGCTTTGTGTTGTTACCGTTGTTGTTATTGAGGTTATATTTCTGTCCCAACCATATGAGATTAGGGTATGCCATCTCATGAATCATATAGGTACTTGTTAGAAATCACATTCCATACATTCTTTCCATGCCATCTAGAATGCATTAGCGATTTCATGTTGTTGTGATAGACGTTGTGTAGATTATGTATGTTGTTGTGATTGATGATTTGATAGAATCTATTCTGTTTGATAAAGAATTTGTTTGTATAATGATTTGATTTGATGGACACAAAACTATGGTTCTTGAGGTTTTATGGGCCTTCATGGACTGGAATTTTATGGATCATTGTTTGTTTTCCTGGTAAAAACTTGTGTAAGATGTCAAGATTTGATTCGTGGGGAGTATGGGCTCTCACAGATCATAATTTGGTACTTTTAATGTTCGTTTCATTGTTCAATGGGTTCCAGTGTAGTTTCTGAGGCTTAATGTTTGGAAAACCCCTGAATTCACGCTGTGTAGTTTTGACTACACATCATGTGTTCTTCTATTCAGGAAGAAATAGTCTTTCTTAAGTACCTTTCGTGTACTCCTATGTTTCAGTCCCTGTTAATCTTGATCTGATGTGTGCGTATAACCTAAAGAGTCAGGCCACCGAGACTTCCTCCTGTTGTATGACAGCCACAAGGTGGTGGTGAGACACTGGATACGACTGATCAGGGACTACCATCAGATCCTCCTGTTGTGCCAGTCTTGGAACCAGCTGTTATACCTAGCCCAGGTGCTGATGCACAGTTTAGGGAGGGTTTTCTGAGGATGATGCGGACCTTCCAGGGAGCACAGCCTCCAACCCCACCATTGGCTGATTTGACATGGGTTTTCTAGCAGCAGCATCCTCGCACCTTCTCAGGGGAAGGAGGACATCAGTCTGCAGAGTTGTGGCTTGAAGCCACACTAACGATCTTAAAGTATCTCGAGGTACCACCAAAGAGGAGGGTGAAACTTGCAACCTATATGCTCCGAGATTCCGTCAAGAGGTGGTGGGATGTCATCTCTTAGGCAGGACGCCATCAAAATATGGCATGGGAGGAGTTTCACTATATTTTCTACAATTAATTCTACTCGGAGACCCTGAGGGCTGACTGATCCCAGGAGTACATGATCTTAGAGCAGGTTACTCTTTCGGTGATGGAGTATTCCTCTTGTTTCACGTAGCTATAGCATTTCACTCCTATCCCAGCAGGTGATGATTTGTTCCTGGCTAGGAAGTCTGAAGATGGTCTTAAGAAGGAGATCTCTTCCCAGGTGAACATTTTTAGGTTGACTTTTATATCCTCTATCATCAACCTGGCACTGATCACTGAGCTCAATTGGAGGTATTCTCGAGCAGTGAGCTAGGGCGGTTCGACATCCAGAGTTAGTGTTCCTTCTTTTGATATCAGAAAGCACCATATGGAGCTTTCTCGAGGAGACCAGAGTAGGAGAGATGTATCTTCTGGTAGCCAGGTGGTGCTCTACCAGTGCGGAATAAGAGGGAATACTAGGCCATTGTGATTGGGTGACCTTATGGAGTTCTGATCTTGTGGAAAGATGGGCCACCTACAGCGTTTCTGTCAGATCTTCTCACTAGCAGCTAGTGACAGGGTTTCATCTATGATTCCTCATACAGGAGTAGCCCCACCGGTATCTCACCAGTCTAGGAACTGGAGTTTTTTAGGCCGTTCAGGCTGAGGTGGAGGTTGCGACCATGGTGTTTAGTTACCAGGCTACTATTGATAGCAGGGTGGATCTGCTCAGAGTAGTGAGGTAGGGACACATGGCCGCAGAGATGGCCAAACATTTGCAGTGGAGCAGACCCATCAAGAGCTGGATCCCAAAACCTCTACGGTTCGTGGTACGATCCTAGTTTCCTCGGTTTAATCCTTATCTCTTTTTTATACTGGTGCTACGCATAGCTTTATATCTGTTTTGCTCGTGGAGAGCCTTGGGCTCTTTATCCTTTTATCTACTGATGTCATAACGGAAGACACTCCATTAGGGACTAGAACGGCTAGTTTACGTTAGTTCAAGGAGTTCACCCTAGAGGTTGGTGGGTGTCACTTCCTTTGGGATCTTTATGTTCTGGAGATGACCATATATGATGTCATTTTTGGAATGGACTGGCTAGTTACCTTCCAGGAAGTCATTGACTACTACCACCTAAGGGTCAGGTTTATACCACCAAAGAGTGGGTCTTTTCTTTATAAGGGTGAGTGGGATGTCTAGGTGAGCAGAGCGGGACTAGAGAATCATGGGTTAGGAGCAGTTATAGCCCAGATTTCTACTCTTTATCTAGATGACCAGGGGACTTCGCAGTTAGACTTTCCTCCAGTAGTGGATCATTTTAGGGATGTCTTTCCAGAGGACTTATCAGGTTTTCCTCCAGAGCGTGAGGTAGAATTTTCTATTGAGCTCGTGCTAGGAGCGGCACCGGTGTCCATTCCTCCTTATAGAATAGCTACACCTGAGTTAAAGGAGCTAAAGAAGCAGTTGGAGGACTTGCAGGCCAAGGGTTTCATCGAACCCAGTACTTCTCCTTGGGGTTCACCTGTCATGTTTGCGAAGAAGGCAGATGACACTCTCAGGTTTTTTTGGATTATCAGAAGCTGAACCAGTTGACGGTCAAGAACCGATCTCCCTTGCCGAGTATTGATGATCTCTTTGATCATCTTCGAGGAGCCGGGGTGTTCTCAAAGATCAACTTGAGGTCTGGTTACCATCAGTTGCACGTTATAGCTCACACAGCTTTTAGGAGTAGGTATGGTCTATACGAGTATACGGTTATTCCATTCGTTCTCGCGAACGTGCCTGCAGTTATCATGGAACTGAAGAACCGAGTGTTCCATCCATTCTTGGATTCCTTTGTGGTGGTTTTCGTGGACGAAATCTTTGTGTTCTATCACACTCGACACGACTATGATACCCATATTGAGATCGTTTTGAGTACACTGAGAGAGCATCACTTATATGCTATGCTCTTGAAATGCCACTTTTGGATGGATCAGATTCACTTCAAGGGTCATGTTATCTCAAGGACAGAAGTTTCAGTAGACCCAAAGAAAGTGAGGGAAGTAGTTTCCTAGGATCATCCAAAGAACGTCTTCAAGGTAAGGAGTTTTCTAGGTCTAGCTGGATACTACAGATGCTTCATACAAGACATTTCACACTTAGCTGCACCACTGATAGGTCTGACTAAGAAGAGTGTGAAGTTATTGTGGTCAGCTTCTTGTGAGTCAACCATTCATGAGATAAAGGGGAGGTTTACGTCAGCACCAATACTAGTCTTTCCAGAGCTGGGAAAAAGAAATATTGTTTACTGTGATGCTTCAGGTATCAGGCTGGGAGTTGTGCTTATACACGGAGATGGAGTCATTGCGTACGTGTCTCGGCAGATGAAGCCACATGAGAGGAATTACCCGACACATGATCTGGATTTGGTAGTTGTTGTTCATTCCATACGCTTTTGGAGACATTATCTTCTAGGAGATAATTTTGTGGTTTTCACTAACCACAAAAGTCTAATGTACTTATTCACTCAGCATGATTTGGATTCGATACAACGTAGGTGGGTTGATTATATTCAGTCCTTTGACTTTGAGATTGCCTACACACTTGGGAAAGGCAACGTAGTGGCTGATGCGTTGAGCAGGAGAACTCGAATCCAGGCAGTTCAGGATGCCAGTAGTGAGTGGAAGCTTATGGATCTGTTCTATGAGATGCATTTGGATGTGCATGACAGACAGGGGAAAACTTTTCTATCTTCTATAGTTATTACCTCTACTCTTCTCGATCGGGTACGGATGAGGAAACTATCAGACTCAAAAGGCCTAGTACTATGGGAAAGTGTGTCTAGAGAGAACCCTCTTCCTGGATGGACAGTAGGCGAGGATGAGATCTTGTGTTTCCAGAGACGCATATGGGTGCCAGCAGATATACGCGAGGAGTTGATACAGGATTTCCATTACTTAGTTTGGGCAGTTCATCCCGGCGTCACCAAGATGTACTGGGATCTACATTTTCCAAATTGGTGTCCAGGTATGAAGAGGGATATAGCTGGTTTAGTCGCATGGGGTTCCACTTGTCAGTAGGTGAAAGCAGAGCATCAGTGACCATCAGGTCTTTTTCAGCAGTTACCCATTACGAAGTGGAAGTGGAACGATGTCATGATGGACTTCGTGACCGGTTTGCCGAGGTCGCCTTAAGGGAATGATGTTGTTTGGGTTTTCATCGACAGGCTTACAAAGTTTGATCACTTCTTGCGGATTAAGGAGACCTCCAGTGTTGATGAGTTGGGATGACTGTAAATCCGAGATATTGTACGTCTACAGGGAGTTCCAAACTCCATCATTTAAAACAGGGATGCACATTTTACTTTTCAGGTCTGGAAGGGGCTTCAAAAGGCTTTGGGTACACAGGTACATTTGAGTATAGTATACCATCCCCAGACTGATGGCCAGTCCGAGCGTACTATTTAGGTTCTTGAGGACATGCTCCGAGAAAGCATCCTTGATTTTGGATGTTCTTGGGAGAAACATATATCTCCCGTGGAGTATTCCTAATATAATATTTTTCAAGAAACTATTCAGATGGAACCTTATGAGGCTTTGTACGGTAGGCCATGCTGATCACCCTTATGTTGGCTAGAGGTAGGGAGGCAGCTTTTCTAGGACCTCATCTTGTTCAGGAGACCACAGTGTAGATAGGGTTGATTCGGAACAGAATGGATACTGCACAGTCTTGGCAGAAGTCTTATGCTGATCAGCGAAGATGACCTATAGAGTTTGAGGTTAGGGATCAGGTTTTTCTACGTGTCAAAATGAGGTTTCTGACACAATAGGATCGGGAGATAGGGTAAGCTCTCTCCGAGGTATGTCGTTCTGTTTGATGTGTTGGAGAGAGTCGGGATAGATGCCCATCAGTTGCAATTACCTCAGAGGTACCGAGATATGCACGACATCTTCCATGTTTCACAACATCGACGTTACTTTTCAGACCCGTGTCATGTCTTTCAACCTGGGGAGGTTGAAATCCATGGGGATGCGTTGTTTGAGAAGCATCCTATCCGAATTGTTGATCGTAGTAAAAAGGTTCTTTATGGCCAGCCTTTTACTCTGGTATGAGTGGTTTGGAAGCACGAGAAAGTAGAGGACGAGTCTTGGGAGAGGGAGGCCGATATACGCGTGCAGTGGCTGAAGTTGATTGGGGTTTCTTCTTCTACTCTGCTCTAGGGAAATTCAGGGACAAATTTCTCTAAGGGGGGATGTTTGTAAAAAACTAAACCTTCTTTTCAGTTATGTTTTCTTTTTCTGGTTGTTTTTTTAGAAAATGAGGTTTTTTGGGAGGTTGTGCAGGGGCGCACGGTTGGAGCACGGTCTGAACAAACTGTGCGGCTAGCCCAGAAAACCGTGCACCCTTGATAGTGAGCTCCACATGGGTGGCGCATGGTTTTTCCAAACCATGTGGGCAAGCCGTGCAATATCCCTAGGTGAGACAATGGAAACCGCATGGTTGGTGCACAGTTTTCCAATCCTTGCGGGGTAACCGTGCGGCCAATTAAATTTTGGGTTTTTATGTCCCGGGCCAATCTGGATTTCCCATTCCTCCACCGTTCTTCCTCCTACTCGTGGTTCACACGGTAGTTGCGATTTTAAGAGGTTATGGGAGCTCCTTGGCTTGTTTTAGAGGCAAATCGAAGGGGTTTGTTGGTGGATTAAAGGTTGTTCTTCTCATGTAAGTCCCTTCTCTTGGTTTATCCTTGGTTTTCCCTAGATCTTCTCTTCCCTCTCTCTAGGTTTGGTAGATCTACATCTGTTACATGTAGATCTATTTTTAGGTTTACCTTGAGTGTGGAATTTAAGGCTTGTGGATGATAGGGAATGAGTTTTAGAGTGGTCTTCCATGAATCAGTTGCCCAGATTTTTGGGTGCGGTTGGCTGTAGATCATTTTCACTGAAACCCTAAAGGTATGTGTCTTGTGCCTTTCTGTTCAACATATTTTAGTTTTATGTGAAATTTCCACCAATAACCATGAACGGAGTATTGCGTGTTTACTTTTTTCCCTGTTGTTTTCTTGTCTTTCTAGTATGCTTGTGTAGAGGTAATTTGGTTATGTATGAGGATAATTGCTATGCTTGGATGTTTTTCCCATGCCTTGTTCTGTTTAAGACATTTTTTTCTTGTTCAGCCTTTGGTCGTTAACTTGTTTACATGCCTTGTGTCCATAGGATGGAGTGTTGTTCTCTATCATGCTTGTTATGCTATAGACTGGTTAGCTATGTAGCTCGATAGTTTTACTTTGGACTTATAGCATTATTATGCACTGACTAGCACGGGGCCGTGAGAACCTGGTGCTATAGACTATAAGGGGATAGACCAAGTGAGCTTCCTCAGAGAGTCTTGGTCATTATAGACTATAGGGGATAGACCGAGTAAGATTCCTAGAGAGTTTTGGATATTTTATACTAGAAAAGGATAGGTCGAGTGAGAATCCTCAGAGAGTCTTCATCTTTATAGACTATACGCGGGTAGACCGAGTGAGCTTCCATAGAGAGTCTATGTTTTGTTTGAATTTCCTTAAACCATTCTAGGATATAGGAGGAATTGACTGAGTGAGCTTCCTCAGAGACTCTGTGATCGACCTGAGGCTATTAGAAGGATTGATCGAGTGAGCATCCTCAATGAGTCTCTAGACCATGGGGCTATAAAGGGATTTGATGGCATGATCTTCATCAGAGAGTCCCTGACTACCGTAGATTATAAGGGGTATTTAATGAGTGTGCCTCCTCAAAGAGTCTTATAATTTCGAAATACCAAACCAGAGGGGTTAGGCTGAGTGTACTGCCTTGAGGTTGTTGGTACTTCTTGGATAGGACCAGAGTGGATGGTTATGTGTACTTCCTAGAGGGATTCCTATTTTTGGTTAGCTATTTACTTCACTGTTTCCTACTGATCTGTGGACTGTTTACTATTGTGTATCATCTTGTTTACTACTTACTATTTACAACTTACTGTACTATTACCTTCCATATGCTCACTGACTGTTAGGCACAAATCTTCTGGTAGTTTCCTACTAGTATTTAGTCTCACACCCTTCTTGGGTCATGCTTTTGGGCCCAAACAGATTATATTGTAGTAGGTATAGACAAGGTCCATCACCCTTTCACTTCAGGCACTTGACTTGAATTGAAGCAGGAGAGCATGCGACCAAGCGGAGGCTTGCGATGCTGAGGAGTTGCTTATCTGTTTTCTTTTATAATTTTTCTTAGTTTTGTATTCAGCATTGTGACTTGCTTGGATTCTTTCCTAGAAATATGTATCATGCATCATTTCCGTTATATATGTTTGCTCCAGTTGTTTATTGTTTAGTTTTCCACTGTCTGCTGTTGTTGGATATTTATTGCTTCTGCTATTGTATGTTTTGTTTACTTCCTCTATGTACTCTTCCAATGAGGGAATAGTTTCCCCACTATCACACCCAAGGAACTCACTACAATTTGGAAGCCTATGGCATTTGGGGAAATTCACTTGAGGCCATGTGACCAACCGGGTACGAGGCTCCTCTGGGTGGCTTCTAGAACCGGGGAATTGCACCGATTATTGTTACCCCCTACACCAATATATAAGAGATTATTTATACATTATTACATTGAAATAATATACAAGGAATAACATCCAGAAGGGCCAAAAAGATTAGGAATCATTGTAAAATAAATACATATAATAAAATTCACATTAAATTTTAAAACATAAAATACAAAAATAAAATTCTTTAAGAATTTCAGTATTTCCCTAGTGCATCCCTTCATATCAATCACATTTCACATCTTGGTATCCTAGGGGAAATAAAACATATGAAAGGGGTGAGATTAGATGCTCAGTAAGGGTAAATGTATAGTTGAATATATGAATAAATAAAGAATAATCGATATGGAATGGTAAATAATTAAAACATGATCCACATTATCAATAACATGAGAATAATATGGTAGAAATAGATGATGATTAAATAATTCCATATAAATATTCACATGAGTATGAATATTAACCCTAGATAATCTAACTATTTGAATAATGACAATGAATATCAATAACTAAATTCATAATTATGGAATGTATAATGGTGGACATCTAAAACATATTATCAAGGCCTTATGCTAATATATCTAATACTTTCAATTACCTGTGCCAATAAATAAATATCAATTGTTAATACTATATCCAAAACCCAATCTAGTTTTTCTCATGAGACCTACTAATGCATTGAAGGGCTATAGTGGGCCCCACCCATCACTTACTAAGTCCAATGCATACCTCATATGAAAAGGGTGATACATGATTAACATAAGTATGAATATATAAACGAGTATATGAAATATAAATAATTCCTTTAATCAAAAACCCAATCATAAGATATGCAGAGTAAATTCAATGGTATGAACATAGTACATCCCCAGTCAAACTAATTCTAAACCATCCAGGGGAATAATAAGAATTATATAATTTTAGTATATCCCCATTATAGATTTTGTAGCAGAAAATGATATATTTTTAGAAGGAAAATTATTTTTAAATATCACTTGGAATATTGCCTTATGAATATAACGTTTCTTTGAAAATCACCCTTATTTATTTTAAAACTAGAAAATTAATAAAATTTTGTCAAAATCCTTTTTATTAAAAATTACTTTTAAAAATTACTAATTTCCAGAATGTTAGGACACACATTGTCTTTAAAAGTAACCTTATAAACATACAAACAAAGCTTCAAATAAATAAAGATCATGATGGTGGTTTATACTATACATGCCATATGTGTTAAAAATATCATTCCTTTTACACTATAAAAAGGTTTGAAAATGTTCCTTATTTAGAAAATAATAAGATGATTTTTTTCAAAAAAATTTATAAAAATTTTAAAATGTAAAAAAATATTTCTAATAAAATATTTCTATAATTTTAAAACATTTTTGAAATTTTTTTATGAAAACATGCATTTGGAAGAAGAATGGTTTTTGATTGGAGAGAAATAATTTCAAATTATCTTAACAACATTTTATTTATTAATTTCTGTACCAAAGAGAGTAAAAAAGGTATTATTACATTAAAATATAATTAATATACATATAATCATAAAATATATTTATTATAAGATAGAAATATACAATAGTTCCCCCAAGGGGGACATGAACAAAAACAATCCCATATAATGATGACATTGTGAAATAAACCTTTACCACTTTGATAAAATTTGTATTATATACCTCATGAATGAAATAAAATTAAATAAAACATTAAATATAATTAATAAAACTCAATTAATCATATAAAATATAAAAATAAAATTAATTTACAACAAAAAAAAATTAGTGTTGAATATAGCTTATATCTCACCAAAGTAAAAGATAAATGAGAAACCCTCCCCTTGAGTCTGAATCATCACGTACATTCATATCTTCAGAAATAATATAATTTTGTTAATTATTTAATTTTTTAATAACCTTTTTAAATTTTATTATTCCTTTTATTCCACTTATTACTTTGTTATATTTTATTACTTAATAAATTAAGATTATGTTGACTTTTTTTATGTTATTGGGATTATATTTCCAAAATGACATTGGTAGGTTATCTATGGTCAATGAGGTCTTTATTTAAAAATACAAAGAATAATTATAATGAAATTTTTTAAAATGTATACATTAATTATACTTTAAAAAACCATTAAATATGGTTATGAAAATAAACTGTGTTACTATCATGGAGATAGTGGGTTGTGTGTACGCATGAGTAACGTTTCAATTTTTCAATTATCATTATGAAATAATGGTATATAATATTTTATATTTCTATAATTGTAAAGATATGATTAATAAAATTTTATTTCCTTAAATATATTTATTTATATCATCTATGTGGTGTGGTGATTAAAATAGAGTCATATCCCTTCGTGAATGTGGTATTCCACATGTACATGAACGACAATATCATGTTTCAGTGAGTGAAAAGGAAAAAATAAAAAGATATATTATTTTTTAAGAACGAAAAATATGTCATAAATATCATAAATATGTAATTTTGGGAAAATATAATCATTAAATGTTTCTTTATCTCCATCCATGTAAAGAATTAGGGAAAGATAAATCATATCACTTCGCATGTTGGTAGTTCTCCATACCCACAAGCGATGTTATCATATCCCCTACGGAATAGAAAGTAAAAAGTTATATTTTATATAATGAATAAATGGGTATAATAATTTTATAAATATAATATATATATATATATATAATTTATATCAATCATCATACTCAACTATGATAGGTGATGATGAAAAATATGTCACATTAGATCGTGTGGCTGTAGTCCGCTGTACATATGAGTGAATTTTCATTTCCCATTTGAAGGAAGAGGAGATTGATAAAGGTCAATAATTTAACATAATGAAATATAATTATAGTTTATATTTTTTTATTATATAATCATAAATTAATAAGATTTTATAGAGGTCTGTGAAGAAATAAAACAAAATCTCATAGTTTGGAATTTTACCTCTTGTGAGACCACCATTTTAGGATTATACCTAAAGTAATCCTATAATGTATATCTAACAAAACAAATGATTCTATGATTAGGGGATGTTATTGGGGATGTTATTTTAGTATATATTGTCTTAAAAAGGGTTCGAAGGTATTGAAATGAGATGAGAGGGTGTGTCCTTTTATAGGTGAGGTGAGTGGAATGCCTACTTTTTTAGAGGAAAAAGGTGTACCAATGATTCTCACATGAAAAAGGGTCCAAAATATATTATTTTTGAGGATAAGATATAATATGGTAGAAATATATTCATAAAATATATTTTATATAAGGTTTTACATCATTTTAATTGTAATCTATATAGTTTTACCTCCGATAAATCCACTTTTAACATAACCATAGTAAATAATTAGTATTCTTTATATTATTTATTATGGTCATATATTTAGTTATACTTATTAGATAATATAAATTATGATGATTAAAAATATGGAATCCATTTTTAAACATTCTACTTATAGAAATGTTAAAATTTAATTCGGAATTAATACTGCTTATGCGAGAGAGAGTTGGTTTTCAAAAATAAATTTTTCTTTTGTTTAAAAAGTTTTTATATCAAAATTCAATATTATATTGATTAAAATGGAATAAAATGGATTAATATATATATATAATTTATCTTATGTTACTTTAAAAACAATTAAAAATATAATTTAACATTATAAATAATTTTAATGGAAGGATGATTTTCAATAAAAAATCTGTATTATTAGCTATTCATTCAAAAATAATTTTTCATAGAAAAATTCCAAAAATTCACCCTATGATAATTTTAATATAATTATTTAAAAAAGTAATTTTATTTTTTCAATATAAATTTTATAAAATTTTAAATAATTAATTATAACTTATGCATGCAAAACATGACTAAACCCTCTTTTAGAAAAATACTTTTTTTTCATAAACAATTCATTTTATTATAAATGGTTATAATATTTTCACTAATAAATATATATAAATTTATTTAATTTATACTTGTGTAAACCATATAATTTTGATAATTTAGTTAATATTATTCATACCCTCGAATTTAACAGCTATGTTGTAATTTTATGGTTTAAATATTTATATTTTAATAGAGTATCTCAATTCGTTCAAACCTGATGTTCGGTTCATTAAAATATATTTAAGAGATTAAATATATTTTAGAAAATATATCATAATTTCAAAAAAAAAATTATATTCCCTTCTATTCATTGTGTTTTGTGTCATACACTCGATCAAAAATGAAGTTCAAAATTTAAAATTTAGGGGTATTACATTAGCCATCCAAAATAAGTCTGAAGTGTGAAATTGTATTTTCTCAACATGGTTAAGGACAAAGAATCAAGAAGGAGTGAATTTAGTCAACTATAATTTCACTAAATTAATACTTCCCCTTTTATGTTGTTTTATATACCATTCTATTTTATTTAGAACATGGAGTATAAATTATTGTAAGTTAAAGATAAGGATACATAATATTTTTACAATTTTTGGAGGATACAAAGAACCTCCCCTTGTGAAATCCCCCAAAACCCAATGTTGTATTAGTTGTTTTTATTTAAATTATTTTCATAATGAACTCATTTTTTACTAAAAGTAGTTGTTATTTGGTACAATCAGTCATGATTTTTTATCTGTTTGTCCCTTATAGGACTTATTTTTAGTCCCGCTCCACACATAGTAAAATAATTTTTCATTTAAAAAAATATATAAAATAGAACATAAATTAGTATAAAATAACGTGTAGTTGAAATATCAACAACTAACATATTATTAAACTTCATCTATATTATACATAATTCATTAGTATGTAGATCTAAAAAAATCATTGTAGTAAAATAGTAATAGTTTATCAACACCTTCACAATATTTTTCAATCTAAATAAATATATATAAAATTATTATAAAAGTTATGGAATCATGGTATATGATCATCCACATGTGTGTATCACTTTCACTTGTATATAATTAAATATATTGTTTATGAAAAATACACCCAATATAATATATATATATATCCATAATTAAAGTTGAGGTAATCCTTAATTTCTTCCATAAAAATAGAATATAGGCATTAAAACATATCTTTTTTTGAATAAAATATATGTTAGAGTTTTGTAATCATTCATTAAGAATCTATATAGTTTTTATATGATTATTTCTTAAAATAATAACTTTAATATTAACATTGGAAATCTTTATATAAAATATTATAAAGATATTTTCTTTAATAACCAAAGAAAAATTATATATTAAAATCTACATCTCAATCCTCTAAGTCTATAACCATTATGTATAATCCATGTATTCTCATGATATAAATTGATTAATTTTCCAATCATTGAAATTTTTCATAAGCACTGTTCCCAAAATATCAATGATATCGTATGGATGAAAGTCTATCATAGAAAATGATTAATAATCAACTATCCAACATTATAATTGAAAGAATATATTATGAATCATTAACTTCTGAATCCATTACTTTTGAAACACATTTACATAAAAAATATTTAGACCATAATACATAAGGGTAATATTTCCCACATTTGAACTCAACTTATCTCTCATTTTTAAAACATTTAACCTGTCTAGGTCATCATGCTGTGGAAATGGTTTTTCAAAAAATAACACTTACCTTCCACATTTCTAATTCTATATGACCATTTTTGGATATTATCTTTTTGATTTGAGTATCTGTAATATAAATAAACCACTAAAATTCATGTAAGTATCAATATGGAATAACATATATCATAAAGAAATGATAAACTCTTTGTCTTAAATGAAAAATGAACCAACCATCATTATTTTGAGTTAAAGACATTACCATTTTTTTTATATCTGACCATAATGTTGTAGTTTAACACTTTATCAGATCATCAAGTCATAATAAAAAATTTATTAACTACTAAACATATCTTATAAAACATATTCACTCTAATATATATTAGTTATGTCATTAACATCAAAAATATATTCAAAAGATAAGTATACATTGTAATAGATTTAAAAATTCATAAAAAGTACATCCAACCTACAATGTGTATATATGGGTTGATTCCACTTTAATATTTCCAACTTTCCCATCATATTTTATATGTACAGTTTATTTCATGTGTGAAATATTTGACATAGTTATCATGATTATAGGAACATTACGATATCAAATTACTAAATTTTTAAACTCCAATGTATATGTAATGGTTTAGTACATAGAAAAATTTAAAAATTACAATAATTCCATCATTTTTTGTGTAAATATTCCCTTTCCCAATTTTAGATTTTGGAGAAATCACTTCCAGAAATCCAATATATCTAAATTCTTTAAATATAATTTATAAGGGTTGTGTACATAACAAAAAATTCTATCAAATATCCTCTAGAATTTTATAGAACCAAAAATCAATTTAAAGAATAAAAAATTAAACAACAAACCTAGTTAAATAAGACATTATCCAGAAATTAGATTAAACTAAATACATTAGTAACAAAATAAATGAAAAAGTTTGTAATCTAAACATATATAAATTGAAAGTATATTGGATTATAAAATTTTCACAACAACATAGTCCAACAATACGCCCATTAATGGTAAAAAACCCATAAAATTAACATACAATATAAATAGATTAATAAAATATGAATAATAATTTATATATAGGAAATAAATAAGCAATAGAATAAATTTTTTCATTTCCCAATATTTTACTCAATTTTTGATATCGAAAAATAAGTTGTATATGTTTGTATAATACATCTCTATTTCCAACTAATTTGAAACAAACTATTAGAGTTTAGTACCAAAGAAAAAATAAATTTAGCACTAACTTGTTTTTATCAAGAAAAAATGGAATTAATACATTAATGAAACAAATAAAAATATTTTTAAATAAGAAAAAAATGACATGGAAAAAACAAAAATAAAATATGTAAAACTCATTTAGATAAAAAATTCTGACACAAATTTAATAATACAAAAATAATCAAGATAAATATTCTTATGAATGATATAAATTATATTTTTGTTTAATAATTTATTAATTCAAGAGATATATCAAATTTTTTTGTGTGATATCTCTAAAAATGGTGCCTAATTTCATTTTTATTGAGCCTTAAATGGATTATTTTTTTTAAATGTAAATTTTACTTGTTTAATCATATTTTATTAGAGAATATTTAAAATTAATTGCAAAATAATTTATGGTGTGCTTTACCCATGACACATGTTCATAAAACTATGATTTATAATTTTTTCATCTTCAACTATAGATTAGTTAACATTGTGTTGTTTCTATACTAGTCTATGAAACTAATGATTTTCCTAAGAAATGACATATTCCAAATTTACTCTTACCATTTACTCTATAACCATCAAATTCAATATAAAAATATAAAATTAAATCAAATGTATATATTTTTGGAAAAAAAATAAGGAGACATAAATCATTTTTAATATTTAAAAATTATTTTAGTAGCTTTAAAATGATATTACTTTGAGTTTTCTTGTGATATTATATTGAGATAAACCTAAAACATGTTTACTGGTTTACAAGTAGTTAAATATAACATGATAAAAGTAATTCCTCTAAATAAATTGTTCTTCACTAGTTTACTGTATTCATTCAAATAAAGATTAAAAATAGCAATCATTGAATTATTATATGATTTATTTTTTTCAATTTCAATCCTAATTTGTATGTTTTGTTTCTTTTCTAATTAATTTAATATATTCGAAAATTTTATAAATAATATTACCAAAATAAGAGATAAATTTTACTCACCCAACATACCCCTTCCAAAATCTAATTTAATGTGTTTTAAAAACTCATAACATAATCCTTAGTAAGATAAAATAAAAAATATATCATCAATATATATTGAAGCAAGAAAAAAAAAATAGAATATTTTCATAAATAGTGTAATATATTCCCAGCTCACAGAAAAAAAAATTTAGAAAATAAAAGAACTAATACTTTTATAAAAATCTCAAGGTTCTCCTTCAAGACCATATAATGCTTTGGTATATTATAATTTAAATTGGTAAAGGGTTGATTTTTAAAAATAGGAGATAGTTCAACAAAAATACTATACAATGAAAATCATGTAGAAATATATATTTAAATTATAAATTTTTTTAAAAAAATTCATATGTGATGCATATGATAAGACAAGTATAATAGATTATAGCCTAGCTACAACTGAAATGTTTTCCTCATAATCTATATGTTCCTCTTGATTGTATCCATTAACCACTCATCTAGACTTATTAATAGAAATAATTCATAGATCATAATTTTTTATTTTAGAAACCATTTTAATACCTTTAAAATGGGAATTATAGTGTTTATGAATTAATTAAAAATTTGGTACCTCTCGACCTAGTTCAACTCTCCTTCCATATATAAAACCCAATCCTCATTAATGAATTATTCCTCTATGGTTTTAGATTATTCTATTATACAAAGAATGAAAATTCATTAATAATTATATAAATTCATCTAGTTATAACACTATCATTTAAACATCCAATAATTTATTCTAAATGGTGATCATTTAGGGATCAAGGGTGTCTAGGAAGCACAATCTCACTTTCTCCTATTTTCACCATTTTAGAACATGTTTTTTCATGAAAATGTGTCTCGTAATCTTCATTTTTACTATTAAAGTTATTCATAGAATCATCAAGGACATCATTGTGAGCTTTCTTGTGAGAAAACAATTCACATTCATCAAAAGTCACTTGAATTGACTCGTCCACTATCTTTTACTTTTTATTGAAAACTATATATCATATAGATATAGTTGAATAGCTGAATAATATTTCTTTATAATACATTGGATCAAATTTACATAGACTATACCTGGTATTCAATATATAAAACATGAATTCAGAAACCTTAAAGTATTTATATTTTGGTTTTTATTCATCCATAACTCATATTTTGTTTTCATTAAGATAGTTATTATTATAACTATACTTATGAGTTTAATATGTTGTGTTAATAAATTCATCAAAAAAATGATTAGGTGTTCTACATTCACATAATATGGTTCTAAAAATTTCATTCATTGAATCAATTCTCATTTCAATATCTCCATTCTATTGAGGCGCTGTATGGGAAGATAATTTTTGTTTCATACCTAAATTTAACTGTAGTTAACTGTATCCATTACATTCGAATTCTCCTCAATGGTAACTTTTAGATGGAATTTTTTTGGCATCGTTATCATTCTAAATTAGTTCATAGAAATCATTGATATTGTATCAGACTAGCTTTGAACACAAATATTATATAACCAAATATAACTAGAAAAGTCAATAACCAAAAGAAAAATAATTTTTTTGCAACAACTCATTATGTTATAGATTGTCAAAAATCATACATGTATATACGTTCCAAGGGACTATAAGACAAAAAAATAATTTATTTATTTAAATGAGAATCCATATTGCTTTCCCATTTTCAATGAATCACATGTCCTCTTTTAATCCAACTTAAGAAAATGAGATTCATATACCAAATTCTTATTAAACAAATTTTGTAATGAATAAAAATTACAATGTCTCAGTATTCTATGTAAAATCCAAGATTCAACAATTTCAACACCAAAATAGTTTATATTATTTTATATAAAGATTCGATCTCTAATGTGACGACATTTTTAATTCAAGTTTATGTAAACATAAGAAATATTACATTTTAAATAGAAAATGCATTATTTGAGAAATAAATTTAGTACCCTTCATCACAATGTTGAGAAATACTTATTAGATTTTTTAAACCTTCCATATAATTATATGTTTTGATGAGTATAGAATCTAGATTCCCAACATATCAAAATCCAATTATCTTTCCTCAAGAATAATCTCTAAAAGTGATATGACCTCCTTCAATCGTTGATATAGAGAATATATTTGAGAAGTCTCCATTCAATCATTTTAAAAACTCACTATCCATATACCATTTAGAATTTTAGTTTCTTAATTCTTATTCCTTACAAAAATATCAAATAAATAAATATTTTGGTACCCATACACTTCTGGGTTCATTAATGTTTGTAACTAAATACATAGGTTACCAAATCATTTTTATTTTGAATATACATTTCTGCCTTAGATTTAAATAAATCAAGGTAAATGTTGATATACATAACACTAGAAAATTTAATATCATTAAATAAATAATCATTATTATATTTTCTAGGATAACCATAGTGAAAACAAATATCATTATGTGTGTTTTTGAATTTTGATCTAGAAACAAAATCCTATAAATATTTATATTTTCCCTATTGCACTCAATTCTATGTTTACCATCATTTCTATTATTGTAACTAATGATTTTGTAGATTTAATTGATGGGGAATTTTTCTAATGCATTCTATTTCATCGTTTTTTTTATTATATTGTGATTTTGATGATAAAGTGTACTTAAAATGAGATTTTTTTCAAATATTTTATCATTTAGTGTTAAATAAGAAATTGTTCGAAAAAGGTATTAAAAATGCATGTTTGGATGTTTTCATTACTGACTTGTTATCCAAAAAATATCATTTTTTACAGAACAAACATATTTTGTGAGATCTCTAAGTCTTCGAATTTTTTAAATCAATTATTTCATAAATGAAATGTTATTATTTTAAAATATCTCATGGAGTTATTTTTAATTCCAATTATTCTACTGTTATACTTTTTATTGGGGGATGTTTCTTGTGTAATTTGTGTGGATATAATTTTTATAATTCAATTATTTTTGTTAAATGAATAATTTTTTAATGATTCTGAGAGATAAAAATAATTATATCAATTTTCTTGTTGATATTTTGAACATTTTTTTGCAACATTAATGTCCCTAGAGGTGTGCCTTGGAAATTATATTCTAATTTTATTTTATTCCTTTTTTTTAAAATTTGAGTTATTATGAATATTTGTTATTAAAATGTTCTTATATATTGAATTGATGTGTTCTTGGTTCCTAAATTAATTTTATTAGAGGCATAGATCTAGAAATCACCAAAATATTTGTTCGGATCAACTATGAAACTATATTTATAACCCAACACTAAAATTAAAGTTTAAGGTTTGAAAATAAAATTACCATATAAACCCAAATAATCCATACTTAATGATATGTGCATCAATTTTACTGAATCCATTGAAGTGATGATCAGTAAACTGAATCAGAGTTAGAGAAGTGGAAACTGATCTTGCAGTGGAAGTCCTAATGTCCCATGCAACCGATCTCAATGATCAAATCTTCAGTGATCATCAAAATTTACTAGTAACTACTATCAAGTTATTAATGGAACCTTGTAGAAGGTGACTGAGATGAATCATGCAAACCAATCTAATCTAAGGTGTGATAGGATCATAAATAATTGTCCCTTTGTACAATGATAATTATGAGATTAAATTAAAGTGCACAAATGAAGAAATAAAATGAACACTGGATGTAATGTGGAAAGTCCCCCAAATGAAATGGGTAAAAAACATAGAAAAATATAAGGGTATCACCATGGTAAAATGTGAGTACAGACTCACTCTCAATTACAAGGAGAAAGAACTCAAGAAATTACCTCTTGAATATGTGGAGAAATACCTCAAAAAATACTACACTCAAGAAGGAAGATGTGTTGCTTGAGAAGATGATGCTGAAAATTATCATAGGAGAACATTTTTTATAGCCTCCCATCACACTCCTTTGGGATAACCTTAATTAAATGTCTTTTACCAAATTAAATTGGGGAATAATGGTAGGGTGGAAGCGTTTTTTAATTAAATGAATGTGGAGAAAATCATTATAATCTTCTCAATCCATAAAGTCTTATAACATATCTATCATTATGAGACATGATTAAGTTCCAATCACATATCTATAAATCCTTTCTATTTTCCAAACCTAATACTCATGTATCTACAAGACCACACTACGATCTACACCATTTGAAATTCTCAGAACTAATTTTTTCCCAAGAAATATTCCATATTTTCTTTAGTGTGAATTTTATCCATATCGAGACTTAATTACTCCACCCAATATGCAACAAAATGACATTTTATTGCAATGTGCTGCATCCTGGAATAAAAATATGGATTCCTTATAATGTGCATGGTGCTCTGACTGTCACAGAACAATGAAACATTATCATGTTTATGTATTATTTCATCTAGAAACCTTTTCATCCAAATAATCTCTTTTTAAGCCTTTTTAGTTCTTATATAATCAGTTTTTGACAAGGCCACAATTGAATATAACATGGAAATCCATCCCATAACTATCTATAAAAGTGTAAAAACCTAACCAATAGTTGATTTCCTCTTGTTTTAATCAACTAGAAAATCTAAATCAATATAGCACATTATATTATTGTTTGTTCCATAATAACATAATGAAACATCTGAGGATTCCTAGATGTATCTCAGGATCCTCTTCACCGTGTTCTAATGCTCCTGTCATGGATTTTCCATGTACCAAATATCTTCTCCCATTACATGTGAAATTTATGATCTGGTTAAAACCATAGTAAACATTAGACTCGCCGATGATGATTCATATAGCACTCATGAAATTTCCATCCTCCCTGCTTTACTGTTATGCCTCATCATGGAGAAAAATTTGAAATTAATGCGATGAGGGTATAAATTGGCTTGCAGTCTTTTATGTTCAAATGTGTCAAGAAATTCCTCAAATAAATCTTCTTTGATATCCAAATACTTCAATTATTCCTGTATCAGCAAATATGTATCCCAAAAATCCCTTTTTTAGTCCCAAGCCCTCCATATCAAACTCCCTAGAATAATTTACCTTTTTATCCTATATTTAATCATTGATGGGACCTACAAAAAACATTTCAACGACATATAAAATTAAAATGATAAAATAATTACCATCTAGACACTTTAAAAATTCATATGGATTTGAATTAAGCCTGTTGTATCCAAGGATCGTGATATAGGAATAAAATATCTTATACCAACACCTTGGTGCCTGTTTGGGACCATGAATTTTTTTTTACCTTAAAACCATCCTCTCTTTACCTTCTTTGAAAAAATATTGTTGTTAGATCATATTGATTTATTCATAAAGATAAACATGGAGAAAATCTATTTTCACATGTAGCATCTCTAAATGTAGAGTGTATATAGCACAGATCACCAGAACTACCATTATAGTTGTTAGTCTAAAAATAGGAGAAAATATATTATTGAAATCAATACCTTCATCATAATAATATCCTCTGACCACCAATATCATATTATTTCTTTCCACCAATTCTGTTCCATCCCTCTTGATCTTGTAGACCCATTTATTCTGAATGGTTTCCATCCATGAGGCAATTGAACACAATCTCAAGTCTTTTTCTTTGGTAGGGATTAAATTTCATCCGACATATTTAATCTATTTAGTTACATCCAGACTCCTGGTCCCCTCCAAGAAAAATGATGTCTCACCATCTTCAATTAATAAGAAATATCCATCATTTAACTTAGTGGCATACTTTATGCTCTATATTGGTGATATTCTCCCTCTTTTTTATTACTATCATAATATATGATCATCCAATACTTGATCATCAATCTCGTGTAATGCCTCAGAGGAATTTTTTTTACTTTTTTCACCCTTCGCCAGGAATATTGTAGTTTATGTACACTATTGTTCCTTGTCTTTATCAATCAACATTTTCACCTTATCATCTGTTAAAATTAAATCTTGGTTTATGATAAATAGGATCCCACAAATGATACCCCTTCACACCATCAACATATCCCAATAAGATAATTTCCAAGGATCTTGAGTCCAACTTAGATCTTTCATAGACATTAAACAGTCAATATATAAGACATCCAAAATATGCATTTTATAATAGTTGGATATTTTACATGTCCACATCTCCATTTATTTCTTTAGATAAACTTCCACCGAAGGGGTTTGATTTATCACAAAGTTGGTGATATTTACTACATCTTCCCAGAATGAATTTTTAACTCTTACAGTCTTCATCATTGTCCTATTTCTGTCTAACATAGTTTTATTCATCCACTTTGTCACTCCATTCTATTGAGGTGTGTATGCCACTATGAATTGTCTCTTGATTCCTTCCTTTATAAATTTTTTGGGACTCCTCTCTTGAATATTCTACACCATTTTTAGTCTTCAAACACTTGATATTATTTACACATTCATGGTCATTTTATTCATTTAATGTTTTCATGACTTTAAATTCATCCACTTTCATCATTATTTGAAACACCCATCTTCTCTTGGAATAGTCATCAATATAATATACAAAGTACCTTTCTCCTCCTAGGTATAAAAACTATGCTTTCTAAACATTGGAATGGATAAACTTCAAGACCTCCTTTTTCCTCCACATTTATGTTACAAACTTCAACCAATGTTTCTTACTCAAATCACAATGCTTACAAAATGGTAAGGATGTCATTATAATCCCAGATTGAATATTCTGATCAGAAAGAATATTCTGATCAGAAAAATATTTAGGCCTCGTTCAGACATATAGACAAGATTCTGATTCCATAACATCATCAACACATCCATCAAGGTAGTTGATGCGACAAATATCTCTTCTTAAATATGTGTTTCACCCATAAACAAATAATGGTTCTTTGAGACCTTCTCTAACCTTATAACCACAACTGTCCCTTCAAAATCTTCGTCGACCATTTCATAGTGCGAGTCTTGAATCTAATATCATCAAATTATACCAAGTAAATACATTTATTCATTTTTCCCTGTACATGTTGTACTCCTTAAATGGTTCAATGTTTTTTTCATGAATATTCAGTTTTATGTTTCCAACTCCAACGATCATTAAGGTATGATTATTACCCATGTACAAAAGTACTTCTGGGATAGTTTTATATTTTATCAAAACATTTCCACTGAGAGGTCATGTTCCATGTTTTTAAAATTCAATAATCCATGAATCACCATGATGTTTTCTACCTTTAATAGTCTTTAATGATTTACTCACTAGTACATCTCTATTTCTAAATGTCCTCACCAAATTTCATTAAGAGTTTTTCACACAACCCTTATTATTCCAAAAATATTTTCTAATATTCCCTCTCTTACCTCAATTGTAATATTTGACAATTTTCTTCTGGCTCCTTGATTTAGACATGCCGAGATTATGTCTCCCTCTTGAACCATGATCTATAATTCTTCCTCTTTCCATTTATCGAGCTTCCACCTGATGGGAAGGTTTCCTTCTGTCCTACCTATTCTTGCACCGACATTCATTTTCAAGAACCATAGTTGCAACATCATTGAAGAGAAACATATTAATTAGGATATTATTGGTGATGTTAATTATAGATTGATCATATGAATCTATAAAACTCTCGATTAGAATCTACATATGTTAATATCCACAATTTTAGATCCCAATGCAAAAAATGAGAAAAACTGGTATTGAGGGTGTTCATGTGGTTGGTCACCGATTATAAATTTTCTATTAGAAGTGTGTATAATTCCCTATTTATGAAAATTTTAACATGGTATGAATTTGCATTGTAAATCATTTTTCAATGAATCCCAAATTTTATTTTACCATCTTTTTTTCCAAAATTCATGGCATGAAAGAATTTTCCAAATACAAATGAATGTTAGCAATACAATTCATATCCATGTCATTCCATTTATCCTCCCTCACACCCAATAATTTTTATCTAACGGCCTATAGGAAATTTTCATTCTATAGCACCACTTTAATCTTCATTTTCCATAATGAAAAATTATTTCCATTGAATTTTTTTATCTCTGATTTCTCCACCATTTGGACAAATCATTAGTTGAGAATTTACTCAGGCTAAAACCTCAGTTCTACTAATTAATTTTAATGAAAGAAATATGAATATGATTTTCAATGTGGGTACTTAAAAACCTAAAATTATGAATCCCATCCAAAAACTACCTACCTTCTAATTCACACTAATTTCAAACACAAATATTCCATTTAATAATATGTGACTATTCAAGGGGATAAAATTTCCTAGCATATCATAATCAAGTGCTTGATGAAGAAGAAGTCTAGACCTCAGGCTTCTCAATGATGCAATTTATTGAACCAAAAAGTGTTCATACCAGATATTTTATGAAATACCTCATCCAATTCATTGGTGAATTTACTCATCAAAGTCGTATAGAGTTTAGATCTATTAGATGAGATAGTGGATCAATGAATTGTTGAACACCTATGTTGCAAGTTGATTCATTGAATGAAGTTCAGTTTTTTTGTTGGGTAGTTGGGGATGGAGATTACCAAGATAAACATTATACCAAATGAACACTCAATATGAGAAACCTTTATAAAAAACATATTATCTGATATGGGTTGTTATATATTAAGATATTGGTTTTAAGCCTTGGGAAGTTTGAATGAAGGAATGATTATGGAAATTGAATCTAAGATCAACATAAATATTCCAATATAGTAAAATTCTGCAATGAATATTGTCTGCTGAGATTGTGGGTTCACTATATGAGAAAGTATCATATAACTACAAGGACTCATGCTCTTGACCACTACTGCTGCAATAATGATCTTTTCTACACAAAATGTTTTCAGTGAATATGTATTTAGAAACACCATTTCATGTGTAAGGTCGTAGATTTTATATGGGTTGGATATAATTTTCATGTAAATAATGATCTCAAAATGATTTTAAAAAAGAACAAAATCTATTAATAGAGTATCGTTTACTTTTAATCCATTTCATTATGTTGAATTTGTTAAGGTGATTTCAATTGGGTATTGAGGGTTAGCATGAATAATGATAGAAATTGATGCTAAGAATAAAGATATGATAGTGGTTGTGGGTTTGGAGATAGAATATATTATAAAAAATTATTTTTTATTAATAGAGGTGGATATTTTTGATGATCATGCAAGCCCCAATACATAGGTCTAAGAACTTTTCCATTCAGTTTGTATAGAAATTTCGTTGGAAGTATAATATATCAAAATGTAAAGGGATTTATTATATTTCAGGTGAAAATCACAAGTTAAGGATATTAAAATGAACCTTTTAGATATTACATGATTTTTACGAATAGAATCTATAGAGGTTAGATGTTTGAAAGAGATATTGTTACTTTCTAGGGAGTTATGCTCACTTGTAGAGGATAATACTCTATTAGAGATGGTTCATCTCAAGTAACTCGATGAGGAATATTTACTATGACTAATGAGTCTCATGGATTCCATTAAAAAAATTATGGTCCAAGTGATGCAAGGAATTATGGTTCAATTTGGGTGAGAATATTTTAGATCCTAGAAGAAGAGTATCCCTAAATCACATGAGAACCATCTGCATACACTTCCATTCACACCCTAGGGATCATCCACTGACTATTCCATTCCATGGTCTAGTATATAATTACTAATTCATCTATTATGAAATGGATCTAAGAGTTTTACTTTAGTAAATAATTCCCTATAAGAAAGAGGTATGTTGTGTTTGATCTATAGGGAGATGTAGATGACACCAATTCATCTTATTTTCCATTTTATTATTTCATGTTCCTTGTTCTGAACACTTTTTAATGAATTATATTGAATTTATTGCATCTATCCTGTATGAATAATTATCTTGGGGGGGAGGGGTTCATTCTTGATGGATTAAAATAATTTCATTATTGTTTCTTATATTTTTTTAAATCATTGAGGTCTGGTTCAATCTATAAAGAGTTCTAAAATTATCTCCCTAATGATAATCCATTATCTCTACTCTGTGGACTGATATGTGATGGGTAGAGTTTTGTTTCCATTGAAACTACAACTGAAGTAATCATAGGAAAATGTGATGGCCTAATTTTATCCCTGAAGAAACTCCATTTTCATGGGTTCTATAAAAAATAATAGTTATCATGATAGATCAATAGTGTGGTTCTCTTATCTTGTCAGAATTAAGTATCAAATACCTCTACACTCAGCCTCAGTACTTTAACAACTATATCCTTGTTAGAACATTTTCATTTATATAAATTATTTCCAATATAGTTACCCTATTTAAATCACTACTCTTCCCACCCATTCCATTATTACTTACTCAACTATTCGACACACATTCTTATATCACTCTACATTCACTTAAAAACTTCTTTTTCCACTCCATCTGTTCTAATTTTGTGTCTATTTTTTTCATGTTTTTATTTTTTTTGGTCTTCACAAAATCTACTTTCCTATGGTTTGACCCTTATTAACCTTGTAATATTATAATTTTCTATATAAATAATTAATTTTTATACACCACATAAGTGTATATTGGTGTACACTAACTACTAAGTCTCAATGGAATGCAAATTGAGACAAAATCCATTACCTCACATTTCGTTTTGGTTGAACATTATTTAACCTCTTGTGTAGTGGTTTTAAAAATGTACTACATATAAGAGAAAATAATAATATTTATAATATCATATAAAACCATTTTACCACCTATTTTTTAAAAATATTTCTTTATTTTCATTGTTTCATGGTTTAATTTCCCTTTTATCTCATGAATATTTTGTCATGGAAGATCCAGTTCTTGCCCATATTTTATAGTTATATCATTTATTGAATAATAATAATGATATAATTATCATATTTTTATATAATTTATACTTTTAAAAAAATCATGTAATATATTTTTGGAAAATGATGTATGTTTCGATCATGGAGATAGTATGCCGTATATATGCATGAATTACACTTCAATTTTTCGATGGTCATTATGGAAAAGAGGTAATTAATATTTTATCATTCTATAATGATAATAATATAATATATAACATATTATTAATTTTAATATACTTATATATATTATCCATGTTGCTTAGTTATGAAAATAGGGTCAGATCGCTTCGTGAAGGATGTAATCCACACATAAACAAACAGTGTTATCATATTCAAGTGAGTGAAAATGTAAGAAATAATATTGTCTTTTAAAAATGATAAATATTTCATTAATATAATTATTATTTGATTTATATCACATATAATAATTAAATTTATCCATATCACCATTTTTCTGAAGCGTTAGTGAAAGGCGAATCATATTGCTTCGTGGGACAGTTGTCTACCATACACATGAGTGGCGTTATCATATCTCTTAAAAAATTGAAAGTAAAAAATATATATATGATACAATTAAGCCATAGGTATAACTATGACTTAAATATAATATATATAATTTATATAAATCATCATATCTAACTATGAAATAATGTAATTACAGAAATAATAGCTTCTGTTCATGAGAAGGTAGTCTTCCATAAACATGAAATATGATTTCGTAACCCATTTGATAGAAGTGGATTATTGTATGTCATTAAAATATTATAAAAACATACTAGTATATGGAATATAAAGATTTTATTATATCAAAATTGTTTAATAATATTTGATAGAGGTGGATAAAGAAATAAAATAATTACTCTCGTTGAAGAACTTTTCCTATTCTTTAGGTATCCTCCTTAAGTTTGCGCTAAAGACTTCCTAAGTTAGATTTATTCCCAAACTAAAGCTTATTGAATGATTGGATGGAATTTGGGAAGTGAATTGGGAAGTTATTGTCAAAACCAATGTTGTTTTAATGTATGAAGATGTAGAGAGAGGGGTGTCCTTTTACAAATGACGTGAGTGACATATTTAACAGCCCTATAATTTATAGTATGTCACTCTTTGAATTTTACTTCTTCGATTAATTAAAAATTATTAAATATTATTATTTAATATTGATTGTTATCACGGAAAGATGGAATGGAGAGAATAAAAGAGATTAAGTTAATTATGATAATATAGTTTACACATGTTTATAAATTGAATTCATTGGGTTCCAATTAATTAGAAATGTTAATTAAACCCATCTAAACATAAAGGGTGTTTTTTATTAAAAAAATATTTTAATTACCATAATGGAATTTAATATTAATAAATTTAATTAATTTCTATTAGTAAAATAACATAATGAAATTTATATTTTACATATTCAACCAAATGTTTTAAATTCAATGGAAAAGTTTTATAGGCTTAAGATAAAAATAATTCCAATTTTATACATAAAAATATATATTTTGAAAAATAATGTGTTATTGTCTTTTAATGGAGCACTTTTTTATATCTAAATTTCAAAACTTTTAAAAATTATATTTCAAAAAATAAACAACAAATTTTAAATAGTAATTTCAAAATTATCTTAGGGTAAATTTTGGGTATTTTTTTAGAAAATATTTATTTTTTATTGAATAATGAAAAATTTTGTTTTTATCAAAAAAACAATTTCATTATATTAAATGTATATTTATGATTTTAAATTTATATAAATTTATCTGAATAAATATTTAGTAATAAATAATCTAATTCATTTAATTTTAATTATCCATATATCTTATTTTTGTATAAGTACATTTTTGGATTAAAATACGTTTTTAATAAAATTGTTTTTCATTTCATTTTAAAGGACTAACTATATGATAAATTATATAAATTTTTTGTTTTTCTTATTAAAAAATGGGTTTTGTGTTTGGATTCATATTTTTTAAAAATATATTATTTTTAATATCATTCTATTTAGAAGATATATTCCACTATAGATACTATTATAAAATATAAAATATTTATCTTCATTGTGATTTTTATTTTTATATTTTAATGAAGAAATATTAAGCACAAATAATTACACAACGAAAATGTAGAAATTGTTTTATTAATGAAACAATAAAATAAATGATGATTTAAATAAAAAATTAAATTTATAATACTTAGAAAATTAGTTCCATAAAATGGAGTATAATTTTTGAATCTAAAAATTTAAAAATTCTTTGTGTAAATTTTTTATATTTTTCAAAAATATTTGAATTTTTAGTGAATAGTGAAATATTATAATTTACGGTATTTCACATTATAAGATAAATAAATGAATTTTTGAGTCTTGAATGGTGTATGGATAATGTATGAAAAATTATTTGGAACTCAAATACCATATTTACTATACTTATTCACAATAATCATCACTATTGATAGTCATGATCCAAAATAAAAAACTAATGAATAAAATAATCAAAAGAACCCCTCTCTCATCCCAATAAATACCACTCATCAACAACTCTTCTCCATACACCATCTCAGATTTGGATATTTCTTATATTATTTAAAATGAATCTCCCAAATCTATTCCGCACATCATGGTCTTTCTAGTCTCCCTAAAATACCAAACCCAGATGTCTTAAAGAGGTTGTCTAGGATGCATCATTTAAGATGTAAAATCCTTCTTTTTTCCCTTCTAATTTCTTTTCATTTAATATCCTCCCCTCACCTCCCATCTCAAATATAGTGGGATGAAAATAGTATATTATATATACTATAATTTTATTATGTTAATTTAATATCCATAATCATGTCTATTCTCTTCTCCTTTTATTTTAAAAATGAAAACATCATCAATGATGTGTCGATTCACCCCCTACGTGGATGATGAGTTTTCATTTTCCATTTCCAATTTTAGGGAATTCCATAAAATATGAATTATTGTTAAATAAGATTTTAATAAAAATATTATAAGTTTTTTAATTTTTTTAACCAATATATAAACATAATATTGAATAAAATTAAACAAGTTCGTGATGGACATACAAAATTCTAAAATAAATTAAGACAATTTCATCGACATTTTATTTAATAAATCATCCTTATAAAAAATAAAAAAATGACATTTGAGACCATTTTAATTTATGTAATTTCATTGATAATAAATAATTTTACTTCTATATATTTAATTCCCATTTAATGAGAACTCACATAATTATATATAAGTAAAATGACCCTAAAACCATGAAACAAACACTCGTGGAATAATGAAATTTAACATTATAACTCAGAGAAATTTCCATAAATGAACTTAATAAAATTGTAATAAATAAAATATATGTCTAATAAGGTATTAATTATATAATTAATGAATCAAATTGTATTATTTAGAATATTAACTACAAGGGAAGAATTCTTTTGGACATAAGCTAAAGGCATCTCATGTATCTTTTATTCCTATGAGATATGCCTCATCCACTACTTATTTATTGTGAGTGGTTTATTTATAAATAGATATTATATATAATATCATGAATCTATCTATATTAACGGTATTCAATGATTAATTTTTGGAACATTAATTTTATGGGGCATATTATTTCACTATTCTCAATGTGGTAAGTGAATTCTGAACTCAATTGACATTATTTGGGTTCAACATCAAATCCAATGATAATGACATTATATGAATACATGTAAAAATAATTTTGATTTACTTAAGTCATATTACTCTTATTTTATAAAGATTTATAGCTAATAAAAAATTTTATTTATTTTTTTAATGCGCATACTTTCTTTTTAAAATACTCATTTTAATGTTTTTTTCAAAATTTAAAGTAAATGTTTTTTAACTTATACGAAAACAGTTTATTTTAATGATTTCATGATGAAAATATGTTTTCAGAAATCATTTACCATTTTAAAAGTTTATTTTCATTGAAATATTTTTCTTTTATAATTGCGTGACTTTTTAAATAAATGATTCCAAAGAAAATAAACTATATTTCTCTCATGAAATTTTCAAAAATTCAATTAGAGTATTTTAATCTATGTTTACATCCTCTGTTGAATCAAATTGTTAATTCATTTTGGTATCCTATGAAAAATATACCATATTTTATTGAATGGATTATGGTCATTTTGACTGGGAAGGTAATATCTTGATAGCATTCACCATATTACTTTGGCCTGTTTATGATTATGATTACCATTTGGGGAAATTATTTGCATTACATATATTAGTTTTATATGAATGTATATCTTGATTACATTTCACCCCTTTCATATAGGGAATGCATCAGACATAGTATGTCTTGGGTGGGGCCGACTATATCCATTCGATGCATCGGTAGGTCTCATAAGACAAACTATACTAGGTTTTGGTTGATGCCTTACCCATTTATGTAGAATTCATGGTCAAGGATTTGATGGTAAGTTTGTGATTTTTGGTATTATTAATTCCCTGGTTATGAGATTAGTTTTTGATAATCCATGTTATCATTAGACTAGTTGAATATCCATGGGTTTGTGTTATTCGCTTGTGATCATTTATACAGAGTTATTTTACCAAATTTTATTTCTGCTATATTGTGATCAAGATTATGTTTCAATGGAATGTATTTTTAGTTAGTCACTTGTACAGATTGATTATATTTATTTATGATAGGTTTCACTATATTCCTATCCTTATTAACCCTCTGAGCTCAACCCTTTATTATATTTTATTTTACCCCAAGATTCCATGAAGTATATTATGTTTAACATTTAAGGATAATCTATGAGAGTAGGGATTTTACCAATGGAGTTTATATGTTTTAATTAATTTCAATTTGTAATTTAATAGTTATGTTTTTATCTGGTTTTCCAAAGGTACTAGACTATTCGGTCCTTTGGGATGGGATTTACTTGTTTATTAAACCAATGTAATAAAGTAAGGAACCAGATACAGTCTACTAGGGTCAGTGTATTTGTAGTTGGTATCAAATGATGTTTAGTAGAATCATGGGGAACTAGATATAAGAAATACTAGATTATGGAATATATACCTAAGTTTGACTTTGAGTATAATCATATAAAAACATCCAAAACAAACCATCTTTATAATAATATATACACATAGAATTTTCAATTTATTTTAAGTATTTCACTAGTTTTTGGATTATACATAATATTTCATAATGGTATGATATAATATAGTTTGTCATATAATTTATACATGACACTTCACAAAAGGAATAAGATCCTCACCAAATCCCATGATCCAAATATAAAGGATTATCAAATCTTTTATAGACTTATGCCAATATTTTGAAGGGAATGAGCCTCCCAAAAATTCTCATCATGTGAGGATATAATATCATGTTATAATTAGAAAAATAATGAAATATATAAGTATTATGGATTTGGATGGAATCCCAAGAACAAGAGTAAATCTACGAAAATTTCGATAAAGGACAGAATAGAAAGTTGTATTTTCCCACATGTGATAATTGTGGAAAGAAAAACCCTACTACTTTCTAAAATGAATGAGAGTTTTCTATAAGTGTTCAGAGAAAGTTCATCATTCTTGTTATTGTAAGGGTAATAAATTTTTTTGATAATGTACAATACTTCAATTGAAAGGATATGGGACACTACACAACTCAAAATCTTAATCATGAATGAAATATACCCAAAAGGATGATAATTGATCATGGTCGGGATTATGAATCTACCACATAAAAAGAGTAATGATTTATATCCAGGTTTTTTGATTCAAGAGTTTTTTATTTATGTATTTTATCAATAACTCTCTGGTTATATAAATCATGAAATATATTAGGATTGTACACCAGTACATACTCTATAATAAATTTGAAGTATGTGATGAATGACCCCAGTACTCAGTAGAAGTGATTATTTTGTAAATTGATTTTCTTGAAAACACATGACATGTGAAATATAACCCTAAATATATTCGGGATGTTTAGATAATTATAAATATATTTGTATGGGATTGTATCGATGACCATTAAGGTGGTTAGTGATCTAATTGTTTATGTTACAATGTAATTATCAAATGTTGGATTTAAGGAATATATTAAAAAACCTAAGATTTTACTCTTAGAAGCAAGAATTTTTTAATAAAGGTTTAAAGAATATTAAGGTATTCATATATATAATATGTGAAAATAAGAGAAAAATTATTTGATGAAATCTTATGTTATGTTGATTTGAAAAATTTAGTGACCTTCCATTTATTTTTTTTCATTTAATATGGACATACATGTTTTTGATAAGTTTTAAGGATAACTACTTATAGAATGGATTGATTATTTTACTGATTAAGATTAAAGTATGAATTTTCATATTGGATAAATTGTGAAAACCATTTTTGTTTCAGTAAACATTTAATGGCCTAATTAATGAGTTTTGGATCTTATGATTCGTAAAAGTACTTCACGGATAAAAAAAAATGTATTGAATATCCATATCCAGATTTATGAAATGAAGTGGAGATAGATCAAAGAACAACTGAAGGATAATATGATGACATGAAAAATAAAAAAGTATGTTTATTTTATCAATTTATTCTATGGAAAGTAAAATAAATCCTCAACTATAGAAAAATGATTTTTGGAATAATAATTTAATCTGTTTAATTTTTTTGAGTAATCAATTGTCTTTTAAACAATACCATATTTGTAATTTTTTGATAGTTAAATTTATAATGACAATTTTCTCTATCACTATATATCAGAACTTGATAGTTGTCTTTATATACATGCCCATGTTTTCAATTCCCACTAATGTTCTCATATTATAAATCATAGTTTTTTGGTGACCCTTATTTTTTCAATTCCCTCCATTTAAGAGGAAGTTTTTTAACCTTGTTAATTTTGTATGATTTCAAAAAGGGGATTTTATAATTACAACTTAATTATAAATAATCGTGAGTTTATATTTCAAGGACACAATTTATTAAAGGATAGGAGAATGAAACACCCAAAGATCTTAAGTTATGTCTATTTTAATATTTAACTTCTTCGATAACTTAATAATTGATTAAATATTATTATTTATTTTTGATAGTTATTACCAATCCATTTTAATGCATTTAATGAGTGATATTAATTAAATAATGAAAATATATCTTACACATTTTTATAAAATTAATTCATTGGTTATAAATTATTTATAAATTAAAATAATAACTAATTGATCATAAAGGATTTTTTATATATTACAACAGGTCCATATAGGGGGAGAAATACAATGAAAATAATATTATAATTCAACAGGAAATTGGTCAGTAAGACTCAATATTGAGACCTCTCTGAGAACCCCATAGAGATGCTACTAATTGTGTTGAACCCTTGGGGTGAAAGGATGTGTTTTTATACGAAAATATTTTTATGACCATAATGAAATATTATCTTAATAAATTAAATTAATAGCTATTAGTGAAATATATTAATGAAATTTTTATGTTATATATTCAATAAATTTTTCAAATTAAACTAATAAATTTCATCAATTTATGTTAAAAATAAAACCTTTTTAAGCATAATGAGTTATATTTTCTAAAATATAGTTTTATAGTCTTTTAACATCGCACTTATTTTAGATATAAATTTTTAAACAAATATAAATTATATTTGATAAATAAAACTCATTATTAAAATAGGAATTTCAAAATTATCTTAGAGTAATTTTTTGGTATTTTTTCAGGAAAAAATATTTGTTTTCTAGTTAAGGTGATAAATAGGTATTTTAAAAAAATCAATTTCATTATATTAAATTTATATTTATGAGTTTAATTTTATATGAATGAAAATTAAAAAATATATAGTTATGAATATTATAATTAATTTAATTTTAATCATCCTTATATCTTATTTTGGTATTAGTATATTTTTAGGCTTAAAAATACTTTTTCAATAAAACTGTTTTTATTGCGTATTACGGGATTAATATTAAATTAATTATTTTGACTTGTGTATTTTTAATATTAAAAAATTTATTCCATATTTTTATTCATAATATACAAATTTAGTAAATATTTCTCTGCACTTGTTTAGTAATATGAATAGTAACGTTGATAATTATTTTTAATATGCTAAAGGGTAAATTGGGTAATTTAGGTTAAGAATAAAATGATAAGGGCGATAAAATTAGACAAAAACATTACCAAATTTAATTGGATGAAGTTAATTAGACCCCTAACACTTTGGGTTCTAATTTTAATTATTAAATGGACACTTTTCTAAGAAAATAACTTTGATATTTTTTAAATAAAATAATAACACAAAATGTCATATTCATAATTTTAATAACTATATTATTTTTAATATCGTTCTATTTAGATGATATATTAGACTATATATATTATTTTCTAGTATAAAATATTTACCTATATAATGATATTCCATTTTTAAATTTTAATGATTAAATATTTACCATAAATAATTATAAAAGGATGATGTAATAATTATTTTCTTAATGAAACAATAAAAAAAAATCATTTTAATTAAAAAATAAATTTAGAATGTTTAGAAATTTATTTTCATAAAATGGAGTCCATTTTTTAAATCCAAATTTTTAGTATTGAGTTTGGTGAATTTTTTATATTGTTCTAAAATAGATGAATTTTGGATGAATTGTGAAATACGTTAATTAATGGTATTTGACATTATAAGCACAATGCATGATTTTATTAGTCATGGATTGTGTATGGATGATGTAAGAGAAATTATTTAGAAATAAAATTTCCTATTTACTATAATTAGTCACCATATTCATCACTATAGAAAGTCTTGATCCAAAATAATGAACAAATGAATAAAATAATCAAAACACACCTCTCCCACTATAAATATCACCTCGCACCACCTCTTCTCCTCGGACCTTATATGCTTTGTATATTGCTTATATTTTTACAAATTTATCTCCTAAACCTATTTATCATGTCTTTGCCTTTATATTATAATCAAAATACCAAACTCAAGTGTTTTATTAAGGTTCTCAAGGAGACGATATTCAAGAGGTATAATCCTCCTTCTTTCTCTTTTAATTTATTTTCATTTCTTATCCTTCGCTAACCTCCCCTTTACAAAATATAATGATTACTCCATTATCATATATATACTATAATTTTTTTATTTTAATGGAATATACATAATCATGTTTCTTCTCATCTAATTTGATTTTAAAAATGAAAACATCGTCCATGATGTGTTGATTCAGCGCCTTCAAGAATGATGAGTTTTCATTTTCCAATACCACCTTCATGGATGATACTGAAACTATTTATATGGATAAATATAATTTTAATATAAATATTATAAGATATTTATATTTATTTGTCAAAAATATCAAAACATAATATTAAATAAAATGAATCATTTTCGTGATGGTCGTAAAAACCGCTAATATAAATTAAGACATTACCATCAACATATTATATAATAATTCATCCTCATCCCACATAAAACATATTACATATGAGACCATTTAAATTTTTTTAATTTAATTAATAGTAAATAATTACTATTATGGAGAAGTTATTCCCATTTTACAAGAACACCCATAATTATACACAATGGAAAAGACCCTAAAACCATGTAATAAATGACCCCAAAATAACAATATTAAACATTATAACTCATCTTAATGGACATAAATGAAATTAATAAAATTATAATAAATTAAATATATTTTTAATAGGTTATTAATTTAGTAATTGAGGAATATAAGTTTATTATGGAGGACATTATGTCCAAGTACATAACACTTTCAGACATAAGGTATGGGGTTCTTATCTCACTTTTCTTTCTGTGGGATATTCCTTATTCACAAAATATTTATTATGTGTGTTGTATTTATACAACCATTTAACCTATATTATCATTAATATCTTTAAATTCATGTTATTAAATTCTTGTTTTGATTATTATTATTGTTATGGGGTAGACGGCTCGACTTTTTTCATAGTAGCAAGGGAATTGTTAACCTAATTTCCACCCATTAGGTTATACTGACTATTTTATAATATAATTATATTTCAATTAAATTTATATTATCTTAAGTTTTATATAAACTTATTTAATGTGAATTTAAATATAATACACTAAATTTATTCATTTGGTTAACTCTCACACTTTTTTCAAAAATGATCTTTTAAATGTATTTTTTTCAAAATTTGAAATATATTTTTAAACATATACAACATTAACATATTTTCCTACTTAAATTAAGAATTATTGTTTTCAAGGATCATTTTAATGTTTAAAATTAGATTTCCAAATAAATTGTTTTCTTTCATAATTGATCAATTTTTAAAATAAATGATTCCAATGTAAGAAAAGGGTATTTCTCTCAAGAATTTATTAATGGTTTTGTAAAAGTATTTTATCGATGGAAACACCGAATATTGAATATTATGATTTATGGAGAATAATATCTAATGACACCATATACCATATTATATTTAATTATTTATGATCATTTTAACATGGTATTTACTACCTTGATACCATTCGATATTTTACTTTAAATAGTTTGTGATTACAATTATTGATTGGGGAAATTATTCCCATTTTATATACTAGTTTAAATATGAATGTATATGTTAATTATGTTTCAACACATTCATATGAGGAATTAATTGGAAATATTTAGTGTTAATCGGTTCCCTCTATATCTCATCGATGCATCACTAGGTATCATTTGAAAAACTAGACCAAGTTTTATTCGATTCCTTTTCTATTTATGTATACATCTTGGATAAGGCTTTAATGGTATATTTATGATGTTCCATATAATCAATCATCTCATTATGATATTAGTTATTGATAATACTTCTTATCATTTTACTATTACAATATCAGTGGTTATTTTTCATTCTCATGTGATTAATTATATGGAATTATTTGATCATATTTTATTTCTTCCATAATTTTCATAAGATTATGTTTTAATGGAATGAATTTTTAGTTATTATATTTTCCTTATTAATTATGTTTATTTATGATATCATCTTATATGTTATTACCCTTTCTGATCATCTGATACCTCCCCTTTATTATGGTTTATTTTTTCACAGGATGGCATGAAGTATATTATGATTGACATGTAGGGATAATTTATGAGAATATGAATGTCACCAATGGAGTTTTAATGTTGTATTTAATTTCAATTTGTAATGTAATACTTATGTTTTTATCAATGTTTCAAATTATACTAAACCATTCAGTTTGTGGGATGTGAGTTTGTTTTTTATTATACAAATATACTATATTAAAGAACCAGTTCTGAGTTTCTAGGGTTGGGGTCTTTACAACACATGAGAATTTTTCTTCCAAAGAATCAATTATAACCACATTTAAATATTTCCCAAAGATTCCAAATTGTTCTATAGTCAAAAAGAGATAATGTATAAATATGGCCATCCAATGGGGTCTGTATAAGATGGTAGGTCATTCTAACCATTATTATCTTTGTCTAACTTCCTGGTAAATCCGTTTTTACGTTATCTGTGGTAAATAATTATTACTATTTTCACTATTCATGTTGGTCAATAAATTTGTTAACATTAATATAAAATATAAATTATGATGAAAAAAAATTGGAATACATTTTTACAAAATCTATTCATAGAAGTGGAATAATTTAAATTAAAATTCATCAACTGGACAGGATGAGAAAGAATAGTTTTAAGGAGAAAATCATCATGAGTTTGCAATGTTTTTAAATGAAAATTAAAAATTAAAATTATTATAATGTCCTAAAATGAATCATTTGTTATATATTTGAACTGATTTTACTTTAAAACCAATTATAATTATAATTTAATATTATTCATTTTTTAAATAAAACATAAGTTTTCAGTTATAAGTATGTGTTTTTTACTAATCAGAAAAAAGTGAACAATTTTTTATATAAATCCAAAACATTTACCCTATGATAAAGTTGGTATTACAATATCAAAAATTAATTTTATTTTTTCAAATAAATTTTAAAAAATTGGAAAAAAAAATTTTATGTTATGTGCACGAAGTGAGACTAAACTGTTATTTATAAAAATATTGTTTTTAGAAAACATTTGTTTTACATTCAAAGGATTATTATGTTTTTTTCTGATCAATAGATTAACATAAAATTCATATTTCAGTTATTAATATTAATATACACCAAATTAATGGATTATTTATAATGGTCTTGTTTAAATAGTATTTTAATAGTGTATTTTTTTTTAAACATGGTGTGGCCTGCATCACAAGATATTAATAAATTTAAATTTCTATATAAAATAAATATATTTTAAAGTATTGCAGTGTTACATTATTATCTCCTAAAAACATTCATCCTTGAAATTTCATCGATATTACCTTTTAGATAAATGGGGTTAGGTTTTTATCACAATATACTCTAGTTTCTATCTTTCTTCCTCCATTTTTTGATTTATTCAATATAATTTTATTGGAAGTGTCGTCTAATTCCTCAAAACATTCTCTCTTGTATCTAGAATCGATATAGGTTATTCATAGTCTAACAAACTAGGTTCAATTCCTATTTCATAAGAGGTGAGTACATCTATTGGTTGAGGCTTGTATTTATTTAAAAATGACTCATAGAATACAAGATGTGCTTTTGAGAGATTTTGAAGCATTTCCAAATGTTTGGAAACAACTCTAATTTTTTCAAGGATTTCAAAGTGTTTGATGTACATCGGGATTAGTTATTATTTCATAACAAACCTTATAAAACCCTACCATGGAGGTACTTTCCATAAAACATGAACTCTTACTTGGAATTCTAAATATTTCCTCCAATTATCAATATAAATCATTTTCATAATTTGAGATTCTTTAATGTGATCCTAAATAGTCTTTACTTCTATTTTAATAACTTTAACATGTTCTGAGCTAATGATTTTCATTTCAACAACTTTATCCCAACAAGTTAGAGTACAAAATAGCTTTTCATATAAATATTCATATGATTCCATTTTAATACTTGAGTGGAGACTATTGTTATAAGAAAACTATAGAAATGGTAAATATTGATCCTACATACATGGAAAATTTAGTGAAAATTAACTCAACATGTATTACATTTTATGAATATTACTTTTAGACAATACATAAATTTGAGGATGGTAGGAAGTGCTCAAATAAATCACTGTATCATGATCCTTTTGAATACATTTCTTGAATTTCAATGTAAAATTGGGACGATGATATGATACTATAAAAATATTTGAGATAGGAAGTCTTTGAAATTCATTAATATAGATAATTATAATGTTTAGAAGAGGTATGTATTATAATATAGTGATTAAATGTGAAAATTTTATTAGGTGATCATTGATAACCTAAATTACATCATTATTTATAGGATTCTTTGGTAGTACTTTGACAATGAACAGAGTAATGTCATCTTGATTTCCTATAGGAATGGGAAGAGGTTTCATGAATCATATAGTATTTTTATCTCACCAATTTAACCTGTTGACAAACCACACATATGGACACATAATCAACAATTTCCCCCTTCATGATATCCCACCATAAAATTTACGGCAAATTCTTGTACATCTTTGTGCCTCTAGGGTGTATAGATAAATTTGATCTATGAGAATAATCAAACAATTAAATATTTAGCTTAGGTAGAGATTGAAAAAATAATCTCATTCTAAATTTCATAACACCATATTAACAAAAGATGTTTTCTAATTTACAATCATTCAAAACATTAGTTTTATTTTGAATGTTCTCATCATCATATTGATAACTTTTTATCAATTATATTATTGATTTTTTTTATCATTTAAAAAATGAGAGATGTATCCCATTCCTTAATGATTAAAATATCTATCTTAACTTGATTAATGAACATATTTTCCCTCTCAATCTTCATTGTGTTTAGAAGTCCATGATATTTCATAATCAATGCATCTGCTACCTTATTTTCATTCCTTAGGTTATAGTATATTGAGAAATCATAGTCCTTGAGTAGCTAAATCCATAACCTTGGTCTCATATTGATCTATTTATATGAGAAGATATATTTTTGACTTTTTATGATCTTTGTATATCTCATATATTTAACCATAAAGACAATTAATAATATCATAAAAGAAAGTATTATAGTTTCTAATTCAAGATCATGGGCTGAGTGGTAATATTCAAGTGTCTTAAATTGACATGATTCATATGTAATAAATTTATCATTTTTTATCAGGACAGAACCAAGTCCCTTCTTCGATGGTATAATATATATCAAAAACTCATTACATCTATATGGTAGTGTTAAAATCATACCATTGACCAATCGTTTTATTAGTTTATCAAAACATTTGTCACATTCTATTGTCCAATCAAACATAACCCCTTTATGTGCATGATTTGTTAATGGGTTAGATAGATAAGTAAAATTCTGAATGATTCAATAATAGTAACCTATTAAACTAATGAAACTCCATACCTCAATTATTTTCATTAGTATATGAAATTCTCTGACTTCCTTTGTCTTCACGTGATCAACTGAGATTCTGTCCTTTGAGACAAAATGACCCAAAAAAAGAAAATTTTGGATTCCATAAATAACAGTTACCAAATTTCCAAAATAAGACTTTCCTTATAAGAATCTCTTGAATAAAATTTATGTGATTATTTTAGTTCTCATATATTTTAGAATACAAAAAATATCATAAATGAAAACCAAAACATAATCATCAATATATTCCATGAATACTCAATCAATTAGATCAATAAAAAATAAGGTCTATTAGTCAATCTAATTGAATTACTGTAAATTCATAATTTCCATACCATGTTTGAAAATATATCTTTGTAATAACTTCCTTATTTACTCTTAATGGATGACACCCATAATGAATTAAACCATTGAAAATTTTGGGATCTCTAAAGTTGATCGAATAATTCATTAATGTAAGGTAGAGGATACGCTTTGTTTATCATAATAGCATTTATTTCCCTATAATAAATGAAGATCCTCATACATTCATATTCCTTATTAATAAATGGAACTTGGGATCCCCAAGGTGAAACAATAGAGTGAATAAATCCTTAATCACTAAAAACCTCTAGTTGTTTCTTCAAATCCACTAATTTTATAGTGGACATTCTATATAGAGTATTAGATTATTTTCTTGCACCAAGGATTAAATAAATGTAAAACTCAACTTCATGCTCTGGTGGATGTCTAGGTAATGCCTCATGAAATACACAAATATATTCTTATAAAATAGATACATCTTAAATATGAATATTACCTTCTACATCGCTAGATTTTAGTTTACATTATTCACTAAGAATATCATTCCGTAGAGACACTGGGGGTGGATCTAGATATGATTCAGATGGTGAATTAAATGCTCTAAAGATAAGGGGTTCTAAATCCTCTTCAAAAATCATAATTTACTTCTTCGTGAAATACTTTTTTGCATCATATTTTCAAATAAAATCTATACTAAGGATTATATCAAACTCAAACATAGGTATTATTATAAGTTCATAAAATAAAATATTTTATGTGTCATAATGGGTATTTCCAGACACATCATTGTTGTAATTAGACTTCCCTTAAGAGTTCTATCAAAAAATTCCCATCTTATATTAAATGGTAAATATCAAAGTTTCTTGAAATATTCGGTAGATATAAATGAGTGATAGGATCCAGAATCAAATAAATAATTATGTAAATTTGAATATGTGAATAAATAAACTACCACCACATCATTGTATACATCCCCCTTAGCTTTAGTGATGGAAAAAGTTTGTTCTAATCTGAATTTCCTTTTCAATTGTAGATTTTATTGACGGTTAGGTAATTTATTTGTATATTTCCACATATCTTTACAAATAAATCACTGTAAATCGTTTTATTTTATTCTTCCCATTTGATTAATTAGAGTGGTGATCCATTTATAAGCACATAAATCAAACTCCTGATTCCTTCAAGAATTTACTGGGGGAATTCATTACATAGTATTCATAATATGGAAATCACTATGGTTTCTTCTTTTACACTGATGAATTACCATTTTCATGGTGTTCAGATAAACCATTATTATCTTTATTCCCCTTGAATATTTATGATTTAGAGAATTACATCCCTATTTTGATGGTGCATTAAACCATTTAATCATATGAAGAAAATATTGAGAGACTATCTACCTTTAGAGAGTAGAATTAAATTGTTAAAATAAATGTTCAATATTGCACTTTTTGTTGCGTGTGTAATCCATAGAATGCCTAAATAACATTGTAATGATATTCTCATACTTCAAAACACTATCTTATTTCATTTTCATTATGATAATGAAAATTAATTTCATTTAAATTTGTTGCTCACAAGGGAAATATTTATCGAAGAATGTCTCCATAATATATTTCTATTCCATGAGATATATTTCATATTACTATCTATTATTCTAGATTAGTGACCACTATTAATCAACATCACTTTTTATACAATACACTGTATGTGTAACCTTTTCCTTTTCACTACATCCTATGACCATAACAATGTTCTATAGATACATGATTCATTACTCACCAACCATTGGATTAGTAGTCCTACTTAATGATCAGGGATTCTATTGTATTTAATATTCCATCATAAGATAATCTCATGGTGTAATATATTTCTCCATCCTAGAATTTTTATTTTTCATAACCTAATTAATCTACCCTAATATTTCCGTAATATAATTAGTTCTAATTCTAGGATTTTTGGCTCCCTTAGTAAGGAAATCCCTACACTTGAGCCTCATCCTAGTTGGTGAGGAAACATTAAGTGCATAAAAGATATCTAAGATCAAATCCAGGAGGAGGAATTGTTCAATGCTACTTTAGAAGTACTATAGAAGATATTGTAGCAGTTGTAGTAGAAGGAAATCTTTAGTATTATAACATCCAGAACATTTCATATGTTTGGGTTTTCGGGCCACCGTTTTAGTCCTATGGCCCATCAAGACCATTTGGAATCTCATGGGATTCAGGGAAGTAAGTATTTTGGGCCACATTAAGGTCATAAATCCACCACAAGGCCTTTAAGACACATAAATTGTAGATGTAACAGACTGACTTAGAGGAAAAAATTCCATAGAGGAGGATTCAGGGAAGGCACCTTCACCAGAGAGGAACTAATCATATTTGGAAGGATGGGAGGGTATGGTTTTTCTATTAGTAAAAATAATGTGTATCCCTACACATGAAAACTAACCGACCAGTCATACGATGGTGGAGTGCTAATCATGATGAAAATGCTATGGAGGGGCAGTTTCAAGTAGTCATTGCCTTAGATAGATTCCTTTAAGACCATTTGGTCTGATAATGTCATGAAGCCTGTAGGTCATGTGTGGTTTCCTCTTAACCCCTTAAAATGGTTATTTTCAAAAATGAATAAATACATAATGCCTTTGGTTCATTCAGGTCATAATCAAATCTCTACACTAGCCATGATTGTTGATACACATCATCCTTCCATGATCCATTTATAAAAAATGGAACATAGGGGATTTTCTCATAAAATTATAAAATTTAAATTTTAATGTATAATTCGAAATATATTTTAACATATACTAGAAATTATAAATTTATGCATTGTTAAACTCATAAGCATAAACATTGGTTTCTTTGAGGATATCATTATTTTCCAATTCTTAATAATGGTTTGTAATGAAAAATTTAATTATCCTAAACATATCCTCCAAGATTGTAAAAATGTGTGTGTGTATTAAGGACCTTTGTCATGCACTAGGTAATGCTCATTTCCATAAAAATTCTCCCTTTTGGAGATATTACCACCTTTTACCTTTATGCTAGAACCACACCCACTCATAATATCTTGATAGGGATATATTTCTAGTAAAAACCACATAATCTCTCCCTTACCGAATCCTTAGGATGTTATTCTACACTTATCCTAAAATAATATTATGGGGTAATGATTCTTTATTTATTTATTCCTTAATAAAATTCCAAATGATTCTATTAAACATCTTTTGACAAATCTATAACCCTGAGACCCCAATAACCTAGAGCTGGTGTCTTAATTTATTATATTGGTATATATATAATGGGTAAAATCCTAAAGGACTGACTGATTTAGTAGTTTTGGAATTCTATATAAATACTTGATACCCATTTTACATTTGGAATAAAAAATATAACATAGTACATAATAAAATAAAATGCTAAACATCATTGAAAACTCATTCAATGGATTCGTCTTCATAACCCATGGAAAGAAAACAAAATAAGGGTGAGATCAGAGGCTCAGTAAGGGTTAATTACAATGTAATAAATAAAAAATAAATAATTATAATAAACATGGAATGGTAAATAACCAAACACGCATTTCATTTAAATAAAATGGATATCATGATAAGATAAGGCATAATCAATTTGGAAGGTAAATAATTAAAACCACATGTCATTTAATCAATAAAAGATAATTAAATTTATCTTGAGATAATATCATAGTGAAAATATCATATATAATAATAATAGATTCATTTAAAATGGTGGTAAATCATTGTTTATTTCACTTTATGTCTCAGGAACATGATAACTCATCCTTCAAGTCCTTTCACATGAGGTTTAAAATTTTAACTACATACCCGTTGAATTTGGGCTACCAATTTTTCTTATGAGAGCCATCAATACACCGAGGGGATATATAAAATTTTGTGTCCACCCTTCACTACATGTAAAAATCATCCCTCACATATGAAATTATCATTTAAACTGATGAATCAACATGCATCAACATCAGATATCCATATTTAGTAAAGGATGCGTATTTATCAATATTTCCCCAGTTAATAAAATATATTTCAATGTAAACACCGTATATAAAGATATAATATGGTTTAGGAAATAATAAAATTCATCACACAAAAATGTGGATATTTAAGAGAAATTTAATATTCAATAAAAAATTATTTCATGAATATGATTATTTCAAGATAATTCTAGAAATCACAAAAGAATGTGAGATTACAAAATAACTATTAAAACCTGGTAATTTTCTAGTCAAACCCCCTTGGATGAAAAATTAAAAATAAAATATAAAATACCATTAATTATGAATTAACCATGATATTACATTTCAATGGGGCATTATATACACTACATAGGGTGGATTGGTGTATAATAATAAATAATTCTCAATATAATATAAATTGAAATGAAATCAATTACATCACATTTCTTTTTCGTTTAATATTATTTAAACTATAGTATAAATATTTTAAACAAGATATTAAATTATACTAGAACCATATTAATATTAATAATATCTGATATGAACATTTTATCGCTTGATATTAATAATATTCCATTATTTTCATTATTTTGTGAGTTAGTTTACTAGTTTTCTCATGAGTGTTGCATCATGAATTGTCATGACCCATCCCCCAGGGCCCGTGTTGTGACTACCCCATGCCCACCTTCCATAGGCTATGGGTTGGAGACTAGCACCAAAAGGCATATCCCTAAAACTGGTAAGAGATTGGATTTTTAACCTGCAACTCACACAATCCAAGCACACAACAAGTTAAAATCACAAGTAAACTATATGGTAAATATAGTGAATACAAAAAGTAAAGGGGGAAGAATACAATACCAACAGAAAAGTACATGTTAAACTGAATAAAACTCATTTGAACACCCACCTAGGATCCTACATGATGGGTAGGAAAAACTCTCGAATGTTCGTCTCTACGATACGTCTGGTCTAGTGGTCCACCTCTCAGCAGCCTCCAATCCTGCCACCCTCAGCCTTGACAAATAATGTCTGTCGTCTACACAAGACTCAACAAGGTGCGAGTGTAGCCTGTGCAGGGGTGAGTATAAGAATACTCAGTAGGGACCCCAAGACCCCCGAAGGACTCTCAGAATCCATAAAGGATAAACCAAAAAGTAAGAACTCAGTCTCAAAGCATGACGTAATAAACAATTGTACTTAGGTATATTCCCATACATGTAACATCACAGGTAAATAAATAACATTACATTTTTCATATTTATTAATATTTGTGAACTAAATATTAATTCTACTTTAAAGGGGATACTATGTTCGATGGTATACCTAATACACAACAATAGTTTTCTTTGAAATATTAAGTTTACACACTAATAATATTATATTATTACTAGAAATGGTAGTTAAAACCTATTCGTTGTAATGGAGGGAATGAACATAACTTACTAAAAAATGATTATATAGGTTTGTTAAATGTTTTTACATTTATCCAATAAATTTTAGTGGCTTAAAATGTGAATGAATCTAATTTTAAACATAATTTACTTTAAAGGGTTGTTTTACAGCCTTCTAATGGAGAACCCTCTTTAAATCTAGTTTTGGACAGTTTTATATATTCTATTTCACAAAATAAAATTCTTCTTTAGAATCGGGACATCAAAATTTACTTTGGGTAAATTTTTGGTATTTTCCTAATAATATTTATTTTTTAATAATAGTGAGAAATATTGTATTTTAATTCAATACTCCCTTTTTAATATAATTTATTTATATGGTTAGATTATATTTTAAATTCTTTTTTAAGTGTAATTAGATTATATTTTTACACTTTAATCCAATTCTGGTCATTGGAATTAATTTCACTATGAAATTATACAAATTCAAGTTTCAATCTTTTAATAGTTATTGTTTCTTAAAAACATGCTATTTGTTTTGACAACAGAGATGAATTTTAAATTAATTAATCCAAATTCTACATTTTTAATTTTCTAAATAGAAATTATTTTATAATTTGGAATATCAAATATATCTTAGGCTGAATTTTTTGTATTTATTTCTGAAAAACATCAATTTTTGATGAATAGTGAAGCCACTAAGAAGTAGTTAAAAATACGACTTTTTCTTTTAAATGAAATTTTACCACTTCGATGAATTGAATTTTAAAAATCTGAGATACATGGTTTTTTTATTAATTAAAATTTGGTTTAATAAGATGAAAATAATTTTTGGTGAATAGTTCCTTTTCACTTTTATTTGTCGCGGTTAAAGATAAATAGTGTAATTGAAGGTAAAAGGAATATTATAATAATACAAAATTACCTTAAAACTTTTTGTAACCTTATTGGATGAGTCATGGAAGACCATGGGAATCCTTGGGTCTATTTGGGGACCCCATGGAGATACTTAAGAATTATAATGACACTTTATTTTTATTAACTTAAAGTAAAGATAAAAATGACATTAACAAATATCTTTTAGTATATCAATTTTTACATGGGGTTATATAAGTCATATTTTCGACTATAAATAATAATTGGAAATATAAAAATATTTCCTAAATTATTGTTATTTTTTTTAAATTTTTAGACATCAAATTAATTAAATTATTTATGACACAATAATGATGTAGTATTTATCTATTTAATAAATGATTTAAATAAATATGATTATTAATATTAAAATAATATCCAAAACATATCCAATTCTTATTGGATTATTTTATTTAGACCATGAGTCATCGTATCTTCGACTATAATTACTTTTGGACCTTTAAAAACATAATTTCACTTTATAATAAAATAATATTTTTACACTTTCCTAAAGATCCACTCCTCCCCCTTATAAAAGGACACCACTTCTAACCCATTACACACGCTTCTGAAGACCCTTGGTTCATCTAATACCTACGAAAATAATCTCTCACGATCCCCTTATTCCTCCTAGAATCCTCATACTAGTTAGAAGGGAGTTCAATAAGTCTTTTTTGTTCAAAGCAAAGGAAGTTACCCAAATTAAAGGTAATTCTTTCTCTTAAAATATTTTGTTTTATTTTATTTCATTTTACTTATCCAACACCCTAAACACTTTTTATTACTTAATTTTATAACAAAACCAGTATCCTCAAAATACTAGTATGTTTTTATGAGATGTATTCGAACTACACTTACACACACCTCCATCTAATGGGTGAAGAACGCTATATTTCTGTGGGTGGAAAACTAATGCCTCACAAAATGATGTTTGTTCGATTATCTCCTACCTCCTCTCATGGTGGACATTAAGATGGAAGTGTATTTATATATGATATATATATATATTATGTTTATGTTTTTTATGCTTTTTTATTTTCCATTTATACCATTATTTTATGGTTCCCATTATCGGTAAAAAGTGATAATTTTATTTGAGGAAGTGCGGACTACCGCCCCCTCAAAATGATATGACTTATTAATGAATTATATGGGACGTATATGGGATGAAATTAATGATATTATATATGATATTATAATGGAATTATAATATACCTATGTATCATTATGTTTTAATTCCAGTAAAATACAAAATAGAAATTACAGTAGTGTTCACGCATGCGTACGACTTACCATCTCCATGAACGGTACATTTCATTTATTATCTCTAAATGTTATGTGCTGTTATAAATAGAGATATATATATATACATTATATATAATATATATATATATTATATCTAAATCATTTATATCATTCTGGAGATAATGGACTTTTGACCACATGGAAAAATAGTAATTATAACAAGTTTATTTTTTGACTCAAGTTCCGAACATCAATAAAATATAGATTATGAACTCAAATAAATAACAATTTGTTATAGAAAAGTAATAATTTATATAAAAGAAATAATAAACTTGAAAAATATTATTAATTAAGTAAAAATTAACTTATGTTTGTTATTCAGGAATAACAAGGAACATACAAGACAAGTCGGACTTGAGGTAAGAGGTTTCTTCTCTCACTTTTAATTCCATGAGATTTCCATTGTTCGCCACTTCTTTATTGAATGTACTATATTGTGTACATCAGTTTGATATATATTATAATTATTCTCTTTATATTCATATTATTCTGTGATTCATTTGGTGGTTATTAATTTTTGTTCATACGACTCGATTAGATTACAGTGAAGTAAGGGTTTTTCATCTCACTTTTATTCCCATGAGATTCATGCTATATTGGCCACTATTTCCATTTGTGTGGAGTATGTACATCCCCTTATTGTATTATTTTTTCAATATACTTTAATTTATCTGTATTTACAACATCATTGTATGATACTTCATTCATGGGGTGTATGTTTCATAAGTTACCAAATCTGTAACGGAATTTCAAATTTCAATTTCCACTCATTGGACTTTACGCATTCTTCATTGATTATTTTACTCCATGAATATGTATGGAATCACAATTTATTATTTTTGTATTAATTTACACTCTCCTTTTTATGGATATACTTTTGATACACATAATCACTCCATTGAATAATTCTCAAGTCATCGATATGAACTTGATAAGAGTAATTTTAACTCAATCTCCATTTATTGACTTAAAAATCCAAAGCATTGGTGTTGTTTTTACAAGAATATGTGTGAATGTCCTCTGATTTATTTACACTAAATATCCAATCATATTGAGTTTATATATATTTGTCACACATAATTATGTCCTTGATTTATCCTTAACCTAAGGATACAGTATTTATAATAGATTTCCTCTCAATATACATTCTATTGAGACTTCTTGTTGTTATACACCAATTTCCATTTATATGGTGTATATAATGTACTTTGACATAGTATATCATGAATCCCTTTATTCTCATGATATTATAAAGTATCAATTTCCTCAATTGTTTATATTCAAGTGTCTCTCTATTGTTTAGGAACTCTAACTACCATATCATTTTAAATGTTTTAAAGATTTATTATTCTAAATCATTCTCATTAATTTCCATGTTTAAAAAAAATTAAGATTTATTTATATAGACATTAAAGTTTTATAATTAAAATTCCTTTTAATTGTTTCAAAGTGTTATGGTACACGTTGATTCAAAAATATATTTTTATACGGCTTCGTGATATATAGTGTGAATCTTAAATGTTTTCATGAAAAAGGGGATATTTCTCTAAAATAGTTTTGATGATTATTTTCATCTATGTCAACATTATTAATTATTTTCGATTGAGGTTAATATGTTGGAATATAATAATATATATTGTATTGAATGAGTTATTTTTTACTGTGGATGTGGTATTTTTTATACCCTTCATGGTCTGTGGATAAAGTATTGACATTTCATATGCTAGTTTTAATATGAATGTTTAGGTTATGTTTCAAACTTTTCATATCTGGAATGCATTAGACATAGTAAGTGATGGGTGGAACCCGGTATTCCTCCTTGATTCATCAATAGGTCTCATTAAAAAATCTAGTGTCTTGGCACAAGGCCTTGACAAAATCTTATTTGTATTATTGGCATGAGGTCTTGACTATGTGGTTATGATGTCCGAAATTATGAATTCCATAATTATGAGATTAGCTATTGACATATCATGTGGTTATTCGACTATTGTAATACCCATGACAGTGATTTTTATATGTTATTATTTACTCAGATCATATTCCTTCCATAAAGTGTTCATGTTAGTTATTTGTAAAGGAATGTGTATTTAATTATTGACCATGCCTAATGTTTATGATTTCTTCCGCTGTATTGCTTAATTTTACAGAGCATTTGAGCTCACCTCTTTCTCGTTTTTTATTTTCCCGAGTTATTAAGAATTTTCTTATGAGTGACTTTCTAGAATAATCTTGGAAGCTTGGATGTTTCTAATGGAATAAATTTGTGTTTTTTTCTTTTCAAGTTATAGTTTTGAACTTATGAATGTATCATATTCCCAAGACTACTAAACTGATCATTATTTAGGGAGTTTATTCCTTATAATCATGCCAATGTATTAAAATAATACACCTGCTCCTGGATTCTAGGGTTGGAGGGTTACAGTTGGTATCATAGGAAGTTTAGTACAAACCTTGAAAACTAAATTTAGATAAACTACTCTTAGAGAACATTACCCTAAGATAGACCATGATGATTAGTATAGAAGAACTTCCTATATATTTGGTAATGTAGAGATTTTGTGTATTTTCCAAGCAATTCATCCCTGTTTGGATACGAGCAGGTAGAGACGGATCTGGTACAAATGTAACTAGGAGTGAAAACCCCGACAAAGAGTTTCGTGCTTGAACCGGGGTATCTTGGTACATGAAAATGGGCCTTGCTTCACTCTTAGTTACGACACTCACGGGGGATATGCTTAGGATAATTTAAATTATCTTTACAAACCTATTTGAAGGATTTTTATATAAGATGAGAATAAATGACTTTGGTAAATAATAAGGTGTTTTAAATTGAATATAAGGTGTCATGATATTATCTAAATGATTTTTTGATGATTATTACTCACATAATGCTTTCTGGTTTTAGTCAATAGTTGTATTCCAAGGAAGTCATAGTAACATTGAGCATGATGTACAAGTTTTGAATGGTTGAGGAAATGAAAATCAAAATGGAATGTTGAAAGGTGTAAAACATATCGTGTTCATTCCGAATCATTTAAAAAAAATATGATCCACAACATATATATTAACCAACTCCCAGGCTCAAATCGGAAGAGAAAAGTGACGACTGATAAGATCTCCAGTAGTGAAGACCATGGAGAAAAGAAAGCCCAATTTCCATCATACAGGAAATGTGGTAGGAGACACCTTGGAAGGTGTCTTAAGGGACTAAATAAATGCTTTATGTGTGGGAAATAAGGACATAAAGTAAATAATTGTAATGGAAAAATTAAGATTACTATGGAAGAAAATAAAAATGGTCCTAAGAATCCATTTACAGTCATTTGCAGTAAATGTAGGGGACTTGGACATTACACCAGTGAATTCCCTATTCTATAGGATATCCTCTTGGATAAGGAAGACGCTATGTTGAAATAAATGGATGGAAAATTGTTTAAAAATTATTAGGGCTCTTTATTGATGGGATTTCTTTGGAAGTATTTTCTCATGTATTTGTAACCCTGAAGTATGTAATTGAAAATATTATTTGAGGAAGAATTATATTTTCTCTTATGCATATAGTTATAAATAACCAATTGGTTTTATATGATCATTGTGTTTGAGGAAATTAAAAGTTATTAATTTTTGGAATAAAAATATGAGGTATGAGATAACATTTGACATGAAATTATGTAATAGTTATTTTGGGGAGCCTATCTCATTTTTTGAAATATTATAAAATTATATAGTTTTTAAAAAGGAAAACATGTAAATTGTGTGACAACTCGTCACATTGGACAAAGAAGTAGGAATCAAACCCACAACCATAGTGCGATTGGGATTTATCACCTACCACTAGACTACGTGAAGTCCCTGGTTAGTGTAACTAATTAATTCTAGTTAAATGATTTTATTGATCAATAATAAGTTGATTTGGGATCTTATTCTTATCAAATTAATATCCATATTATAGTTAAACGATTTGGTTATTAAGTGATAAATGTTATTTTAGAAGACGTTCGCTCGGTTGGAAACACTATATACCTAAGGAAAACAGAATACTATAGGATATTCTTTGTGGAGTAATGGTGGATTTTTATCTATATTTTGGGTTATGTATGGAAATGATTAACCTGTCATAGAGAATATTTGATTCAGTTAATTACTTTTGAGTATGTGACATTAAGGGTAGTCAATGTCATTTAGAGATAAAATTTATCGTTGAAGACTACATAACCCAATTCTTATAAGTTTTCGATTTCAATATTAATTTGGATTATATTGAAGTATTTTAAGGAAAAAAATTTTATTTAATGGTATTTATTTATCTTTGGGGTATTGTTGTTTTAATTTTAGAAATTAAGATTAGTATTTATTTCTCTGAAGGATTATTCTTTTTGGGGATCATTTGATCTTATAAAAACCAATTTGATAGTGGTTAATCTATAAAGACAAGGAAAATATATTTTTTATCCATTGTGGTTAATTTGATTCTCATTATGTTTATTCTAGCGCTTCATGTGAGACCAAGTCATCTTGAATACTTAGCGTTTGAAAAAAAGATGAGTTGGTGGTAGAAATTTATTAATAAATGAAACTATACATAAAAATTAAGTATATCTCTTTATGTTTATAGTCAATATAATAAATAAATTCCTTAACTTAATGAAATGGAACATAAAACAAAATAATGTTATACATTAACTTTTCCTACTGGGAAACTAATGACCATTTATCCCATCAAAAGTTTGTGGCTTTCTTGTTGTTAACTTTCTCCTAATAATGTTTTCTATCCCTATCCATCAGAACATGACACTTAGTCTGTCTTCCATATCCATGTTTTCTTACATTGAATCCTACTATGGGTTATCTTGGGTGCCCTTTGTACTATTATTTGTTTCTTTTATAGTGATAGTTTTACTGAATCTTTTTCGATGTGGGACTTTTAATGAAGTTTCCAAGCCCAATTTTAAAATTATGAGGATGCAATTCCCAAAAGGAGAGAAGGATGTAACATCCCAGGTAAATAAAGAACATGAAATTTTTTATATTTATTAATATTTGTGCAGTAAATATTAATTCTACTTTAAAGGGGACACTATATTCGATGGTACATATGAAACATAGTAATGGGTTTCTTTGAAATCTTACGTAGCACGCTAATAATATAATATTATTATTTTAAATGGTAGTTAACACCTAGCCATTATAATGGAAAGAATTAACAGAACTAACTACAAAATGAATATATATTTTTTTTAAATTTTTTTACATTTATCTAATAAATGTTAGAGGCTTAAAATGTGAATGAATCTAATTTTAAAAATAATTTACTTTAAAGGGTTGATTTTTCACCTTTTAATGGGGAACCCTTTTTAAATATAGTTTTGGTTAATTTTATATGTTCCATTTAACAAAATAAAATTATTCTTTAGAATAGGGACATCAAAATTTTCTTTTGGTATATTTTTGGTATTTTTCTAATTATATTCATTTTTTATGAATAGTTAGTAATAATGTATTTTAATTCAAAAATACCTTTTAATCTAATTTATTTATATGGTTATATTATATTTTAAATTTTATTTGAAGTGTAATTAGATTATATTATTACCCTTTAATCCAATTTCTTTCATTGGAATTAATTTCACTTTGAAATTATACATAAACAAGGGTCAATCTTGTGATGGTTATTGTTTCTTAAAAACACGCTATAGGTTTTGACAACAGGAATTAATTTTAAATTAATTAATCCAACTTCTATGATTTGAATTTTGTATAATAGAAATCATTTTTGAATTGGAAATGTCAAATATATATTAGGCTTATTTTGTGTTATTTTTTTGAAAAACATCAATTTTTGATGAATAGTGAAACCACTAAGTTGTATTTAAAAATCCAAACATTTCATTTAAGATAAAATTTTACTGGTTCTATGAATTGAATTTTTAAAATCTGAGATACATGGCTGTTATTATTAAGTATAATGTGGTTTAATAAGATGGAAATAATTTTTGGTGAATTGTAACTTTTGACTTTTATTTATCGCGGTTAAAGGTAAATAGGGTAATTCAAGGTAAAAGGAATATTATAATAATAAAAAATTACCTTAACAATTTTCATAACCTTATTAGAGGAGTCATGGAAGACAATGGGCATCCTTGGGTCAATTTGGGGATACCATGGAGCCACTTAAGAATGATAATGACGCATTATTTTAATTAACTTTATGTAAAGACAAAAATGACATTTACAAATATCTTTTAGTATATCAATTATTACATGGGGTTATATAAGTCATCTTTTAGACTATGAGTAATAATTAGAAATATAAAACTATTTCAAACATTACGGTAATTTGTTAATAATTTTTAGATATCAAATAAATTAAATTATTTATGACACAATATTGATGTAGTATTTACCTCATTAGTAAATGATTTACATAAATATGATTATTAATATTAAAATAATATTCAAAACATATCTTATTATTATTTGATGATTTTATTTAGACCATGAGTCATTTTATCTTCGACGTTAATTAGTTTTTGACCTTTAGAAACCTAATATCACTATATAATAAAATAATATATCTACACTTTCCAAAAGATCCCCTCCTCCCCCTTATAAAAGGACACCACTTCTAACTCATTTCACACTCCCCTCAAGACCTTTGGTTCATCGAAAACCTTCTATATTAAACTATCAAGATCCCCCTATTCCTCCTAGTAGCCTCTAATTAGGCATAAGGCACTTCAAAAAGTCCTTTTGGATCAAAGCAACAGAAGTTACACAAATTAAAGGTAATGCTTTCTCTTAAATTATTTTGTTTTATTTTGTTTTATTTTAATTCTTAAACCCCCTAAACACTTTTCATTACTTCTGTCTCTAACAAAACCAGAATCCTAAATAGACTAGTATGTTGTTATGAGAATTATTCTAACTACACTTACACACACCTCCATCTAATGGGTGAAGAACATATTATTTTTGTGGATGGAAAACTAACGCCTCACGAAATGATGATTGTTCAATTATCTCCTACCGCCTCTCATAGTAGCCATTAAGATGGAAATTTATTTATATATGATATATATATTATGTTTAATTTTTCTTTATTCTTCTATATTTTCCATTTATATCATTATTTTATGGTTTCCATTATGGGTAAAAACACGATAATTTCATTTAAGGAAGTGCGGACTACCGCCCCCTCCAAATGATATGACTCATTAATGAAATATGTCGGATGTATAAAGGATGGAATTAATGATATTATATATGATATTATACTGGAATTATAATATACCTATGTATCATTATGTTTTAATTCCATTAAAATACAAAAATGAAATGAAAGTAGTGTTCATTCGTACGTACGACTTACCGTCTCAATGAACGGTACATTTAATTTCTTATCTTCAAATGTTATGTACTTTTATAAATAGTTATATATATATATATAATGGATATATAATATATATTTTTATATGATATCTAAATCATTTATATCATTCTGGAGATAATGGACTTTTGACCACAAGGAAAAATAGTAATTTAAACAAGATCATTTTTACTCAAGTTCCGAACATCGATAAAATATCAATTATGAACTCAAATAAATAACTAATTGTTATAAAAGGGTAATAATTTATATAAAAGGAATAATAAACATGACTTTTTTTTATTAAAGTAAAAATTAACCTATGTTTATTGTTCATGAAGAACAAGGAACATACAAGACAAGTCGGACTTGAGGTAAGGGGTTTCTTATCTCACTTTTAATTCTGTGAGATTTCCACTTTTCGCCACTTATTTATTGAATGTGGTGTATTTTGTACATCCATTTGATATATATTATCAGGATTATCTTTATATTCATGGTATTCTGTGATTCATTTGGTGGTTATTAAATTTTTTTCATACGACTCGATTGATTACAACAAAGGGTTTTTCATCTTCCTTTTATTCTCGTGAGATTCATGCTATATTTGCCACTATTTCCTTTTGTGTGGAGTATGTAATTCCACTTATTATATTAATTTTGTAATATAATTTAATGTATCAGTATTTACATCTTCATTATATGATACTTCTTTCATGGGGTGTTTCTTTCATAAGTTACCAAATCGTTAAGGGAATTTCAAATTTCAATTTCCACTTATTGGGCTTTACGCATACTTCATTAATATTTTAACTCCATGATTATGTGTGGAATCACTATTTATTATTTGTGTAGTAATTTCCACTCCCCATTATGTGGATATAATTTTGATACACATAATCACTCCCATGATAAATTCTTGTGTCATCGATATGAACATGATAAGAGTAATTTTAACTCAATCTCCATTTATTGAGTTAAAAATTCAAATCATTGGTGTTGTTTTTTCAGGAATATATGGTAATGTCCTCTGATTGATTTACACTGAATATCAAATCATATTGAATGTATTTATATTTGTCACACATAATTATGTCCTTGATTTATCCTTAACCTATGGATACAGTCTTTATAAGAGATTTCATCTCAAGTTACATTACATTGAGACTTCTTTGTTGTTATACAGCAATTCACTTTTATATGGTGCATATAATGTATTTTGACATAGTATATCATGAATCAATTTATTCTCATGATATTATAAATTTCTGATTACCTCAATTATTTGTATTCAAGTGTCTCTCTTTTGGTTAGGAACTTTAACTAAAATATCATTTTAAATGTTTTAATGATTTATTATTCTAAATCATTCTCATTAGTTACCATGTTTTAAAAATGTTTTTAATTATTTATTTATGTGGAAATTAATTTTTTAATATTAAAATTCCTTTTAAATGTTCCAAAGTGGTATCAGACACTTTGATTCAAATATCTATTTTTAAACGTCTTCTTGACAAAATTGTGTGACTTTTAAATGTTTTCAAGAAAATGGGGGATATTTCTATCAAATAGTTTTGAGGATTATTTTCATCTAGGTCAACATCCTTCATTATTTTAAATTGAGGTTAATCTATTACAATAAAATATTCTATATTGTTTTGAATGAGTTATGTTTGACTGTGGATGTGCTATTTTTTGTACCATTCATGGTTTGTGGATAAAGTATTGACATTTCGTATGCTAGTTTTAATACTAATGTTTATGTTATGTTTCAAATATTTCATATGAGGAATGAATTGGACTTAGTAAGTGACGGGTGGAGCATGCTATAGCTCCTCGATGCATCAGTAGGTCTCATTAGACAAACTAGTGCTTTGGAACATGGCCTTGAGAATATCTTATTTGTAGTCTTGGCACGAGGCCTTGACTATGTGGTTATGATGTCCGACATTATGCATTCCATCATTATGAGATTATCTATTGATATTTCATGTGGTTATTCGACTAGTTGAATACCCATGACAATGTTTTATTATGGAATTTTTTACTCATCTCATATTCCTGCCATAAAATGATCATGTTAATTATTTTTAAAGGAATGTGTTTTCAATTACTCACCATGCCTAATGTTTATGTTATCTTACACTGTATTTCTTACTCTTACTGAGCATTTGAGCTCACCCCTTTCTCATGATTTATTTTCCCAGGATATGAAGAAGTCGGTTACGAGTGACTTTTAGGAATAATCTTGGAAGCTTGGACGATTCTAATGGAATAAGTTAGTATTGTTTTTATTTTCAATTTATAGTGTGGAAATTATGAATGTATCTTGTTTCCAAGACTACTAAACTGATCGGTCCTTTGGGAATTGATTCCTTGTAATCATGCCAATGTATTAAAATAATGCACCGCCTCCTGGATTCTAGGGTCGGGGCATTACAATACATATACCTAAGTTACCTTGTATACCCATCTCATTCATGAAGAAACACCAGACCGAACGCTTTAGAGAAGATCACAACTATTCCACAATGGAATTAATACCATGATGGTAACACCACAATGGTATGTACCACAAAGGTAACACCACATAGAATAATACCACAAAGGTATCACCACACAGAAGTGTGCAATAGAGGTAAATACCACAAATGTAAGCTACACAGAAGTGTGACATAAGGGTAAGTACCACAATGGTATTCCACACAGTAGAATACCACAAAGGTAAGGAATCATCTCACACCAGGTAACATTATGTATGAAATTACATATGATTCAATATATTTCCTGATCGTCATACTTAGTTGAGAATCTCTACTGTTGATCCACACAGGATTGAAGATGACCCACACAGGATCTGAAGATGGCCCACTTAGGAGCTGAAGATGCAGAACCACATAGGAACTGAAGATCACCCACAAAGGATCTGAAGGTGACCCACACATGATCATTAGATGACCCACACAGGATCTTTAGGTGCTTCAACAACATCGAGCCACAGGGTTCTTGCACTAATCACACTTGATTCTTGGTGGATCTGCTCGTCAAACCATCGGTTGGAACTTCTACTTCCATGAAGTCCCACGAAGAAGTATCTCAATGGTTCGCCACATCATAAGGGACCCAATGTGATAGACGGTGCTTCATTCAGACACCCGAATTGTATGTTATTGGTGTTGATGTTCTGAGGGCCCAGTTTGATTCAGGTTCAATCCAACCTAGCCATACTCAAACATTATTTAAAACTCAATTAGAGTACACCAAAAGGACTGTCTAGATCCAAGGATTCCAGTGCCATAGACAGTTTTTCAAACGGTCATTCGATTCTCAAGATATGGCCAAAAAGGAGTATCTGGGTCCAAATGGGTCCGGGTTCGATCCGACCCAGCCTAGGCCAAGCCAACCCAGTTCAGGTTGACCTGACCTTGTCTAGGATTGGCTCGGATGGGTTGGGATGTTGAGGGCCCGATCCACACGGTCGCGGTCCAGTATGTCCCTAAAATGGGGAGACCTGGCCCGTTGGCGCGGTACTCTAGGCATGGCCCGTTGGGAGCGACCGCTCAGCTAGGTGAGGTCCACTAGGGCGGGGCCCGCCTTAGCCACTACTCAGGGAGAAGGCGCCCCCGGAATTTCGACTATTCCACTGGACCGTTCGACTTAGCTATCCTGATGGAGCTATGTGGCGTCGCCTATAGGCACGCTGGACCTGCCAGTGTCATCCAGCTTGGCGTGACACGGATGGTCAGAAGTCCGGCTGGCTACCATTCAAGCGGCGCCACAATGCTACTATCCTCCTGCGGTCGACTGGGTGTTGGCCGCCCACCAGGTGTGCCTCTGTGGCTATGAATCCACAACCTCCTCCTCTACCAGCAGTGCAGATGCATGTCACCCTGCATCCATGAGGCCGGTAGGGTGTCGGTCGACCTCCTCCATCGCTGCGGCCAACGGGTCGTGGCCTCCTTCGTGGGCGCGGTTGCATGGCCTCCACCTTGTTCCCTTCCAGCATTTGGTGCCGGCAACGTGGTCAGGTTGCGCTCAACCCGTTGATTCTCCCATGAAGAACACATCAACATTGAAGTAGTGGAGGGATCAATCCGTGTGTGTTTGTCCCACACCCTCTGCGTCAAGTCGGTAGTAGGCATTTCATAGAATGGAAACAATAATTCATTACGAAGAACAAAATTAACAAATTCCATACGTAATTTGATCGTTGGAGGTGGCATGAGGAAGAAGACGAAGACGATGAAGACGCCGACGTTCGTCGCTCCCGCAACACGCTTCTGAACCATGCTTCAATGTCGGTTCAACGTTCTTGATCTGAAGAGTTGTTCATTCTTCGTTGGAGCATCCAAGTTTCTTTCACCAAGATTTCATCCACAAAATACTTTTCCAATGATCCCAAACCCACAATAGGTGAGGATCCAACTTAATTATGTTTAATTATGGCGCATTAATTGGTGGAACTCCATGAGTTACCTCACATTAAAAAAAAGAGGTTTCTAGGTCGGGTGGTCCCCACCACCAAATTCAAATGAAAGGTTTTAAATAATTAAAAGAAAATTTATTGTTTTATTATATTATTTTTCTTTAACACTCTTATAAAAATTCAAAACATTAAGTTCCACCCTCGATCTACTATGGTCAAGATGAAGGTATCCTTAAGTGAGTATTGGCGATGTGAGTTCAACGGTGTCCTAATATTTCATTTATGTGCACTGGTTCAAAAGTTACAAATTTCCACTCAATCATTTATATAATGTGCATAAAAAAGTTCATAAATTCATCCTGGACACACAGGGCATTTGATTCATGCACCATCAATTTTCAGAGACTTGTGATAATTCCATATAATAAAAAAACGAGATGGAAAATTCCAGGTCTTTACATGAATGATTTCATTCTTACTGATATTATATAGTTATATCACTTATAGAATAATTATAATGATATATGTATCATATTTTTACATCAATAATATGTTTAAAACAAATCATTAAATATTTTCATGGAAACTGAAGTATGTTACGATCATGGAGACTATAGGCCACACATACTCATGAGTAACATTTACATTTTTTGATGATCATTAAGGAAAGGAGGTAAGAAATATTTTATCTTTATATAATGATAATAATATAATATATAACATATTATTTCATAACATATACTTATATATATCATCCATGTGGTGTGGTGATGAAACGAGAGTCACATTTCTTCCAAAAGGCAGCAATAAACACTTACCCGAGTGATGTTATCATCTTTAAGTGTGAAAATATTATAAAGAATATTATCTTTTCAGAATGATACATATGTAATGAATATAATAATTATTTCATTTTTATAAAATTTAATTATTAAATATATCCTCATCAACATCAATGTGAAGAATTAGTGAGAGACGAATCACATCACTTCGCAAGACGGTAGTCCGTCGTACACACTAGTGATGTTACCAGATATCCTACAAAATTGAAGATAAAAACATATATATGATATAATGACAACATAGATATAAATAAATTTATATATATATATAATATATATAAATTATATCCATTACTATTCCCAACCATGAAATTTGGTAATAGAAGAACGAATGGTGTCGGTTCACATGATGGTGGTCCACAAAAGACACAAACAATGATTTCCTAACCAATTTGATGGAAGTGTAGATGTTTACATATTACAAATATTTTAAAACAAAATACTAGTATATTTAATAAAATTTTGTTAATATATATTCATTTTTTAGAAATAGTTGATGGAGATAGAGAAAAAGTAATATAATGACACTCATTGATAAACATTACCTCTTCTTCTGGTATCCTCCTTTGGATTGTAATAAATCCTCACTAGGAGAGATATATAACCATAATATGGATTATTGGATAAGGTGATGGAATAATTGAAGTTATTTGGATAGTTATTTTCAATACTAAAGAGGTTTTAATGTGTAAAGTAGAGGGGATAGAGGGTGGCCTTTTATAAGTGAGGTGAGTGGAACACATGTAATTTTTTGAGAATATTCAATCATACCCACATTTTCATAATGAAAAAGGCATCCAAATTGGGCCATTATCAAAATTTAGAAGATATAATGTTGAAATATGTCCATATAATTAGGTTTTGACAAATATTTAGGATATTTTGAACTTTTATCTTCTTAGTTTAAACTCCAACAAATCCATTTTAACCTTAACCGTGGTAATTAATTTAATCTATTTTCACTATTAATTTTGGTAAGAAAATTAATTGACCTTATTAGAAATTATAAATTATGATGATTCCAAATATAGAATCCAATTTTCCAAATTATATAGATATATGTGGGAAATTTTAAATTAAAATTAATCTCATAGACAAGACGGGAAAGTTAGCTTTTAAATAGAAAATGGTTAAAAGTTTACAAATTTTCAAATCCAAATTCAACAAGAAAATGATTAAAATTACCTAAATTGAATTAATTAATATATATTTGAACTTATTTTACTTTAAAACCCCAATTTAAAATATAATTTTACATTATAAATCATTTTACAAATGACATTTTCAATTGAAATTCAGTATCTGTCATTATTCATAAAAAACATCTTGAAAAACTACATACAATTAAACCTATGATAAATTTTTTATTATGATTTAAAAATTTAAGTTTATTTTTTAACTTAAAATTTATATAAGTGGTAAAAACGTATTTTAATTTGCCTTCATGAAGCGAGACTAAACCGCTTTTTTACAAAAATATAGTTTTCAGAAAATATTTCTTTTACATTCAAATGATTCTTATTTTATTTATAATCAATAGATAAAATTAAAATTCATATAGTTTATAATGGTCATGTTAAAATTATATCTTAATATAGTATTTTGTTTAAACCCTGTGTCTCATGTAGCCCAAGATATTAATGAAATTATATTTATTTTGAAATAAATAAATTAAAAGTATTGGGCTGTTAAAAATTTTTGGAGGTGATTTTTTGATTAATACAACTCAATATCTCAATGTTTTAATTTATAAAAATTCTCAAAACCCTAAAGATAAATCTAATAAAAAGAGAGTGATTTATATGGAAGAAACAAGCCTTATATCCACTCAAATTTACAATGAAAAGGATCTTTTGGAGTAATTCACTCATTTTCGAATTTATGGTCACACTCAGAAATGTTTTCCAAATTTTGATATGCTATCCCATTCAAAAGAGAGTGCACAATTGTTGTATTTTAGTGTTTTGGAATATGAAAACAATTATTCATTTTAAGATCCATATAATGATGGATTAAAAAATCAACCAAAACAATCCTAGATAGTCAAAGGAGTTAGAAAAGAATATGTTGTTGTCCTTGGTTACTTGAATCAATCATGGAATCATGTACTAAAAATGATTGGGCCTTTAAATTAAAAATTTTATTTAGAGCGAAATTTTAGGAATCTAATTAGAAAATTTTATTCCCAACAGTGAATTACTGATAATTTGAAAACTCTAATGGTACAAATGGCTAGAAACATGAAATTTAGGGATAAAGTTAAGCTACTAAACATGAATATTTTTAACCCCGTATATAGTTTGATGAAATCAACCATAATTAGTGGATTGAAGACTCACAAACCAACTAGGGTGAAAATTCTAGAAAAATAATTCGAGGATTTAACATAACTGGACAATGAAAACCCGGAAAATAAAACACCTTGAAATCTAGAGATACAGTTACAACATAATAAAATTGATGAATCCAACCCTAAAAAATAAAAAAGAAACAAGTATAATTAATTGGGAATTAATCAATGAAGGAAAAGAGAAATTATGATTTTAGGATAAGGTATGTAGTCAAACTGGTTTGAAACATAATTTCCTTCCCATTACCTTTCATAAAATATTTTACAAAATTGATAATCCTAACTACTTTTGTAACTCCCTGACCCTAGTTACCCAAAGTCGGTGCATTATTACATAACATTGGCATGATCACAAAGGAACAAGTCTCGAAAGACCGATTAGTTTAGTAGTCTTGGAAACACTAGATATATTCATAAGTCTTACATTACATCATAAGGTAAAAAAACTACAGCAACATCTTGTCTTCAAATCCCCTCATACTATCCCTGCAGGTCATTCATAAATTACTTCTTCACATCTTGGGAAAAATAAAACATTTAAAGGGGTGACCTCAGATGCTTAGTAAGGATAACAATATATCAGAACCTTTCATAGATAAGCATAAACACATAAGGCATTGTATAACTAAAACAAAAGCCTTTTGAACATGAACTTCAGCATAATGTGGCAAAGATAAAATGAAATAATGCCATTTACTCATTCAGATGGACATTCCACTAATCGAATAATCACATGCGTTGTCAATAACCACTTTCAAAATGATGGAATGCATAATTCCATACTATCATAACCATGTATCCAAGGCTTCATGCGAAGACTACAAATAAGATTTTGTCAAGGCCTCATGCCAAGACACTAGTTTGTCTCATGAGACCTATCAATGCATAGAGGAGCTATAGAGGGCTCCACACGTCACTTACTAAGTCCAATTCATTCCTCATATAAAAAGTTTGAAACATAACATAACCATTTGTATTAAAACTAGCATACGAATTGTCAATACTTTATCCACAAAACATGAATGGTATAAAAATAGCACATCTACAGTCAAACATAACTCATTCAATACAATATAGAATTTTGTATTGTATCAAATTAACCTCAATCTAGACTGATGATGGATATTGACATAGATGAATATAATCATCAAAACTATTAGAGAGAAATATCCCCCTTTTTCTTGAAATCATTTAAAAGTCGCACTGTTTGTCAAGAAGCCATTTAAAAATATATTTTTGAATCAAACTGTCCCATACTTCTTGGATCTTTTAAAAGTAATTTTAATTTCAAAACCGTAATTTCCACATAAATAAATCCTTAAAACCATTTTTAAAACATGGACATTAATGAGAAATATTTAGAAGAATAAATCATCAAAACTTTTAAAAATGATATTTTAGTTAGAGTTTCTAACCAAAGGAGAGACACTTGAATAAAATTAATTGAGGTAATAAAAACATTTTAATATCATGAGAATAAATAGATTCATGATATACTATGTCAAAGTACATTATATACACCATATAAAAGTGATTTGGTGTATAACAACAAAGGAGTCTCAATATAATGTATTTTGATATGAAACTTCTTATAAAGACTGTGTCCTTAGGTTAAGGATAAATCAATGGCAAAATTATGTGTGACAAATATAAATACACTCTATATTATTGGGTATTAAGTGTAAATCAATCATAGGACATTCACACAAATTATTGTAAAGGCAACACCAATGAATTGGATATTTAACACAACAAATGGAGATTGAGTTAAAATTACTGTTATCAAGTTCATATAGATGACTTGAGAAATTATAAATGGGGTTATTATGTGTATAAAAAGTATATCCATAGAAAGGGGAGTGGAAATTATGACATGAGAAAATGAATAGTTATTCCACACATAATCTTGGAGTAAAATAATCAATAAACTATGCGTAAAGCCGAATGAATGGAAATTTAAATTTCAAATTCCCTTATCGATTTGGTAAAATACGAAACATACACCCATGAAAGAAGGATCATATAATGATGATGTAGATATCCACAAATTAAATTATATAAAAAATGAATACAATCATGGGAAATACACACACCACATGCAATAAATAAGTGGTGAACAATGGAAATCTCACGGAATAAAAGTGAGATAAGAAACCCCTTACTTTGTACTTTTTCCTTGGTAGACGGTAGGTTAACCTCCTATATAATGGTGAAATAATTTTTATTGAATTATACAAGAATAATTTACATTAATATGATATCATTTATGATCTTTTAACAATGATTTGTCAATAATATCTTAGTATTATCGTCGTTTCGGGTGTTAACGGATTCGTTTTCATTTATATTATTTGTTATGCGAACCGTATTTTTTATGGATGGGATGTATCTTATTCATATACAGAACGATATCATATCTAGAATAATTATATTTATTCATCAAATGAAATTTATTCTTGAATGGATATGATGGGGAATGTATCTCATCACGTTCGTGGAGACGGTAATCCGTACGTATGCACGAGCGACAATATCAAAATTTTGATATGAAAATAATATATAGTTGGATGGTATATCATATATACAGAATCATTATCCTGTTATATTTATTATTTACAATAATTAAAAATCCTTATTATACCCATCCAAAGAATATTATATTGAATAACAATTACACCACAACGTGGAGACGGTAGGCCGTACGTACGCACGTATGTTGAAATGTCATTCAAAGGATGGATAGAATACTGAATATGGTTGTACCATATTTATAATAACATCACAGTATATAGAAGATACTGGAGATATTACTTTAGAATGGGAATAACAAAGAAAGAAGAAGTGGAAGAAGAAAGGAATTTGAAAGAGGGTGGTGAAATCATTACCTCTTCTTCGGGTTCTTTCTTTTGATTTGATCAAAATGGCTCCATAGGATGGAATTATGATCAAACTAAGGCCTCTTGGTTGAAGTTACAGAAGTTGAGAGAATATTTGGGTAGGTTTTGTCCAATCCAAAAGGCTTTTAAGGTGTGAAGAATTTGTTAGAAGTTGTGTCCTTTTATATGGGGGGAAGGGGCTCTTTAGGAAAAACATAAAGTATTATTTTATAATAAATTCATATTCAGGTAATAAAGGATAAAAAGTGGATTACCAATAGTATGAGGTGGGTATGGGTCGAAATACTTTTGACAAATAGATTTTAGACAGGTTTGTGTCGTTATATTAACCTTATCTTTTAGTTTTAACTCTTAGTTAATTAGTTTGACATTTACCATGTCACTTGGTATTTTATATTATATAGTTAATCAACTTTATATATACATCCAAGAGTCCCCCAAGTGGTAACATAATGATACATATATAATGTTATAAGTACTTTGGACAAACCGCAGATTTTTAGGAATATAATATCAATTTATAATATAATATTTGTTTTAAAAACTCAATTATGTCAATTTTGACACTATTCAATAATTGATTTTTTCTAAAGTCATAACAACTTTATTAATTCAAAAATAATTCATTTAAGAAACTCTAAAATTTCATATTAACCAATAAAATTCGTGTATGTCATCAAAACATTCAAATTATATTTATTTTAACATTTAGAATACCAATTATTTGATTCATTCATTAATAAGGAAAATACTGTATCATTATTGTGTCATAAATAAATTTAATTATTCTATGTATAAAAATTATAAATAAAAAACCATTATGTAGGAAATATTTTTAGAATTATAATTAATATTTATAGTCTAAAATATAACATATATATCCCATTTTAAAAAAATTCATTTCTAAACGATATATGCTTATGTCATTTTTGTATTTAGTTTAAATTAATTAACATAAAGTGACATTATCAATTACAAGTGGATCCATGGGGTCCCAAAATCGACCCAAAGATGAACATGGTCGGACATGTATCAACAAATATGGTTAGGTAACATTTTATTGTAAATTAATATTATTATAATATTATTGTTTACCCTTATTTACAGGATTTACCCCTTTAACCATGTTAAATAAAATATTTACCGAAGTAATTATTCAAAATGTCAAACAATAAGAGTTACCTATTTACATAATTTGTACATCCTGATTCCAAATATGCAATCCATTTCTACAAATTCAAAACACAGAAGTGGCAGAAATTTATTTAAAATTAATTCCCGCTGTCAATACAAAAAGCGTGTTTTTAAGAAATAATAAATATCAAAAGACTGACCCTTGTTTATGTATGGTTTAAAAGTAAAATTATGTCCAATGACCAAAATTGTATTAAATGGTAAAAAGAATTCTAAATATACTTTAAAATCACTCAAATTCATAATTTATCACTATTAATTATTTCGATTAAAAAAGTTGTTTTTAATTAAAATTTACTAATTCTCACTATTCATCAAAATATGAAAGTTATCCGGAAAGTACCAAGATTTCACCCTAGGCTAATTTCGATATTCCGAATCAAAAAATGAAGTCCATTTTGAATGATAAAATGTATAAAACTTCAAAAAGTGGTCATTACAATTCATAAAAGCTAGTTTTATTAGTTGTGGTGGGTGTTAGAACTTGAAGTTGTGTATGACACATGCTATTGTATTATTCAGAGAGAAGCGTACCGTGGATGCTTAGGGTGTTACATTATCCCCTACTTCAATAAATTGTATCCTTGAAATTTTTAAAATTGGGTTTGGGAATATAATAGAAAGTCTCACATCGTAAAAATAGTCAATAAAACTATCCCTTTAAAAGAAAGAATGTGAAGTACAAAGGTCACCCGAGATAACCTATACTAGGATTACATGTAGAAAACCATGGATATGGATGATGAACTAAGTGTCAAGTTCTGATGGTAAGGGATAGAAAACATGACTAGGAGAAAGTTAACAATAAGAAAACCACCAACTTGTGATGGGACAAACGATCATTAGTTTCCCAGTAGGAAAAGTAAATGGATAGCATTTTTATTTTTTTAAGTTACATTACATAAAGATGAGGCATTCATTTCTGAGAATGAATAAGAACATAATGAGATATGCTTAATTTTTAAGTAATGTTTCATTCTTTAATAAATTTCTACTACTAAATCATTTTTAAACGATTAGTATTCCAGAAGACTTAGTCACACTAGAAGAGCTACAATAAAATTCTTATAAAATCACATGATCCACATAGAATAAACTATATATTTACCTTGTATTTAGAGATTAATCAAAACCAAAATGGTTAGTATAAGATCTGATGATCCCCCAAAATGTTATTTCATTAGAGAAAGAACCACTAATCATAATTTCTAAAATTAAACCAACAATAACCCAAAGTTAAAAAAATTGAATTCAATAAATAATTTTCATTAAAATCCTTTAATAAAATACAAAATAATACTGAAACTCAAAACATAGATAAATTTTGTTATGTAGTCTTCCACATTAAATAGTATCTCCAAATGACATCAATTAGTCTTAAAATCACATATATAAAATTAATTAACCTAATCACATATTCTCTATTATAGGTTAATCATTTTCCTAAATAACCCAAATCACTATAAATCCACAATAAAAACATAGATAAAAATCCAATATTACTCCTCAAATGAAATCCCATACTATTCTATTTTCCTTGGGAATATAGTGTTCCCAACAAAGTGAACATCTTCCAAAATAACATTTATCACTTAATCACCAAATCATTTTCCTATACTAAGGGTATTCATTTGATAAGACATAAGATCCCAAATCAAATTATTATTGATCAATAAAATCATTTAACTAAAAATAATAGTCACACTAACTAGGGACTTCATGTAGTCCACTGGTAGGAGATAAATCCAAATCACACTTTGGTTGTGGGTTTGATTCCCACAGCTTTTTCCAACGCGATGGGTTGTCACACGGTTTGTGTGTTGTCCTTTTTCAAAAACTATATTTTAAAACATTACCAAAATGAGATAAATTCTTCAGAATAACCATAACATAATTTAACCACAAATTTTATCTCATTCCTTGCATTTTCATCCCAAATTATAATAAATTGTAATTTCCTCAAACCCAATGATCATAAAAAAAACAAATGGTCATATATAACTATATCCACAAGAGAAAATATAATTATACCTCAAATATCATTCTCACATTGAAAACTGCAGGGATACAAATACAAGAGAAAATTATTCCAAAGTAAACCCATCAACAAGGATCACTGATACTTTTTAAACATTTCTCCAACCATTTATTTCCACATAGTTTCTTCTTTGTACAAGAAAATATCATATAGAATAGGGCATTCACTCAGGTAATGGCCAGGTCCCCTACATTTACGGAAAATGACTGTAAATGGATTCTTCGGACCATTTTTATCTTCTTCCATAGTACTCTTCATTTTTAATCAGCAATTCTTCACCTTATGTCTTTCCTTCCCGCACGTAAAGCATTTCTTTGTCCCATTGAGACACATTCCTGGGTGTCTCCTTCCACATTTTCTGCATGATGGAAATTGTGGATTCCTTTCTCCATGGTCTCCACTGCTGGAGCTCTTATCATTCATCACATTTCTCTTCTTTGTTGAGTCCGGGAATTGGTTAATATATATATTGTTGATCATATTTTTGGAAAATTGATTTGACATGAAGATGATATCTTTTATGCCTATCAACATTCCATTTTTTTCTCATCCCACCACCGTTCCCACCTTTTATATCATTCTCAAAGTCACTATGACTTCCTTGGAATCCAGCCATTGACAAAAAACAGAAAGCATTGTGTGAGTAACAGTAGCCATAAAAACAGTTTGAAAATATCATGTCACCATATTATCAATTTTAAACACATTAGGATTAACCAAGGTCATTTACTCTCATCGTATATATAATACTTCAAATCGGTTTGTAATGAAAATGTAAATTATCCTAAGCATATCCCCCTGGATTGTCGTAACCAAGAGTGCAGCAAGGCCCATTGTCATGCACCAGTTCTCGTTCGAGTCTATCTCAATGCGGTGTTTTCGGGTTTTACCCCTAGGTACATTTGTGTCAGAGCATCCTCTACCTGCTCGTATCCATACAGGGATGTATTGCTCAGAAAACTCACAAAATCTCTACAATACCAAAATTCTAGGATGTTATTCTATACTAATCTTGAAATTCTATCTTAGGGCTATGTTCTCTAATCAGAGTTTATCTAAATCTAGCTCCCAAGGTTTATACTAAACTTCCTCTAATACCAACTGTAATGCCCCGACCACAGTTACCCAGAGTCGGTGCATTATTACATAACATTGGCATGATCACAAAGGATCAAGACTCGAACGAATGATTAGTTTAGTAGTCTTGGAAACACTAGATATATTCATAAGTCATACATTACATCATAAGGTAAAAAAAACTAAACCAACATCTGGTCTTCATATCCCCTCATACTATCCCTGTAGGTCATTCATAAATTACTTCTTCACATCCTGAGAAAAATAAAACAATGAAAGGGGTGAGCTCAGATGCTCGGTAAGAATAAAAATATATCAGAAGCTTTTGTGGATAAGCATAAACACTTAAGTCAATGTATAAATAAAACAAAAGCTTTTAAAATCGAACTTCAGCATAATATGGAAAAGATAAAATGAAATAATGTCATTTACTCGTTCACATGGATATTCCACTAATTGAATAATCACATGCAATATCAATAACCACTTTCATAATGATAGAATTCATAATGACAGACTATCATAACCATGTAGCCAAGGCCTCGTGCCAAGACTACAAATAAGATTTTTTCAAGGCCTCGTGCCATGACACTAGTTTGTCTCATGAGACCTACCGATGCATCGAGGAGCTATAGCGGGCTCCACCCGTCACTTACTAAGTCCAATGCATTCCTCATATGAAAATTTTGAAACATAACATAAACATTCGTATTAAAACTAGCATACGATATATCAATACATTATCCACAAACCATGAATGGTATAAAAAATAGCACATCCACGGTCAAACACAACTCATTCGATACAATATGGAAGATTGTATTGTATCAAATTAACCTCAATCAGGAATGATGAAGGATATTGACATAGGTGAAAATAATCATCAAAACTATTAGAGAGAAATACCCCCATTTTCTTGAAATAATTTAAAAGTCACACTATTTGTCAAGAATCCATTTAAAAATATATTTTTGAATCAAAGTGTCCCATACCACTTCGAAACTTTTAAAAGTAATTTTAATTTTAAAACCATAATGTCCATATAAAAAAATCTGGAAAACCATTTTTAAAACATGGAAATTAATGAGAATGATTTAGAAGAATAAATCTTCAAAAATTTTAAAAATGATATTTTAGTTAGAGTTTCTAACAAAATGAGAGACACTCGAATAAAAATAATTGAGGTAATCAAAACATTGTAATATCATGAGAATAAAGGGATTCATGATATACTATGTCAATGTATATTATATACACCATATAAAAGTGATTTTGTGTATAACAACAATGGAGTCTCAATAGAATGTAATTTGAGATGAAACTTCTTATAAAGATCGTATCGTTAGGTTAAGGATAAATAAATTGAATAATTATGTGTGAAAAACATAAATACACTCAATAATATTGGATATTCAGTGTAAATCAATCAGAGTAAATTAACACATATTTTTATTAAGACAACACCAATGAATTGGATATTTAACACAACAAATGGAGATTGAGTTAAAATTACTCTTATCAAGTTCATATAGATGACTTGAGAAATTATAAATGGAGTGATTATGTGTATCAAAAGTATATCCACAGAAAGGGGAGTGGAAATTATGACATAAGAAAATGAATAGTGATTCCACAAATAATCTTGGAGTAAAATAATCAATGAAGTATGCGTAAAGCCGAATGAATGGAAATTGAAATTTCAAATTCCCTTATCAATTTTGTAACATAAAAAACTTACAAACATGAAATAAGGATCATAAAATGATGATTTAGATATCCAAAAATTAAATTATATAACACAATGAATACAATCATGGGCAGTACACACACCACATGCAATAAATAAGTGGTGAATAATGGAAATCTCACGGAATTAATAGTGAGATAAGAAACCCCTTAATTTGTAATTTTTCCTCGGTCGAAGGTTGGTTAACCTTCTTTATAATGGTGAAATAAGTGTTATTTAATTATACAAGAATAATTTACATTAATATGATATCATAGATGATCTTTTAACATTGATTTGTTAATAATATCTTAGTATTATCGTCGTTTCGGTTGTTAACGGATTCATTTTCCTTTATATTATTTGTTATGTGAGCCGTATTTGTTATGGATGGGATGTATATTATTCATATCAAGAACTATATCAGGTCTCTAAAAATTATTTTCATTCATCAAATGAAATTTAGTCTTGAATGGATATGATGGGGAATGAATCTCATCGCGTTCGTGGAGACGGTAATCCGTACGTATGAACGAGCGACAATATAATTATTTTGATATTAAAATAATATATAATTGGATGGTATATAATATATAAATAATCATTATCATGTTATATTTATTATTTACATTAATTAAACATCATTATTATACCCATCCAAATAATAATATATTGAATAACGATTACACCACGACATGGAGACGGTAGGTTGTACGTACGCACGTATGTTGACATGTCATTCAAAGGATTGATATAATACTGAATATGGTTGTAACATTTTTATAATAACATCACAGTATATAGAATATACTGGAGTTATTATTTTAGAATGAGAATAACAAAGAGAGAAGAAGTGGAAGAAGAAAGGAACTTGAAAGAGGGTGGTGATATCATTACCTCTACTTCGGGTTCTTCCTTTTGATTTGGTCAAAAGGGATCCTTAGGATGGCTTTATGATCAACCTAAGGCCTCTAGGATGAAGTGAGGGAAGTTGAGAGAATATTTGGGCAGGTTTTGGCCGATCCAAATGCATTTTAATGTGTGATGAATTGGTTAGAAGTGGTGTCCTTTTATAAGGCGGAGAAGGGGCTCTTTAGAAAAAACATAAAGTATTATTTTATAATAAATTCAAATTCTGTTTCTAAAGGCTCAAAAATGGATTATTCAAAGTATAAGGTGGGTATGGGTCTAAATCCTTTCAACCAATAAATTTTAGACATGTTTGTTTCATTATATTAAGCTTCTCTTTTAGTTTTAACTGTTAGTTAATTAGTTTGACATTTACCATGTCACTTTGTATTTTATATTATATAGATATTAAACGTACTATATATATCCAAGAGTCCCCCAAGTGGTCCATTAATGATACAAATATCATGATATAAGTCCTTTGGCCGATCCTTAGATTTTTAGGAATAGAATATCAATTAATAATATAATATTTGTTTTAAAAACTCATTTATGTCAATTTTGACACTATTAAATAATTGATTTTTCTTAAAGTCATAAAAACTTTCTTAATTCGAACCAAATTCATTTAATCAATCCTAACATGTCATATTAACCAATAAAATTCTTGGATGGCATCCAAATGTTCAAATTATATTTATTTTAACATTTATAATACCAATTATTTGATTCATTCATTAATAAGGAAAATAATGCATCATTATTGTGTCATAAATAAATTTAATTATTCAATGTATAAAAATTATAAATAAAATACCATTATGTAGTAAATAGTTTTATATTTCTAATTAATATTTATAGTCTAAAATATAACATATATAACTCGTTAGAAAAATTGTTTTTCTAAAAGATATATGCTTTTGTCATTTTTGTATTCACTTTAACTTAATTAATATAAAGTGTCATTATCACTTAAAGGTGGATCCATGGGGTCCCAAAATCGACCCAAAGATGCTCAAGGTCGTACATGTATCAACCAATAGGGTTAGGACACGTTTTAGTGTAAATTAATATTGTTATAATATTATTTTTTACCATTATTTACCAGATTTACCCTTTAACCATGGTAAATAAAATATTTACCGAAGTAATTATTCAAAATGTATAAAAATAAGAGTTGCATATTTACATAATTTGGACATCCTGATTCCAAATATAGAATCTATTTTTCCAATTTCAAAACACAGATGTGGCATAAATTAATTTAAAATTAATTCCCGATGTCAAAACAAAAAGCTTGTTTTTAAGAAATAATAACTATCTAAAGATTGACACTTGTTTATGTCTGGTTTAAATGTTAAATTATTTCCAATGGTGAAAATTGTATTAAATGGTAAAAATATATTCAATATATACTTTAAAACCACTAAAATTCATAATTTATCACTGTTAATTATTTCGATTAAAAAATAGTTTTTAATTAAAATTTAGTAATTTTCAGTATTCATCAAAATATAAATGTTATCCGAAAAGTACCAAAATATCACCCTAGTCTAATTTCGATATTCCGAATCCAAAAATAAAGTCCATTTTGAATGATAAAATTTATAAAATTTCAAAAAGTGGGTATTACTATTCATAACGGCTAGTTTTATTAGTTGTGGTGTGTGTTAGAACTTGAAGTTGCGTACAACACACACTACTGTATTATTTAGCGAGAAGCGTACCGTGGAAGCTTGGGGTGTTACGAATTTAGATGCATGAAAATGATTCAATAAATTAGCATAAAAATTCCTCTATTGGAATCCTTGGTCGAAATTCTATCATATATCAAATTCACCAAGAGTTTTCTAGCAAACAAAAATTATTGGAAGAAATTTTATACCATCAATATTACTGAGTGTAGTAATGTTCCATTGAAGAAGTATTCGCCAATTTTTAAAGACCTTGATAGTTTTATTATTTAGTGATTAATATTTTGAAGTAGAAAAAAACCATTCATGTGAATTGGGTTTGATTATTTATCTGATGCTTTAATCCGTGTTAAAAAATCTAGGTATTAGAGATTTTCAACCAGCATCTGTGTCTCTTAAAATTATTTATAGGTCACTCACTCATCCCTATATAAGATTGGATTACTTATTAGTTAGTTTATGTAATATCACACCACCTATATATTTTCTTATTCTTGACATGGAGTTTGATGAAAAATTTCATTCATCCTAGGTATACCATTCATGGCTACTGGAAGAGTTGTCATTAATATTTCCAAAAGAAGACATACCCTCCAAGCTATGGATGACCGGGAAGAAATCTTGGTTTTGGAAAATACCAAACCATAGGTTAAATGTAACCTGAATGATGTTAATTATAATAAGTTCTTCAAAATTGATATCACTTCTGATTTCGATTCTATTCCTATTGAAGTTACAATTATTTTGACACCCCAAACTACTGAGATTTTTAAACATGATCATATTGACGAGGAGATTCATTTCATGGAACCCAATTTAGAGGTAGATTCGAAAAAAATTCATAATTCCTATGAACCTATTTATTAATGATTTTTTATGATCATAACAACATGAAATTATATTTTACTTGGGATATTTCTTGGTTGAAACTTGCTTATAAACATATTGATTTCCATTTTGAATGATTCTATTTTTTTTTCAAATTACACACCTACCGTAATGTATAATGAGTCTTCTGATATTTAACTAGTTTATGAGAAATTCTCCTCATTTCAGTTAAACACATATTTTTAATGGAACATTATGGAAGTCAAGTTTGATTTCTTTACATAGGTGTCTTCTTTGTTAACTAGTATACAGACCTCTTCTAGATATAGTGTGAAGTTGGACATACATACAGCTTTTAAATCAATGTCCTTGGGTAATTCAAGTATGGGGGAACATTTGGAGAAGAATTTTGATCATATTTCATAATTTTCAAGGATGATTTCCTCAATCTATGTCCATATTAATTAGTTATTGGGGATGAAAAACATCTATGGAAAACACTCTTGAAATGATTAAAATTTTAAGACTTATATTTATGGAATATGATGTTCTTGAATTTAATAAATATATTGATAACACTTGTACTCACAATAATGAAATCAAAACAATCAATAAATCATACCCGCTAAATGTTAATGGTTATGTTAAAATTTAGGGGTATGACTAGCTAAAGACATAAAATTCAGTGTTCCATGAGTGTCATTCCATGGTTTTTAGTTTTTCAATTTTAATTTTCTATTCAAATAAACGACTCTGACTCTATTGAATTCTATATTTATCCCTATTGTGCTTACCTTGGATTTTCCATAGTAAATTTAAACTATTCCCAATGATAAGAGGAGATACAATCTAAAATATACTTAATCAACCCACTGATGCTCAAACATTGATTTCTTGTTAATTTAAACTTAATTTGAATAATTAAATATGATGTTAATTTTTTCAAATATTATAGGATATTTAATTGAGTATCCATTTATTTTTCCCAAATAATATATTGGGAGTTCCATGCTTGAATTTAAATGGGTAAACCACCCACATTCAGGGGAGTTTTATTCAATTTAGACATCCAATTATTTTTAAAATCTATTTATTGGAAATAAGAGTGGGAGAATTTATTCTGATATTTTTAAAATATTTAATATGCTTTTCATGAGATGAGTTCTTAGCTTGATAATATATATAGTTTTAGTAATCTATTTCAACCAGAATTTTATAACATGCTTTCACCCTTAATTTTCCCCTGGATCGAACATGATTCATGTTATATAAAACATTTCTTATAATTATTATGTATGAATTGAATTGAGACGTATTTTGTGTATTTATAAATAATTTAATGCATAAAAATTTAAAAAACTATATTCTGATCTGGTTGGATTTGTGGAAATGTACAATTTTTGAACTATACTTCAGACCCTCCAAAAAATCTGTGAACTTTGGAAATTTAAAATATTTTTTGAACCAAATTGTAAAACACTTTATCCCAAATTAGGTTCTATGTGTAGAGGAGAGATTATTATAAATGTACGTTAATTTTTCTTAAATGTAAAACACATAAGAAACCCAAAAAAAATCAAAACAATCCACCCGTTTATAAATAAAATCATCTCTACATTTTTAAATAAAATTGGTTCTTTCTTATGTTCTTAGGTTATGAATATAATTTTTCATTATTCTACTCCTAATGAAAAATATCATTCTTTTTTTAAGGGATTACAAATGATACGATATTAATAGATTTGGATGGATGTCGAGTGAATGTCTAGAGTATTGTTTGTCTGATGTGTTTTTTTCAGCACCAAATTAATTTTCCTAACATGTAACTAGCGTAGTGTGAAAATATAGGGTCGGTCCATAGGGAATCCATGTTGGAGTTTATGTCTCTTTATTTGAAATTTCTCAAGTGAAGATGCTGAACTTAAATAAGATTTGTTGGTTACATCCATCCATCTATCCCACATTATATTTTTATTATTTAAAAAAAGAGATAACAATAAAAAAAATTGCCAACCTTAGCAACTCAGCTAAGGGGGCCGAAAAAAATGAAGACTGATGGCATCCCCTCTAACCAAATCCACCCCCTCAAGTTTCACGGTTTTCACATTGTGGATGAAAATTGGGTTAGAGATGAGGACATCAAGAGATGCAAGATAATCGGAAACTTGATTCCCCTCACGCCATGCGTGAGGCACTTTGGCGTTCTTATTCAGGGCGCCTCTGCACTTTCGAATGATGTAGGTAATGGACCAAGGGGGAGTGCACAGACCGTTTATTTCATCATAAAGGATCTTTAAGTCAGTTTTAACTTCCTCCAGTGGAATGTTTTTCTGTAGGCACAGGGTTAGACCCAGAAGCATGGCCTTCGCCTTAGCCTGTAGAGAGGAACCTTGTCCGAGACAGGAGGAAAATGCCAAAATAACTGAACTATGTGAGTCATGAATAGCCCCAACTCCTTAGATCACCCTCATGCTGTACAACCCATCAGTGTTAATCTTATGTCCTTTCAGGGGAGGATTCCATCTTACCCAATGGGTGTTTGAGTTTTTGGCACTAGTCTAGAATGGGGAGGAGCACCCTTGAAGGCACCCAAAGGAGGGGTCTTCCCGCGAGTGGTTGATGAGCCCTGCCATGTCAAGAAGAAGATTTCTGGTCCTGATGATGATTAATCTACTAGAGGAAAGGAACCCATCATGCCTCGCCTTATTCCTTGCCTGCCAGATACACCAACACCCTACATGTACAATCATGGTACGTGGAAACTTATCAGGACCCCTGTCGCCCACGCCGTGATATCACCTATCCAGAAATGGTAGGGTCGCCAGGTTGGGGTCAAGGATAGCTATAAAATCACCAAAGTCACCCCATACTACAGCCGCCCAATCACCCCTGAAAAATAAATGATCTGCACTCTCCTCTTTATGATTTTTACAGCATGAGAAACGCGACACCAACAGAATGCCACAATGTTTAATGTTTTCATCAGTCAAGACTGCGCTATTTCTAATTCTCCAAGATAGAAATTTGTATTTCTAAGGAATGAATTTGGGAAATAGGTTTTCGTTCTAATTACCAGCACCCTCCTACAGGACCCGGGTGCGACGGAAGTCCCTATAGGTGAAGGCACCTGAGGAAGAAGGAGTGTAAACACATTTATCGGGGTCGGGGGACAGTTCAATAAGGTTGAAGGAGGCCTTCTGGTTTTCATCCAGCACTACATTGATGAACTCACAGTAAAGGTTGTCATCCCGAAAAGAAATTCTAGGAGAGGGACAACCTGAAAAACCAATAACCTCTCCAGCCCAATATGATACAAGAAAGATAACACACCCCTCCCGATGATCAAGTGTACTTACGGTTGATGGTCGGAGATCATAGGAGCAATGTTATAATGAAACCTAGAGTTATGCCCCTCCATTCTGTTCAAATACCCGTGTTGAGACCTGGGCATGGTTTTTCCCCAAAGGGTATGCTGCTCAAGGACTTCCCATGCCAACTTGGTGTGCATACAGAGAAGGGTGTCTTCTAGGCTACAGATGTTGATACTACCCTCCCTATTTGGAATGGCCAATCTCTTCCAGGAGACCCATCATCGTTTCCCTTCCAGCATCGGGTCCCATATAAATATGGATAGAACATTGTCAATGTTTCTAATAACTCCGTTTGGCGTTTTGATAGAAGATAAATCATGGATGGGAGTATCCAATAAAACACTATTAATAAGAGCTATGCGACCACCCAAAGAGAGGTATTAATTTTTCCAGTTGAAGATTCTGTCTGTAATCTTGGTGATGAGGAAGTCAAAATCACATATGTGTAGTCTGACCAGAGAATTGGGGGCCCTGAGGTGATCCATGGGAAAGGCCCCTCTCTTCATTTTGAGGTTGAGCTGAATTATTGATATCTTGTTGTTTATAAAACGATTAGAAAGGTAGAAATAGCTCTTATCTTTGTTGATGACCTGACCACTCCATTGGCAGTGTTCCTCTACTACCTTGTTCAGTCCTCTGATCGATCTGCTTCCAGCATTTATGAATATGAGGGTATCATTCGCGAACATCAAGTGAGATATGGATTGAGCTCTCATACTCCATTGAAAAGGCATAATTTCACCTTTACTGATGCTCTTATCTAGTAGGTGGTTGATAATATCCTATGAGAGGATAAAAATGCTTGGAGAAATCTGTCACCTTGTCTTACACGCAGAATGGCCTGGAAAAAACCATAGGACTTCTCCGTAAATGAAACTGCCAACCCTGGGGAGCTGAAACATCTAAATATGAGTTCAACATTCCAGGTTGAGAGGCCCATACTTGCTAGCACCTTATTAATGAAGCCCCACTAAATAAGATCATAATATTTGTTAATATCCAACTTAATAACCTTGTTAGACCCACGCATCTTGAAATTAATATCACTGACCATCTCTTGTGAAAGAGCCATTACTCCTTGTATTGTTCGACCCTTCACAAACCCTTGTTTCTCCATGGAGACCCACCGAGGAATATGAATAGACAATCTTGTATTGAGGATGCTGGCCAGAATTTTGTAGGGAATGTTAGAGAAACATATCGGTCTATAATGCAAGATAGAGGAAGGGTTCTTGGTTTTAGGAAGATGCACCATGGGGGTGGCACAAGAAATCCATGACAGGATCCCTCCCCGAAAGAAATCTTGGATTTCCAAGATGATTTAATCCTTCACCACTTCCCACGAGGCCCTATAGATAGACCCTAGAAATCCATTTGGTCTTGGGTAACTATCTGGTTTGAGGCTAATCATAATTGCATGAATCTCCTTTGCATTGGGTATTAAACCAAGCTTCTCATTGTCCTACTTTTAAAAGAAGATAGGAATCACATCAAAAATCCATGAGTTTTCTCCCAGATACCCATTGGGCCTCCTAGGGATGGAGCTCGTGAGAAGGTCCTTGATGTAGGTGTGTGCCAGGTGCCCCACCATATCCCTGTTATCCGTGTAGGTACCATCATCCAAGAGGATATTAGGTTTACTTGGGAGAATTATCTCTATGATGCACACATGAAAAAATGCAGTATTCCTATCTCCCTCCCTAATCCAATTGATCCTCGCTTCCTCTCTTTCCAAGCGTTTTTATTTCAGGAATATGTCTGCCTAATGTTCCTTCCTGGTAGATAACTCAGCAAGAGACTGATCATCCCACTCCTCTTCCAACCTCTACTCAAGGCGATCAACCTCTTGCATGGCGCCATCAATGTTGATATCCATGTTTGGCATAACTTTCTTCCACTCCTGAAGTTGAGACATGAGACTCCGGAGTTTATTGTGGATCGCAACCCCAAAGTTCCCCTGAGGGGGTTCTTTCCATATTTCACTTATCAAGTCATGATACCCCAGTATTTCCGACCACTAGTGGTAATATTAGAATCTTCTGTGTAGATCCTATCCAGAACATAAAGATAGAAGGAGTGGAGAATGGTCTGATAGACCTTGAACCAAGTGACACACCTTATTATTGGAGAACATAGTAGTGGCCAGCATGTTTTCCAAACACCTATCCAAGTGACTCCATGAACGACGGGTCCCCCTTTGGTTGTGGCACCATGTGAAATTATCACCTGTAAAGCCAATGTCAATGTGGCCGTTCCCAGCCATGAAGTGTGCAAAATCCATACTTGCTTTCCTTTGAAAGGGTCCCCTGACATTCCTTTCATCTAGGATAGAAATAACATTAAAATCCCCACAGACCACCCATGATAGGATGATAGGGTCAAAACCATTCAGGTCACTCTAAAATGTCTCCCTTTGTAGGGAGTCACAGCTCCCGTAAAAAAAGTTCATGAAGAATGATATGTCACCCTTTGTCACATTGGTGGTGATAAATTGGTTTCCTTCTTGAACCATGATAATAGAGTAGCTCCTTTTCCAAATAACCCATATGTGTCGGTTCGAAGTAACTGCATGAATAAAGGCATGCATTTTGATATTCCGGGAAAAGTCACCAATCTTGGATGTGTTCTGCTTATGATTGAGGATGCCAACAACATTAGCTTTATGTTTTTTGACTTCTGAGGGAAGGAAATATGTCTTTACCTGAGCACCGAGCGCTCGGGAATTCCAAGTGATTATAGGTATCATTGATAAGATAGGGTTCTGGAACTGGCTTCAGAACTAGTAGCCTTCTTTAGATGGGAGGACGATCGCTCCTTTATTGACCTGGATTTTGAATGGCTACAGACCCCCACTTTGCTGAGTAGCAGCATGGAAAAGCGAGGGGAGGAAACCATGGTCTGGACTAGGACTTTGGAAGGGGGAGTTGAAGACCACTCTGTGGCCTTAACATTAAGGAGAAAGCCACCCTCTCTAGCTTCCGAGTGTGAATTTGTGGAAGAGGAACACACATTTCATGGGGGACTCATTGTGGTGGAATAAAATATGCAAAAGGATGTCCAGGGACGTTGGCAGGGATGCAGGACATGGTAGAGGCTAGGGGCTGCAGGGCCAAGAATCCAGAATCGCCAGGAATAAAGTGAAGCAGACATGTGCCCAAACGTAGACCCTACAATAGTACAAAGAAGAGAAAGGTAGGAACTTCCATGCTAGATAGGGATGTTAGGAAACCACTTAGCATGAATGGGACTAGAGCCTTGCTAACAACTGGGTCACCCTTGGAAGAGGAATCAAACATTGAAACAGGATTAGGTAGGGATGTCGGCAACAGCGCGGAGCCACCATCAGATGAGGGGTCTTCCCTCTGAGAATCTTCAGGAGCAGGAGCACTAGGTGACGGTGACCCTCGGTCACTAGAAACAGTTCTCTTGGGATGGTGCCAGCCATCTTGCCGCTTCATCCTGCAAACATGGATGGAGTGACCCTGTAGGAACCAATGAGAGAAAAATATGGGGAAAACAGGGTAAATGATCTCTTGATTCTAGCAGAATCCATCCTGCACCTGATGCAAGAGCATGTCCTATGAGGAGAGGGAGATATCCATCTCCACACAGAAGCGAGCCACCAAAGCGTCCTCACATCAGCTGGTCCTGAAATCAGCACACAGAAATGTACGAAGGGAATCTCTGATCGACGTAAGAAAGCCACCATTTTGAAAGGGGGGCGGGAGTCCCGAGAGATGGATCCAGACCGCATCCATAGAGATCTCCTTACCCCTGTGGATACCCAGGGACCATCGCGATAAGCTGAACTTCCAGCGGTTAAAGAGTGAAGAGCTCTACAACACACATGAGTGAAGTCTTTATCTGAGGCCAGGATAAGGCAGAAAGATTTCATGTGCACCTCGGAGATCTAAGTTGGATATCGAAGTCCCCATGAATGAAAAAATTTCCTAAATATAGAAATGGGGCTTCACAGACCTAAAATGAGCAACCAGGGTCCACTTCAGGCATGCCTCTTCCTCCGCAAATGCAGAATTCAGGAATTATAGAGAGATGTAGTCGCACTAACATGAAGCTTCTGGAGTCGACACGAAAATCTCTGGGAAAAAGTTCCATGAAGGGGCTCGAAGCATGCCGCAAATGGCATCTCGGAAGGATCTAGGCCGGGGAGCCGCAGTGGGGCAAACAACGACTGGGGAGGATGCACTGGCTATGATATCGGGGGGTATATCAAAGACTGGGTTCCAGGGGGCTAGGAGCTGACATGACCCCAGCATCAGGGGGAGGAAGGAACACGAAGGGGCCACCAGCCCCTGGGGAATAGAAAGACCAAGAGTATAGCTCGGATCAGAAGTCGTCCAAGTAGAAAGCGAAGAGGGCAACCGAAGGGGCGGGCGCACCTCGGACTGGAAATTTGAAAATCTCGTCGGCACATAGGGCACATACTCATGGGACATAGCACTCCCGAATTATTCCTTCTTTCTATGATTTTTTTGGTTCATAATGATGGATCTCAATAGAGAACTAATTTCTTGGCCCTCTCTAACTTGCTATGAATTAACATCAAAATTGATGATTACTTAAAACTAAATTTTAATGGATAATGATAAAAATGTTCCAGGACTCGACATTTATGTGGGATGTGAAACCTTATTCCCTATTGTGTTGTGTTTTTCCTAATAACCCACATTTCTAGGTTTCATTTGTATCAGAACACCCTTGGTCCGGTGAGTTCTGATTATGTTGGTAGAAATCAATCTCGTGGTCTTGAAATTGATTTCTATGAACTCTTAATTTAGGAACCGCCCTCTAGAAATGACAGTATATCCAATGGTCCTAGATATCCTTGTCGTAATTCTCCTAATGATCCCTGGAAACTCTATTCTTGGTCCGATATGGGGTTTCCAGTGAAATAAGTCACTGAAGTTGAGAGAATTAGTTGAGAGACGATGAACAAATACAAGAATAGAGAAACTTGTTATAATGAACCAAAAAAATTTCTAGCCCAACATAGGTGGGTTTATCTACTCATGATGAAAAGGATAAGAATATTTCTAAAATTCATAAGATATTTCATTACAACAGAAAATAAAAGAATCAGAAGCACAACAAAAATGTTGAGAACAAGTGCTCCAAAACCTTCCTCTCACAAAAAAAATAGTTCTCAGCCCCCCTTCTTCTTCTCTATCCAATACTCTCCTTATCCAGGATCACCCCCCAAGGGCTTTTCAGTCATATATGACATATTTTTAATTGTCCATAACTAGGTAGAAGGGGGAACCACGGGTCAAGGATTAGGTGAAAAATGAAAAATCTAAAAGGAGAAGGTTGTAGTGGTCCGCACAGTTTTGGGTGCATAGTTTGGTAGGTCGTACGCCAACTATGTGGTAGTCTATATCTCAAATCCTTAAGGCCACACAGTTTTCCTGGATGGGATGCACGGTTTGGGTAAGTTGTGCGCCAATTGTGCGGATTTCTCTGTCCACATGTGCATGTCTCGCTCAATTTATCTGAAGGGCTGTATGGTTTTGGTAAACCATGCGTCAACCGTTCAGACCTCTCTTTCAATGGAATCGTCTCCCGCACGGTTTGAACATGGTTTGGATTACTATGAGGCGGTCCGACGGGTTTCCTTTCTCTTTGAAATTCCTGAAATCAGCCGCCCTTCATGTCTCGGTACTTGATCCGGGTGACTCTAATCTGGCATAGTAAGGGGAAAATGGTCCAAAATCCTCAATTTCCTTCGGAATCTCCAAAAAACATAGACTTCTTACTTCATCCTCTAATGACTGAAAAACCTATTAAGAAACATCAATCTTGTGAAATCCATGCAAACCCCATCCAAAAAAACCATTTTATAGATATTAAACCAAGTGGAAATTCCTTATGCACAGCAGTGCATCAAACTCCCCCACACTTGATTGGTTGTTTGTACTCAAACAAAGGCATAGATAGTCATTTCCAAGAAGTTACCAAATAGACATGTAGAGACCTTACATATTATACCTATTAGATGAATATGATCTTTGAACTAATTACTGTTAAAAATTATATCATTCGTACTTCATGGTTCCCCAAGTATTTGAGGTTAGCTAACAAAGTAGCATTAATCCAAAATAGTCAACCATACATTCATAAAACAATTTTTCATAAAACTGAGTTTTCCCTTCTTCATTCAATGAATGTTTCTACCTATATTTTAATCTCTTTATACACTCAGATTAGTTAATCCCAGGTTTCACCGTCTCCAATTGGCAGACTATCACTATTATAGGTCGCACACCCTCATTGACTTGCATTATTTGGAACATGATGAAAGGTCATCAATATTATTGGGCATGCTTTTGCATATCTCAATTTTTTTGTAGTGGGGTGAGATACTAGAATAAAATGTTTCCCAATTTTCTCATCTCAACACATGATGAGGATGTTTTAACATGTCAAGAGTTTATGGAATTAAGAACGCGTAATAGCCACTAGTGCAGCAATAACATTTCCTGAATCCTCACCCCTCTTTATGAAAAATTTGACTTCCATTTTAATGGGTTCCTCCATTAGAATTAATCCATCACTAAAATCATTTTTAAAAAAACTATTTTTCTAAATGAATGGCTAAATGTTACTTTTCAAGTATTACAAGGATTATTTACATCACAAACTAGGTTTGAAAATCCAGAAATATGATCCATTTTCATAGATAATTTCCAAAATTCATTTTTATCTAATTGGTATAAACCCATGACATTTATAACAACCATTTAGACAAACCTATGAAAACATGCTATCCTAATTACTTGTGAATGAAATCAATAAAAATGGGGTTCTAATTAAGGGCGCCCTCCCTCACTCTTAAAACTGAGCGCGGTCCCCTGTGAAGGTAATAAAGTAGAGATGGGTGGGAAAAGAAGAATGAAAAGGGATGGAAAAAACTAAAGAATAGAAAAAATTGCAAAAGTGAAAAGCTACTATGAATGTTTATCAAGTGTGGAAAACAGGTGGTGTGCGAGAGCCTAACGAGCAGAAAGGTGGCTGGCCTGGAATAGATGAAATCCCCTACTGGCAAGAAACAAGAACCAGACAAGTGAAGAAAGAAAAAAAGAAAAACAAGCATAAAGGAAAGAAAATCACACTATCATGCAGTCCTAGGCACACTAAAATGGATAAATCATTTGAATAAAAAAAATTCAGAATGATGGGTTACCTCCCGGTCAGAGCTACATTTAATGTCTTGAGATCGACTTACTTGGTCCCTGAGATACCCAAATTTCATGGTGAAAATGATTCCCACCTTGTATTACATGATAAATTAAGGCTTCAGGCGTGGCCCATTGGACCTTAAAGGTTTGATAATCCACACAAGCCACTTCCACCGCACCATGGCGGAAACTTGTAACCACCATAAAGGGTCCCGACCACCGGGACTTCGGCTCACATGGAAAAAACATCAGACAAGAATTAAAAATTAATACATTATCACTTTTCTGGAAGGATTTCCATGAGATCATGTTGTCATGGACTTCCTTCATATTCTCCTTATAAAGTTTCACATTATCATAGGACTCCTGCCTTATATAGTCATGCTCAGTTAACTAGAATTTCCCCTTTTCTTCCATAGCCTTCAGATCATAATTCAGGGCCTTGACAGCTTAATAATCCTTGTGCTCCATCTCCACAGGAAAGTGGCAGGGTTTCCTATAGATCAACTAGAAAGGTGACATACCCAATGGTGTTTTGAAGGCTATCTAGTAGGCCCCTAACGTGTCATCAAATTTCATGGACCAATCATTTCTTTATACACCTATAGTTTTTCCCAACAATTGATTTAACTAATGCATTGACACCTCCACCTGACCGCTGGATTGAGGGTGGTATGGTGTCCCTTGGTTGTACTTGACCACATACATTAAGAGCACATTTTTCATGAGTGTGTTGTCAAAATGTGAACCACGGTCGCTAATCAACACTCATGGGGTCCCAAACTAATTGAAAAATATATTTCTTTAGAAGACTAACGATGAATGTAGCCATATTGTGAGTCGTTGTCGCCACTTCAACCCACTTGGAAATGTAATAGACACATTACAGAATGTATGTGTGCCTAAAGGATGGTGTAAATATACCCATTAAGTCGATTCCCCACATGTAAAAAACATCAACCTCAAGTACCGGTTATTGGGGTATCTCGGCACAACATCCCGCATTTCCTATCCGCTAGAACTGATCATAGTAGGAGGAAAAATGACGAGTTTCCTTCGTCATGGATGGATTTGAAAATGCCGATTGTAAAACCTTTGATAGTGTTCAATCTGGCCCATGATGTCCTCTTTCTAGAGAAGAGTGAAATAATTCCAAAATACTTTGACTCTCTTCATCTGCGATGCAACAAATGATTACCGCATCGCCACATTAGCGGAAGAGAAGGGGGTATTCCCAGAAATACCACTTTATCTATGAAAAAAATGCATCCTATACTGTAATGATAAGTCCGGTTGGAAAACTCTTGTGGCTATGTAATTTTCAAGGTCGGTGAACCATGGCCGAGGAGGTACTCTAATGAAAAATAGCTGGTCATCGGGGAAGTCTTTCTTGATCTCCCAGCCTTCTTCTATCTCTAAATGGGGTAGTTCCAGTTGGGAGAGATGATTATCCACCACATTCTCACTACCCTTCTTATCATTAATCTCTAAATAAAACTCCTAGAGGAGGAGCACCCAACGAATGATCTGTGGTTTGGCGTTCTTCATGTTCAGAAAATACTTAAGTGCGACATGATCCATGTAGACAACAACTTTATAAAGCACTAAGTCAGAGCTGAATCTATCAAACACAAAACCCACGAATATCATTTAATTCTCTGTGGTGGTGTAATTAAGCTACACTTCATTTAATTCTCGACTAGCATAATAGACCGGTCTTAAAATATGGTCCAACAACTATCCAACCACTTCCCCCATGGCATAATCGCTCTCATTACACATAAGTTCAAACTAATCCTCCCAATTAAGAGCAATCATTATGGGTGCAGTGACTCATTTTATTTCATAATTTGGAAGGTTATCATACATTTATAATCAAACTCAGAAACTAAATCATCGAATATTATATTGGTTATGGGATGAGTGATCTTGGAGAAGTCACAGATGAATCTTCAATAAAAACCTACATGCCCCAAAAAGCTCCGAATTACTCAGACTAATGTGGGAATGTGCAGCTACGAGATAAGTTCAATTTTTTTTCAGATCCACCTCAATTCCTTCCATCGAGATGCTATGGCCTAATATGATTTTGTTTTTCACCATAAAATGGCACTTCTCCCAATTGAGAACCATATTTGTATGCTCGTATATTTCAAGAAACACCTCGAGATTCGTCGAGAAAGTATTGAATAACTTCCAGTATACCAAGAATTCATCCATGAAAAGCTCTTGAATCTGCTCTGCCATATTATAGAATATGGACAACATGCACCTATTAAAAGTGGATGGAGCGTTGCACATCCCGAATGACATTATGTGGTAGGTGAAGGTTCCATAAGGACAAGTAATTGTACTCTTTTTTTGATCCTCCGGGGCAATGAGGATTTGGTTATATCCCAAATAACCATCTCAGAAATAGAAAAATTCATGCCCTTCCAATCCTTCCAGCACTCGATCCATGAATGGAAGAGGGAAATGATCTTTCTTAGTTGCATCATTCATCTTCCTGTAATCAACACAAACCCGCCATCCTGTAACTGTGTGGGTCGGGATGAGCTCATTTTTTTCATTGGTCACTAACGTGATGCCTCCCTTGTAAGGAACCACCTAGAAAGGACTCTCCCATGGGCTGTTGGATATGGGGTATATAATTCCAGCATCGATTAATTTTATTACCTACTTTTTGACCAATTATTTCATGGGGTGTGGGTCAGTCTTCGTAGTGGTTGGTGAGACGCTTTTTCCCCTTCCTCTATAAGTACCATGTGGGTGTAGACCGGGAGGCTTATACCCTTAAGGTCAGTGACCGTCCAACCAATATCCTAATTCCACCTTTAGAGGAATTGTAGAAGAGAATCTTCTTGATCATTTCAGATTGGGGCATTTAGGATCACCTACAGTGTATGTTTCTCTCCCAAATAGCCATATTTATATGAGTAAGGGAGGGGTTTCAACTCGAGATGGGGAGCCTTGAGGATGGAAGTTACGATCGGCTTGACCTTGGCTCACTCTAATAAATCTAGTTCAATTTCCCTCTGCCAGTAATGGTAGCCTTGGCCTACAATAAAGATTAATTTCTATTGGTTTTCTTCCGGATTGTCATCCTCTAGAATGGGTTCATTGCTGAATGAATAATATTTCATATCATCTTCATCTAGGCCTAAGAAGCCATTCATTATTGTCAAGTCACAAAAATCCTCTTGCTATATCAATGGAACATGTTTCACCGCCTTGAGGATGTAGTAGGAATCCTTCTCATCACCCACACGGAATATCAGCTCGCCTTGGTTCACAACAATTAAAACCTTCCTGGTAGCCCAAAAGGGTCTTCCAAGAATCAATGATGCCTCTTGGACTTCTTTCATGTCCAAGATAATAAAATCTGCCCGCATAATTAATTTACCCACTTTGACCAACACGTCTTCCAACAGAACCCTAGGGTATTTAATAGAATGATCTGCCAGTTGGAGTGCCACTCAGGTTGTCCTGAGATTGTTCAGCCCTAACTTCTTGAATACTCCATAGGGATTTAAATTAATACTCACCCCCAAATAAAAAATGGATTTGCCAAAATCTGAAGGTTTCGATAGTGTATGGGATAATAAAGCTTCCCAGATCCTGGAGCATAGTAGAGAGAGTGTGTTGTACTACCGTTGAACATTTCTTGGTTAGGGAAATGGTGCCCAAGTCTCCCATCTTCTTTTTATTTGAAAGCGTCTCTTTCATGAACTTTGTATATGTGTGCCTTTGAATCAGCGCCTCTGTAAAGGGAGTGTTGATTTGAAGCTTCCAGAAGACTTCCATGAACATGGAAAATTGTTGGTCCAGCTACCATTGTTTCATTATTTCATGAAATGGGAAGGGATGTTTATACGTTTTACCCACTTCTTTTCCCTTATCCAGTGGGACTTCCGGTTCTTTATCCAACTCATGTTTTGGGGAAGATTCCTCAGCTATGACTTCTCCACCTGAGGAGAATGTGGACAACTTTCATGGTGTAGTACCCTGACTCATAGTTACCTTCGATGTCAGCTCCTTCTTACTGCGTAAAATAAAATCATTAACCTCCTCCATTGGATTTTTCCCAGTATTTCCCAGCAGTGTACCGAGCTATCTATGAGAGAGCTGATTTGCAAAGATGCCCAATCTGGTTCTTGAGGATCCTTATTCACACCTCATGGATTTGAATTCTTGTTTCAGTTGTATTTATAAATTTATATGTCATTTTCTCCAACTTTGACTGAGGTTTCTGTTGAGGTTGTTGAGCAACTTCTTGGGGAGGAGGCTGTCGTAATGGTTGACCAAGACAAGGGTTTTGATACCCTTGTTGTTGATATGCTCCATGTTGAAATTGGTTACCCTATTTCTGCCTTAGATATGGATTCTGAAACTGTTTTTGACCGTAATCAGGTTGTATTTGTGGTTGTGGTTGAGGATTTTTATGTTGCTACCCCCATCCTGTATTTTGAGTCTCTTGGCACCCCTGGTTTTGGTACTAAGGGCAGTTGTTGGGTCCTCTATTATGTGCAACATAATTTACCTCACAATTAGTGGCTCCCGCGCATTCCCTTGGGCACTCACCCATAGCATGTTTTTCACCTCAATCACAACATGTTGGATGAATGACAGCTTGAACATGAGATGGATGTTTTATATTCATAGCATCTATCTTCATTGAGATGGAATCGAGTTGAGCCGAAAGCATGGTGGTGGCATATATATTATGAATGACCCTTTTATGAGGGCCCCGTTCATAATTCCATTGAAAAATATTGGATGACATGTCATCCAACAATTCCAAATTCTCTTTAGGGTACTTCTTTAGGACAGTATCTCCAGCCGCTGCATCAACCAAGGACTTTGTATTAGTTGTTATACCTCCGTAGAAAGATCGTACATGCATCCACAATGGTATTCCATGGTGTTGGAATTTCCTCAGCATCTCCTTAAATCATTCCCATGATTCATATAATTATTTTGAGTCATGTTGTTTGAAGTTATGGATTTCATTCCTTAAGGTGTCCATCTTCATGGGAGGAAAGTATTTCGATAAAAAGGCTTGGGCCAATGCCTCCCAGGTATGAATAGATCTCTGAGGTAACCCCATGATCCAGTCCTTCACCTTATCCCTTAATAAGAAGGGAAATATCCTAAGGGGGATTGCATCCTCTAACACTTTGTGGTTCTGAAAAGTGTCACATATCTCCAAAAAAGCTAGATAGGTGAGAATTTGGGTGTTAACATGGCAAGCAACCAAACTGAACTATATTTTGAATTAACTGCATTGTGTCCATCTTGATATCAAAATGTGGGGTTCACCAGTGGTCTTATTATTCTAGTGTCCACTCCCTAAATGGATGGTAATCCATATTCCATAAGAGTACGACGTGTCGGTATCGGTTCCTGAGGTGCTTGGGGAATGAACTGTTGTTGCTCTAGAGGATAATAAGGTTGCTGATTCTGAGGCAAATAGGGAGGCTTCTCCTACGGAATATACTGCCTTGGTTGTGGCTAACCGAACACTAGCACAAATTGAGCAGATGGCCTCTGTTGGTTCCTTGGCATGTATTCCATTTAATCCATCGGTGGATTTGGATGCTGCTCTTCCTCGACACCCAGTGGTGAATTTCCTTCAATAATTAATGGTTTTTGAACTCATTGGTAAACCCCCGATTCTTCCTCCTGATACAGAATGTGATCATTTTCTTTTTGATCACCCATAAGTGCGTGACGTCTCTCAGACAACGTTCTTTCGAATTCTGGATCAATCGGGTGTAACTCCAATGATTCGGCAATCTAGGAATGAGTGACATGACCACTCATATACATACATACCTACACAACACAAACAACACACCGATCTTAAATGGTGAAAAATATAAATGATATAAGGAAAATATTTTTTAGAAATTTTTAATTTTTGTTTTCACTCAATGAGTCCAATTCAATAAATAAAAATGACCGCTTCCTTGGAAATGGTGCCAAAATTTTTGTGTGTCGATTGTCTGAATTGAAGTTTTCATCATCAAATTAATTTCCCAAACTTGTAACTAGCATAGTGTTCAAGTACGAGGTCAGTACAGAGGGAAACCAATTTGGCGTTTATGTCGCTTGATTTGAAATTTCTCATGTGAAGATGCTGAATTTAAATATAATTTCTTGGATCATAATGATGGACCTGGAAAGAGAACTCATTTCTTGGCCTTATCTAACTCAGTAAGAATTAACATCAAAATAGAAGATTACATAAAACTGGAATTTAATGGATAATGATAAAAATGTGTCAGAGTTTGATATTTATGTGGGATGTTAAACCCTATTAAGTAATGTGCTGTTTTGTTCATAATAACTCACATTTATGAGATTTATTTTTCTCGAAACACCCTTGGTCTGGTGAGTTCTGATTAAGTTGGTAAAAATCAATCCCTTGGTCAAGAAATTATTTTTTTATGAACTCTTAATTTAGGAACTTCCCTCTAGAAATTTAAATTATATCCAATGTTTAGGGATATCCTTTTTGTAATTCTCCCAAATATCCCTAGAAACTCCATTCTTGGTCCAATATGAGGATTCCAGTGAAATTAGAAATGTAAGTTGGGTGAATTAGGTGCGAGACGATGGAAAAACACAAGAATAGAGAAACTGGTTCTAATGAACCAACATTTTTTCCGGCCCCAACACAGGGGGTTTTAGCTACTCATGATGAAAAGGATAAGAAACTTACTAAAATTCATAAGTGTGTTCATTACAACATAAAATAGAAGAATCAGAAGCACAACAGAAATATGGATAAAAAGTGCTCCAAAACCTTCCTCTCATAAAAAACTTAGTCACCCCCTTCTTCTCCTATATCCAATTCTCTCCTTATCTAGGCTCACCCCCTACTGTCTTCTCTGTCAGAAAGGACCTTTTTTCAATTGTCCAAAACCATGTAGAAAGGGGAACCCCAGGTCGAGGATTATGTGAAAATTGAAAAATCTAAAAGGAGAAGGCTTTAGTGGTACACATAGTTTTTGGTGCACAATTTGTTAGGCCGTACACCAACTATGCGGTAGTCTCTGTCTCAAATCCTTAAGGCCACATGGTTTTCCTGGATGGGACGCATGGTTTGGGTAAGTCATGCACCAATCGTGTGGATGTCTCTATCCATATGTGCATGTCTCACACATCTTCTCTGAAGGGCCGCATGGTTTTGGTAATCCTTGCGCCAACCGTGCATACCTCTATTTCAATGGAATCTTCACCCGCACTGTTTAAACATGGCTTGGATAACCATGTGGCAGTCCTGCGGGTTGCCTTTTTCTTTGAAATTCCTGAAATCACCCACCCTTCATGTCTCGGTGCTTGATCTGGGTGACTCTAATCCGACATAGTCAGGGGAAAATGGTTACAAAGCCTCCAATTCCCTTCTGAATCTCCAAAAAACCTAGACTTCTTGATTCATCCTTTTGTGACTGAAAAACCGATTAAAGAACATCAATATTGTGAAATAGATGAAAAAAAATTATCCACAAAAACCATTTTATATATATTAAACCAAGTGGAAATGCCTTATGCACACCAGTGCATCAATGTCATATATTGTTTTTAGGGAAATGTAGTTCACGCACATCGAAAGGGAGTGACATGAAAAATTCTTAAGGAATAAAAACTATAACGTGAGGAAACGCTTTGTTTATTTTTGAAACTGAGGGACACACACATTTTCAAGAAAACAAATATGGGAGACAACTACATTGAGATTAGTATAAGTCCTTTGAATCTAGATTAAAATGGGAAATTGTGGCCCCATAGAGAATCTGTTAGACATTTTTCATTGGTTGTGTTGTGTAAAAAAATAGAATCCAAATTCATTATGTGATTCACATAGTGATGCATATAAACAAATTGTTGGAGAAAATAAATAAAATGTGTAAAAACTGAGTTCAATAATGTGATAGGAATATTGAACCCAAATGAATAAAGGGGAAATTGGATTATAAGAAAACCATTTTAGTTGTATCATTGAATTGAAAACCGAACATTGAATTTTGGAAACAATAGAATAGTGATAATTAAATTTTCCACTTGTTAGAGTTTTAATTCCACTTTTATCTAATTTGTTTCACTCCCAAAATTGCGACCTAAATATGTAATGAAATTTTTTACTTGGGTGATAATAACAAAGGATGAAATAAAATTCATCAAAATGGATGGTTCTATGGTTTTCCTCAATTTTATTGTTTATTTAAACCTGATTAAGAATAGGCATTCGATTTTTTATGTCTTTATAAATAAATAATCCGATTAAATTAAATAGTTTGGGAGTATAGTTGATTAATAATTGAATAATTTTATGTGACAATTTTATAATTCATTTCTACACATCTATTTTATTGATTAAATTGTGATTTTGATTTAAAATTGTAATTAAAATGAGACTTTTTGAATTTTTTAATGTTTTTCATTGAATTTGAAAATCCTTGATAATATTTTTTAAAATATGGATTTAGGTACATCAATTACATGATTATTATCTATAGGAATTTCATATTTGTTTAAGAGAATAAAATAAATTATTATAAGTTGATGAATTTGAATTTCCTAAATTAATTCTTTCATTAATTCGATGATTTTATTATAAACAATTTTTTTGATTTATTTTAAATTTAAATTATTTTTTGAATATGATTTTTAATTGGGAATTTGTTAGATGTAATTTTTATAAAAATATTTCTTAGTAATTACATTAAATTGGTGTTTTCATTTATTTTTTTATGAGATCGATAGATGGAAAAAATTATTTAATTTTACTTGTTGATATTATAAACATTTTATCATTGGAACATTAATGTCTCTAGAAGCATGCCTTTAAAATTCAAATTCAAATATGAAATTATTATTTTATATTGTAATTTGATTTATTTGAACGTTTTGTAAATAACATTTATTTTTTGATTGAATTATAGTGTTTTTATGCTTAAATACATTTTCTAAAAATTACATGGATTAATTTTTTTTCATTTTTATTTTTTTTTGAATTTAAACTTTTTATGAGAAAATGAGATTATGATATCAATTTTTATGAGATAAAGATTCATGTAAAACTAGTTAAGAATAGTGGATGGTATTCTGAACTTTCCAAACCATATCAGCATGTTCATATCTAAATAGAAATTAAAATCAAAACCCAGTCTTGAAATAAAGATTCGAGGTCTAAAAATATGAGTACCATTTGAATCCAAGGAATACACACATGATGATTCCAACAACGATTCAATTGATTTTAATGAAGGGATGAATGTGATACAATTTGGATGTTAGAGAATCGAAAATCAATCTTATAGTATATGTATCGTTTCCACATGTGACAGATATTGAAGTTCAAATTTTCAGTTTTCATCAAAATAGATTTAGAGAGAGTGCTATGTTCATCATAGTTTCTTGATGATGATGACCAGGATACATCGTATATACCAGTATGAGGCAGGGTGAGTTCCACTAATAAGGTCTGATGATGAAAATTGAAGCCGATTATTTATAATGGTTCTATGAGACATCAAATAAATAATTCAATCCTCAAGTCTCTTTCCTATTGATTCACTCCGATGTATCACCCAAACCCACCCTCAAATAATATGTGAACATTAAAGAAAATAAAATTGCCACTGATGTTTTTATTTTCTGATCATAAATGGAGTATAATAGTGGAAGAAAATAGGAAGAAAACTTTCTTTATTTCACAAATAAAAAAGCTTACAAAACTCCATATCTGCACCTCTATCTCTCTCACATAGAGCTCTCCTGGCTCTCTCACCAGATTGAGGAGATCTCTTGGAATTGATTAATCGTTGGAAGGCTGCCTAGGACCACCTTTGATATCTATGGTGGTAGGTTTCATGTTTGACCCATCAATCCATGACCATCCATTTGACTTCAAAAATGGTTGTCAGTATAATAGTTACTGCACATTCAAAATATGAAGTACCCAAGATGGTATTCCTCCACAACAAGGGTGGTTGGTGCACCTCCAACCAACCATGGATGCTGAATAATATATCCATCAATTATTCCCCTCCAGTTGAAATATTCTACAACACAAAAAAGGACTATATTTATCCAAGAGATACTTTTTCAACAATTTTTCCATGTTTTCCTTTGTGTGGATATTCATTAGTCTCAGTTGTTGTCGATCCATCACTTTATGTATCCAATGATAGTGAATGTTGATATGATTGTGGATATATTTCAGGCTCCACCTCATCAGTTAGTAATAGGTACTCTAACATTGAATATTTATTTTTGAGGGATTCATTCCTTGTAAATATCTTTGAACCTATTAAATGTTAGGTTTGGGAGGCACAACATCACCTACCTGCTATGATGGGTTTTCAACTTACGGTTGAGAGGATTGAGTATCCCCCAGATCAAAACCTTTATCCACTACCTCCTGGTCCTCTACTGATGAGTCTTCTTCAACCTCACCCTTTTCACTAATATTTGGTGGTGGTATGGATATTGGATCATGAATTGATTCCTAAATTATTTTCATTTAAGTAATTATATCATTTTTAAAGTCCTCTGTTGTCTGGTAATCATGAAATACGACATCTCTACTGGTTATCACCTTATTATCCTTTGTGTCACAAATCTTTTAACCAATGTCCTCATATAAATATCCACTGAATATTCATGTAGTAAATATCCACTATAATATCTACCTGACATCCTTAGATACATTTGAAAATTCCAAACATCCAAATAATCATAAATTAGGGTAAGAGGGTTGTTTACAAGACCATCTATTTTGTGGAATCTCAAAATTATGTGAGACTAATTGTGATCTATTGATAGTGTAGCGTGAAACATGAACAACTTCTCCCTAGAATGGTTTAGGTAGCTTATCCAAACTCATCATTCTTATGACCATCACTTTGATGGTTCTATTAATCCTTTCTATAACTCTATTGTGTTGTGGGGTGCATGGGTCCATCATCTCATGTTGGATTCCTTGGATCCTATAATAGGAATCAAATTCTCTGGATGTGTACTCTACTCCATTTTCTAAATGAAGACACTATATCTTCCTTCCAGTTTCATGCTCCATCATGACAGGGATAATCTTGAAGTAGACCACTACGTGGTCCTTCATCCACATGTAGAACACCCCTAACCTTTGAGATTCATCATCAAGTATTTGTTACCTTACAGTGAATCCACTTCTATGGGTCTACAGACATCAGAGGGAAGTGTCTCCAACAACTATGATATACTTGATGAAGTACTATTGAATGAGTCTCTATGATGATTCCAATAAAATAATTATTTACAAGGATGAAGTAATGAATCATTATCAATACAGATGTACTAATCCTTCTTCAGGGTAGATAACACTCTTTAACTCATGAGTTTGAGTCTCATATTATACACAATGGATGACATCTCTATTTACACTATGGTGAGGATTCCTCAACATATCTTCACATGAGTTTTGTACAATGTGCCACATATGATTCCATGGGAGGTGATAACAGCTCCTTTTTTCATCATCAATGATCCATTTCTAAAGATGTTGTCATTGCCTTTTAGGTCAAAGGATTTTCCTGATAACTGGTTGAGCCAAAGACTTGGAACTTCTAGAAGATCCTTTTGGGTTTTTGTGTATCCAACATTAATGTTGATAGGGATGACAACAATTCCAAAAAAACATCACCAAACCATTATTTCTCATCATGACTGCACCAGAGTCAGTAGATTGGGAAGCCAATAAATTCTCATGATGCAAAGTTACATTGTATGATGATGCAACATTGAACACCCCTTCTATGTCTTCTCCTAATGTATGATAGAATGTATCTTCCTCATATTGGAGCAAAGAACAACTTCACTTGTGATTCTCAAGCACACATATCCATTTCTTATTTGCTGGTTACTACGTTGGGCATTTTCTTATAAAAACATTCCACAGTTCTTCTTCTTGTGTACCTCAATGACACAATGGATGAATTTTTATATTGGCCTCCTAATAGTAGTGGACCTTAATTTTCTATTTTTTGAACACTTCTTCATACACCCATGGGTTTATCCTTTTTTCCCTAGATTATCTAGTATGATAGCTTGTATCTAGTTGTAACATTCATCCTTCTGTCAGGCCTCCTCATTGAACAATGCGTCCTTTACCGTTGTCCTGGTATGTTTACCTCTGGGCTCTGAGTTGCTGAGGGCGATGAAATTCATATCCCCACTATTTGGAAGTGGTTATAAAGGTGGTTTTCCTAATCATAATCATTTAAAATATTACTGTTAGACAATAATTGGTTCCTTGGGATTTGGAACCCATTAGTGTGTTTGGCTATAGAGCATTCAATTTGTTGTTGAATATTGATCAACAAATTCAACAAGAAGATCTTATTCTAAGCTATATTTGAATGGTATGTATATTCCAACTTCATCCAAAGTTAGTACACATTAGTATCCAGTGAAACATTGTGGTAGACACTATGATCAGTCCTTTGGAAGATTTGACCAATTATATTCTTGTTCGACTTCTTCCACTCCAATTCACTAGTGTCATTGGGGTTCAATACTTTATTCTCAATGGGATAAAAACACATCTCATATTGAGGACATATTCCATTCAATAAATTAAATGGAGTAGTTCGTATAAGTAAACATGAGAATACCTCATGTGGATGGTCGATTAAATGGATTTTAATCATGCACAATTTTGGTGGAGAAGCTGGGAAAATAGAACACATCGTTACATCCTAAATGGTTGAAAATAGTGGAATAGACTCATGACCGACTCGAAATTAATTTTTTATTATAATAAACCCCATTTTAATGGCTATGGGGGAACCCAACATGACATCCCAACTAAGAAAATAACCAAGCCTTTATATTATGTTCCATGAAGAAACAACTCATTTAAATCAACAAAACAAGGCCCCAACCAAGCATCAGAACCATAAAGACCAGATTCTACCTAGACATTAGTGCCTGAATTGTTGTCTCATGCATGAATGGAGGGGCCTAGTACTGCTAGAAATTCCATACCCTCACAATCATCCAAATCCAAATAGCAATTCCTGGTGGAAAATCTCTTCTTTGCACCTCCTCTGGAGCACCACCTTCTCGGTGAATTGGTTTCAAATTCCCTTACACTCAAACAAAATAACACAATAAAAACATTTCCAAAAACATCAATGCATAAAGAAAAAAAATCATCAACATCACATGAGAAACCTGCACAATACCAGTTCACAAATTGCAGCTCCTCTGTCCATACTGCAAAAACTTCACAAAAATTATTTAACGTCAACATGTAGGCTTCATGCTGCACCATTTATAGAATAAAGAAACCCAAAAAATTCAACAAAGACTACCAATGATACCACACTACCACGACAAAGCCATAGTAGACCAATCATAGAACATGTACCCATATCCAAACCATAATCCAGAATCACATCCAAAATCAAAAATCACAGACCATGGAGTAATAAAGAAAAACCACCACTGAAAAAAGATCACATGAGCACAAGACAAATCCAGAATATTACAAACCACATACCTGAACCACAATCTCTACACCAACATAAATCCTTCACAAAGTGACCAAATCCACCTAATGCACACAAAATAGATGTAGAAACGTGATGAAAACCTCACCGTAGTAGCTAGAAACTCAAACATTGGGCACCCACCACAATACCATGTGATCTCTGTCTAGATCAAAGGGTAGGGAATCAACAAATTCCATAAAATGGTGAGATTCACAGAGATGATTGATCCCACATATTTGTAAATGCTACCAAAAGAAGATACAACACACCACAAACTCTCCAGGTCAAGGTTTTGATGATAGGGAAGTCGATCCACAATCAGGGAGAGGAAGGCGGTATAAAGGGGAAAACCTAGTGGGGAGCCTCTTAGAAACACATGGGATTTTATTCATGAAATAGGCTCCTGGATTATCAAAATAAGTATCTGATTGATCAAGATATAACCAGATTAGTGTATGCGACCAAGATCATCTTAGGATATGGTGATGACCTGGAGTTGATGTGGAGAGCCGAAGCAGCTGCTAGAAACTCACTAAAAATGTCAGTAGTGATGAAATAGTACCTTCTTCTATGGGAATAGGGTATTGGTCCAGTAGATGTTTGACCAAATGTTTACCGAGCCTAGGGAGGTCATTTTAGCACTGTTTTGAAATCCATTTGTGCCATTGGAATCATATTGATAAGTTCATTCAAAATATACCATCAAAACACGATTCCAGGAACTTGAATTTTCTTATAATAAAAAACTCCACTACACATCTATATTTTACAATAACCAGATTGAATACTAGTTTTGTGATTCCCTGATCATTAATAGAGTATAATGGAGGAATACTCTGCTGAAAATTATTTTTTATTTGCTTATCAAATCACTTTGTAAGGAAAGTGAGAAACCGTAATGTTCAGCAAAACAACCAAAAACATAAAATTCCCAGCACAAAAGAGTCTACCTCTGCCCAGCATATTCTCCGTGAATGGGTCCGCCACCAAGACATGAGCACTCGGACGGTCCCTTGCAAAGATGCGTAGGCACAATCCCGATGGCCAGGCCATACCCTCTCAGAGTCCAAGTGTCATGTCGTAGTGGTGAACTCTTGCTCTAAACCTCATCCGAAGTAGAACCAGAAAATGCTGGGAATAAAACCCCAAAATCACCTTCAGCCCACTGCCTGAAGATAGGTCCTCATAAACAAATACTCAATCAAAATGAAAGACCGGGCTTTAGTCAGAAAAAGAAAGCATAGAGTCATTGAAATAAAATTTCAACCTGCTAGAGTTCATATCCCTAAAGAGCTTCCATGAGATATCTGTTACCTGAATATGTGGCACTTCCGTCAGCAGGACTTCTAAAGCCGAAGATAGTTTATCCCATACCTTTATGTATTCCTCAAGCTTTAACAACCCTTGGTTGAATCCCCAAACAAGAATAGAGTCTTGTTTGTCAACCCAAGAGTATTCCTCCTCCTTAAGATTGATTTCAATATTCCGGCCCATCATCTTGGATGCATCCTCTTCCGACGCATTGAGATACAACACCTGCTCTTTAACCTCATCAATCGAACTCAGAATTAAACCCCATGATCCGGGTTGATCAGGGAGCTCCGGCTTACCTGCCGCCTCCCAGGCCACCCTCTCATCCACTCTCTTTTTTGCAGACCGAGTCCTTGCGGGAGGTGGCAAGGAAGAGTAGTTCTTCTTGCATTTCCTCCTTCTGTTTCTCCTGCCCCTCGGGCTTGTTTCACCAGCCGAGGTACACTTACTACCTCCTATGGAAGGCTCCACTCGGTCCCCATACATTACATCTTCCGGACACCACTATCACTATCAAATGGATCACTCTTGGATCTCTCACTAGATATAGTAGATCTGTTGAATTAGATTGATTATTAAACGGCTCCCCTAGCCATCATTTTATAGCCAGGGTGGTAGGTTTCATGTTTGACATTACTCCCACCAATTCCTCACCATCCCTGGGAATTAAAAATGGCTTCCACCATAACAGTCGTTGCACATGTGAAATATACAATATACAATATGGAAGTCCTCCATGGTGGGTGTGGTTGGTGCACCACCCACCAACCAAGGTAGTTGGATAATATAACAATCAATATATTTCCCTATACAAGTGCTCGATGATCAATAAGCCTGGTCCTCGATCTATCCAATGATATAGTTTCTTGATCCATAAAAACTACATACCTTGAATTTAATGGAATACCTCACCCAATTCATGGGTGATGTTTTTCATTTGATACATATGGAATTATGATATATGAAAGGATATAGGTGGTTTTTTGAATTATGGAACACATACACTGTATATAGATTCACTGAATGATGGCCATCCTAGCTGTTGAGAATTCATGGATGTATATTACTAAGATAGATATGATACTGAATGAATACTCTATTTGAGCCAAATTATTGAAGAAATATAAGTTCTAAGGCTTTTTTTAATGATGATCATATGGGTTGGACCCATTGGGAAGTTTGATCAAATCCAATAACAAATAAATTAAGCCTAAGCTCTGTTAAATGATTTCAAAAAGTTAAACAACCAATGAATATTATACACCAAGACCATGGGTTTGAAAGATTAGAAAAAATAGAATAAAAAATAAATATCAATTCTCATGTTCTTGATCACTACGGTTTCAATAATCCATTTGATAGAACACTAGGTTCTCGATGAATCATAATTCTACCCACTAGTTCTTGGTCAATCTCTTCGATTTTATTCGAGATATAGGAGAATGTTCCTCAAATTAAGTGAGATCAAAGTGAGTTTGATGAAGAAACAATTTTTTTAATAGATTTTCAATTAGTTTTGGATACATTTCATTATTGATAATTTATGAATATGAATTCATTTGAGGATTTTGGGTCACCTAGATTAAATATGGATATTGTTTCCTAGAATAATGGTATGTTGATGGTTATGGGTTTTGAGAGAGAAGATATTATAATAAATTATTATGTGTTGATATAATTGGAGGTTTTTTGTGATCATGCCTGTCCCAGGACACATGTAGTATAATTTTTTGAATCAGTTAATGCTATATTCTTTTGTGGAACTATAAGAATTTAGAAAGTATATTGATGAATTAAAATTGATGTTACAATCATGTGTTGTGAAAGTTTACAGGAATCTTCTAGAGATTACAGAAGATGTACTAAAAGAATGTTTAGATAATCAATTTTTAAAATGTAAGTTGTTATATACTATGATGGCATGCTAACATGAATGGGAGCGTATTCAGTTTTAGAGTGTTCGACTCAAGTCACCCAAAGAGGAAGATGTATAAGTATAATAGAGACACTTGAAATCCATTCAATAAAAGACTAAGTCTATTCCCTATGATGTAGGGAATTATAATGAAATTTATGGGAGAATATTCTATAGCCTAGAAGTGGAGTATCCTCATATCATGGAATAGCTATATCCATCCATATCTATTGATACTTGGGGTATCATCCAGTGAAAATTCCATTCCATCTTCTCCTAGATCATCAGTTATCCATCAATCATGATAGGGGGTTGTGATCTGAACCAGAGGATGGAGCATAATCGCTGTGGGAGGGAAGTGGAGTTTGAGATGGAGGAAGAGGTTGATCCCATAATATGTGTTTCTTATCTCTTTCTTTATTTTCTATTTCAATGTACTGAATTGTTTTTAATGAATTATATTAATTTTTTAACATCTACCATGTGTATCAAAATAGTTTATGGGGATAGAATAACATGGATCAAAATACATTAATTTCTATTCTTTAATTAGTTTAAATCCTAAAGGTATGGCGACTTCCATCCAGGGTACTAACATTATCTCTTTCAGGTGCATCCATTCACTCCACTCTATGGACCAATAGGTGAATGGTAGAGTTAATTTTTCCATGGTTACCACAATCAAGGTACCATTTGGAAATGGTTTTGGTATACTATTATACATGATGAATCTTCATTTTCATGGGTTTTGTTACAAATAATGGTTCTTACGAGGGATATTTTGTGATATTGTCTTATCTAGTGATAAATATGTATCACATTCCTCTATACTAAACTTAAATAGTATTATTATTTATTTAATGATGGAACATTTTCATTTCAATCCATTATATCTAGATTTATTCCCATATTTCAATTATTTTTCTAGCCTCTCGTTCCATATATGCTGTTTCATCTCATCCTGCCACATTCTTTCATAACTCTACATTAACTTCACAACGTTACTTCTCACTTTTTCTATCCATTTTTTTTATTTTTACGTGTTTTTATTTTTCATTTTTCATTAAAACTTCCCCTTCCCTATGGTTCCACTATTCATGGAACAATACTAGTGTACGTTGGTATATAAAAAATTAATTTGACAAACCTTTTGAAAATGATGTTCCATCAGTAATCCCTCCATTAGTATACATGTCATTCAATTTAAAAAAAACGAATTTATATAAAAATTGATTAATTTTAGTATCATGAATTTCATAAGAGGATACAACATTATCATTTTAGGCTATAATTCTAAAATATATTTTGATAAAGCATCTTTCTCCTTAACATCATAATAAAAAGAATTATTTAGACACTTAAATTTTCTACAAAGTATCATATATATATTATATCATTGAACAATACTCAATAGGAATATTAATAAAATAATTTTTAGATTTAGAATTAAGAGAGATGAATGATCTTTCCACTTGAGTCTAAATCATAAAACCCATATTTTCTTTTTGTTTTGAATACTCACCTTAGGATTTAGAATTTGACTCATCAAATGAATCCATAGATACACTCTAAGTAATCCTCATCAATTTATTACCTTTTTTATTATAATAAAATTATCTTTGAAACTTAATTTCTTTTTTATTCTTGTCTTTGAGTTAAGGGAAATCTATTTTGACATTCCGAAGTTTCATTCTTTCATATCATATAACTTCTTTGGAATTCCTATAATTAATATTAATCTTATTTTTGAATCCATTTATCAGAGTATAAATATTAATGGAACTTTTTTACTTCTTGGGTAACATTATCTATTGAATTTTTGATTCTAAATTCCCCTTCATCAGATGAGTGATAAAAAAATTTAATCCTTTTCACAACCTTTAATGTATAAATAAAAAGTGAAAATCTTTTACTCGTAGACAAACTTCTTATCATTATATTATTTTTTCATATCAACATCATTCATCATGAATGATCTAATTAAATTATTCATTTTTAAATATTTTACAAGTATAGGGTTTATAATAAAACTAGATATACCACTATATCCAATAGGATTAATGTTTAGAGCTTTCATATATTGATATAGTTCTAGAAAAACAATTCCAATAGTAGAAATATTATTTCAATATCTCAAATAATATTATATTAATTTGATTAATATATTCAATGTCAAGCATATTGAGTTTATCATATTTTTTATTTTAATTTTTTTAATTCAATTATATTACATTATTAGTATTTTCATAGGCAACACCAATTTTTTTCACATGCCATTGATGAGTTTTATTTGATCACGAAATGACCCTTGGAATTATCAAAGAACATAAAACACCTAAAATCTATCTCTATTGAGTAAAATATGAATGTGAATATTAAAAATAGAATACATAAATAACATACTAGAAATTCCTCATCATTAAATAAAGTAATAATTGTTAATCAGAATAGCTTTCTTGATGTTGAACACACAGAGAAGTAGAAGAATGACCCAAGACACTAAGGGGAATAATGTGAAAATGGATTTGAAACGTATCATGAGGACTTTGGACAACATGAAGGCAGTCTTTACCAAGCTATGATCAAAACATAGGAATGGAATAGAGCCTTGAATGGCTTTCGAAAAATTCATTGGAATTAACTACACACATCAGAAATAATATGAGAGGATCACATCCACTTATATTTCCATAATTGATGCTCTTCATGGAATGTAGAGTGTGGACCATATGAAATGATTTGAGAATAATTACATGGAACTCAAATGTTACACCAACTAGAGTGTTCTTTCATTGGACACATTAAAAAATGAGGTATGTCATCCATAAATGAAAAAACTCCATAGTTTTTAACTATTGAAAAAATGTGGGAGAATAATGTAGAACAAAACATATATCACAAGCATGCTAAACCTATGCGGGATTTAACCATGAAATCATAGGAACCAATATAATGAGGTGGTTCCCATTTTAGTTCTTATCCAATAACATCCTAATTGTAATAAAATATCTTAATAAATTTATTAAGAACATCATAACTCTTTTTGAATCTTTCCAAAGCTCCTTTTTGGATATAGTTTCATCCAAACTATCTTCATTTTTGGAAAAAACACTTTTTTAAAAAATTAATTATTATTCAGGGTCCTAATTGTGTGACCCTACATGATTTAGTATCATTGAAAACCAATATAATATCCCTATTTAATGAATGTATCTGAATAGTGGCCTCCAGGATATCATATGTGCTACTCAATCTACTAATGGATCTGGTGTGATCTCCATCAAACACACTCATATATCTATATGAATATGTTCACCAAAAGATTTATCATATACATCATATGTATACCTATATATCAATTTTATAGGAAACACATGGACCACTAGACAACTAACATGTGAATCTACTATAAGTTGGTCATTATTTCTTAATTATCCAAATAAGTCTAGCCATGTCAATGAATATATAACATGTCATTCATTTTTCTAATAACTACATAAAATGTAAATTACCTGAGCAGATGATGACATCTTATGTGAATAAACTGACCATGACCATGAATTTACTAAGTCTAAGTCAATCAAGGGCTAGATGGATTTTATTTTCATACAAGTGATGAAATCCCATTTGGGAAGTGTTGTAATTGGCGACATGTTATGTAGCACACCCAACCACCCCCCTAATTAGCTATGTTCATATTATGAAATACGTAAGTATAGTATCAAAGTATAAAGGTTCTAATTATATGTATCTCCCCAAATGAATTTATGAAGGATTGATAATAGGCATATCCTTCTACGTATATCGATTATTGTATGACATTTCATGAGATACACTTTAGTAGATCAATCCAAGTAATAAGTATCTCTTTATTACCACGTGAATCCATTATTTATAAATATAATTTAACTATTTATGATGTATATAAGAATATATTCATGCTAACCATTACATATCATCAAAACCAATAATACATTATGATGATCATTAGTTAAGAAGAACACAAAGTCATACTTTGATGGGATATTATCATTCATCCATTCATATTAAATATATCACAACACACATAAACTAATGATAAACATAAATAATTGTTATTATAATTACACTATACATTTATTACAATTATATCAATATCTGATGTATCATAGACCTAGAGATTCAATATGACCCTCGTGACTCTTCTGTAATAATAATTTAATCAATAGATCTATTACCTTATCCTCAATAGCTACCCATTTAATCTCTTTATCCCCTATCAAGGATATCTTATATGAGACGGAATTATCAAATAATGTGTTTTGTTCTATGGTGAGAATGGGGTTTCATATCTTAATAAACTTCTGTATTAATATCATAATATAATTCAATTACTACTATGATAATAGAAACCACCACATGATTTGTAACATAATTCTTGTACCAAATAGCTTCATTAAAAGTATCTAATGTATCAAAATATTTTTCTACTATTGTCATGTCCACTATGGTGGATTTTCTAGAACTCTTCCAAAACATTTATACACCATTTTGGAAAAACATCATTCAAGATTTATATTTCACATCATCCTTTTCAGATTGGAAACTAGAATCTATATATATCTTTACAAAAACCTCATTACCTCCTCCAAATATGATGAATATTTCTTTACACCTCACCTAGTACTTAAGTATGAACTTTAAAACAATCCAGTTAATCTCACCAGGATTGGATTGGTATATAATTGTTATGACCAAATTCTAAACAATCCAGTGAATCTCACCAGGATTGGATTGGTATATAATTGTTATAAACAAATTATAAGAGACATCAGGTCGAGTACACAAAAAATCATACATGATAGAACCTATGACAGGTGTATATGAAATCATATCCCTCCTTTATACCTTTTTATAAGGATCCTAAATATTTTTATGATTCATGAGATGAAACATGTATAAAAACCCATTTTGATTAAAAATACCTCTTTATAACCTTACTTTTGAAAATAAAATTTACTCTTTAAATGATTCCATTTTTCTAATATCCATATTTTTTAGAGATATATATTTTTTTCAATATGTTAATCAGTTTTACCAAATAGATAAATTCAATTCTATCTATAATATTATGAATTATATCAAATGAACTTTTACAAATTACATCAGATGGTTTTTTACAATGTACATCAGATGAAACATCAAAAAAAAATTTGGTTAATGTTTTACTAAGCCTAATATAATGTAAAATGGTAAAATATATATTATTTTTATTAGATGAAACTTTTTAGAGAATATTAATGGTGATATACCTAAGAAACATCAAATAGAGTGATGATATTCTAAACTCATTGAGAAAATACTATATTTGTCCAATTCTCTTACAGTGGATCCTGATAAGTGTGGAATAAATTTTTTTCAATCTTGTCCATAAATAGAACCAAACCCTCAAGGATAAGAAGCACGATGAAAATCTATGATCTAAATTTTGTCATTGTAGTTATGAAAGATCTTTTGCATGAGCTCACATCAATTATAATATTTATATTGTTTCTATAAAGTATATATTTTTATTATTTAATTCTATATTTTCTATGGTTTTTCTACTTTAATATATTCCTTATTGATTGTGTGATCGAGGGATCATGTGTATAGAGAGAAAAATGTTTTTTCTTATCTTGTTTGCTGAGGGTTCTCAGGGATAGAGAGAAAAGTTTTTTATCAATATGATTAAAATATTTCAAGGTGTTTTCTAAAAGAACATCTAATAGGGTAATAATTGGGGAAACATTAAGCTAGGTTCACATACTTCCTTTTCACATTGGGTGAGATTGAAGTTCTTTCTCCTGAAAGGTTATGTATGTTTGGATATGATCTTTTATAAAAGTGCATTTTAAATTGTTTTATCATTTATACAAGTTTCATATTTTTTTCTACGAAATCTTTTATAATGTTTATAGTTTTTAACTTAAACTTTTTCTTTATCCTAATGTTATATTTTATACTAGAATAACCCTTTATTTGATAGAATTTATTAGGAAACTATGTATTAGAAAAATGTATTTATTGATTTTATAGACAATAATTCAATTCCCATATTATAGTATATTTGTATATGGTTATGATACTACATTTGGTAACTAATAAGTTATATAAATAAAACTTGACTAAACCAATTATATTTAAATAGAAGAGTGATTTTAATGGAAAATTATCCATTAGGACTTTAGAAAATCTTAATCATAGTAGAGCACCAATTTTTGATGGTTTTGACTATGAATATTGATGATATTGAATTAAGAAATTTGTTATAAATACTAGGGTTGATTATTTTTTCATGATGTCTACAAACTATAAAACTCCTAATAAAGGAGAAATTATAATATAAGTAGAACTATAGAGCTTAAAACACTTTGTTATGTTCTATGACCTGGAATATACATTGTCAAATATCTTATGGTTAAGAATCCAACAAAAGATGAAAAAATATAGATGTAACAATTTATATAACATAAAATATTTTAGAAACTATAAGATCTATGTTCTGTGTGGAATACATGGATTTTGATTTCTTACAGGGTGAATCTATTTCACAAATGCATCAACGTTTTTTTACTAATGTGAACATCTTGCATTTTCTTAGAGAAAATTGTTGATGAATGATTATATTATAGAATAGTTTATTAGTAAAATACCAAAAGAATGGGAATAAAAATGAATAATGATATATGATAATAATAATCTAAAAAAGTCGAGTTTAGATGATTAGATTAGAACTCTTATCTGATTTTAGAGTTTATTGAAAAGATATTATAAGAAAGAATAGAAAAATAATGGTTTAGTATTTGCTTTATAATCTAAAATTATAGATACGACAGATAATTATGGTGAGAATTTTTTTAAATATTCTATTCCCATAAAGAAAATAGGGGTTAAATCGTATTCTATTTAATTAATAGAAGGTGAAAACAATATTTCTTAGTTATCGAAGATAATTAATAATAATGTTGGGAATAAATATTTATTTTATAAGTATAAAGAAGAATTATAATGGTAAAAATGATGATATAGATACTTCAGAACATGTTTTTGATGAATGTAAGAAACATGGGAATATCAAACTAGATTTTCCATGGTTGAAGAAAAAATAAAAAGGATCAAATAGATTTTATTAGTGAAATGGGAAGAAATCTAAAAAGAATCAAATACATGTAGTGATAGTGGGATTAATTCTTCTTTAGAAATTTACTCGAATAGTATTAGTGATAATCATAAATTTATGTAATTTTATATTTGAATTAAAAATAAAAACCAATTTTATATTGGGAAGTAATATTTTTAATCTCTTACAGATATCACTATAAATTTTAATTACCCTAATTTTTATTATGAATATATTTCAACATATTAGAAATATGAAAATATTGTTACATCATAAGATGCAGATATTCTACATTGTTTTAAATATTTGGATAGATATGTTAATATAATGGAGAAATAGAATAATAATGTTATTAAAAGAGAATAATTTTTCTAAATTATAACTCACTATAGTCAATAAATGAATTTCAAAACTTATATCATAGACTTTAAAACTAAAATTTGAGTTTTATAGAAAAATATCATTCTATCTTAACTAATAATGAAACAAAATAGGTAATAAAACGTAATTATCTTTTTTTAGTATATAAAAAACTTTTTTCCAATTTTTATATTATCAAATTAATTTTTTATAATCAAAAAAAATAATTGAAACTACATAGAAATACTTCTCGAATAAGATATATTTTTTAAAACATTATTATAAATCAATATTTTTATTAAAAACGATCCCCTTTTTATGAAATTTCAATGACGTGGGTATTGAAAAAAATGTTCTTTAAATAATTTTCAATGTTTTGTTTTGTCATAAATATTATATGTCTAATGAATTAGTAGTATTACAACAAATCAATGTTGTAAAAATGGATTGTGAATGTTTTTTTCAAATAATTCCCAACTCAAGAAAGTATGACTACAAAAATAATAATATATTTATTTTAGGGATAAATAATAATTACCACCAACTAAAATATATATTACATGGAAATTGGTTTCTCCAAAAATATGAGCAATAACAAAAATTACCATCTGAATATTATCAAAATAAAATATGAAAACGTATATTTTTAGTGATAATTATAAAGGGTAAATCTATGGAGTCAGTGATATTGAATTCCTTGGAAATATTGAATTTATAATATTTTAAATATTGTAGTGCTTAATAAAAATCTCATCAGTATAATAAAAATATGTTGTATACTACTGGAATGATAAATTTTCTATACAAAGTAATGATGAAAAATTAATTCTTTCTTCTAATGGGAAAGTGAGTGTTTACCCTTTAAACATATATGTACTTATATGTTAATATCTACATTTTCTAAGTGGAAGAGAGATCTATATTGTCAATAGGAGAAAAGTTTTGGACATTACTACGTTAGAACATTTGGTAAACATTCTATAAATGTACTTTTTATAGATATAGTAGGGATTAAGTTTAATTCAACTAAAATATCTGACCCTTTTCAATATGTTAAGAAATAGAAGTCAATATCTAAATCTATTAGTGGAGTTTAAACATATTTTTGTTTATAGTTTGTGAACATGGATTTATTTTTCCCAACACATACTTAAATTATTATAGGTAGACACTTTTTGTATATATTACTCGATTGAAACAATAGATATATGTGGATATATTTTTCAATATAAAATTAGTTGATATTTATTTTTAACAGTTTTACAGCTCATGTTGATAATTATAAAAACCTACATTTGGTTTCAATTTTTAGTGATCTTTGTGGTGAGTTTGAAAACATTTATTTCGAAACTTTTTGCATAATGAAAGGCATTAAACTTAATTTTTCAACTCTTAAAACACCTCATAAAAATAGAGTAGTTGAATGAAGAAATAGAATTATTTATGATATTAGGAGTAGTATGTTGATTTATTACTCAATTTCAAAAACATGGGTTTAAGATTTTATTAATGTTTTCTATACAATAAATCATGTTTTCATTGAATGTTTTTTAATAAATCTCTTTATGAGTTGAAAAAGGAAAAAAATATTTACTTTAGAGTTTTGTTTGGATTAAACTATCTATTATGAATAATTAGGATAATTTACGTATATTTTATTTAAATGTTGACCAGGAAATATTTCTTGGCTATTGTAAAACTATTAATGCTTGTTGTGTTTATCAAAACTAAACAAGATTTTTTGATAATACGGTGCATGTTATGTTTGATGAAACTGATCCTTTTGTTTTAAAAAACCAAAAATTATATTTTTGAATGATGTTTTTTAAAATATTTTTTAACCAACGTTGGAATATTATTTGTATAATGATTTTTTACATCAAGATAATGATCAAATATTTGTTGAAGAACAACATTTTACAAACCCAAAAAAATAATTTTATCATTAGGACTCAACTCACTAATAATATATTTTTTGAGGTAGATAAAATAATCAAAATGCATATTTCCTTAGGAAGTGAAAGTAAATATTGTGAATTCTTATATTAGTTTTAACTTAAGAAAAATTATGATATATTAAGTGATGATGATTTTATAAGGACTATACGAGATAAAATCAATGAATTTGATATGAACAAACATTAGAATTTGGAAGAACAACCTAAATCTATTCCTTTGTTTGGAGTAATATTGTTTTTCCATAACAAACATGATTAAAATGGAATTACTATAATAAATAAGGCAAGGATTATTATTAATTTTTATAATCAACATGAATTTAGAGATTATGATGAATCCTATGCACCAATAGAAGGACCTCAATCTTTTTTATATACTTATAGACTTTATTACATATTTAAAATTTATGCATTATCAAATGAATATAAATTTTTATTTTAATAAAAATAGTTACAATAGTAGGTTTATGTTGAAAATACACATAGTATTATAAATAAAAAATATATTGCTTATGTTTTTAATCATACTAAGACACTTTACGGACATAAATAAGCTCCAAGAGCCTGATAAGATTAAATAACAAGAATTTTACTTCATAAAAGCTTTGTAAACAGAGATATTGATCTTATTATAATTATAAAGAATAATTTTTATATATATAATCATCATTCAAATTTATATCGATGAAATTATATGTTTTCAACACAAATATTTCTTTTAGATAAATTTTTAGAACTTTTGAAATCTATGTTTGACATGAGCATGATGGATGATTTAATTTTTTTTGTCGTATTCAAATTTTACAAAAACCAATAGGAAAATCATTATCTTAATAAATGAATAGAATACATATAGTCAAAATATTCTTCATTAAAAATCATAAAAGTAAAATTAATCCCATATTATACTAAAAACTATTGATCTTGATGAACATGGGAAACCGGTAGATCAAAAAAAATAGAGTAATTCCAGTAAGGTTAGTCCATATAACATATAGTTTACAAGATATAATATTATTTTTCATCTATGTAATATTTCAAGAAAATGATATGGAATCCCAAATTAAATATGTCAAAAAAATTTATTTATCTTAACGTAACATTGAATATTTGAATATTTTATTCATTTAGAAATGATATTGAACAAATTAGTTTATTATATGATAACATTGGTTGATTTAAAATGGATATGAAAATCACATCTAGAACATTTCAATTTGTATGTTTATCTTTAGTATATTGTTCATGAAAAAATTACCACTCAATATAACTTTCCACTACTAAAACCTATCATGCAGTGGATTGAATTTAGTGTTCTTGGGTTCTGCAAATTCAATATAAACTCACCAATTTTGACATAAGTTTTAATAAAACACATTTATTTGTGATGAAACAAGTTACATAGATTTTCTTTAGTACCCATAACATCACTCATGAGAAAATAACAGAAATTTAATAAACCATTTTCTTTGGAAGCACACAAAAAATGGAGATATTATTTTAATGTTTGTCATAATGCAATATCAAATTGCTATAATTTTTAAAAAACCTTTTTATATCAATAGATTTTATTATATTAAAAAGAAACTTGGTATGATCAATATAAAGTGATAATTAGTATTCTTCCTATTTTACCTATATCCTAATAGTAAAAAAACTCCTTAATAATGGTTAAGGCTATTTTCCTATGTTTTCTGAGAGTGTTAATATTTTAAATATTATTAATATTTTTTCAATCATTTAATCCCTCTCAATTATTCAATTTTTGTGTATTTTCATCATTTATGTGTTTTTGGTGTATTTTGGGCGTAAATATAAAAATGGGGTAATTCTGTAAAATTGGCAGTTTTATATAGCTTCTGTTTTTCGATCATAACCATTAAAATATTGGTCCTCATGAAGTGAATCCTTTTTTAGGCTTAATATTCTCGTGGGATTCCAATTTGTCTTCCAGACCAAGACCCAATTTGAAACCCAATGGTACATAAAAATCAATCAAGTAGAGAACTCAGTCCGGTTGGCAGAATGGACCCCATCTCATTAAATAAAAAATATATCATTCATCCGACAATAGAATGAGGTTCTTCCAGCTGGTGTTGATAGAGGACATTCAAACGACGGATCACAATAAATTTGATAAGATATTACGCTCATCAAGGAAATTTATGGTGCATCCCTGTGGGGTGGGTGAAACAGTTTTGAGCGTCCAGGAAACATAATAGTCATTGATTCGGCCATATATTTCTTTTCACCTATAATATGACTCTCAACTTTTTCGGGTCAATATCCAACTTCATTTCCAAAATTATATAATAAGATACCTCAGTGAGTTTTTGCCGGCTCGTGGGCAGAACAGAGGCAAACATCTGGAGGACAGATTCTTGAGGATCAAAATTTCTGTTCTTGCTTTTCTTTAATTTGTTATTCTTAGATTTTTAATGACTTATTCTTCCCACTTCAACTTATTTACCCTTATCATGGTGGGGTAGATCATTTGAGCGATTGGGGAAGGATAGTTTTACCATTTTGTAATTCTTGAGTTCTTGCACGTAATGTTTTAATATCCTCTTTTCTCTTCTACGAATTAGTTTCAATTATATATAATAGTTATTATTATCATGTACGATTGTATCTGATTTTATATTCTGTTGTTTATTTATAATTGGTCAATGATCAATATCTCCCTCCACTAGGTTTTGGTTTATAAACAATGGAATAGACCAGGATTTAGTGGTGTAGTACTCGGTGATCATCATTATATTTGTGAGGAGTAGTGAACATTATTTATTGACTGGGATAAAAAAATACCTGATTGGGAATTGCCTAAGATAATTGGGGGTATTCTCAACAACTCTATTACACAGTGGAAGGAGAGTAGACCAATCTGATCTTTTAGTAAGGATTATTCTCACATTTTTATTTGGCAAAGGGAGTGAGATGAAACGATTTTGGATTCTCACTCTTAACGATTTAGCAGAAGAGAATTTGGAAAAGTGAACTATGATAGAATTACAATTGGAAAAGAAACCCTAACATGATCAAAATTTCATATCACTGATATAAATCACATCATTTTTCAATTTGTATTAAAACTTTCACTTAATTACTTTTCTTTATTTATTTTATTTCTTGTATTTTCCAAATCAAACAATTTAAAAAACAACATCACTTATTTCTCTTATTTCAAGTGAAAAACAATATTGTTGAGCACTCTTCTCTTATGAAAACCTAGGTAACCCACTATAATACATTTTAACTTAGGTTATATTTGGTTTTTCCACACCCCATGATAGGCATGTGTCAAAACATGGAGTCGTTGCTGGGGAGGTAGCACAAACATTTCTTTTCTTTTCTTTTCTCTATTCTCATCTTTTCTCTTCAAAATTGCATGACTATAACCTCAAAAACATATCCTTTACCCATATATCCTAAAATATAAAGAACCTTGTTGGATAGACTCAGAAGCGTTAATTTTCAATCTTATTTTGAAGAAATTCCCCTTGCAGACTCAAGTGAAACTTCTAGTGTTCACTCTGAGCCTGTCATCATGGATGAATATCATAACCTAACTCCTAGACACCTCTGTGCACCACAATTCCTAAATCAAAACAATCAACATGTCATGCAAGTATTAAAAAATTGTTTTGAAATGAAACCTAATATATTTCCTTTGATTCCAAGGTTTCATGGTTAGGTAGGTAAAGATCCAAACAAACACATTAAAGAGTTCACACATGTTTGCTCAACTTTTAGACCCCATGGAGTTAATGAGGAGCAGGTTAAGTAGAAGAAATTTCTATTTTCATTGGATGGAGCTGCTAAAGAATGGATTTACACCATATAAACAGGATATGCTCATGATTTTAGTGACCTAGTAAGATGTTTTATGCAAAGATTCTTCCAAAACTCTAGAAGCATATCCATTAAAAAAGAAATCTACGCCATATGACAATCATCAGGAAAAAACCCTTTACAAGTAATGGGAGAGATTTAATAAGTTATGTGTCAGCAATCCACATAAAGTCATTGAGGAACATCACATTCTTGTATTCTTCTATCAAGGACTACTGGACAATGACAGAAACATTCTGGATGCATCATCTGAAGGTTCACTGATAGACAAGTTGCTAGAAGAAGCCAAGGGCTTGATTGAGAAGATTTCCCATAACTCGCATTATTTTTGAACAAGAGGTATTGGAACAAGAGGTATCCATGAGGTACACATCTTTCATCCATCACCCTTATTAGAAACTAGGATTGAAGAGCTTACTAGTTTGGTGAGACAGATGTTCATGAAGTAAGTTAGTGACCAATAAGTGCGAGATAAGGTATGTGGTTTATGCTCATCACCTGATCATTTCACTGACCATGGATTTGAAATACATGGAATGGAAACATGTGTAGAAACATTTTAGGATATACAGTTATAAAAAAATCAATGATTGAGATATCCTAACCAAGTCCAATATGGGTTTGGAAATTAGCAGAATTAGGGTAAACCCTCATACCAAAACCAGTTTCAAAACCAACCACCATACCGGAATCAATTCCAGAATCCACCACCATTTCAACAGAAACAATATAATAACCAGCCTTCTTACCAAAAACCAACCAATATCCAAAGAACCTATAAACAACCATCCACCAGTGCACAACCTCAAATTCAAAATGAACAAAAATCTGAGTTTGAAGGACTAAAAGACACTGTTAAAGATTTTTTCAACAAGTATGAAAGTCTCATGGACTTTCTAAACAAAAATCCAGGTAAAATCCTTTCCCAAAAAATCCCAAACCCAAAATAGAATTTTAGTAATATAACTAAAATAAGTGAAAAATAACTCCCACCACTATCCACCATTGAACCTGAAATAATAATACATGATCTGGGAGATAATTAAGATGGAAATTATGAAAATTCTATGAAAATTTATCAGGGATAATATAAGAAAGAGGGGGAGGATAAGGATAGGACAACGAAGAAGAAACAAGAAACACCATTTGAAAGGAAACAAATTGAGAATAATGATATACCACCACCATTTCATTTAATGGTCATTGAGTCAAAGAGGATGCAAGAAGAAACACTGCAAAACAAAATTCTGGACACCTCCCAGAAAGTGGAAATCAACATACCACTTCTTGAATCAGTAAAAAAAAATTAAAAAGTATGATAAAATTTTGAAGGATCTTTGCACCAAGAAGAGGATACTATAAGGGAATGAGAGGATCAGTTTGTGAAGAAGTGTCTCAGCCCTTATCACACCACAATTTCCAACCAAATTCCAAGATCCAGGGGCGTTTTTTATTCCATGCACCATTGGTTTATTAAATTTCTCTAATTATTTAGGCGATTTAGGTGAATCAGATAATGTATTTCCTCACTAAGTATATACATATTTGCAGATGGGAGACTTGAATCCCACAAGAGTAGTGGTCCATCTTGAAAACAGATCCACTGTTTTCCCAACAAGAGTTTTGGAGGATGTATTGGTAGAAGTCAAAGATATTTTATTCCTTGCTGACTTTTCTGTGTTGAATATGGAAGATGATAGGATCCCATCACTCTCACCCATCATTTTGGAGAGACCATTCATGAAGACGTCCAAAACCATCATCAATGCCCATGAAGGGACACTTACCATGGAGTTTGGAGATAACAATTTCCACTTCAATATTTTGCAATCCATGAAGAACCCATCAGATGACCATTCACTATTCTCACTCTCCCATGAAGATGGAATAGAACCAATTGAAGAATCAGGTCTCTTTCATGATTTTTTATCCTTACGATAGAATTTTTCTATTAAAAATATCACTGAACATATGGATTCACAAACTCTTCGAGATTCTGATTTCCTGTTGGAAGAAGAATAAATATATGATTTCATTTATAATTTATTAAATGATAATGATGATGATATGATTTAATGTGTGCAGGATGTCAAACCATTGGAAGTGGATAACCTAAATTTATTTTCATCCCTTGAGCATCCTCCTGATCTAGAATTGAAACCACTCCCCACTGATTTAAAATATGTTTACTTTATGGAGGGAGGGAAATTACTAGTAATAATTGCTAATAGTCTATCTAAAACACAAGAAAAATCATTGATTGAGCTTTTGAGAGAGAATTTAAAAAAAATATGGTGGAGCTTAAATGATATCCCAGGAATAAACCAAGAAATTTTCTCACATACAATTTTTATTAAGGGTGATTCCAAACATGTAAGACAAACCCAAAGAAGGCTGAACCCCACCCTGATGGAGGTTGTGAAAAAATAGATAGAGAAGCTTTTAGAATTTAGGATCATCTATCCCATATCATATTCAAAATGGGTTAGCCCCATCCGTGTAGTCCCAAAGAAAACTGGCCTAACCATTGTGAGGAATGAAAAGAAAGAATTAGTCCCTCTGAGAATATAGAATAACTAGAGAGTATGCATAGATTTTAGGAAGTTGAATCAGGTCACACAAAAATATCATTTCCCTATCCCTTTTATTGACTAGATGCTAGAGAGGTTTGAAGGTAGAACTCATTATTGCTTTTTTGATGGATTTTCAGGTTATTTTCAAGTACCCATTGCTCCCGAGGATCAAGAGAAGTCTACCATTACTTGTACTTTTGGTTCTTTTGCATACTAAAAGATGCAATTTTGATTGTGTAATACCCCAGGTACATTTCAGAGTTGTATGTTAAGTATATTTTTTGATCACATTAAAGTTTTCTTGTAGGGTTTCTTGGATGATTTCACATTTTTTGGAAATAATATTGTCCACTATTTGAAAAGTATTGAAAAAGTTTTGAAAAAATTCCTTAAAAAAACCTTGTTTTGAATTTTGGAAAAGTTTCATTTTATGGTTGATAGAGGAATTTTCCTTGGGAATGTCTTTTCTTAGAAAGGCATTGAAGTTGATAAATCAAAAATTGTTGTGATAAATTCTTTGCGTTACCCAACTTGTGTGAAACATGTTAGATCATTTTTAGGACATGCAGGATTCTATAGGAGGTTTATCAAAGATTTCAGTAATATTTATCTCCCTCTCACTAGATTACTTTTGAAAGATGCTGATTTTGATTTCAATTGTTCATGAAGAGAAGCCTTTGATGAGTTGAAAATGAGATTGATTACACCACTAGTAATGCATCCAACCAATTGGGAAGAACCATTCAATCTACTTTGTGATGCTTCAAACTATAATGTTGGAGCAGTACATTCTCAGGGAATTGAGGGAAGGCCACAAGTCATTGCATATGCCTCAAAAACCTTAAATGTGGCCTAATTCAACTACACAATAACAACAAAAGTGTTTTAACAGTTTTTTTATTCAGCAAGATTTAGATCATATATGCTTGGAACTAAAGTCATTGTGTTTTCTAATCATGAAGCTCTTAGGTAATTGATAAAGACAGATGAAGCAAAACCGAGGCTTGTGAGATAGATGCTTCTACTATAGGTGTTCAACATAGAAATCAAAGATAATAAGGGATCTGAGAACCAAGTGGCATATCACTTATGTAGACTACCCAACACCGCTGAAGTTGAAATTCCAGACACTAAACCATTAAATGATTGCCTTCCAGGAGAGCAGTTGTACTTGATTGAAGGAGAAGTACCTTAGTATGCTGATGTGGTAAATTATCTGGTAACATCTCAGGTACCATCACATTTAAATTCTCACCAATTTTACAAATTGAAAGATGAATATAGATATTACATCTGGGATGATCCATTTCGTTGGAAAATTTGCAATGACCACATGATCAAAAGTTGTTTTCCAAAAAATGAAATTGAATATGTCCTTATTTTTTTCACACATTAGCTTGTGGAGGCCACTTTGGACCTCCAAGGATGGAAATGAAGGTTTTAGAATTTGTACTTTATTGGCCAAAACTTTTCAATGATTCTCATGAATTTTGCAAACGGTGTGAAAAATGTTAGTTTACAGGAAATATTTCAAAGAGACAAGAAATTCCCCAAAACCCACTTAATTTTTATGAAATTTTTGAAGTTTGGGGGATAGATTTTATTGGACTTTTCCCAATTTCATTTGGAAATTATTATATTCTTCATGTTGTGGATTATTTTTCCAAAGGTCTGGAAGCAAAAGCCCCTAGGAATGACGATGCTAAAGTTTTTTGCTATTTTGTCAGGGATACAATATTTTGTAGGTTTTGAGTTCCTAGAGAAATCATTATTGATCAAGGGACTCAATTTTTTAATAAGAGAATGGAGTATTTATTCAAAAAGTATAGGGTGCATCATAAAACCTCAACTCCCTATCATCCACAGACTAATGGGAAAGCTAAAGTGCTAATAGGGAAAGAAAAGGAATTTTGGAGAAGACTGTTAATACAATTAGGAAAGATTGGAACAAAAGGTTGGAAGACACCTTATGGGCTTACTGGACAGCCTACAAAACCCCAATTGGAATGAGTCCCTATAGGTTGATTTATGGGAAAAGCATCCACCTACCTGTGGAATTGGAACAAAAGGAATACTGGGTTGTGAGGAAGATGAATCTGGATCTTGAAAGTGCTGGGAAAGAGATAAGATTATAGTTACAAGAGCAAGAAGATATTATAAGGGAATCATTTGAAAATTCCAGGATTTACCAAGAGAGAAAAAGAGTGGCTCATGAAAAACTGATCCAACCAAAATACTTTCATCCTGGAGACAAATTGTTGTTATTCTATTCAATACTCAATCTGATTCCAGGTAAACTTCGTTCCAGGTGGGAAGGTACATTTATAGTTACTCATGTATATCCTTATGGTGCTATGCAGATTGTGAATTATGGAGCGAAGGATCCATTCACTATTAATTATAATAGGTTGAAGAAATTTCTTGGGACCATGCAATCTGATCCAATGGAGGAGATCACACTCCTCCAAAATGTTTATCAATAAACTCCACCAGGTTATACCTCTCCTTTATATTTTCCAGTTTGTTGTGATTCAATTTCAAATATTCTTTTGTTTTAAATCCATTTGAATGCATTTCAGACACTGCATCGTTTATGTGTGGGGGAGGGAACCTTGGTAGTTTAAAGTTTTTATGTGTTGTTTGTGTATTTTAAGATTTTTATGTGTTGTTTGTTTCCCTATTTGTTTTAAAAACATGTGGGTGTTTCAAATTTTTTGTGTTTATTTTTCGATTTTTCAGGGTTTTTGAAACTTTTTTGCTGAAATGATTATCTTTGAAATTTTTTTGAAACCCATGTCCATGGGATAAAAAATTTATTCCACTAAACTGAGCTTAAATGAATGCTGAAAATTACATTGCTTCAAGATCATTTGTTTTGGAATTTCATGAAAAATACTCTGTTTTTTGAATCCCATGCCACATATCATTTTATTTATATTTTAAATCACATTACCATGAGGCCAATGAACATATATTTTTTAAAAATTATTTACATTCACCTCATTTCATGAAAGAACCAAACCATGCTTGTTTTAACCAGAATTTGATTTATTCCATTCAAAACTCAAGGGTTTTGGGTACATTTGTTTTAAATTATTGAGGCGTTTCTCTGGATTGAAAGCCCCATTTGAAAGATAATACATTTCATTCCGTCCTACCTTGAAAATTTAATAATTGTATCCCATAGAATCCATGATCATCTTGTTAGGTTAGCCACGTTACAAGCCAATTTTCCATATCCAACCTTCTCTTGAAGTGAAATTGTATGATCTAGTTGGAATTATGTGTGGGGGAAGATGTCTTGTGTTGTGCAAGCTCATTTTATGAAACATTGGGTGGAAAATAAAATTTTGAAGATATGTTTTTGCAATGGAAAAAAATCATTCTACTGAAAGTTGTGATTTTTCTAGAGCTTTCACGATGAGAGAAGTTGTGCCTTTCTTGATCTTCTAATGAAGAAAGAAAGATGTGCCTTTTTTGGATCTTTCAAGAAGTATTATATTTGAGAGGAATGAAATGTTTTCTGTAGATATGATGAATTGTGTGAACATTCTTTGATATTCCAAGAAGAATGAGCTTATTTTCTAATAAGGGGAGTGAAGAGGAGACCATACTTGTGTGAAAATTCAAGTAATGCAATTTTGCTTCAAAATGAGCCAATCCCTCTTCATTATGCCTTAGAATTTTCATATCTAAATCCTAAAAACCTAAATCCACATAACAACCTTGAAATGTAGTCCTAATAAACATATTTATTTGACTCACATCAGGTTGAGATGTAGGAATTTATCAACACTATGGTGACCCTTGTATGAGTTTCGATGAGAATGAAATTGCTAAAAAAATTGAAATTTGTGTAATGAGAGAAAATAAAAGTTAGGTAAGTATATTGTGTGCATGGGAGGATAAATTAAGAGTAAATTTATTGAATGATATTAAATTAAGAAAAAGAAATAATATATTTTGAGAAGACATGATATATATTTTTTCTTGTTTTCAAATTGGTGGATCTCATGGATATGTGATTTGAATTTACTTTGATTATATTTTGATTCTGACTTGTCCAGGAGTCCAAGTGATAAGTGTAGGGGAATTGATAGAGTTAATATTTTCAATATTATTAATATGTTTTCAATGATTTAATCCCTCTAAATTATTCAATTTGAGTGTATTTTCATCATTTATGTGTTTTTGGTGTATTTTGGGCATAAATGTGAAAATGGGGTAATTCTGTAAAATTGACTATTTTATATAGCTCTTGATTTTCGGAAATAACTTTTAAAATGTTGGTCCAATTGAAGTTAATACTTTTTTATCAACTTAATATGCTCATGGGATTCAAAATTTTCTTCTGGACCAAGACCCAATCCGAAACCCAATGGTACAGAAAATTTAATCAAGTAGAGAACTCCGTATGGTTGGAAGAATGGACCCCATTGCATTAAATCTACAATTTCTCTTTCAGACAACCCTAGAATGACATGATTCCAGCTGGTGTCGACATAGGAAATTCCAAAGACGTTTCAAAATAAATTTTATAAAATATGAATATCATCAAGGCATCTTTTTGGTGCATCCAAGTGGAGTGGGTGAAATAGTTTTTGGCGGCTAGGAAAAGTAATGGTCATTGATTTGGAAATATTTTTCTTTACACATGTCCATTGACTCTCACATGTTGCTGTTAGATATCCAACATTATTTAAACCATTCCATAAGGAGGGACCTTAGTGTGTTTCGGCCAGATGGTGGGCAGTTCAGAGGCAAACATCTAGAGAACATATTCTGAAGGATTAAAATTTCTGTTCTTGCATTTCTTTCTTTTGTTCTTATTAGCTTTGTAATGACTTCTTCTTCCCCCATAAACTCAGTTCTCCTTACCATGGTGGGTTATATCTTTTGAGTGATTGGGTATGGGAAGGTTTACCATTTTATAATTCTTATGTTCTTGCACATAATGTTTTAATATCCTCTTTTATCTTCTGCGAATCAATTTCAATTTATTATAATAGTTTTTATTATCATGTATGATTGTATCTGATTTTAGATTTTTCTGTTTTTTAATATTTGGTCAATGATCAATATGTCTCTCTACTAGGTTCTGGTTTATAAACGATTTAATAGACTAGGATTTAGTGGTGTAGTAGTCGGTGATCACTGGTACATGTGTGAGGAGTATAGAATGTTCTTAATTGCTTGGGATAAACAAGACCTGATTGTGAATTTCCTAAGATAATTGGAAGTATTCGCTACAACTATATTACACATTAGAAGGATATTAGACCTATCTGAGGATTTAATAAGCTTTATTCACACATTTATATTTGACAATGGGTGTGAGAAGAAACGATTTCGGATTCTCATTCTTAAAGATTTATTAGAAAAGAATTGGGTAAAGTGAACTATGATAGAATTGAAATTGGAAAACTGACCCTAACCTATTCACCAATTTATATCACTGATTTAAATCACATCATTTTTCAATTTTTTTTAAAACATTTACATAATTACTTTTCTTCATTCAGTTTCTTCCTTTTATTTTCCAAATCAAACAATTTCAAAAACAACATCACTTATTTCTCTTATTTTAAGTGACAAACTCTATTTTTGAGCACTCCACTCTTAAGACAACCTTGGTAACCCACTACAATAAATTTTAACATAGGTTATATTTGTTTTTTACACACCCCATGACAAGCACATGTCATTTTATTTAATATTTTTCTAATATTTTACCAAAATATGTACAAATAGTTTTTTTTACTTTTATGTTTCATCATAATGAGTTTCTATTGAACCCCAATGGTGATGTTTTTATCAATAATGTACCAATATGTGTTAGGTGAATTTTGAGGATGTGGTTATGTTTGGATAATTGTTATGGTATCACTTTATTGCATTGAATTTCATGTTTAAAAATTCACTTTCTTTTAAATGAGAGGATTGTTGAAGATGGTATTATAATGAAAATACATGTGCTAAAGAGTTTGGAAATGTGTTTATAATAATGAAAAAAAAATCAATAGTTCTTTGCAAGTTATATTTGAAAATGATAAGGAAAATCAAATAATGAATATAGAGTTATGTATTGTTAGAGAATTAGAATTGGATGAACTACTTATATAAGAAATGGCTAAGTGTTTTTTAATGGAGTGTTACAAAATACATGTTAGGCTATAAGATAGCAGAGGGACTTAGGTGTAACCATTTCTGAGGAGAAATCCAAAGTCGACCCTCGCTCTGGATGTGGTAGAAAAGGGGATACATGGGTAGGAACAAGGTGTTACATGTGAATAAAATAGCAGTTCCAGCATACAAGGTGGCACGGTTGTGGAGAGATCTAGTACGAATCGGTTCTAGTGGGGGCTCGAGAGTATACCTCATTACTCACTATTGACAATCATATAGAACAGATTGATTAATATATATCATGGATAAACTAAATATTGAGCCTACATGGGACACTGAAAGTACATAAGAACTACTACCTTCCTTAAATGATACAAATAAAAGGTTTTCCATATAATCACTTCAATATGAGCCATCCGATCAAGGTGAGATGCATCTTCTTCATACAATTTTTGAAGGTTTGGTGGTACACAATTATTCTAATATTAAAAAGGTATGGTAATAATGTATATCTATGAGAATTGATCCATAAGCCTTCCATTATCGATCTATTAAATTGATATAAAAATTTTAGATCGAGGAAGACTCTATGGATAAGAATCTTTCAATTAGTTATCCTCAAAATCTGTACACAAATAATACTGCCATGATGAGTTACAAAAGATTGAATTGAGATATAGATTTAATTAAATAATGGATTTAATGATCATGTGAGGTAAAAATGATAAATCCATGTAGTTACACATGAATTAATGAAAATTGAATGATGGAAATGAGTTTTCTACGGATATGTTCATGTAAACATCCATTTATGTTTTTGGCTACATAATTATTCACATAAAAGGATTATGTAGCTAAATGATTATGAGAAAATTCATGTAATCATTTTCTTTATATCCAAAGCTTCACATACACATTTTCAATAAAAATTAATACCTATGTTTTGAGTTTGGAATGATATATCCATTTTGTGTTTTGTCCTATTTTTCATTTTTTAGATGAGTGTTATGCATCCATTTTGAAAAGATATCCTCATAAAAGATTTTATTTGTATCCAAATGAATAATGGAATGTATTACATATCTGATTTCCATGTAAGGATTTTGAGTTTATTTCACATCATAATTTTTAATTTTTATTGTATTTTTTATGCTATTGGTTGTGTGGATTTATAGAAGTTATATACTTTTGAGTACCACATGAATAAATGTGATAATATCCAAGTATTATGTATATTTAAATGAGATGATCCATTTGATATTTTAAAGGTTGATTTTATTATACTATTAAATGGAATAAAATAATGGGTTGTTAATAACCCATGATGCATTTATGGAGATCATGGGATGTGTTCTCTACACTGCAATATGAAATAGAATTAGCAAAGAAAATGGTGTAAAAAATAATTATCCTAAAAAAACTATAACCATTTTTCATGATATTCAAATATATTTTTATGAGATATATAAGTTGGAGGTGAGAGTATCTAAGTAGATATGTTTTTATTGTTTCTCAAATACAGTGCATCAAGAGACGATTTGTCAATATCAAATGTGTGGTGAGTTGTAGAGAAAAAATGTGAAATAATGCATCCTTTGTGAAGGAAAATTTTGAGAAGCATGATACATCCATATATCAAAGAGGGGAGTAAAATATAAAAAATAAAAGAATAATAATATTTCATATTTTAGATTTTTCTAAAAATATGATAATTATATAGTTTTCACAGGATCAGGATATTGAGTTTCGAGACCAACAAAACTCTTCATTAATGTGTTTTGTTAAAGATCCTAAAAGAGTGCATAAGTAAACAGAATAAATATTTCTTGTTGAGAAATACTATATGTTTAAGATGATATTTCTATCACAATATCATCATTAAAGAAACTTCTTGTTGGGGTGTCTCACCAGCTAATGGATGTTTGTGATTAGGGTGTCTAACCAATCAGAGAAGAAGAGTAGATGGGGTGAGATTGGGAGATAACACAAAGTGGATAAATAAAAATAAAAATTTAGTGAGGTCAAATTTAAAATAAATATTATTCATAAAATAAAACCACTGATTAAACCCCCTCCCCCCATTCATTGGTTCATTCGGACTTGGGAACTACATGTTATTTTAGAGGGAATAGTTTCCCGTCATATTTCCCTCTTGGGAAGCAAGATGAACATGTTGTTGTGATCCTTTCCCTTAGAGAATTTAGGCACACCGATTTCTTCAGGAAGAACTTTCATCAAATATTTTGACCATATTATTAGTAACATTGTGAACCAGGTGGTCAACTAGAAGTACCATTTCCTTTACTTTTGGGGACATATTTCTCTCATTAATAGTGTCCTTTCAAGTATTCCAATTCATTCTCTATCATCCATCAAGGTGCCGAATTGGGTCATCGTGTCCATTGATAAAATTATGGAAATCTTTATATGGGACACTTTATATGAAGGGAAACAACACTAGATTTCATGGAAAAGGATAGAGATAGAAGTCCTTGAAGTCGTGATCAATATTAGGAACCTTTTAGATAACCTATGCTGCATGCATGTGAAACTTTCTTAGGAGTTTGTGGAAGAACGTACTCTCTGGGGTAAGGTTTTGTCATCTATCAGCATGGAGAATAATCATAATGGGAGAGTCCATGCTTCCCCTTTATGGTTCATGATCTTCCCTCTCATTTTGGATCTTCGTCAACACACTAAGTGGGTTGTAGGTGAGGGGAGTATCCTATTTTGGCACCATAACTAGGAGGGATCCTCGATTGGATTCCTAGGATGCCATGTTCCATAGATTACATTCAAGGTTTCCAGTAGGCATCCAAACATTCCTCATTCTGTTCTAGATGAAGAATGAAAATTAGTTTTTGATCTCATTGACATCAAATCATATCCAGACATTTTCATGTTTAATCCCTCGGCATCGGGGTGCTTCACTACAAGGGTCATTCATAAAACTCTCATCCAACATAGGCAGTCTGATAAATTGAATAATATATTGTGTTGTAACAAAATCCCAACCAAGTATAATTTCTTAACCTGGAGAATAAGGAACCAGGTAGTCGATATAGTTGAAATGATTATGAAGTTGGGTGTTAATCATTCCTCCAAATGCTGATGTTTCACTTGTCTTGAAGTGGATAATATGAATCACCTAATTCTTGAGAGTGAATGGGCACATGAAGTATGGAGTTTCCATGGGTTTGTTTTGGTGCCTCGTTGTTTGAGCATTCTGGAGGGTACCTATCCAGACCAGTGGTTTTATGACACTAACATCACTGCGGTGGAAATAATGGAGAGATATATAATTCTGAATTTAGCTTTCTAGTGTATCTAGCAGGCCAGAAACAAGGTCAGGTATAAAGGAATTATCACCTCTAGAAGATCTATCATTATTAGAATAAGATCATATTTTATTGATGTGGTTAGTGTTATCAGAAACTGGCGTGAGGTGCCTTCTTTGTAGAGTTTCCAGGGAATCACATCACCAAATACTCATTGTAATGGAGGAAATAGTGGACAGTGGGTGTGGTGGAATCCACCAATTTCAAGATTCAAGCTAAATGTGGATGGTTCGTGTAAGGAAGGGAACATTCATGGGGGAGGAGTCAATCGGGAACATAGGGTTAGCTTTCTCCTTGCATTTTTTGCATACTATGGCCTAGGAACATCACTTAAAGCATAATCTAAAGCGATGCTCACATGCCAACAATTATGTGAACAAGAAAATAAAGTTCTTTATTAGGGTGAGACTGATTCCATGATCATCTGAGACTCTATTCATGACAAAGGTACCACTCTATCGTCAATTATCTATGCCATTAGAAAATTCAAATGTATTCTTGATGACAATAATATGGTAACCCATACATGGTGGAAGGGAAACAGGGTACCTGATCATCATGCATTGTTCGTTGTGGTGGATCATGGTATTAGTGTCACCTACTTTCTTAGCTAACACTTTTTAATACCTGAAGGGGTGAACTTTATTAGAGGTGATGCTCATGGCCTCAATTACTTTTGGCCTCCCTAGGTCTTGGGAATTTTCACCAATCCTCTTATGATGGCCCACTTTTAGGATTTATAAAAATTTATATTTGGTGATGAGAGGGAATAGTTTCCCTATAAAGAGCCAAACATTTTCCATGATTATTTTTAATAGCTTTTATTATGTGAATATTTTAGGAAGTGTTATATTTTCTTGAAATTGAGAAAAAATAAATTACCCAAGAGGATATAATTCTTGGTATTTCTTCTAATAAATAAACATATTAGAAGAAAATGGAGGCCTTGAAGTTGTGGAAGAACCCAAAGGTTAATAAAGAAACACCACAAGCTAAACATAATTAGAGTGGTATAAGTAGTAATTATTTATTTGAATATGAATATTCTAATTAATTTTATTCAATCTATGATTATAATGAATCATTTAGTGATATTCATTCTAAATTCAATTAATGTCTAATGAAAATTACCCAAAAGGTGGTTAAATTTATTTTTAGTACTATTAGGTGATTTCCTTTTGACAAATCACAACTAAAACCAAAAGATGAAGAACTAGAGGATGTATTAATTTAGAAGTTCAGAAAGTGAATCACTCCAAAAAACCTTGGTGTATGTAAGGGAATAATACATTATTCATGATAAAAAATAATTTAAATAGTATAGTTTTTTTATCTTGTTTTAATAGAATCCTTTTATGCACCTAATAAATTGTACAACGTTTCAATGCATGTAAAGAATGATCAATTGGGTATAAAATCCAATAGGATCATGGATATTGATGAATGTTTTTATGAAAACGTTTCATTTCACGAAGTTGGTGTTGATAAGATGTGGAATCAATATTAAGATAACGTTTTTGATGATCAAAATAATTCCCTCAGCATGGGATGTCTTGAATTATTGATTAAATTAGACAATTTAGAAAAAAATCATGTTGAGATGACAAAATCAAAGAAGTGTTTCTATTCATTCACTCAGTGATATTTAATGGATTATATTGAAAAAGGTACTTCATCGCATGATATGAATATTATTACATCATGTAATGATCATTCCCAAGAAATTGTGAAGAATTAGGTAGCATCCATATCTAAATGTAATAATTTTTCTAATTCAGTTTTTTCAAATAATTTTATGATTAAATAAATATTATTTACAAATATGGATGAGGAAAAATGGTAAGAACCTACTAAAATGTCCATGGTGGATGGTAGCCTGTATAAGTGGTGGTTTTGCATATGAATCCCAACATGTGGTGAAAAAGATGCAAAAATATAAGTTAGAAATTCTGAATGACATGAAAAATGAAATAAGATCATTATTTGTGGATCAATGTTTGTACTACAATTGATTCAAGAATTTTGTAGTGTATTTTTGATACAGTATTTTAAATGATAATGTATAAAAGGAAGATAGAATCAAGGGGGACAAATCGAAATAATAAAATATAAAATCCAAGACTACGAAAAATCTACTTGGATCAAACATATTTGAAGTTCTTTCTTATATCAGTGATGTTTAAAAAAAATAGCAAAAAAGGTGATTCTTGTAAATATCAACTTATAATAAAAATTAATTGGAATATAATTCCACATGAGAAAGAAGATTCACCCTTTGGTAAAAAACCAAAAAATGTTACAAATTATATTACTCCCAACATGTTTCATGATAATTCATCCTTAGAAAAAACTTATATGAAATAAATTAGACAATGAAATTCAAAGAAGATAATAAAGAATGATAAATCATATATGAAATATGTTAAATGAGGAACTCATTTTAATCCATGTGGAAAATACAATAAATATTTCAACATTCTTAAACACATTCTGGTGATTTCTCTAGCTGGTTTGGAGAAATTCATAAATTTCAAAGAAGCAAGAGAAAATGATAGTGATAAAGGCAAAATGAATATTCAACATGAATAATATGAATTTCATGATAAGTTTCCAACTAATAAAAGCTCTTATTTTAATGATTTTATGTGTGTGAGATCAAATATTTCTAGACACATTGCAAGAGGATGCATAACCACTTTGCTATCATAAGAAGTATCATTGACGATAATGAAGCTTGTATCTGGAGATGCATATGATTTCATATATTAAGAGAGAAGAACCATGTCAAAAAATGAAATGGTATGTGTGAAAAGATCCAATATACTAAAGGATAAATCCTAATTGATAATTATAAGTGGATACAAGAATACTGTAGAAATTGGAGAAACATGGTTGAGAAAACCATCTCAACCATGATATTCATATTGAGGAACAAGTGGACCCAACATATTCCTTTATATCTTTTGGGTATTGTTTCTATTCATAAATGTATATAATTTAAGGTGAATCAAGTTCTCAGGGGGAGAAATTGAGATTTATTGATTTCTATCATATTCTAGAAAATAAGTATGTAAAATATTCCATCTCTATTTGATCATCCATTTGGTTATTTGAGGAATAATAATTAATGAAGTTAATCTTTGGTGAGGAGTGTAATTTTTCAGAACTAGACATCCATATAAATAATTTCATTTTGGGGTAGCCTCATATTGGTATATCATGCAATAAATTCTTGAAGATATTCACTATGAAGAGGATGTTGATGAGTGTCTCCTTTGAGAATGATAAATGTTGACAAAGGATGTTTCTAAGGAAATTAAATTTGGATAGAGAATTTTTTGGAAATCACAGTAAAAGTAGAGTTTGAGTTATTAAAATCACACCCTAATCCCTTATTAATAATGGTTTTGTATGTTATCATAAAGGTGGAGTTTTGAGATATCAGAACATGAAAAATATGAGGGAGTTACATGACTTGTACATGAACTGTTTTGATGGTTTGTAGAAATGTGTGAATGATACAAGTTTCTTTTAAAGGAAAATATTTTTATACGAGAACTTTGAAAAATTGTATTTTACTAGCATGATTTCAAATGAAATATATTTTATAGATGTCGTAGAAAAAAATGTATATTTATTTCCTGGTTTCTACAATGGGTTGTCCCATATATTCTTAGAGTTGATTGAATAAAGGATCATTCTAAGAGAAACATGAAATATTATTCCTTTCATTAAAAATAAGATAGGATGATTTTTGAGTTCAAATATTAGATTAGAAAACACCACTTACCCTGTGAATTGGATTTTCAATAATGGGGGTTATAATTGGAGCACACATATTAACTTTAGTAATGTGAAGAGATATTGACAAAAAAATACAAATGGGGTTTATTGAAACATCATGCTTCATTTGTTTTCAATGATGTGTCAATATGTATTTGGGGTGTTTTGATGAAGTGAAGATGGTAAGGGAATTTTTATGGACTCACTTGATTGAATTTAATGTCGTTATTATGCAATTATAGATTTTTTAAATGTGATGGATGTCGAAGCTAATCTTATAAGTAAAAGACATTTTGGAAAGAGTTGGGAAAGTTTTTAGAACAATGAAAAAAAGATATTAAAGAGTTGTAAGGAATTTATATTGCAAATTGATAATGAAGTGGAAATTATGGATATATAGTTCTAGCTTAGTAGTGAAGGGGAATTGGATGAACTATTTATATGAGATATTGGGTAAGTAATTATTCCTGATGTACTAAAAAATAATAGTGGAAAATAATCCAGCTGAGGGACTTAGGTGAAAACACTGTTAATTTAGGAACAATATTCATCCCTTGTATAGGATGTGTTGGTTGAGACGATACATGGGTACACAAGTGGTGGCACAGGTGAATCGAACAATGGGTCCACCATTCACTATTACAAAAATTATTTTTCCTATCACGTTTTTCACATCGGTTATCTATAATCGAAATGTAAAATAAAATAGAAAAATATTTAAAATAATTTATTCAATAACTGAAGAGTAAAAATGTTTTTTGATTTCTTTTATTTAATAGTTTATATCAATTTTGTTTTCTATTTTTTCAAGATATTTATTCATTAAACGATGTAGAAAATAATATTCTTCATGTCAATTATTGAATAACCAACATCAAAAATTAGAAAACAAAATATATTTACATTAGTACTTTTAGAGTTGGTTTTCTAGAACCAATTTTTGGTAATTTTATTACATGAATATTTTATGTATTAAATATGAAATTATACATCATATTACATATTGTTCCTTATTTTGAATGAATTTAATATAATAATGACCTAGAGTATTTTTCACATTGATAATATCATAGTAGTTCACTGCTATGATGATAACCATGATATGCTATAATAATATTATAAATATAGTTATATAGTTGGATAACATACTATGATGGGACACACAATATATATATTGTTAGTTGTGAGTTCTCGTTAGAAGATACGACTTCTACTTATGAAGTCAGCACTTGGTAATCTCAAAGATGAGAGATTAAGAGGATAGACCCAATAGTATTAATTCTGTACATTTTGGTGTCAACAGATATTATTATCTATGAGAATGTTCAATGGTCCTTATACGTTAAAATTTTCATTATTTCATGTGATGACTCTCACACATATATTTACTGATGAAAACCGTCAAGACAAATATTGGTGGTAAGTAGGGTATGTTGGGTGCGTCACGAATGTCATTTTATTAATGTATAATTCCAGGAAGGATTTATCCCTTCCATCATTATGGATGTTGATATGTCTTCCCTTTAATTGAAATAGAACCTTCGCTATAAAATATATGGACCTGGTGTAACAAGGAGTTTATTTGAGATAGTCAAAGAATGATGTATTGAGCATATTGGTTGATGAAACAATCATTCAACCTACTTGTAAAGATATTGTGATAAAGGGATTATATTACAGAGTGTTCATTTGAATTTTTTTTTTCATCATTTCTACTTTAAGTTATTTCTATTTGGTGCCATGAACCATTGCTAGATAGTAATATTGAACATTAGGCAAACCAGCCTAATTTCAACGAGAAAGAATACGAGAGGGTTGTACACTAAATATTTCTATCAGTCTTGATTAAATTTTATATGAATGAAATTAGTAGAATTAATATTACTCTCAATACTGAGGAATAATTTTTTTAATGTTATATTGATAATTTAAATTAATTAAATATTTATTCACAAGGTTATAAATAATTTTTTTTTTATTTTTATCAAATATTTAATAAATATTTATTTACTAGTTATTGAATACAATAATTTCTTAGAGAATTAAATATTTTTTCTAGTGTTCAATAAATGCAAGAGGAGTTAGAATAGAACAAGAAAATGTCTGGTGATAATGTAATAATTTTCGTGCTAGTAAATATTATTTATACATTATTCACAAGTTGGAACACAAAATAATAATAATAATATTATTATTATTATTATTATGTGTCATGAGACCTCATTAATGATTATAATTATATTTATATATTGTTATAAAATTATATTTTGTAACCAAAATCCCGGAACAATAAATCGACTAATATGTCTATTGTGTAATTCATTTGAATCCATTTCCATGTTTAAGAAAAGATAGTTATTACCATAATGAATTCTATCTCGAATCCTGCCAATGACATCCTCTCAAGAATGAGAAACCTAAGAGAGATTTTATTTATGGTAAATAATGGGTGATCATGAATGAACAACACAAGAAATTAGATTCTCTGCACTAGCTCCGAGATAATGATTTTCACGGCTCAGAAACCATTGGATCACATGTGGGTCACTGCTAGAGGGATTCTACCATTTGATCCTCAAAAACTGCAATGAAGGAGATCCATAAGGTCCTTTTCGAATGATAAAAAACCATCAAACAATAATGTTCATAATCATAGGTATTTTATCATTAGATATTAAATCATTTAATTATAAATTGGACATGAAATATCCTCACTCTTCATTTCAAGAAATGTTTATTGAAAAAATTAATATATATCCATCCACCGCAATAGTTCCACTATCCACATAACAAACATGTTATTCAATAAACGACATGAAAAATAACCTTTTTATGTTGTTTATTAAATAAACAACATGAAAGATAAAATTTTACATGTCAATTATTGATTAACCAACATGAAAAAATTAAATAATTTCAATCACGATCATGAGGAGTCATTTTTATTTCATTATTTTGCGAAAAATACCCACATTTTTCTCTCACAAGATGAATCTTAACCCTAAAAATATTCAATATATGGCCTCAAATATATTTATTCTTTGATCTGTGGACTAAAATATCATTATTTTTCAATCCTTTCCTTTGAATATATTTCATTTTGTATCCACCACCATTGCATATGGATACCTTTCATTGATCGCCACTCATTATTCTTCTCTTTATTATTACACATCTCTGTTTTTATTTCAATATACAATTAGTGTTTATTGTTTACATTGTACATGCATTATAGATATTTTCATTTCTAGCTTCATTTATTTTTTATTATATTTATATTTATATTGGAATCTACCACCTCTACTTATAGTCACCTATCATCAACTTTCAATCATGCTTCTCGTTGGTTTCTCTCATCCCAGTTCCGATTTGACTCTATAATTATTGATTATTGATTTAATTTTCTATTAATTCTAGGTATTTTTATTTTTTATTTGATTTTTTATTTGATGAATATTTTAATTTGAGTCGGATTCTATCACCTCCATTCATTATCTGTCATTTTTGGTTTCTTCCCATTGGTGCTGACTTCTCAATCATCTTAGATCTGATATCAACTTACAGTTTGTGTTTTTTGTTTTGTTTTTTTCTTCTCTATTATTTTAGTTTAAATTGGTTGTTCTAATTTTCAATTGATTTCACTTTATATTTAAGTTTCCATTCACAAACACTGTCTACCTTCACTCGTTATCGGTCACCACATGCACCTGTTTACCAATTGTGTTTCTTTATTAATCGCCCTAATTCAAATTTCAATTTCTGGTTTTGTTTGTTGTTTTTATTTTCTATGTATCCTAGGATTTTTCATCTGTATTTGTGGTTCGAATTTTCCATTGATGTTACTTTATCTTCACTATTTATATTTTTATTTTCAATTATTCATACATATAAGATATTTATTAATTTATGAACTATTGTTGTCAGATTAAGGTTTGTTATTTTTTATTAAATAATGATTATTTAATATGTTTAAATTTATTTATTTTTATCAAATATGTTGAGTTTTTTTGTGAAAAATGTTTAGGAAATTTTTTATTTTATATAAAATTAAACATTTTATAAAATTTAAAATTATAATAACCTATTTGAAAATTTTATATTTTTTATTGTTAATAATGATCTTAAGTTGGTTTACCAAACATCAAATATGTGATTAATATCACAAAGTTCTAAATTATTTCTTATAATTTTCTAAAAAAATTTCCAAACAATGACTTGTTTTTCTATACATGTCTGAAATGTTTAAATATAAAGAAGTTAAAAAGAAGAGAGATCTATGAAACTTTAATTTATCATAGTCTTAATCAAAATTAAAACCCTTGGATTTTAAATAGTGATCTATTCATAATTTCAGATCTATTGATGATGTTGTTTTTAAGATGATAAGTCCACTCAAATTGAAGAAATGATTCTTGATATTAAAGTATAAGAAATAGAGAAAAACATGAAATTGAGCTTCTATATGGGGAAGTGGAAATATCATTTTATCTGGGGTATATAAAATTTATGATTTTATTGATGCAGATAAGATTTATTATCTTGATGGAGAAAAATTAATTGATTGACAAAATATTTAAATGTATTCTACAATTATTTAAATATATACTTCCTAAAGAAAACCAAAAACCATATTAAATTATAAAGAGAAGAGAATAGTTTTCCTAATGATATTTTGGAATAAAAAAATAAATGATTTCTTGAATGACTATTTGAAATATGGGATGGAATAAAAATTTATATTTGAATTTATTAAATGTGGGATGTCATGGTATAAATTGAAAGAAAAATCACAGGCTGATTTACCAATTATAGAGAGTCCTTCAATGTAATTTTGGAATCTTCCTATAATTAATTATTTGGAACATTTATTTTCCAATTAAAATGTTCAAAAATGTTAATATAGAATAAAAATGAGTGGATATGTGATGTTAATTTATTCCATCTACCTTATTTTACATAGTAGAATAAAATTGATCAATAGTTTCCAATATTCAGAAATGAAGTTAGAATTATTAAACTTGTACTATTAAATTATGGATTGACTCCATAAAAAATCATTATTAACACACATATTTCATGTCCTATTTTATTGTTATTTACAACTTAACTCTTCAATTTTTATGGAGTTAAATTATATCAGGTTGATTTTATGTATCTCTGTACCAAAACAGCTCGAAAATGGTATTGAAGATTTTCTGTTACCATTAATATATGTTTTGATACTTTTATGGGAGATGGTATTATGGTGTATTATTCTTATAAAATGGAATATTTTATATCATATTCAATGATTATGTTCACTATAAATAACTTCCCATCATATGTAAATTTTATTGTATATAGTGTCATAGGTCCAAAATATTATCCAATTTCTGAATATCATACTTCATGTTATCAAATGAAACATGGTAGAAAATTAGTATACAAGGGAGATAAAGAAAATTATATATACATCAACCTTATTTAATATTAAAAATTGAATGAAATAGTCACAAGAACTTGTTATTACTCCAAAATATTTTTCCACTTATCAATATTTAGAGAGGGTGAAAAAAATTAACGTGGAATTCAGAAAGACATAAAAATATTGTAATGATTTAAAATATTAAGAAAAAATCTTAAATATTTTTTGAGAAACCATATTGGACAAATAATTAGTTAAAACATAATATTGATTTTATGAATGTGGAGAATAATATATGTGATAGTTTTAATGGAACATTTTTAGATATTAAAAGAATGACTAAAGATGGGTTGAATGAAATATTGTACTTACTCTCATTGGGGATACGTTTAGAGTTAGCTCCCACACTAGATTAAAGGTGAAAATACATACCTCTAGATTTTAATATGTTATCCAAAAGGGAATTAATTGTCATTTTTTAGTGTGACCATGATATCTATGTAATGTGGGGTTATTATTTATTTATTTAAAAAATCATTAAAGAATTTGAAGTTGAAATGTGTGAAATATCATTTTTGTCACATCCTGATGCAACAACACCTAGTAGATTCAATGCATGAAATTTTTACCAAATATGTTATACTAACTGTCATGATGGTGTTTTATTTTTTTGAATCAATTTATAATAAGTTTATTTTGTGAATTAATTGAATAATTTGGATAATGAAGAAGATTCTATAATTTTTCAATTGGAAATGTATTTTCGTCCATTTTTTTGATATCATATACATTTAATAGTTTATTTTTTTTCAGAAATAATGCTTTTCATACCTATATATCTATCTCTTATATATATTTTTAATGGTTTTTGATTCCAAAATATTATTATGAAGGATGAATTTGAGGAATACATGGACGGTTTAGGGTGAATCCCATCCAAAACACCCCCAAATCCCACTAAGGGTCTATTTCATGAAGCTATGATCCTTCACGAATGACCAAATCTCACAAAGATATTAGAATAAGAATCTCCGTTATGAATTAATGAAGGATTAAATGTAACTTCTATGTAGTGAAATTCAGTGTCACAAAGCTCTTCATGATTGCATGAAGTGTTGATGTTAATCATTTTGAAATAGACATTCATATTCACGGAGCCATGACCACTCACGAAGCTCATAAAGCTTCATGAAGGCCTCTAATCATTATGAAGCCCAAATTCCAATAAAAACCCATTGAATCAAAATTTTTAGGGATTAATAATGACCATTAAGATTTTGAAAATCACTCCCAATTTGTGAACCACGTGAGCATCACAAGTGTATGGGAAAATGGATAACATGAGGTGTCAAATCATCATGAAACAACCTACCTTGTGTTCATGAGAGACTCCTCCTAAAATTAATTTGTATTTTTAAAGGCCCCATTCCTTTCATGTAATAAGAAATCCATTTCTAGAATGTGGGGAAATGCAAGGCATCTATCTGTTACGAAGCTAACCCAATGGGGACAAGAACTTGACTGCGATGTACGGTCACCATATATTAGTAATCAAACTCCTTCGTGAATCCACTAAATTCCATGAGGACCCTAATAATCATAAATCCCCACATTGAGAACCTCAGAAATTTATGAAGCACTGCTCTTGAGACACTCCAGGGTGCCTCTATTCTGTTGGCATCACATTATGAAGGTTGAGTGCACGAGGCCACCATACAATTCTAGGAGCGGTACAACTACACACGGAGTCCCTACATGACCATTTTCACCCATACTTGTGTCTTCCCACTCTATTCCAAGTGCATAATGGGATTCTAATACAAATATTTCTTTTATGAATAGGTACCTTAATCATGTATAAGGATAGGTACCCTTTTAGGATCGAATTTGTAAAAATGAAGTTCTCAAATACAAGAGGGGGTGAATTGTATACTTTAAAATTTTCTTTAGAACCTTTAAAGTTAAGTTTAACAAGGTTAAACAAACATTCACAAGACCTCTTAATGAAACCTTTTCTATTTTCTTAAATGAAATATTATACCTTAAAGCATACAGAATCTGTAATATAATCAGAGTAACAGAATTACAAAGTATAATAAGGTTATACTTTCTAACTTTAACAAAGTTAACATACAACAACGGAATTAAAACAACTTGCAATAGTAAACAAGTAACAATAAGATTCTTTTAACCCAAAGAGAAGGGTATCCAAAAAATTTTGAAATAGATTCCCTGATTTATACTTTCATGAAAGTATGTCTTACCCAAACCCAGGTAATCCATCAATCCAAAGATTAGTATCAGTCTTGATATCCCTACAAGCCATCGATTTAGAAGGAAATCAGAACCTTTGTCTTCCAATCTCGGAAGACCATGATCAGCATGATCGGAGTCTGCACAAAGAAAGTCTGAACAAGTTTTTCATGCTAGAACAAGTTATTCACAACATCTTCATGATGCACTGAGAGTTGTAAGAGCATATCTCTCTAGAAAACAATTTACATAATTTTTTCATCAAAAGACAATTGTCGAAGTTGAAGTACTTTGCTCGTTTAAATGGGCTTGTATTAAGGGCAAAATTTCCAATGGTCTTCTCCTCTCCAATGGTCATATTTTCCTTAAATTTTGGAGGGACCTGGATACATGGAAAACATAAAATGGATAGATTATAATAGATTGTACTCCATCATTTCAAGTAACAGAAACGATGTTAAGTTAAAGATAAATGTTAAGTATAAGAAAACATAGAATCTGATATTATTGGAATGATATATTTAAACAACTCTAACATTATCTACAAAACTTAATCATAAAAAATCAAGAAAGTAGATTCTTAAGAATAATATTATCATGAAAACTGATTCATAAGGAAAAGTAAATAGGATTATGAAATAGGTATCTCATTTTGTCTGGAATCAGAATCACAAAATCGGAATCACATATACACCGAAATCAAAATCATAAAAACTGAATCACATATACACAAGATTCAGAATCATAAAAACTGAATCACATATACACTTGATTTGGAATCATAAAAACTAGATAACATATAAACCAGATTCGGAATCATAAAAACTGAATCACAGATACATCAGATTTGGAATCATAAAAAATAAATCACATATACACCGAATTAGGAATCATAAAAAATAAATCACATATACACCAGATTCAGAATCATAAGAACTGAATCACATATAAATCAGATTCAGAATCATAAAAACTGAATCACAAATTGTAATGTCAGATCTGTAAGTATAACAGAATGGAAAATAGGAATGACAGATCTGTAAGTCTAATAGAATGAAAAAACGTAATGATATATCTGTAAGCATAATGGAATGACAATTGTGGATATTAGGAAATAATACCGAACTTAAAAAAATATTCATAGCATAAGAAAAAGTGTTTTTTATTTTCAAAACATAAAACCATAAGGAATAGAGAATCATAAGATATCCTTATTGAATCAACAACCCTAACATCTACCTAAGGATTGACAACTCCTATATGGTAGTTCCAATGCTATACCCCACCTAGAAGGATAAGAACGATGGTCAAATAATCCATAAGGGTGACATATTTTATTGAAAATGTGAACTTGTCTTGCTAGTAGGTTCTTATTCTAGATCTTCCTCTCAACTTCAAGTAGTCCCCATGAGGAGTATGCCTTCCAATAATTTATTTACATGATGTAAAATAGACTAGCTCCACATCATAGTGACCCAAAGTTAAACTACATCACTACATCCTAAGCATGTGACATAAAACTATAGCCTTACCGAGTGTAATACACAAAATATACCCCAGGTATGATTGAAATGTGATGAAACCACATCTCCTACACTGTATAATAATTATAGCATACCCTACGTATGATACACATGGGATAACATCTTCTTCCCAATTATGGGATTAACTTATACCTCGGGCAGCTTCCACGCATAAGCCCCACACTACCTTTCCAGATGATCGAATAAAAAACCCATACCAAACATCTTCCATGAATAATACCCATACCATTACCCCAAGAGTGTTCCTCTTGATAATTTAAGCTTTCATTTATAATCCAAACACCACTTCTCATTTCTACTCCTTCCACAATTCAAGCATCCAAACAACATGATGTTAAGATACAGGGATCGGTCATGTCATGTGACCTTAAACTACTACATCAAACCACATGTGTTTTGATCCCTGTATCTAAATAGGGTATGTCGGAAATCTACCTAAGTTTGAATCCTGAAAAAGGTAATCCCATGTGTGACATTTTCCCGCCTAAGGACACACCTCCTAGATCCACCTCCATGATGTGTTCTGATCTAGAACTCAGGATCTACCTTTACGAATGTTTTGATCCAATCGTAAACCAAGGTGTGACATATTCCCTCATAAGGACACACCTCAAAAATACACCTCTATGGGGAGTTATAATAAAAAAATATGGATCTTCCTCTATAGTAATTCTAATCCACTGAAAAACCCATGTGTGATATATTTCCTCCTATAGATAAACCTCCCAGATCTGCCTCTATAATGTGTTCTTATCCACAAATCTTAGTCCACCTCCATGGGTGTTCTAAATGATTGGTAAACGTAGGTGTGAAATGTTCCCTCCTAGGGACATACCACCAATATCTGCCTCCATGGGGAGTTCTAAACTATAACATTGACTATGTCACCATGGGTATTTTGATCCATTTCTAAACTATCCATATGTGACATCTTCCATCCCATGGACACACCTCATTGATCCACCTCAATAGGGAATTATGGATATCCACCATATTCCCATAATACATTAACCCTATGACCTTCACCAAAAGATATTAAACTCATTCCATTTTTCATATTAATAGGATGTTCTGGTCCATCTTTATTAGATGTAGAACTTGTCAACCGATCCAAAATACCTACCCCATGCCACAAGTGTGGGATGCCTAAGGTAAATATCCTTTGAATAATTATTCCACCGGTGTAAATTACGTCATTATTGACACAAGAGCCCTGGGTTCCATACACGTGACTCCACATATGATATTCCCTCTATATTGGAAGACTTATAGGTGACCAATGCACCCAATGTCGAGACATGCCCAGAGATGCCCAATGTCACTACCCTCATGATGAAATATTGCTTCCCCGTAATGATAGAAGTAGGGAAATTTACTGGTGTCTACATATATATGGAACTAAAAAAAAAAATCTACAAACGAGACATAAATATTTTAAGGAGACTCCGAATATAGAACCAGATCCCAGGAGGAATCCATTGAAGGATGAACTAACAACCCTTTATACGAATTCAACCAAGGAGATGACATCACTGATGAATGTGATGAAAGCCTCTCACCATTAAAAAGTGGTAATGTTGGGTAACAGAAACCGGTGAACATGATGCAAAAGAGGGCCCCGAGGAATGTTTCATAAAAACAAATGGTGAACTCAATGTGAATCTCTTCTCATTTAACCATGGGGGCATGTAATGTTGGACATGAGATTTGGGATTGGACTCAGATTCTTCGGGTGTCTATATTCACCAATAAATAGTGAACACAATGTGAATCTATTCTACTCGGAATGGGGATTTTTAGTGTTAGGGAATCAACATATTATAATTTCACCAAAACTAGATATCATACACCAAGTCCCACAAATAAAATGGTGGGCCCAATGTGAATCTCACTCGTGCACTATGGTAATTAGCATTGGGTACCCTTAGTCTGTGACATTGTTAGCATAGATCCCTCTACTTCTTCAGAAGATTAGATGAAGTTTTGGAATTGGGAATAGATTCTCTTTTAGCTATAAGGATTGATAAATCAATATTCATTACAAGACTCATGTTATGGAAAATCAGCAACCCAATGACTGTAGGTGTTAGGGCATGAGAAACATTGATGTTGAAATCTCACATGACTCTGCTACCACCATGACTTCTAGGTCACCTTCGATAATTTTGGGACCACACCCTGTCTAACCCACCGAGATCATCCATATGGGGGTGATTGACATCCTCTTATTCCAGTAAGAGTATAAAGGGTAATTCCCACATGGGATATAGCCTTCCATGACCTAGAGGCATCAACTCCTAATCTACAATGTTACCCCCATGGCCCACCCTGGGGAAAACTACCACTGATTCCAATGATGAAACACTTAAAGAGTTTCTACCTAGAACGTTATGAGGACTCCCATCCACACACCAAGGATGTATGGGATGATCAAGTCCAATTATTTGTGACTACCACCTAAGATCCATATATAAGGTCTCCCAATAATACACATCAATTCTAGAACAAAATGATCCCACATGTCTAAGTGCATGGGGACCTAACCCCTACTCTTATGGCCGACCTCTAGACCACTTGACACCAACATCATGGGTAGGATTAGGAAATTTCCTGACAAGGGGATATTACACTGATCCTAGGCCCCCTACTACCATCAATGCATCCCACCAGATCCATACAATATGAGAATTGGGATCCATCTTTCCCCAATTAGGATCGAGACCCAAACCACCTCATAGGCTGGCCGGGTTGACTCTCTCAATCATTGGTGTCATCGAAATCCATTTGAATCCATCCCATTATGAGGAAAATTTGTGTGGAGGTCCTCTTAGCACCATCACCAATTATAGTTGAGTTACTTCACACTATTTTAGCAACTAGTATGCAGATCCTCCTCTTACTCCTTCTTGAGAACATAGAGGTCCTCTATTTAACTTCACTGGGGGAAGTGGAGGTCCTCCCTACTCTAACACTTACCCAGGAAATGTTCCCAGCCGCTTTATTAAAAATCATCATGGAGGCCCTCCCTGTGCCCCCATCAACCTTAATAGAGTTCATCCCAAATCTTTAGAAAAAAAAGTTTATGACCTCCATATTGCTTTATAAACCAAAGAATAGGTCCTCCTCACATTACAAGTTATCAAATCAGAGGTCCTCCCCACACCAACGATAGTTGACACAGATGCCATCCCTTGTCCCAAACATTCAAGGTAGAGGTAATTCTCTTGGTATAACCAACCAACATATAGGTCGTCCCTGAATTGAATAGGTAACCCACCCTGATGAATCCTCTCGAAGAATATGGGTGAACACTCACTATAAAAACCTTAACTTTTATTTAATAAAATTATAATTGTGGTTGAATTAAACATCTTATTTTGTATTATGTTTATAGAAAACACATGAAATTAATTGGTTTTAATTTATACTATCCGATATACTAGACCTTTAAGAATCATGATCATTGATAATATAGTCCTGGAATATTTATAATTTAATTAGTATAAATATATGATTTTGGAAAATCCAATTGATACGGAAGTAGAATGTGATGACCTCAACCAATAGGATCATACCCTATGAGTCCCATTTATCAGAACTTATAAGGGAGATAAAATCACTAGGATTTTCCTTTCATCAATCCCAATATGATATTGGAAAACTTTAGACAGAACAATACCATTTATTTTAGAAGTAAAACCTCATCAAGATCATGACCAAACCATGTATGTTGAACCGCCCCATAAAAGTCTCACCAACGGAAAAATAAACCATAAGGTGTTTAGCTGTTTCATAAAGGGATACATATCTATAAAATTATAATATTAATATAATTGTTATATTTTTTATAATAACAGTTACATTTACTTCATATTATTGTTACTTTATAAATGATTTTGATTTTTGTAGAATGAAACAGATATTGTATTTTTCGGTAATATTCAATATCAAGAATGGAATTTATTTTGATGAATTATTGGATCATTAAAATAAATAATATTTTAATGAAATGTTATTATACAATTATTTTTATTTAATATAAATTATCATATAGTTTTTATGAAGTCAAATTCAATTTTTAAAATGGTTTAAAAAATATTATTGTCAAAAAATAGAGCATTTCTGAATAAATGTACATTCTAATTTTAATAGTGAAAATAAAAATGTTTAGATAAATATTTCGATAAAATAATTTTTTTTTGTAATAATAACATAAAAATAATCCAATGGTGAATTTTTCATAATTTTCTGAGATAGTCATTTTTAGGTAATAATTAAAATACGGTATAAATTTACTGTGGGTATTTTGGCATCATAATCACGGAAGAGTTATTTCATAAATAATATAGATGGTATCAATGAAAAAATATATTTTTTCGTTTTAAAATAAAAAAATTTAAATTTATTTGATTAATTTTAAAATTCATTTATGAATCCTCTAAATCCTATAATATATTTCAAGGTTCCAAAAATAATTTATTTAAGGATTTCACTCACTACCAAATCACCAAGGATAATATTTTATTAATTTTGGCCCTTGAACTTTTAAAATAATAAAAAATATTTCTATTTGGAAGAAAAAATGTAAAAATACCATGGTATGGTTTGTGGTAATGGTTTTTTATAGTATAGTGTCCAAATCCATGGTTTGGGAAATTATAAAGAACTCCCCTTTCTTTTCAAATACAAACCCACCCAAGACCCCCATTATCATCAATAAAAAACATTATATAACATAATTATTTTTTATTATACTCCCTAGTGTTATCCAAAGGTTCTTCAAGCTCATAAATGGCCCCTTCCATGCATTTTGAATAACACTCTCATGGAAAGGGATCCTCTCATTCTCTTCTTTATTAAACCATCTTCATTATCTTATTCTTTTATTCTCCAATTCATAATTTTGGTAAATGTTCTTCCATATCCTCCTTACTTCCATTATAATTTATAAATTATGATATTTCCATTACACACTTATTTATCCCTCCCATGAACATTTATGTTCCCCCATTGTGCTTCCAAAATCTCACTGGGAATTTCCATGACAAACAACTGTGTAGTGAATACATGTAATCATTTATTATCAAGGTTTATCACCTTTATGCATTTATAATTATTTAACTGGATACATAAATTTATTTATTCCTCACAAATTGATCATTGAATAAAATTTGATGAAAAATTGTTCCATATTGTATGATCTATGTGGAACACTTATGAATTTGAATGAAATGAAATTGATAGGTGCACTAAAAATTATATTTAACTCCAATGTATGGGGTAATGCTTTAGTATCAAGAGAAGTTATACAATGGATTAGGCAGTGAACCTAATCCATAATGATACTTTTTCTATCATGATTTCTTGGTAGTTATCATTGACATGTTTTTATGATTCCATTTTTAAAGTGATTGCAACATTTCTATGTTACCTTTTTATTATCATGCTTTATCATGACTCAAATGTTAATTTTAATATTTCTCACCCTTTTTATGCCCCATTTAATTGCCTATTGTCCAACATGTCATATTTTATTCTTTTTTATCATTATTATTAATTTACTAGGGTTTATATGTCACCTCTTTTTTATGTATGTCCCTAGGTTATCCCATGTAATTTTAAGTATGATGGAATAATATAAGCTTGTTATATATGTTTTCAATAAGGTTGATTTATTACCAATTTTATGTTTTCATATAATTTACCTAATTCAAAAATACTCTAGACTTATCAATATTTTGGGTTGCATTATGTTTAATATTATGTAATAAATTAAGAAATAAACTATAAAAAGTGTAGGGTTTTCATAGTTGATATAAAAAAAGATTAGTTATTTTTTTGGATTAGGATGTGAAAACTCTCTAGAAAGAATTTGTAATGAACTTAACTATTTTAAATAAAATTCCCTTATTATTTAATTTTTAATTATTTAATATAGTTATAGAAATCACATGCACTTGTTTTGTTTTATTATACACAATTGGGTTGATATGATCATCATGAATAATTACCATTGAGAATATAGTTATTAAACAGTGATCACTTGATTAGTATAAATATAGGCCTTTAACGAATCCAACTGACATAGAAAAATGAAGTGATTGACTCATATAGTAGGATTATATCCTATGATGCCCATTTATCAGAGATTCTTGGGGAGATAGAATCATTTGTATTTTTCCCTAACCAACCCTAAGCTTATATCCAAGAACTTAGGCATGAGTGAAACCATTTATCGGAGAAGTTCTAGCTCACCAAGATCACAAACCAAATCATGTTCGCCAAATAGCCCCACGAAAATGTCACCATCATGCATCATACTGTTAGGCAGTACACCAGTGTGATTAATAAATATTTATAAAGATTTTAATAATAGTAATATTTATATTTTATAGAAAAAATAATTTATTTTCACTTTTTATTATTACTTTATAAATGTTTTTGATTTTGAATAAATTAATCACTAATTGTATTTTAATGTAATATTCGAATTCAATTAAGCGATTTATTTTGATGAATTCATATATTTTTTAAAATAATATAATTTTAATAAAATCATATTTTTAAATAATACATATTAATTATAAATGGTCCTGTAATTTTTATGAATTGAAATATACTTTTTATAAGGGTTCAAACACTCTTATTGTAAACAAAACTAGCATTTTTCAATAAATTACAAATCATATATGAAAAGGGAAAAAGAAAATATTTATAAAAACATATAAGTTATTAAATATTATTTTTTTCAAAACATTTAAATTACTCAATGGTTAATTTTTCATTATTTTTCGAGACATTTTAATTTTCGAGTAATATTTAAATATTGTATAAATATATGGTGTGTTTTATGACATCATAATGAACAAAAAATGAAGTAATAAATAATATAATGGGTATCCTAGTAAAAATAAATATTTTCACCTAAGAATAATGTGATTTTATGTTTATTTTATTAATTTTATAATTCCATTATGAATCCTCCAAAATATATATTATATTCTATGATTTTAAATTCATTTCTTTAAAAGAGTGACTCACCTCCACATAAGAAAGGGTAATATTTTAATATGTTATACTATTTTTCTAATAAAATAACTAAAAACTCCCCAATTTTGTAAAAATGATGGGAACCCCCATGTTAAGGTTTTTGGTTTTGAATATTTTATTATATAGTGTCTAAAACCTATATTTGTGAAATATTAATGAATTCCCCTCTCATTTCCTATATAACCCTACGCAAGATCCCACATTTAATCTCTAATGATTATTTTAGAAGTTTCTTACTATGTCTTACCCTCTCTATAATCCTCTAAAGGTTCCCTATTCTCTCAATAATCCATTTTCATGATTTTGGAGCCACACACTCATATAAGAGTTCTTCAATTTTTCATTATGAACAATGTTTCTTTATCCTCTTATGCCCTTTTGTTTTCAATTACTATTGATGTTGTATGATTTATCACCCCCAATAATTATCCTATTTTGTCTAAATGATGAGATACCCATTTATATCTCAATAAACAATCCCATGTACAATCGTTTCCATGCCGAATTTTCATAACCATACATTCCCTTTATTTATTTTCATGCTTATTTATTATCATATGACTTATTTTTATAATTATATATGTGTGTAAATGTTTTTTCATGTACATATTAATGTAAAATTATTGTAAACATGGTGATATACCCATTTATCTCTTATCAACCAATTTTATGAACTTTTATGTGACACCGTTATGCTGCTGAATATTCACCACAATTTTCAGTACCAAAATATTTCTAGTGAATACTATACCCATTACTATAATGGGTGTTTTATTTTTTGAAAATATACTTATTTATGGTGGAATTATATGTATTTATTCCACACTCCATGATCATTTAATAAATTATCATGATGAATGAATCCATGATTTATGATCTATGTGGTGAACTTAAGCATGAGAATTAAATGAAAGTGATGAGTGCGCCTAGAATTCTATAGCACTCCAATAGATTGGGTAATGTTTAGTATCATGATATGTCATGTTGTCAAAGGGGTATACCTAATTACATTATGGTAATTTTTCAACCATTATGTATTGAAAGTTTAGCCTTGACCAATGTTTATGATGCAATGTTTTAAGTTGTTGCCACATTTCCCATGTTACGGTCATCATGCTATATCATGACTTATTAATCATGTTTCTTTATTACTAATTGATTGATTTTTTCTATCTTGAATTATTATTTTGATGTTATTCCATGTTTATTCCCATACTGGTCATTGTGGAATACCCATTTCTTATGTATTTCCCTAGGCTATCTATTATAGTTTTAACCTCAAGCATGTTAAGGAATTTTTTAATAATGATGTTGTATTTGGTGTTTAAAGTTGTAATTCAATGAATCTAATTCCCAAAAGAACTATAATTCTAGAACATTCAAATTTAATTATGTTTAATTTTATGTAATTAAATTATGTATTAATTTTTAATAAAGATAAGGGTTTTTGTAGTTGTTATTTGAGGAATTGTTTTGTTATTCATTGGATTAGGATTATAAAACTCCAGTGAAATAATTATGGATATGATTAAGTGTTAGAAAACAAACCAAAATTTTGGTCAGTATAGAGTAAGTGGTTTATCATGAAAATACATACCTATATAGATATAACAAGTGGACATGGTTCTATCACAGAGGTACGTAGGAGTAAAAACTTCGAGAAGTTGTCATAGGCCTGACTCATGGTAACTCGGTATATCACATTGGGTCTTACCACACACCTTGTTTAAAATTCCCAGGGGATATTATTTTGTATTTCATAATCTCATTATGAACCATTATTAAGGGAGTAAAATATATACTCATAACGGTATATGTTAGTAAATAGATCATGGATAACAAAGACATAATCCACGAAATCAATATTTTATAGAAATACATGTAAGTTATATGTTATCCCTTTATAGACATTAAATTCCCAATTATGTGTTTAAAAGTTAAATACACTCATCCTTAATTTTATATTTAGTCTAGACAATGGATTGAAATATTAGTAATCAGAAAAATAATCATTGTTAATAGAAATGTGATGACTACCCCAATGTGATGCCCAACACGATGGGATTAGGAATCACACACTTCATAACAATACTCTCTCACCTAAATCAGGTTATGAATATAAACCAAGATCAGGAGGAGAATCCAAACCCCCTTAAGATAAAAAATATATAAAACTGAGAGCTTCATAAATCAAAGGCATCATATTTTCAATAGGCCACAATACCCTTTAATCATGGAAAAGTGGATCAACTCCATTGAAATGATCTTATCCATAATTCAATGCTCTAAGTTAGAGAAGGTTTTATTGGCTATTTATTGTGTGGGAGGTGATGCTGATCAGTGGTGGAAATTGATAAAAAAATATAAATCTTAATGAATAGATCAATGTAATGGTGTGGAAATATTTATGTAAAGTGTTTTTGGATTAATAATTTTCTCGCTCTCTCCATCTTAAAATGGATTGGAATTTTATTTCCCTCAAGAAAAAAGGCGATGAATCTATCAGAGCATATGAGGAATACTTTACAGGAATTTCATAACATGCCTTCATATTTTTTGTACCCTGGAGTTCAAGGTTGGCAGCTTTTGTGGTGGGATGAAACCTAGCCAACATAAATTCTTATTGATCTGTAACATTGATTGCTATGAGGATATTGTCTGATGTTCCCTCAAAGTCAAAATAGAGATCAGATAATCTCTGGGGTATTACTATGGTATGAAAAAGAATGATAATATCAATTTTGGTAGTTCAATAGAGATATCTAGTGGTGAAATGAAATTTCAACATCCACTTGACAAAGGTTTTCAAAAAAGCACCATGAAAATTACATGAAGGGGGAGAGGAAATGCATTAGGTGAAGGATGGAACGGTACCTAGCTAGTGATTTACAACTAGAGAAACCAACTACTACATTGGAGAAAAGAAATAATCCAGTAAACCCTTAGTGTATTATTCATTAATAAAACATCGTGGATCTATGGCACTTGGAAAACCAATGCACTAATCCAAGGATTTTCAGAGGAACCAAAAACCCCAATGCAGCATGGGTTAGCTTTTTCCATTAATACCAACGATGTGAATCCTGTCAATGAAGTGGTGCCATGTGTGCTAGTTATTCATTCTAGAATAGTGATCACACATTTTTATTCTGGTTCTATGAATTAGTTCATATCATGAAGGTTTGATGAACTATCCAAAAACCACAAAACATCTTCGATGTAAAGTTGTCATTGAAAATGGAAATGGGGAAATTATTCTATCCCATGTATATAACTCCTCCCCTCTCAATGTTTGTGGGAACAAATTCTTGGAGAACCATTTCGTAATATCATTGGTGGAATTTGATGAAATTATGAGCATGGGTTGTATTTCTCTATATAGAGCCAACATAAATTGATGTGATATGGAAATCATTATATGTATTGTGATAAACCCTTGATTCTGTAATGTGTAAGGAGAATGATGAATCTTCTTTAGCACTATAATATCAATAAATGATATTATTTCCAAATGAGGAAGCATATCTTTCACAAATGAGTGAGTATAAGTAATGAATTATCCTTGAAGACATGCCCATTATGTGGGAATACACTAATGTGTTTCTCGAGGAATTTATCAGTCTTCCTACTATATGAGATGTTTAATTTTCAATCGATCTTATACCTGGGGTGTTAATATTATTCAAGAATCCATATAGAATGGTTATTGTGGAACTTGATGATCTAAAAAATAACTACAAGTGAATCTGGATAAAGGTTTCATTCTCCCATGTGATTTACCATGGGGTGAATCGGTCCTCTTCATCAAGAATAATCATGGGTAAATGTGCATTTCATCGATTATTGTGAGCCCAATAAGATCACAATAAAAAACAAGTATCCTCTACCCCTGATTTATGACATGTTTGATCAGCTATGTGGAGTACACTACATCTCCGAGGTGGATCTTCGGTTGGTATATTACCATGTTTTGGTGAATAAGGAGGGTATACCCAAGAATGATTTTCATACAAGGTAAAAACACTATGAGGTCATATTTGATCCCTTATTACTCACTAATTCTCTAACAATCCACATGGAATGGGTGAATAGAGTCTTTATTTATTACCTCAACATACATTAGTATTTATATATGATATTATAATATAATAAAAAACAAAGGAGGATCATGAAGAGTATTTGAAGATTGTGATAAATACCTTATGAAATGAGATGTTTTATGAAAAGTATAAGAAATTTTGTGTTCTTGTTAAAGGAAGTATCATTCATGAAAATATCATAATAAGAAATTGGATATCTATGAACCCTTTAATGATTTATGTAATTTAATGATTGATGTTGCAAATATCTGTGACATATATCTATACTTTTATTCGATTAGCTCGTTATTATATCCGATTTGTGGGAAATTTATCACCATTGTCAAACCCTTTTACCAAGATAACGAGTATGGTAGTAAAGTTTCATAATAATGATTGATGTGAATAGATCTCCAAGGATATGAAAAAGGAGTCTTATCAATGCACCTAGGCTCACACTTCCCACTAGTGGAGATATTTTTGTGGTATTTAGTGATGCTTCACAAAAGGTCATGTGCTATGTGTTGTTTGAAAATGAACAATTCATTGCCTATTCTACAAAGAAGTTGAATGTTGATGAAAAGAACTACCCAACACATGATCTGGAGTTGGCTGCAGTGATTTTTGATTTAAAAATTTAGTAACACTATCTATTTGGGGAGAAGTGTAAAATATATACAGATCACAAAAGTCTCTATTGTATATTTACATAGAATGATCTGAATATGCACCAATGAATATGGTTAGAGATGATCAATGACTATGAATTCTCAATCAACGACCATACTAGGAATGAAAATAAAGTGGTAGATTCTCTAAATAGAAAGGATCTATAAATTCTATCATTGATGAGAATTGAGAGGGATCCAGTCTTTTTATACTTCGAAAATATGTATATTAGAATCATAAAGGATGTAAAATCATCAATTATTTCCAAAATGATTAATCATACATCTATTCTGGAGAGTTTAAATGATTACCAATGATTTGATGTTGGAATTAAGAAGAATGTTGAAGCTATAAGGATATGGAAATCCTCGGAGGTCAATGTTATTGATGAAGGTTTTGTAAGATTTGGTTCAAGACTCTGTATACCGTAAAACCAGGAGTTAAATCATGAGTTTTTGGATGATGCACATTGCTCAAACTTCTCAATCCCCCCATGAAGAAAAAACTGGTTTTAAGATATATGAGAACACTATTAGTGGGACAATATGATGAAGGATATCCCATAATATACATCAAGATGTCTTGTATGTCAGAAAGTGAAAGTAGGAAGGAATAAATCCAAGGGGATGATGCAACCATTACCCATACCCACATGGAAATGGGAAAACATCACCATGGACATTGTCACTAATCTATAAAAGACACAAATAGGGAATAATTCCATATGGGTTATGGTGTATTGACTTAAAAAGTCTACACATGTCATTGAGATATGAGAGGAATTCTCATTGGATCTACCTGAATAGATATACATCAGGTAAGTGGTCAGACAACATGAAATGCCACGATCAATTTTATTCTTTTGAGACCCATTATTCACCTATATGTTCTAGAAGGGTCTCCAATATTCTCCGAGTAATAAGATGAACTTCATCACGACTTATCACCCTCAAACTAAAGTCCAATATTAGCGGACAATCCAAATACTTCATGACAAGTTGATAGCATGGTCAATGGACATAAAAGGAGGATATGATCAGCATCTTCCTGTGGTTGAGTTATATTACAACAATAGTTTCCACTAGGGAAACCAAATGGATCCCTTTTAATAGATTTATGGGAAGAGTTGAAGAAAACTTTTATGTTGGGATTATGTTGTTGAATGAAAACAGATAGGTTCTGAAATCGTCAAGGAAATGGTGGAAAAGGTGAACACCATTCATCAACACGTCCAGGCAGCTGAGAGTCGAAAAAAGAGATATGAATACAATCATCGATGGGACCTAGATATTGATGTTGGATACATTTTATTCCTTCACATACCTAAATTTAATAATTTAATGAGATTTGGGAAGAAGGATTATATTATTACAAGATACATCGAACCCTTTGAGATCCATGATCACAACAGAGAAGATGCCTATCAAATTGAACTCCCCCTTAGCAATCTCAATTTCATGATGTATTCCATGTATCACTCCTGAGTAAGAACATACGTGACCCCTCACATGTACTCAATCTATAGGTGGTACCATTGGATAATGATCTTTCCTTTGAGGAGTAACCGGTGAAGATCTTAGATCTTAGAGAAAAACTTCTACGAAAAAAATACAATGCATATTGTCAAAGTGTAGAGGAGAAACCTAAATTTTTAAGATGAAATGTAGGAACCAAAGGAAGTGAAAATATAGTCTTGCCGTCATCTATTTTAAGGAGGGTGAAATGAAAATTAGGAGGGTGAAATTTCTCAAGGGGGAAAATTTTTAACGACCCTGATAGTTATAAATAAAATTCCCTTTTGATTTAATGTTTTATTATGTTATATGGATATATAAAAAACATATACTTATTTTTTTTAAATATCCAATTCAATTCAAAAGACTGTTAATAATCTTTATTGTTGATAATATAGCTGTTAAATAGTGATCAAATGATTATTATAAATATAGGTATTTAACGAATCCAATTGACATAGACAATGTTACGACCTCATCCAGTATGATTATACCATATAAATTTCATTTATCAGATATTCCAAGGGAGGTATAATCCCTGGTATTTTTATTGACCAATACCAATCTAGGATCCAACAACATAATAAGGTGTGAAACCATTTACAGGAGAGGTTCAAACTCCTCGAGATCATGACCCAAACCATGTTCGTCAAATGACTCCTTGAATGTCTCTCTATCAGGCACCTTACTACTTGGTTATATGCCTATGTAGTAAATGTATATGTATCAAGAACATAATAATATATGTATTTACATTTTATATAATAATTTATTTATTTTTATTTTTTATTGTTACTTAATATGTTATTTAGATTTTGATTCAATTAAACACAAATTGTTTTTTCGGGTAATATTCAAATTCAATTATGGGATTTAATTGGATGAATTAATGAAATTTTTAAATAAATTTTATCCTAAATTATGTGATTATTAAATAAGTTTTATTAATTCTAAATTTTCATAAAATATTTATTAAGTGAAATGTACATTTTATATGGGTTCAAAAAATATTATCATCCAAAAAAGCTAGCATTATTTTAATAAATGTAGAATATTATTTTAGAATAGAAAATGAACATATTTAGAAAAAAGTTTATATAAATAAATATTATTTTTGAAATCAAAACATATAAATTATCTAATAGTTAATTTTTTATAATATTCTAAAATAATCGAATTTTTGGGTAAAAATTAAATACTATAAAATTATACTATGTGTTTTATGACATCATAATGGTCAAAAAATGATGTAATAAATAATATAATAGGTAAAACCATAAAATTATATGTTTTCACTTAATATTGTGTTATTTTTTGTTTATTATATTAATATTATCATACCTTTATGAATCCTTTAAAATATATAATATATTTTATGACTATAAATTAATTTCTTTAAAAGAGTGTTGCACCTCCAAATAATCAAGGGTTATATTTAAATATATAAGGCTATTTAAGAAATAAAATAAAAAACCTCTCTAATTTGGAAAAAACCACAGGCAGAAACCATGGGAAGGTTTTTTGTTTTGAATATTTTATTATATAGACTCCAAAACCCATGTTTTTAAAATATTAAAGAATTAACCTCTCATTTCCAATATAATCCCCCTATTCTCCCACTTCATTGCACTATAAATCCATGGATAACCTCCTTACTCATCCCTCTACTCTCAAGAATCCCATTTTCATGTTTTTGGATCCACACATTCAAGTAAGGGTTCTTTCCTTTCTCATCTTTAACAATGTTTATTTATCTTTTAAAGCCATTTTATTGTCAATTAATAATAATGTGGTATGATTTCAAACCTCCTCCATACTTCCATTATTATTTAGAAATTATTATAAACCCATTTTATCTCATTAATCTCTTCCATGTACATGTATTACAATGCTGAAATTTCCTAAGTATCCTTTCCCTTTTCTTTTTTTTGATGTTATTTTTTATCATATTTTTTTTCTAATCATATATATGTATATATGACCTTCCATGTACCAATTATTGTCCACTTAATGTATGAATTTTGATAGACCCATTTATCTCTCATTAATCTATTTTATGAACATTTAAGTGATTCAGTTATGACATCTACTTTTCACGAAAAGTTTCCCTTCAAGTCTAAATGGGTATTGAATACCATACCCATTTAATATAATTTGAGTTCAATTTTATGTAAATATCATTTTTTATTGGTTACATACATGTATTTATTTTACACTCTTTTATCTCGAAATAAATTATAATAATGAATGAATCCATGTTTTATGATCTATGTGGCACACATAAGCATGTGAATGAATCAAAAGCGATGGGTGCACCCAGAATTATATAGTGCTCCCATACATTGGGTAATGTTTAGTATTATGATATTTCATGTTGGGATAGGGGTATAACTAATTACATTATGGGACATTATCCACCATGAATTATTGGAGTTTTAGCCTTGAAATATGTTTATGATGCTGTGTTTAATGTTGTTTCCACATTTCCCATCTTATGATTATCTTGCAATATCATGACTTATTATTCATGTTCTTCTATGCCTCATTTATATTCATAGTCTAACATGTATTATTATTTTCATGTTATTCCGTGTTTATTCCCGTAATGGTCTTTATAGATCACCCCTTTCTTATTTATTTCCCTAGGTTATCCAAGGAACGTTTTAATCCAAAGCATGTTAATGCTATTTTCTATAAAGATGATGTAATTCAGGTTTAATGTTGTAATGAAATTTACCTAATTCTAAAAATCACTAGACTTATTGATCTTTTGAGTATTATTATGTGTAATTTTATATAATTAAATCACGTGTTAATGTTTAATAAATACAAGGGTTGTTATAGCCTTAGTTAAAAGAATAAACATATGAAGACATACCTAATATTTTGTAATGTATAGAGTAATTTGTTTCCACGTAAACACATCTCTGTCAGGATACTACAATTGGTTGTGGCGATGAAACAGATGTACCTAGAGGTAAAACCTGAAATTACCGCATTGGGAAAGACTTGATCAGGTAGTAGTACACAATAATGGGCATTGCTGGACAACTATTTTAACACTCCCATGTGATACGAATTGGTAAATTCACAAGTTCTTATGAACCAATTTTAAGGGAATACTGATTCTTATAAGTTTATATGTTACAAAATTGATCATGGATAACAGTGATTGAAGCCAATAAATTCTTAAGTTTATGAATAAATGTGATTTATAATTTTTACCTTTCATGTTATTTGATTCCCTTTTATATGATTAATAGTTTTAAATCTATCATCTGTAAATCTATTTTTGATGAATTAAATGTTTAGAAAAAAAATCAAAAAGTAAAAGGTAAGGTTACCATCCATAGTTATATGCATTCTTTCATATTACATATTCATAGTAGAAATATTCAAAAAATGACAAAAAATCCTTGATATAGACATCTTGATATAAATTATAAATGAAAAAATTATTGAATCCAAAGTATATAACTCATCTGATATCAAAATTTGTGGGATCAACTTCCCAAGGAACCTTGTGATACTACCTTTAGTGGTTATTTTTTCAATTATGGATATGGATTGACTTTCGTTATATAGATCCAACATATATTTACTTCTGAAGGTAATCACTCTTCATATAGTGAATTGTCCTCCAATTCTGTAAAAGTAAATGGAGGTGGATGAATCTCCTTTAGCCCCAAAATCTCATGAATGGATATTATTTCCCTACTAGAAATAGTATCTTTTTGAAATGATTTATTCTATGGAAAATATCATCCTCAAAGACATTCCCATTGTGGAGGAATATGCTGATTTTTTTCCTGAAGAATTTCATGTTTTTCCTCCTATTTGAGAGGTTGAATTTTCAATTGAGATTATACCTAGGGAGTTACCATTATCCAAGAATCTATATAGAATGTTTATTATGGAACAGAATATGTCTATGAAGCAATTATAGGATACTCTAGATAAAGGTTTCATACGCGAAAGTGATTTTCCTTGCGGTACAATAGTCATCTTCCTCAAGAAATAATGATAAGCCAAATAACCTTGTCGTTGATTATCATGAGATCTATAAAATCCAAATAAAGTATAAGTATCCTCTAACAAATATTTATGACTTGTTTAATATGTTCGGTGGAGCCCAGTACATCTATATAGTGGATCTTCAATATGGGTATTATTAGGAAAGGATAAATAAGGATGATATTCCTATGATAGATGTTGACGTCGACATTTGGAGAATTTCCACATCGGGTGTATAAATGAGAAACGAATGAATCTGGGACGAAAAAGAGGATATTTTGGGGCCCAGGAGGTGGGCGTGCACAATATTTGAGGGGCGCACACAAGAGGCCTTCCATCTCTCAAAAGTTTGCGTGCTGGCCCAACATTTCCGCACCCTAGGTGCTGGCCACCACAACGTTTTGCGTCGACCCTGTTTCTACGCACAAGGCAACATCAAATGGACAGCTACATGCTAAGCCCCGTTTCAGCACCAAAGGCACCATCCACCGCGACTTTCTGCGCCGACCCTGTTTCCATGAACAAGGTGACCTCAAATGGGCATATGCACGCCCGACCCCATTTCCGCACACAATGCGACATCAAATGGGTGTTTGAACACCCGACCCCCCTTTGAACGCACAAGACGACGTCAGACGAGGGTTGTGTGTCAGGCTCTTGCATGACGATATGAGGACTCCGACTATAAAAAGAACCATATACCCACCCATTGGGGTGGTAACCGATGAAGAAGCAATGCTCTGCTGTTCGAAAAACACATCTTCTGCGACCACATGAAAAACCGCATGGCCATCAGGTATTGCATTTTTAGTGATAGGTCCTCTTAGGGGACTCCTTTGAGTTGTTCCTCATGGGCCTGATCATTTTTTCCCAAGTCCTTTGCGTGAAAGGTATCCCCTTTTGTGTTCCCATTCCCTCTGCATCAGGTTCCCTTGCGCGCAACCCATCTATGTTTCACGCACCGAGTCCCTCTTGCACGCGAACCTTCCTCCTTGCACATCACCGGTCCATATCACACACCACCGGTCTATTTTTCATGCCACCCTCCCTCTGGCGCACCACCGCTCCCTCTTGTGCACAACCCATCTGTCTTGCGCGCAACTGTTCCCTCTTGCGTGCAACGGTTCCCTCTTGAGCGCAACCTTTCCCTCTTGCATGCAATCCATGCATCTTGAGAACAGACCTTCTATTTATCCGTGGTCTATTATCTTATTCACACTCAATGTGCTTCCCTCAACTTGAGCAACCTTGTCCGAGCCTCTCTTATGTGCAACACACATGCGTCACACTCTCTCTTCCCGTGTGGCCCTCTGGTTTGCACGAAGCAATTTCAAAATCCCTTGGGTGATGTTTCTCACAGCGTTGCTTCACCTCATGCTTCTTCACATGGGAACACTAAGGGATATTTATTCTTTTCTTAGACTCTCTAATATAGTCCCCCAATGGGATAACCTCATGACCCCCCCATCCATGTCATTTCTGGTCCCTTCCCTTAACCATGTTTTAGAGGGTTCTAGATATGAAATTTCTAGGGTTACGGTGGAAACCCACCTCATCCGAGCCACTGGACGTTAAACAACTAAGATCCATCGTCCTCAGCACATGACGTTAATATATGATCGTGCCCTGTGCCTTGCATGTGGGGTTCCCTGCCTCAAAAATTATGCATGCCCACTAGTATCCATGGGAGTGAGATCATTCCTCAGCAGGAATGAAATCCTCTTTATCAGAGTGGTGTCTGTCCACGAGGAAAGGGGAACCACCCTCGTGTAAGCCCATATATTTTCTTGCAGGAGGTATCATCCCTGCACCTCCTCTATTCATAGGTTCCAATTCCATCTCCCACTGAGCTTTTTCACCACCAAAGCCTTCATCCAAGAGTAAGTTACAATTCCCATCACATTGGGCTACTAAACACGTGTAAGCCCCTATTTCCTCTTTTGGATGCCAACTACCTGTAAACCCCATTCCACTTCCCACAGACACACCTTCCATGACGTGATCGTCAGGCCTTTGCTGAATCTTGTTTCTCACACCGAGCAAGACTCACGTGGGCTGAGAGTAAGCATCGACCATGAAATCCCCTCCGGGAAGCCTAGAGCGTATGTCCCAAACACCATTCCAAACTATGGGGAATTTGATCCATCCCAAGTCAAGGTACGTAGGAATCCTCCAGGAGGTTCAATCCCACAACCCATTGATCTCGACCATCTTCTCATCGGTTCACCAAGAACCACATGAACTACATGGACATTAATCCTTGCCAAGTAAAGGTAAGTAGGAAGCCACCCTGATGATCAAACCCATCACTACATTGGTTCTGACCACCTTCATGTCGGTTCCCACCTCCTAAACTATGTGTACTTTGATTCTTTCCAAGGAAAGGTATGTAGGAGGCCTCCCTAAGATTCAAACCCAACAACCGTTGGTTCCGACCCCCCTTCGCATCGCACCTCCTTTGTCCCGCATGACATTAATTTTCATTCCCCCTTTTCTGTCCTGCACGATGCTAAACAACATCCATCATTCCAAAATATATGGACTTGTATCCTTACCAAGGCATGGTACATAGGAATCCTCCCTGAGGTTCATGCCCACAACATATTGGTCTCGACCATCTTCACACCGGTTCACAAAAAAACCAACTGAACAACGTGGGATTTGATCCTTTCCAAGGCAAGGTAGGTAGGAAGCCTCCATAAGGATCAAGCCCAACCCCCCGTTGGGTCCGACCCCCTTCATGTTAGTTACCACCTCCTGAACTACATGGACTATTATCATTTCAAAGGAAAGGTATGTTGGAAACCTCTCTGAGGTTTAATCCCAACATCCATTGGTTCAGACCCCCTTCACATTAGACCACCTTTGTCCCACATGACATTAATTTGCATGCCCACCTTTTCAACCTGCACGACGCTAAACTACATCCACCATCCTGAAATACATGGGCTTTGAACCTTATCTCCTAGACAATGTATGTAGGAATCCTCCCTGAGGTTCGATCCCAGTCAGCGGTAAGCCGTTGTGACCCCATCCAGCTGTAAGCCATTGTGACCCCATCTAGCGGTAAGTCGTTGTGACCCTATCTAGAGGTAAGCTATTGAAATCCCAAATCGTGGGTAAGTTTTTGTCAGATGAACTATGTGGACATTGATTCCCTTCCACAAGGATAGGTTGGAGGTCTCTTCGAGACTCAAGCCCAACATCATCATCGTCCTTGAGTCGACTCCATCTTGTTCTCCACCCACTTCACAAAACCATCTATCATCCATTTTTATTCTTAACTGGGCCATAACATCCCTGTGGGATCATGAAACCTCATTCCCCATTCCCCTTAACAACAATTGGGTAGCTAACAACATGTTATCCTCAACATCGGTGTTCCCTACAGGGGTTGCACTCACCTGATCCTCTCTAGTCAGTGGTCCGATTAGTCTGATCCATCTACCCTAGATGTTAAACCTGCGGCATACCCTATGTTGAACATTGAAGATGAGTAAAACCTCAGATACATGCCAATGGAAAAAAATTCCCCGCGTTCGATGTGGGATGCCTCGAGCTTCTGCACCCTCGAGAAGTCCTATAATAAGGGGAAGAAACCTAGATGTGCCAGTGTTCCAGCATACAGACATTCCAGTGATGTCCAACATGACTATTCCCCTGACCGAAGGTTTCTACCCTGACCAGACCCCTTGGAATGTCCCGAGAGAACCAATGTAAATAAATGGTGTCCCTGAAGATATGGCACTGAGAAGAGTTTCACGAACCACATCTTAAATCTATAAGGGAGACCCGGACTAGTTAATGATTTCTGAGGAGGAATCCACGGAAAGAAGAACCAACATCCCATAATCCCATTTCAATCAAGGAGAAAATGTCCCTGAGTAAGGAACAAATGTCAGCCGCCTATGGAAATAGGGAATACGGGGCAACAAATAGTGCCACCGCCCTCGAACAAAACGGAAGTGCGTGCCCCAGAGAAAGTGTCAGAAACAGAAATGGTGAACCTGATGTGAATTTATTCTCCTCAATATAGAGATTTGTAGTGTTCGAGACATACATGGATTAGAGGGTAACAAGATCTAGCTATCTTTCACTGGGTCCCAATATGAAAATACCTTGCCTAGCGTGAAACTCACTAGAAGTTGGGGTAGTCAAAACATTGCACATCCCGGTTAGTGACGTTGTTAGTGTGGATCCATATTACCAGCCATGGAAGACAGAATGGCGTTGGGGAATTGGTCATCGATTCCATTCCTTTCAGCACTAATGGGTTAATCTCTCTTCTTTTCAGGAACCAAGCTACTACAGGAATTTGATCACCGCCCGCCCACTGATGCAGGGGTGGGGGAAATGCCAATGTGGAAGTCCTAGACGGATCTACCGCTTTGAAAAAAATCTCCAGACCTACAAACTCCAACATCCATGCCCCATATATCCATCTTAATTTATTCAGTGGAGAGTGATCAAAGACCTCATATGTCGGTACAAGAAAGAGGGGATTATCCCGACTAGGGACATGGCCCGCCAAGATTTGGAGGCTTCTGCGCCTTATAACCACTAACGACCCCATGGGCCACACAAGGAGACACTGATCCCCACTCCAACTTACAATCATTTCAGGAGCCTCTTCCCAGAACGCCTCAAGGACTCTCTCTCCAACGCCGACTAGGTAGGGGATGTTAGGGTCATCCCAGTCGGGATCCCGATTCAAGGGACCCCAAGGAGGGATTTGACGAGGCCACACCAGTGTCTCCACCATGTCCCACAGGTCGAAGGTCAGGTAAACCATGCACCTGCTTGATGGAACCAGTTTGGTTGACCTAACACCAACGTCGATCACAGGCCGAGGATGATGCCTTCCAAGATGTGTTAATGTCATCAACTGAAGTGGATCATGCCACCAAAAAAATATATCATCAACCATGTGTGTATGATGAGTAGTGGAACTTGTATACCCGAAATTGATCGAGGCCCAAAACACCCCACGAGAAGGCTGGGTCGATTCTCTTGGCCGCTGGTGCAGGTAATGGTCACCACCAGTAAAGAGGCCCTCCCCGAACCACCACAATAGAGAATCCAGGTCCTCCCTGGTTCATGGCTTGATATGGAGGTCCACCTCATTATACCCTCAATCCAAATGAGGTATCTCTCCACAATGGTGACACTCAACATGGAAGCCTCTCACATGATCATTACATTGGTTATGGAGTAATCCCACCTGCCACAGACTGCTGGTGTGGGGACGTTGCACATCCAGTAAATCTTCATCATGGGGACCTCCCCAAGTCCTTACAGAATCCTGCGAAGGTCCTCCTCGCATTATCAACCAGAGGGGAGAAGGCCAGCCTCGCTTCCCCAACACTTGTTGCGGAGGCCCTACCCTTGTCTGGCTCGAGCAGTTTGAGGACCTTCCTCTCACTGATGTCTCTAGGGGAATCAATCATCGAGGTCCCACCCGTGCTCTTATGGGCTCGAGCGGAGGTTCTACCCCCTCTAGAACTTCCCCAAGAGGTCCTACCCATACCCCCTTTGATATCTGACTTGGTGCTCCTCACACTCTGTCTTGCTTAGGTAGAAGCCCTCTCCGCCCCAGTACCAGTATGGCCGAAGGTCCTCCTCATGTAGGAAATCTACCCTACCCTGAAGAACCACCCCAGCGCAGGAGGGCAGGTCATTGCCATCATAAAAAGAAACACTAAGAAGATTCAGACTGATATCAAGCTGGTTTGTTTCTTAAATTTCGAAGTTGAATATGGCTCACCAACGGAACCCACACCCAGGTCCTCCATGTCTAGGGTTGGGGTTGGAACAAGGCACATCAGCCTAGTACTTCCAGGATGCGAGGTCTATCGGATTCCTGCCTCCCTCCGTCGGTATAACAAAGAGAATGAAAAATTGGAAACTCCAGAGGTAACAGTCGTGCAATCATGATCATCATCCCCAGAAGCACTCTCTACCTCGACTAGAAATCACAAAGAGCTATTCAAGGGACCAATAGTGGACGAGCAATAGTGTGGTCCACCACCAGCAGTCATAGCCACCATGCTAGAAACTATGGTCATCATCCCATCATATCGCGACGTAGTGGACAAGTCACTTCACTCTCCAAAGGGTAGCCCGAGATTCGGTGGTTTGTCAGCACACTCGTTGTACTCTCCACTGGCCAGCCTAGAATCCCAACAATCTAATTAGTTACCACTACCTGTTCTCCAGTCTCCTCTGGTTGATGTTTGCAACAATGAAGGGCCAAACCCTGAATCCATGACAAGGAGCTTATAGAATATCCTCACAGTGGACCACTTCCTTGAGATATTTTGGCCCATGGTTGTGCCAAATTTCTGCAAGCCAGAATCCCTCACCTCTAAGGATGTCGAGTGTTTCCATCAAACCCTCTGGGCATTTCACTTCTGCCTTCATCACCAGTGAGTGGCTTATCTGAAGATCTAAGCACATTTCGAGGACCTTGGAGAACAATGTAGTCTGGTTGATTTGGCCGCACTCCCTGTGGACCCGCGCCATGAGTCACCAGGTCGTCGTAGGACCCTCTAGGAACAGTGCATTCAGAGCATCAGGGTACTCTATAGGATTATCAAGGAGGATTCATCCCATGTACAGATCCGTGGTTGGGGATAGTATGCTTCCCTTTTCTTCAGTATTATCCAGATACAACCAGATTTTCAAGGAGACATAAAGGATGTGCCTCCATGTAGACTTTCGGTTAACATGGAGGACATACCAGAGGGTGAGAACAAGCTAGAACTTCTTGGAGATGACCTCCCACTGAAGGAGTCTCTCACTTCTTGGACCCGTCAAGAAGGAGCACTCACCAGAATAGAGATCTATTGGGACTTCCTGCGCCCACCATGACACTAGTCCTCATCCGGAATTCCAACAAGGGAAAAGAACCCATCGGAGCCACCAAACCCTCTGACCAGTCTGGCTCATTACAGAAGACAGAGGAAGACCTTGAAAAAGTCGTGTTGCCTTAGCAAATTTCTTAACAGAAGAAGGTGGTCGACGAACTCCTTACTGAATGCACAGTAGAGAACCTACCTAACTATTACGATCCTAGGTCGGGGAAGCAGCGATAAAAACATATTACCCTCATCAAATTGCTTCCAGTCGACCCTAGTTATCCTACCCACACTGATAAGGTTGAGTCCAGAACCCATGTAATGAGGGTGCGGTATGGATTTCCAATCCTCCTGAATGGCGTGAAAATCCTCGAGACCCTACTCGGATTCCCCCAGCTTCCCCGCAGGTCATTCCACTAGCCCTTCCACAAGCCACCGGGATGCCAAATCATGTTGAATAATTGTTCAATGCTCTAGTGGTCAGGGATCCCCGTCAAGATAAGAACCCCCTTCCAGATGAACCAATAGCAGCAATCATTACCCGTCTCGAGGCATTAGAGATACAAAATGTGGCTCTCCCACCCGATGGAAAGCCTTATCCTACATGGGTGGATGATATGCCAACAGCCTCGGGTTTTGGGAATCCCAAATTTTCCCCATTCAATGGGATAGGGGACCCTCCACAGCACCTAGCACAGGTTACATCATTTTGTGGCCCCATGTTGGGAACTCCAGTGCAGTTGGAGGCCACCAAGCTCCGATGTTTTGTTCATACATTATATGGGACTGTGTTGGTCTGGTATAGCCAAATCCCCATTAGATCAGTAACAGGGTGGAAGGACCTCCTTAGGAAATTCCTTTACCTGTTCACTTACACCACGTGGAAGAAGAGTATCGCGGACCTCTTCATGTGCTAGCAGAGTCATGATGAGCGTGTCACCGACTTTGTTGCCTAGTGGAAAGGACTCATGTATTCCCATAACATGACACTAAATGAAGAGAAATTGCAGAAGATGTGCATAGGGAATGTCAAGATGGAGCTGTTCCCCTCTCTGATCACCCAGAACTATCCCGGGGGATTCTGAGACTTCTCTAGTAAGGCCCAATGCCTTGAGGAAGCTTTACAGTAGGCCAAGTTGGCACGTCTATTGCCTCATGTGATCCCTCTGAGAAGGGACGCGAGGGTCAAGCCTACCATAGTTTCCAAAATATAGGCCCCCAAAAAACTAGAGTGGTTTCCAGTGGATCCACCTCCATAGCCTCACAGAGGCCCCTTACCTCAGGTGCAGCCACTGGCCCAGAAGCACCCACCTCAAAATCGGCAGGAGCTCTCGTGCAATGCGTCGCCACCGCCCAGCCAAGATAACCATGATCTACCTCCTCAATTGGGTCCTCCAGACCCTCATCAAGGTCAATATACAAGGGCCCCCTTTTTTAATAAGAGAAATCAGTCCTACTCATTCAATGAGGCACAAGTCCCCTGTTTCTTCCGTAGTGCCTTGGAGCAGGGGATTCTACATTTTCTTGAGTGTAGAAGACCGAAAGAGGAAAACATCACTGATCACCATAATTATTTCCACTACCACCTGATCCTAGGGTACACTATAAGGAATTGATATGTGTTCAATGACAGGCATCAAGACCAGGTATATAACAACATAGTCCGTTTAGGCCCACCTCTAGCACAGGTGGCATGCATCTTCATGAGGTCAGATAGCAGCAGCGACTGTGAGGGTGAGTGGCATCAGGTTTCCAGTCGCAGGTCCCAGAAGTATGACAACTGGATGGATCACAAAATAGTCAACCATGACCATGGTGACATCTGAGAACAACTTAATAGGATAGATCCTTTATAAGCTGTAGCCACCACTTCTGCATCATCGTCTTAGTCATTCTCTTAATAGAAGAGAAAACATGGGCGACGTAAGGGAAAGAAAAATGCCCCATTGATGCCATCGTCAGCCCCTACTATCAGAGAATTCATGACCTATGATATGGAAATCCCTCCTAGAATCTGTCTAGTATTGGGTGACTCTTCAAGTGACGGTCAAGGGTATGCCTCGGTTAACACACTAGAATAGGTAAATCCCTACATAACTCCTGTTGATGAGGAGTTCTAGATGGATCCTCCCAATGTCCCCAGCTATCGCCAGCGTCGACGGAGGCGTGGCTATTAGGGATGTCAGAGTGCCTTGGTCAGCACTTCTATCTAGGATTTGCATTCTACCAAAACTAAGAAATATGATCAGCGTAGAGCACAACTTGAAATAATTTCTCATCTGGTAGCATGAAGCACGCCTCCACAGCCATTCATGTTGTTGGATCAGGAAAATCAACCCCGACCACATCACAGCCAGCCACACCCTGCTACTGGTTGGTCTTAGTCATTTTTCCCTCATCTGGTAGTCACTCCGTAGGTTTTGGTTAGTGAGCAGCGGGATATTCCCAGCACCGATCAACCATTAGTCCATCCAGTAGGGCCCACCAAGCCTCCTATCATAGAGCAGGATCCTGCAAGAAAAGGTTCATGTCTGGTGCAAGAAGTACGATGTTATTATGAATCTCTCCAGTATTCTAGTATGGTTCTCCATCCTTGAGGCCCTTCTCTTGTCATCAGATATGCACGAGGCCCTCGCTAAAGATTTAAGAATCCCCCACCAATTCGAGATGGAAGTAGAAGCTACAGAAGCTTTTTATGCTGAAGCGGTCGAGAATGCCGAATGCTTGGCCATTATCTCATTCTTTGGAGAAGATGAAGGCTCCCCCTTATAGGGGTACATTCGCCTACTGTACATCACCTGCCAGTTTAATGGTGGGGAGGTTCATCACTGTCTTGTCGACATGAGCTCTAGAATTAACCTAAACCTGACTCAGACAATACGAAAGTTGAAATTTTCTGATTATTTTCTAATTCCCTCTAACCTATGAATCCAAGGATATGATAGGGTGGAACATAAATCATTTGGTAAGATCCGATTGAAGACCTAGTTTGTTGGCCAAGTTTCCAGAACCAAATTTACAGTTGTATCCCAAGACACCACCTACAATGCATTGATGGGAAGTCCATGGCTCCACATGCATATTTTGTTTCCCCCATCATATCACTAGTGTCTCAAATACTCTAATAATGGTCTAGTGGGAATTATTCAAGCTGATGCATCTCCCTTTGCCTCTTGCAAATCCTGCTACCTAGATGCTGACCCATCGACAGATCTAGATGACACCTACATAATTCCAATCCACTTGTTGTAGGCTACGACCCTTGACATGGGACAATGCATTGTTGTTTGTGGGATGATGGGGGAATACATTCCCAGGTATAAGTGACAACAGAAGATCCACTACTAGAATTCTGGGTTGTTGAGCGCGTCAGTATTAGCAGCCGCCAAATGGCGGCCGCTAATACTGAAATAAAATTCGGCGGGATTTTTCCCGCCTTTTGGTTTCATGTATTAGAGGCCACCATTTGGCGGCCGCTAAAGGGTGTATTAGCGTCCGCCAAATGGTGGCCGCTAATACTGAAGCAAAAAATCAGCAGGATTTTTCCCTCGTCTTCTTCAAAAATACCTGCAACTCCTCCACATCGCCGCCCACCGCCGCGCCGCCCCCTGCCGCCCCTCCCCTGCCTTACCTGCATCCATCCCAAACACATCAGTGCACCTCAAGTGACCCTATGGTCTCCCCCCCGGCATCACCCCACCACAAAACGACTCTCCCTAACCAACCCAAACCCTCACAGGCCACCATGCATCCGCCATGGCCGGTGAGCCAAGCTTGTGGACGACTTCCGTGTTTCCTACTGCATCACGGACAAAAAATCACATTTTTTTGGGGTTGATCTTTAGCGGCCACCATTTGGCGGCCGCTAAAGGCTTTAGCGACAGGCCAAAAACGTCCGCCGTTTGGTGGACGTCAAAGGGATTTAGCGGCCGCCAAATGGCAGCCGCTAAAGCCCTTATTTCTACTAGTGATCACTCCATACTCTTATACATATCCGACTCAGGTGATCCCAGAGCCTCCTACCCCCATAAGGTATCCGGATGTCCACCCCATGGAAACAACAAAATGTCATACGTGCTTGTTCTTCTAGGATAGAATTAACCGGATCAAGCCAATGATCCACTATTACCTAGACATCATCAATCATGGACCCTTGGGCCGAAGGCTAGATGTGATCTGATCAACATCCTTCATCGCTATGTTTGCTTCAGAACAGGAGTCCTCTGATGCAGTGACCACTGCCGCTCAGGCTGGTACCGACCTCCTGTCTAGATCTGCTAACTCAGAAGCAACTCCTTTCACCGAGGATTCCCCCTACACAAGTGAAGAAGATGTTTTGAGAATACACCTCCCACCTTTGAGGAGGGCGTCTCTGCCATAGTCGACGAGTTAGTACTAATGAAACTTGGTAGCGAGGCAGACCCGAGACCCACAACGACCAGTGCTGCCATGCCACTAGAGGAGAAACAACAGTACATAGACTTCTTCGAAAAACACCAGGAGGTATCCTCCTAATGTTTTGATGTGATTCCATTACTAGATCCTCAGGTAGCCTTCCACTGCCTCGGTCTCCTAGAAAATCATTGCGGGTTCAAGCAGCCTCCTAGAAAGATGCACCCTTCTCACGGGGCCATGGAAGTGGTGGAAGTTGATTAGCTGATCAAATAAAATTTTGTTAAAGAGGTCCAATACCCCAAATGGCTAGCTAATAGTGTGCCAGTTAGGAAGATGAATGGACAGATCAGAGTCTGCATCGACTTCCGGGATCTCAACTGTCACTATCTGAAGGATGATTTTCCCCTTCCCGTGACATAATTGTTGATTGAAAATACATCTGGATTCCAAGACCTCTCCATCATGGATGGGTACTCTAGGTACAACTAGATCTTAATGTTCCCTAAGGACGAGGAGTTCATAGCCTTCAGGGAACCACAAGGTGCTTTCTGTTACCGATTCACGCACTTCGGTTTAAATAATGATGGTGCCACCTATTAGCATGCTATGCATCGAAAATTTACGAAAATCCTCAGAATGTTGGTGGATTTGAATGTAGACGATCTGGTGGTCAAATCCTTCCAACGTCAGGACCATCTCAAAGACCATGAGATAGTGTTCATCTTCTTCTATTCCCATCACTTGAAGATTAACCCATTGAAGTGTGCCTTCGGGCTCACCTCTGGAAAGTTTCTTGGATTTATCATCACATACAGGGGTATTGAGATCGACCCATAGAAGATCATTACCATTACACAGATGAATCCCCCGAGAAACATTCAGGGGATTAGAGTTTTCCAAGGTTACTTAGCTTACATATGCTGATTCATTGTGAATCGGGCCGACAAGTGTAATCCCTTTTATCAGCTCCTGAAGAATGTCACACTCGATGAGTAGGATGAAGAATGTTATAATTCATTCAAGGAAATCAAGCAGTATCTACTCCATCCTCTGGTCTTAATGCCACTGGTCACTAGAAATCCACTGGTCCTTTATGTGACCACCCTAGAATGATCTCTCGACGCCCTTATCTCCTATAATTACAATGATGGGACGGAGAACAACCTTTTCAACCTCAGCCGTATGCTCCTTGATACAGACAGTAGATACTCCCCCATCGAAATGATCAGCCTTACACTGGTATTCGCAGTACAAAAATTGAGATATTACCTGAAGCACCAAGAGGTATAGTTGGTGCCCCGGGTACATCCACTAAAGAACATATTAAACCGTCCCATGTTGACAGGCCATCTAGCTCGATGGGAGGTAATCCTCCAGCATTTCGACATCAGGTTTGTCCTTCCGAAATCTATTAAGGGGAATGCATTGGAATGAATCCTTGATGCCCATCTTGATCCTGCTGACCATTCCTTGAATCTCAATTTCCCTGATAAGGAGATCCTCTTGGTGGACCCAGCCACACCGTTCTGGTAGATGCACTTCAATGGTGCTTCCCAGAACTCCACTGACATAGGGTTCAATGACCCCAAGCTCAACAGTGTAGGTCTGGGTATCATATTCATTACCCTAGAACTAGCCATCCTTCCGCACTCATTCCTGTTGTTAGAAGGCTACACCAACATTGAGGTAGAGTATGTGGCTCTCATCATCTTCCTCAAGATGGCTTTCGAGATTTATGTGTCCCATTTGCATGTGATAGGGGACTCGGAACTAGTCATCAAATAAACTATGTCATTAGAATTCCAGAGATCATACCATTGTTGGGATGAATTCTCTAGCTAATGGGCCAGTTCCCAACTCGGACAGAAGTCACACATGTTCGTCTATCTCAGAATGGTCGAGCTGATACCAGGGCCGGCCTGGCTGCATCACTTATGGAACCTGAGCAAGATGATCTAATTATCCTCATGGAACATTTGAGAGTTGTTGATCCTGTCACCCTAGATGAAAATGACGGCCTACATGTAATCCATCTTACCTCTATATCCACCATGTCAGGACTCCCAGATGTAGTGATTGATGTTACTCCCAACTGGAAAGCCCCTGTTGTCGAGTATCCCCAAAATGGTTACCTCCTGGATGATCAGGCCTAGTGCGAGCGAATATGACACTGCGCGTTGTAGTTCACCCTCCAGGATGGCCCTGTCCATGAAAAAATAATCTACAAGTGTAGTTTTGATGGTGTTATCCTTCGATGCATTCATGGAGTCGAGATTTCTCAGGTCATGCAAGAGGTTCAAGATGGTTCCTGCGGGGCTCATCAGACTGGGCAGAAGCTATCTCACTAGATCCAAATATTGGGGTGCTTCTAGCCCTCTAGGATCCATGACTGCATCGAGTTTGCCAAAAGATGCCACACATGCCTGATTCATGCTAACTTCATGAATCGGTTTCCAGAACCTCTCCACTCCACCAAGTACTCTTGGCCATTAGTGGTGTGGGGACTCGATGTTGTGGGACCATATCAACCAGTGATAGCTACCCAATACAGGTTTATCCAGACATCCATAGATTTCATCTCCAAGTGGGCATAGGCAGTTCCACTCAAAGTGGTCAAGGCTCATTACATCATTGACTTTGTGAGCTCCAACATCATTAACCAATTTGGGTCCCTTATTCCATCCACACCGATAACGGAACGATCTTACAAGTGGATAAGCTAAAGAAATTGTACGCTAAGTTCAACATCCATTCTAACCATACCTCTCGCAATCATGCACACGAGAAAAGAAAGATCTAGGCGTTCAACAAGACCATCTCTAAAATTATGTAGAAAATGGTTTTTCATAATAATAAGGGTATGACAGACAAGCTCCCCAATGCCCTCTGGGATTTTCATACAACGACTCGCAATTCCACCCAGGTGACCCCATATTCCCTAGTGTAAGGGACAAATGCCATCCTGCCGATCAAGATTTAATTTCACTCATTTCCCTCTGCTATCTATAATCATCATGTGCCAAATAAAGTAGTTTAAATCGATATGAAGGAGTTAGAAGCACTTGATGAGAATAAGCTTCGTGCCATGCATAATCTAGAAAGGCATCATAACAATATAACTAGAGCTTACAACAAGAATGTTCGCCTATGTTCCTTCTTGCAAGGAGACCTGGAATTGGCCTTGAGGGCACCAACGACACCTAGAATGAAACCACCCATGTTGGAACCCAATTGGGAAGGACCATAAATCATTCATAAAGTTTACTCCAATTGTGTGTAGTCACTTGTTACAAAGGATGGTAAGCGTATAAATCCTCCCACAAATGCCATGTTCCTAAAGAAATACTTTCCTTGAGCCATAGGTTCCCACATGACCATAAACTGTATGGTCCTGCACGACCTTAAAATGGAAGGTCCCACATGACCCAAAATTGCATGACAGTCCCACACGACCCTAAACTACATGACGATCTTGAATGACCCTAAACTGGGCGGTCCTATATGACCTTAAACTATGCATCATCCTATATGACATTAAACTGCATATTAAGAAAAACGTATGGCTTGATTCCCATCCTCATGGGATACATAGGAATGCTCAGACACCTCGTCTTGGGTCTATCCCCTAATTCCTCTATGAATTACCCCCCAGGCATGATTCTTTTGGGGGATCTCACATGGAATCATTTATGATTCTTAGGCCCCACCCATGTTAGGGATATGATGATTGCACCATGTGCCCCCATTCCTTCTACTAATCCTCTCACATCCTTACCGTGTGATGCTAAACTGCATGGCCTTTTCAAAACTACGTGGGGCTTGATTCCCATCATCATGGGATATGTAGGACCGCCCAGTCATTTCATCCATCGGCCCTGCCCCAAAACTTCATGATCATCAATTTGGACGAAACACGTGGCGTTGAACATGCCTTTTCCCTCATTCACATCATCTTCCTCATGACCGTACCATGTATCTCTCAGCACTAATGATCTCTGTCTCTTCTCCTGTCAAACTTCATTTGAAATTGCACAGGAGCATTCATGCTCAACACACATCGTCGTTTGGGTACCCATAATCTTTAACACGTAAGTGACCCCAAATGGCATGGATGCTTGGCCTAAGGTATCTCCTACCATTATGGGCCAACATCCTTGAAGGTTTTAGAAAAAAATTGATACGAGTCTCATGTTGCGAATATGGTCAATGGTCGGTAGTCTTTGTTGTTCCTATTTCAGGTTACATGATATAGATGATGTGTCTCAAATCTGGTTACCAGCTATCTTTGGTTGTTGTCACTATCCCCATATGTCCCAAACATGGAGTGTAGTGGTTCATTATACCTTGTCGTATCTTTAAATCTCGTTCTACTTCGAATGAGAGTGTAATTCTAGCTGTCAGACCCTTCTGAAATGGGGAGGGCATAACCCTACTCCTTGCTTCCCACACCGAGAATTGCTCAGGTGGGCTTAGTGAATTTGTAGACAATTCCCGTATGAGAGGTCATATAGCTACAGTTGGTTGGGATGCACAGCCTCAGGTCCTTTGAGCCCTTTGGGACGCTGGCCAAAGTTCTCATTTAGGATTTTGTGGTGCGGTACAGACTCATGTCCTCATTCAGATCGGGAAATTTTTCTATGCCACACATATATCCTTGAGACAGCCCGACCATCGTTTATCGTCTGTCCCACTTGCACAGGCCCAACCATGCTTCGCGTGTCCGATCATTTGGGTTTCCATTAGCCTCTATATCCAAAAGGGCCCCTGAATGGAATGGATTCTCAGCCTAAGGGCTCTCCTATAATTATGGGCTAACACCCTCAAGGATTTTGAGCTACAAATTGATTCAAGTCACATGTTGCGAATATGGTCAACGATCGACACTCAATTGCTTTCCTCAAACTCTAGTCACACAAGGGTGGATACTGTGTTGTGAACCTGGTCAAAAGTTATCCTCTATAATTGTTTCCTCTTTGTGGTCTTCCATAAGAATGATGATTTCACCTCTTGGTCCCATGCATATTAAATTAAACTATGAATCTATGGTCTGAGTTCTATGAACATAAACTAATATCACCTTAATTCTCATAGGAAGACGTTAAACTACAAGTTGGGCATGCCATTCTATCCATGGCCCAGCCACATGCCCTTTGGACTTTTCGGTCCCTGGGCCCAAGTTCTCACTTAGGGTTGTACAGTGTGGTGCAGGATTATGTCCTCACTCACATCAGGTTACTATTCATTATGTACACATACCTAGGCGAGATAATTTACCCCTACCTTCATCCTCATAGCAAGATGCTAAACTGAAAACTGGCCAGAATTTCTGTTTGAGGCCCAGCCTCAGGCCCATTGGCCTTCTCAAGCCCCTTGCCCAAGTTATCACTTAGGGTAGTATGATATGGACTCACATCCTTATCCACACTGGGTTACTCACGATGTCATATGTGTCGTTCATTGGGGTACCTAACCCTTATTTGCGTCATCCCATTTCCTAGAACTATGTGTGGCTTGATTCCAACCCTCATGGGATACGTAGGACCACCCAAACATAAGGTCTTCAGGTCCAGCGCCATCTCTTAGAAACCTCCAAATCATTTGGGCCCCTTGGCCCACGTTCATCCAGAATAGGGGTATACAGTGTGGTATGGGTAGGTGTCCCCATTCATGTTGGGTTTATAACAACCACGACGCAAACCAATCTCTCCTGAACGGCCTTTTACCCATTTCCCGGCGTTCATCTATTTGAGTTAGCTGCCCATAAGTTGGGACCCTCTGCCCTCTTTGGTGATTCACCGATTGGCCTATGAGTACTCTGGTCAAGAATATGGAGTGTTAGATTCTAAAAGGACATTATTTCGCCCAATTTTCAGGCTCTGTGTTCCTCTTCATTTGGGCTTCCATTATCACTAACACCAGAAGGGACCCCCAAATGGAATGGAAGCTAGGCCTAAGGGCTCTCATACCATTATGGGCCAACGTCCACAAGGGTTTCAGACAACAAATCGATACAAGTCCCACGTTGCGAATATGTTCAGCGGTCGAAACTCATATTTACCCCCATTTCAGGCTAACACGATATGGATGCTGTGTTTTGAACATGGTCAACAGTTATACTCCATCTCCATGGCAACCCCTTCAAGCCTTAAATGTCAATTACACGATTCATGTCATTTTCCACCCCATTGGTTACAAGTGGAATTTCCATTCTCTTGGTACTATCCCTCATCACGCATTTGCATGTTAAGAGATAAAATCCATGGTAAAGGAATAATTTGGGGCTCCGCACCGACTTCCCTTTGGCGTGCATTCCATGTACTGCAAAAACGTCTTCTTCCCTTGTTTACCACATAGACGTTGACTCATGGGGGCTTAGGGATCGGGTTGAGGTTCTCAATTACTTGGAAGGATTCTACTTCTCCATGGTCCGAGCTCTAAGGCATTAAACTATGATCTCTATCAGAACTACGTATGTCTAGATTCCCATACCCATTGGATACGTAGGAATTCCTAGACGTCTTGTCTTTGGGTCCAGCTCATATACTCACTGACTGTTAGGCATAGATCTTCGGGTGTGTGCCCTTGTCTATACCTGCAACAAAATAGTCTGCATGGGAGCAAAAGAATGGCCCAAACAGGGTGTGAGACTAAAATCCTAGTAGGAAACCACCTAAAGATCTGTGCCTAACAATCAGTGAGTATATGACAGGTAATAGTAAAGTAAGCAGTAACAGTAAACAACATGCTATAAATAGTAAGTAGTATACAGGATGATATACAACAGTAATCAATCCACATAACAACAAGCAGCAGAGAAGCAAACAACTAACCACAACAGGAACTCCTCTAGGATGTACTCACAGCCAACCCCTCTGGTCCTATCCAAAAAGTAACAACCACCCTCTGGGTAGTGCACACAGCCTAACCCCTCTGGTTTGGTCATACGAAATTATAATACTCTATGGGGAATCTTTCTTGGTCAATTCCCCTTATAGTCTAGGGTAGTTAGGGACTCTCTAAGGAAAATCATAGGGTCTAACCCTCTTATAGTCCCAAGGTCTAGAAACTTTCTTAGAAAGCTCACTCTGTCAATTCCTCTTATAGTCTTAGGTATATCATAGACTCTCTAAGAAAGCTTGCTCATCCAATTCCTTCTCTATCCTGGAATGGTTTTAATGAAATTCAATCAAATTAAAGACTCTCTGAGGAAGCCCACTCGGTCTACCCTCCGGTAGTCTATAATATCCAAGACTCTCTGGGAAGCTCACTTGGTCTATCCCCTGTAGTCTATAATGTCCAAGACTCTCTGAGGAAGCTCACTCGGTCTATCCCTTACAGTCTATAGCACCAGGTTCTCACGGTCCCATGCGAGTCAGTGCATAAAAATACTATAAGGACAAAGTACACCTATATAGCTACCTGGTTAACCAGTATACAGCATAACAAGCATGTCCAGAATATCATTCCATCCTACGATCATAAGGCATGGAAAACAGTTATAACGACCAAAGGATAACAAGACCCAACGGTAGTAATAAAAACACGACATATGAAAAACATCCAATCATAGAAATTATCCACAAAAAATGATCAAATTACCTCTACACAAGAATACAAGTAGGGCAGGAAAACAACAGGGGGAAAACTGTAAAGACACAATACCCCGTTCATGGGTATTGGTGGAATTTGTGCATACCACTCAATGACTATGAATGGTAAGGCACAAACCACCTACCTTGATGATAGTAGATCAAAATACTATTACAACATGGCTCGATTCTACTTAGAATGGTGTAGATCTATGAAAACACACAAAAGGTTCAACCCACGATATCATACGAAAGAGGGAAAATCATGGAATGAGATTCAAGAAGATGGAAGAGCTCACTGTTGCGGTTCCAACACAATTGATGACAGTTGATTCAGAAAATAGACGGATGCTCGGGGGCTCAAAGGGTATTCGCGGCCATATGAGCGCTCTTGGTTGATGAACCTGGAGAAGAAGGCATTTCCGTCAATTAGGCGCGACCCCGGTCCGTTTATTGAAAAAATAGTACACTGCGTGTACTTCTGGGGTACACGGCGTGTACTTGGCCTTTCCGTACTCCACTTTAAACGGCCTCCACATCGCCACTACACACCGTGTGTGTGGCCTAGACACGGCCAACACACGGCCTTGTGCTGCATCAATGTACACGGAGTGTACTCTTAAAGTACACGACATGTACATTGAAAATTTACAGACTTTCCTATTTTTCTCAAAAAAGAACTAAAAAGGAAAAACATAACTGAAACGAAGATCCAAGTTCTTAAAAATTTCTCCCATAATGAAATTCATCCCTGAATTTCCTTAGCGAGGCATAGAAGAAGAAACCATCAACAACTCCGGCCACTGCGATCGCACATCGGCCTCCCTCTCCCAGGTCTCATCCTATACTCACCCGTGCTGCCATAGCACCCGTACTAGTGGAACAGACCAACCACAGAGAACCTTCGTAATGTGATCGACAACCTGGATAGGATACTCCTCAAACAATGCATCCACTTCGAGCTCAACCTCCTCGGGTTGAAAGACATGAGATGTGTCTGAAAAGTATCGTCAGAGCTGAGAGACATGGAAGATGTCGTACATAGCCCAGTACCTCTAAGGTAACTGCAACCGATAGGCAACCGGCCCAACACTCTCCAACACCTCAAATGGCCCGACGTATCATGGTAAAATCTTACCCTGTCTCTGAATCCTCTTGTGTCCCAACCTTAGTTCAACATACAGGAAAACCTGATCCCTAACCTCGAACACCAGAGGTCGTCTCCAATGATCATCATAAGACTTCTATCGAGACTGTGCTATATCCATCCTCTATTGAATCAACTCTATCTCCTCTGAGGTCTCCTAAACCAGACGAGGTCCCAGCAAAGCTGCCTCTCCTGCCTCCAGCCAGCACAAAGGTGATCGGCATGGCCTACTGTACAAATCCTCGTAAGGTGCCATCTGAATAGTCTCCTGAAAGCTGTTGTTATAGGAAAACTCCACAAGATGATTATGCTTCTCCCAAGAACCGCTAATTCTATAATGCATGATCAGAGCATATCCTAAAGCACCGGAATCGTACACTCGGACTGGCCATCTGTCTGGGGATTGTATGTTATACTCAAAAGTACATGTGTTCCAAAAGCCTTATGAAGCCCCTGCCAGAACCGAGAAGTAAAACATGCATCCATGTCTGAAACAATGGAGTGTGGGACTCCATACATATGTAAGATCTCTCGGATGTACAACCGCCCAATCACATCAACACTTTAGGTCTTGTAGATCGGAAAGAAGTGATAAACCTTCGTAAGCCTATCAATGACAACCCAAACAACATAACTCCCTCGAGGTGACCTCTGTAACCTAGTCACAAAGTCCATCAAGACATTGTCACACTTCCAATCAGGAATGGGTAACTACTGTAAAATCCCTTCTAGTCGCTGATGCTCCGCTTTCATCTTCTGACATGTAGAAAATCTCATGACGAACCTAGACACATCTCCCTTCATACCTGGCCACCAGTACTGGCGGTGTAGATCACGATACATCTTGGTGATGCCAGGATGAACTTCCCAAATAGAAGAATTAAAATTCCGCATTAGTTACTCACGTATGTCTACTGGCACCCATACACGTCCTTGGACATAGAAGATCTCATCCTTGCCCACTGACCATCTTGGAAGAGGGTCCTCTCCTGACACACCCATCCACAGGACTAGGCCTTCTGAGTCTGATAGCTTCCTCATTAGTACCCGATAAAGAAGGGTATAGGTAACAACTACAGAAGATAGAAAAGTCTTCCCTTTTTTTTCATGCACCTCAAAATGAATCTTAGAGAATAGAGCCATAAGCTGCCACTCACTGCTGGCCTCCTAAACTACCTGAATCTGCGTTCTCCTACTCAACACATCAGCCACTGCGTTTCCCTTTCTTGGCGTATAGGCAAGCTCAATGTCAAAGGACTGAAGATACTCGACCAACCTACATTGTCTCATATTCAGATCACGCTGAGTGAAGATGTACTTGAGACTCTTGTGGTCGGTGATTACCAAAAAGTGCTCTCCCATAAAATAATGTATCCAAAAATGCAAGGCCTGAACAATAGCTACCAACTCCAGATCGTGTGTTGGGTAGATCCTCTTGTGTGGCCTCAACTGCTGAGACCCGTACGCAACGACTCCATATCCCTGCATAAGCACAACTCCCAATCTGACACCTGAAGCATCATTGCAGACTGTATAGCTCTTTCCCGGCTCTGGAAAGACTAGTATCGGTGCTGACGTCAACCTCCATTTCAGCTCCTGAAAGGATGACTCAAAGGAATTTGACCATAAGAACTTCACACTATTCTTGTTCAAACCTGTAAGTGATTCTACAAGGCATGAAAATTACTATATGAAATTCCTGTAGTATCAAACCAGCCCAAGAAAACTCTAAACCTCAAAGAAATTCTTCGGCTTCTCCCAGGAAAATACGGCTCTCACATTCTCTGGGTCTACTGATACTCTTGTCTATGAGATAATGTGACCCAAGAAGTGAATCTGATCAATACAAAAGTGGCATTTTGAGAGATTAATATATAACTGATTCTCTCTCAGTGTACTCAGAATGATCTCAAGATGGGTATCATGGTCGTGTCGTGTGTGAGAGTACACCAAGATGTCATCCACGAAAACCACCACGAAGGAATCCATGTATGGATGAAACACTCGGTTCATCAGTTATATAAAAACTTCTGGCACATTCGTGAGACTAAATGACATGATCGTATACCCGTATTGACCATACCTGTTCCTGAAGGCTATAAGAGGTATATCTGATGGTCTGACGTGCAATTGATGATAACCGAACCTCAATTCTATCTTCAAGAACACCTATGCTTCTCGAAGCTAATCAAAAAGGTCATTGATCCTCGGCAATGGATATCAGTTCTTGACAATCAATTGGTTCAGCATCCGAAAATCCACACAAATCCAAAAGGAGTCGTGTGCCTTCTTCACAAATAGGACAGGCGAACCCCAAGGAGAAGTACTGGGTCAGATGAAACCCTTTGCTTGCAACTCCTCTAACTGCTTCTTGAGATCCTGTAACTCAGGTGTAGCAATCCAATAAGGATGAATGGACACCGGTGCTGCCCCTGGCACGAGCTCAATAGAAAATTCTACCTCACGCTTTGGAGTAAAACCTGAAAAGTCCTCTAGAAAGACATCCCTGAATCGATCCACCACTGGTGGAAAGTCTAAAAGCGAGGTCCCCTGGTCATCCAGATAAAGACTTGAAATATGGGCTGTAACTCCTCCTAGTCCATGATGATCTAGTATAGCTCTACCTGAATGGAAATCCCACTCACCTCTATGAACAAAAGATCTGCCCTCTGGTGATACAAAACTCACCCTATGGAGATAATAATCGATGACTGCCTGGAAGGGAACTAACTAGTCCATACCAGGAATGAAATCATAGAATGTCATCTCTTGGACATAGAGGTCCCATAAGAAGTGACACCCTGAAACCTCAAGACGACACTCTCTTCACTAACATACACTAGACATCATCATTCCCAACGGTGTATCAAGAGTCAGCATGTCGGCAGAAGAAAAGATATAGAGCCCAAGACTCTCCACAAAATCAACAGAGATAAAAATATGTGAGGCACCGGTATCGAAAAGAGTTGAATATAAAACTGAGGTGACTAAGATCGTATCTCAAACTGTAGAAGGGTCAGGATTCTGCTCCTGAAGGGTCTACTCCACGGGGAAATTCTGGCTTGTACCATAGCCCTGCGCCCCTGGCTGACCACTACGAGCTAATCCGCTCTGCTGTTGCTGGTAACCTGGTGACTGACCACCACGGCCATGACCTCCACCTTGGCCTGAACGGCCGGAAGAACACCAGTTCCTAGAATGGTAAGAAACTGGTGATACATCTCCTATACACGGGGTCATAGAAGAACTCCTACCACTAGCTGTAGGCGAGAAGATTTGACAAAAACGATGAAGATGGTCCATCTTTCCACAATATAGGCACTCCATCGGGTCTCTCCGACTCTGAGGCCTATTATTCCCACTCCAACTGAATTGGTAGCATACTACCTGGCTGCCCGAAGATACATTCCGTCTATCCTATTCTCCTCGAGTAAACTCCCTGTGGCGCTTCCTGCTATCAGTGGGAGGAACACAAACTCTGGATGTTGAGCCGCCCGGTCTCACCACTCTAGAATCTCTCAGACTGCACTCAGAAATTAGTGCATGATTGATGATAGATGATATCTAAGTCAACCTGAAGATATTCACCTTGGAACGGATCTCCTGCCTGATACCATCTTCAAACTTCCTAACAAGGAACAACTCATCACCTGCTGGAATCAGTGTGAAGCGCTGCAGCTTGGTAAAACGAGACGAGTACTCCATAACAGAAAGAGTACCCTACTCGAGAATCATAACCTCCTGGGCTTGGTAGGTCCTTAAGGTCTCAGGATAAAAGTAATCACAGAAGATGCATTGAAACTCATCCCAAGTCATACTCTGTTGCCGCCCTGACTGTAAGACCACCTCCCACCACATCTTGGAGATGTCTCGGAGCATATAAGTAGAAAGATTTACCCTTTTCCATGGATATATCTCCAGATGCTCGATGATTGTCAGCGTGGCCTCTAACCACAACTCTGCAGCCTGGGGTCCTCCATTGCCTGAGAAAGTTGGAGGATTCTGCTGCTGGAAAACCCGCATCAACTCAGCCATCGACGGGGCAGGAGGCGACGCTCCCTGAAAGGTTTGCATCATCCTCAGGATGTCCTCCCTGAACTACGCATCGGCGCATGCAATGGGTATAAATTCTGGTGGAAAGGATGGCACAACAGAAGGATCGACAGGAGGATCTGCAGGAGATCCCTAATCAGCCATATCTGGTGTCTGATCACTGTATGGCAGCTAACGTACAACTGAAGGACATCTCAGAGGCATAGCTCTGAAATATGAAAAGTACACCTTTTATCAGTATTATCAAGGATAAAGAACACAAGATCACAAAACGGGAACAGGGGAAAGGAACAAACAAGTTCTACAAAACATGACTACACGGCGTGCCCTCTTAAGCTAGACACATGGGCATGTACCACTGCCACCTCTGGTCATGTAACACCCCTAACTACATGGCGTGTTATCCCCACACACGGTGTGTACTTGATATCCATTCCCTTGCCCGAGTCTCTTTACATAGCTATCCCACATGGTCCTCCAAACCCTAGACTACACAACATGTTCACTAAGGTCACGTCATGTACCAAACATGGTTTCGGCGGCCCGTGTTGTTAGTTACATGACCTGCTACACGACCGACTCTTACACGGTGTTTTCTGAACAAAAACAGCGTGTATGTGAGAGATAGCATTGTCCCGTGTTGTTCGTGACACGGTTGGGTACCTAGATCAAGGCTACATAGCGTGTTCATACCAAACACAACGTGTACTACACGAGAATCCCTGACCTGTGTTGTTAGTGACACGACCAGGTACACGGCTCACTACTACACGACGTGCAACTACAGTACATGGCGTGTTTCGGAAAATGTTTTCACCACCCCGTGTTTCTTCTCACACAGTCTGTGACACGGTTTGACACTACACGGTGTGTAGTCAAGTACACGCTGTGTATTCTGGGTTTTTCTGGGCAGTAGCTCAGAAACTACACCGAAACCCATAAAACACTAAAAAACAAACATGGAGGTGCCATATTCCGATCTGTGGGGGCCCATACTCCCCACAAATCAAATCTTGGCATCTCTTACATATCAAAAAAAGGGAAAGAAGTCAATGATCCAACAAATTCCGATTCATGAGGGCCCATAACACCTCAAGAATCAAAATTTGGAATGCATTTAAGTAAAGGTACAATACAATCAATTTCTCTATCAGACTATAGGGATTCTATCATAACATCTATCACAACATCATGCATAATTTAAACAACATCTATCACAACAACATGAAATCTATAATGCAACCTAGCTGACTTAGCATGAAAGCATGGCGTGTGATTTCTATCAAGTGCCTATATGATGCATGAGATGGCATACCCTCATATCACCAGGTTCCGATAGAAATAGAACTATAATAGAAACAATGATAATAGCAAAAATCATGTGAGTCACTCATGGTGAAATCGTATCAACTGTAAATATCAAAACCAGAAAACTACAATAAATGAGGTAGAGTGGCATTTCCCTGTACATGGGTTAGCTACTCCCGAGAACAGCTTATTACCATGTACCGAATCCATCCTATCCCTGGATAAAGGCTCCAAACAGTAAATCAAGAGAAAAGAATCCCTCTGATACCACTTTGTAACGTATCGGTTCCGAAAGCCTCCCAGAGGCGCCCCGTACCCGGTTGGTCACATGGCCCCAAACGCATTTCCCAAAACGCCAGAGGCTGCCGAAAGGCAGTGAGAGCCTTGGGTGTGATAGTGGGGAAACTATACCCTCATTTGCAGAGTACACATCGGAAGTTTACAAAGCATACAATAGCAGATGCAGTAAATATTCAACAATAATAAACAGCAAAAGACTAAAATAATAAACAACCAGAGCAGACATGTATATATGAAATGATGCATGATACATATGTCTAGGAAAGTAGCCAAAAAATTCACAATGCTGAATACAATACTAAACCAAAGTACAAAGGAAAGACAAATAAGCAACACCCCAGCATCGCAAGCCTCAGCATGGTTCCATGCTCTCATGCTCCAAAGCAATCATGTACCAAAAGTAGAAGGTCACTTTCCCTTATCCATACCTGCATCAACACAGTCTGTTTGGGCCCAAAAGCATGGCCCATACAGGGTGTGAGACTAAAATACCAGTAGGAAACCACCAGATGATCTGTTCCTAGCAGTCAGTGAGTATATGACAGGTAATAGTACAGTAAGTAGTAAATAGTAACAATAAACAGCAGGCAGTAAACAACAAGTAGTATACAGGATGAAATAACACAGTAATCAATCCACATAACAACAAGCAGAAGAGAAGCAAAAAACTAACCACAATAAGAACCCCTCTCGGATGTACACACAACCAACCCCTCTGGTCTAATCCATGAAGTACCAACAACCCTCTAGGCAATGCACTCTGCCTAACCCCTCTAGTTTGGTCATATGAAATCATAAGACTCTCTAGGGATGCTTGCTCATTAAATTCCCCTTATAGTCTAGGGTAGTCAGGGACTCTCTGAGAAAGATCATACGGTCTAACCCTTTTATAGCCCCAAGGTCTAGAAAATATCTAAGGAAGATCACTCGGTCAATTCCTCCTATAGTCTCAGGTCTATCACAGACTCTCTAAGGAAGCTCACTCAGTCAATTCCTTCTCTAGACTCGAATGGTTTTAATGAAATTGAAACAAAGTAAAGACTCTCTGAGGAAGCTCAATCGGTATACCCTCCTGTAGTATATAATATCCAAGACTCTCTTGGAAGCTCACACGGTCTATCCCATGTAGTATATAATGTTTATGACTCTCTGAGGAAGCTCACTCAGTTTATCCCCGTGTAACCTACAATATCCAAGACTCTCTGGGAAGCTCACTCGGTCTATCCCTTACAATCTATATTACTAGGTTCTCATGAACCCATGACAGTAAGTGCATAATTATGCTATAAGGACAAGGTACACCTATAGAGCTACCTGGCTAACTAGTCTATAACATAACAAGCATGTCCAGAATATCATTCCATCATATGGTCACAAGGCATCGAAAACAGGTATAACGACCAATCGCTAACAAGACCCAAAGTTAGTAATAAGTACAAGGCATGGGAAAAACATCCAAGCATATAAATTATCCACAAACATGACCAAATTATCTATACACAAGCATAAAATCAGGGCAGAAAAACAATAGGGGCAGAATGGTATACACGCAATACCTCGTTCATGGGTATTGGGGGAATTTGTGCATAACAGTCAAATAATTCGAAAGGTAAGGCACAAAACACATACTTGGATTATAGGAGATCAAAATAATAGAACCACGCGGCTCGATTCTCCTTAGAACGACATAGATCTAAGAAAACTCATAAAACATTCAACCCACGATATCTTGAGAAAGAGGGAAAATCATGGAATGAAATTCAAGAAGAAGGAAGAGCTCACTGCTGCAGTTCCAATGCAATCGACGGTGGTCGATTCAGAAAACAAATTGAGGCTCGGGGGCTCGGAGGGTGTTCATGGTTGTACGGGCACTCTCGGTCAAAGAACCTGGAGAATAAGGCATTTCTGTTGATTAGGCGTGACCCCGGTCCGTTAAATGAAAAAAAGAAAGTACACAACGTGTACTTATGGGGTACACGACATGTACTTGGCCTTTCCGTACTCCGATTTAACCGGCCTCCACATCGCCCCTACACAATGTGTGTGTGGCCTGGCCATGACCAGCACACGGCCTTGCGCTGCATCAAAGTACATAGCATGTACTCATAATGTACACGGCGTGTAATTTGAAAATTTCTAGATTTTCCTCTTTTTCTCAAAAACTACCAGAAAAGGAAAAACATACCTGAAACGAAGATCCTAGTTCGTACACTTCCTGAGTATGTCATTTGGATCCTCAACTTCTTCTATGTCTGAAAAGACCCCCTTTACAGCCTAGTCTCATGCCACACTGGCTTACCTACCGACTTGGCCTAATGTCCCTAAGGACATCAGATTACATTTGCGATAAGTCCCGTGATTCGAAGATGGTCAGTGGTCGGCCCTCATTTTTTATCCCTATTTTAGTCTAACATAGTAGGGATACTGTGTTTTGAACATGGTTAGTAGCTATCCATTATTGTCACATCACCCTTACAATGTTCCGAACTTTGGGTATCATGATTCACACTTTCCGTTCCCCTATGATTGGATTGAGTCAAAATCCCCTGGCATTACCCCGGTCGTGCACTAGAGCATCATGGGGAAGTGATAGTTCAGCTATTCTGAAGACTTTATTCTCTAGTCATATCTCCAAAGCATGGCTATCACTCCCACATTCAAATGGATTAATAACGTGAGTATCCCTTGTTTCTCCCATAGGGCGTGACCCACGCGAGCTTCAGAGCGGATCACTATTTACTTTGGGATTGTGGTCAAAATGCGTTAAAATAAACCAGCATGTAGTCCGTTCATGAATACAATTCAACACCCTGACCCTAGTTACCCAGAGTCGGTGCTTTATTACCTAACATTGGCATGATCACAAGGAAACCATGTCTCGAAAGACTGACCAGTTTAGTATTATTGGAAACAAGATTCATACATAAGTTCAACTTTACAACGTGAAAAGAAATAAAACACGAATTTATTACATTAGAAACATCCAATCCACCTAGATTATTCCCGCAAGTCACTCATAACTAAATTCTTCATATCCAGGGAAAATGAAACATAAGAAAGGGGTGAGCTCAAATGCTCAGTAAGGGTATGCAATACAACAAAAGATAACATAAATATTAAGCATGAAAAATAATTGAAACCACATTCCATTACCAATAATAAATATGCATACTTTTATGGTAGGAATATGAGCTAAGTAAATAATTCCATAATAAAAAAAAATCATGGGTATTCTACTAGTCGAATGACCACATGAACCATCATTATTTTTTTCATAATGATGGAATGTATATTGTCAGACATTCTGAAGCATATTGTCAAGGCCTCAACCTAGACATCTAAAAATGATTATGGTTTCATCTAAAACCATATATCAAATTGGGAAAGGCCTCGTCCAATTCCACGTCTAGTTGTCTCATGAGACATACCGACACATCGAGGAGGTGTAGAGGGATCCACCCGTCACTTTCTATGTCAAATACATTCCTCATATGAAAATGTTGAAATATAACATAAACATTCGTTTTAAAAATAGCAAACAAAATTTCAATAATTTATCTATAAACCATGAATGGTATAAAAATAGTGCATCCGCAATCTAACATATCACAAAACCTTCAACATAATATAGATGTTTTTTATCATAATAAATCAACATCAAATAAGAATAAAATCCATAAAAGGATGTTGACATAGATGAAATCAATACCTTTTCAAGAGAAATATCTCTTTCGATTCTAAAATCATTTATGAGTCACATATTATAAAGAAAAAAATTTATTTTGAAAATATTCTTATAAGCTTGTAATGGAAGCTTCAACGATTTTATTACGGTAGAAAATATTCACACCCTCCGTATAAGTTAAAAAACATTCTTACCATAATTTTGTCGAAAAGGTCATAATGTAACTTGTTTGGAAAAAGACGGAAAGATTTCTTTCAAAACATATAAGGTCAAATAAGGGTATAAATTACTTTACCCGATTTTCTAGTAAATATTTTTGAATTACATTTATATGAAAAATGGATGTCGATGATAAAGAGGTCCCAGTAGATACTTATGTAAAAACAACATCAGATAATAAAGAGACTGTAGAATTAACCCTCACCTTGTACGTTAACTTGGTCAAGGGTAGGTTAACCTCCTTTATAATGGATAAATAACTATTATTAAATTATTCAAGAACTATATACATTAATATGATATCATATATGATCTTCTAATATTACTTTGTTAATAATATTTTATTATTATCGCCGTTTCAGGTGTTAACTAATTCGTTTTTCTTTATAAGCATTGTTACATAAGTAATGTTTGTTATGGATAAGATGTATCTTATTCATTGTCAGAATGATATTAAGTCATTGACCAATATTTTTAATCATCAAAGGAAAATTATTCTTGAATGTATACGATGGGGAAGGAATCTCATTGTGTTCATGGAGACGGTAATCAGTATGTACGCACGAGTGAAAATTTCATTCATTTGATATTAAAAATATATATAATTGGATGGTATATCATATATACAGAATCCTTATCATGTTATATTTATTATTTACGTCAATTATATATCATTTTTATACCCATCCAAATAATAATGTATTGAATACCAACTATACCATGACGTGGAGATGGTAAGTCGTACATACGCAGGTATGGTGACATGTCATTCAAAGGATGGATAGAATAATGAATATGATTGTAACCTATTTATAATAACATCACAATATATAGATAAAACTAGAGTTATTATATTATAATTGAAACAAAAAAGAAAGAGGAAGAATAAAGGAACTTGAAAGAGGTGATGAAATATTTACCTCTTCTTCGGGTTCTTCCTTTTGATTTGATCAAATTGGCTCCATAGGTTGGCTTTCTGAGTAAAGGAATGCCTCTAAGATGAAGGTAAGATAGTTGAGAGGGTATTTGGGCTGGGGTTAGCTGAGCCAAATGGCTTTTAATGTGATAATTAGAGAGAATTGGAAGTTCCATTTTATAAGAGGGGTGAGAGGCACCGTAGGAAAAGCTAGAAATATTATTTTATAATAATATCATTTTGTGTTTTTAGGGATAAAAATGAATTATTTAAAGGATAAGGTGGGGATGGGTGGAAAACCACTCATACAATAGGTTTTAGATATTTTTGGGTAACTATATTAACTTTATATTTTAGATTTAACTCTTTGTTAATTAGTTTGACATTTATCATGTCTCTTTGTATTTTTATATTATATGGTTAATAAACATAGTATACAATTCCAAGAAAACTTAAAGTGGTTCATTAATGACATATATAATATTATTTATGACCTTCGAAAATTTATTATATTTTTAGGTATAGAATATCAATTAATAATAAAATATTTATTTTAAAAACTCTTTTATGTCAATTTTGACACTATTTGATATTTTGTTTTTTTTAAATTTATAACAGCAATATTAATTCAAAAACAAATTATTTAATCAATCCTAACATGTCACATTAACCTATAAAATTCTTGGATGCCATAAAAAATTTCTGATTATATTTATTTTATCATCTATAATACTATTTATTTGATTCATTCATTAATAAGGAAAATATTTCACCATCATTGTGTCATAAATAAATATATTTATTTTATGTCTAAAAATTATAAATAAAATATCCTGAGGTAAGAAATCTTTTTAGATATCTAATTACTATATATAATCGAATAGATCAATTATATAACATCATATAAGAATTGTTTTACTAAAAGATATTTTCTTTTGTTATTTTTGTCTCCACTGTAAATTATTTAATATATAATGTCATTATCACTTCAAAGTGGCTCCATGGTGTCCCAAAATCGACCCAAGGATGCCCATGGTAGGAAATTTATCTGAAAATATGGTTAGGACATCTGTTATGGGAATTTAATATTATTATAATATTATTTTTTAATCTTTTTTACTGGATTTACCCCTTTATCCTCGGTAAATAAAATATTTATAGAAGTAAATATTCCTACTGTTTAAAAATAAAAGATACCTATTTACACAATTTAGACCCCCGAATTCCAAATATGGAATCTATTTTTTCTAAATGCAGAACACATAAGTGGAATAAATAAATTCAAAATTAATTCTCGTTGTAAAAAAAAGCGTGTTTTTAAGAAATAATAACTATGAAAATATTGACACTTGCTTTTGTCCAGTTTAAATGTGAAATTACATCCAATAACCAACATTGGATTAAATGGTAAAAATATAATCTAATTATTCTTAAAAACCACAAATTTGTATAATTTAGCACTATAAATTATTTTGATTAAAAAAGTTGTTTTAAATTAAAATTTAGTATTTTTCACTATTAATCAAAAACTGAATGTTTTCAGAAAAATTACAAAAATTCACCCTATGCTATTTTTGATATTTTGAAACCAAAAATTAAGTCCAATTTGAATGATAAAATTTAAAATTTTCAATAAGTTGGTTTAACTATTCATAATGGCTAGTTCGATTAGTCGCAATGTGTTAGAATCTCAAAGTTGTGTACAACACAAGCTATTGAATTATTAAAAAAAAACATACCACAGAAGCTTGGGGTGTTACATTATTCCCTCCTTCATATAATTTCGTACTCAAAATTTCTAGAATATTACTTCCTAAAAAAACTCGGGTGTTTCTTCGTCATAAGTTCCTTGGGTTCCAACGTTGCCTTTTCCATCTTATGGTTTCTCTGTAGAACTTTTACCAGATGAGTCTTCCAGTTTCTCAAAACTTGTTCTCTTTTAAGAAGATCCTGGACAGGATCCTTGCAATAAGATAGATCAGGTTCCAGATCTAATTCCTCATAGGTGAGTACATGCGTTGGGATAATCATGTATTTTCTCAATAGTGATACATGGAACACATCGTGATCTTTGGAGAGACTTGGCGGCATTGAAAATCGGTAAGCTAACGCCCCAATTCGTTCTAGAATTTCGAAAGCTCCGATGTACCTAGGACATAATTTTCCCCTCTTACCGAAACATATAAAACCCTTCCATGGAGATACCTTCAAGAAAAAATGGTCTCCTACCTGCAATTCCAAATCCTTCCTTCGGTTATCGACATAGATCTTCTGCCTACATTTAGCTGCATTTAAGTGGGTTTGGAATACATTCACCTTTTCCATCGTTTCCACTGCATGTTCTGGGCCTACGAGTTTTCTTTCACCAATATCATCACAATAGGTTGGTGTGCGACATCTATTTCTGTATAACGCTTCATATGGTGCCATCTGAATACCTGAATGGAAGATATTGTTATAGAAAAAATAATACCAGAGTTAAATATTGATCCCACAAACCATTAAAGTCAACTGAGCATGATATCGACATGTCTTCTAATATTTGAATAGTCCGTTCTAATTTCCATCAGTTTGGGGGTGCTAGGTAGTGCTCAAAAGAAGTTCATTATCCCGGGCTTTCTAATGAATTTTCCAGAATCTTGATGTAAAAATTGAATCACGATCAGAAACAATCGATAGGGGTACTCAATGAAGTCTCACAAATTCATTAATATATAGACTAGCTAGACATTCAAGTATTAAATCTTCTCTCATAGCAAGAACATGTGCTGACGTGGTAAGATGATCAACAATGACCCATATTGCATCGTTCCTTCTAGGAGTCTTTGGTAGTCCCATGACAAATTCCATCATAATATTATCCCATTTACACTCAGGTATGGGAACATATTGCATAACTACTATAGGCTATTGCCTTCCAGCTTTCACATATTGAAAAACCATACATCTTGACACAAAATCTAGAATCTCCCTCTTCATGTTGTCCCATAAAAAGGTTCCTTCAAATCCCTATACATCTTGTGCTACGAGGGTGTATATAGAAATTGCAACTATGAGCATCATCCAACAATTACCTTTTTAGATCAGGTATATCGGGAACACAATTTCTCTACCCAAATTTCTATATTCCATGTTCATACACAAAGGCACTCAATCTCCCATCATTCACAGCTTTAATCTTCTTTTGAAACTCCTCATCATCAGCTTGAGAACTTTTTATCCTTTCTAAAAAAGATGCTTCAACAACCATTTAAAAACGAGTTGATGATCCACCTTTCATGTTTATTCCCATATCCATATTTACTAGATCCAGGAGAATAATATCCCTTTAAACTCTCGTCTTGTTCAAAACTCCCTGATCTTTTCTGCTTAAAGAATTTTCCACATTATTTTCCTTCCCTGGGTGGTAGTGTATCGTGCAATAATAATCCTTGAGTAGTTCAATCCATCGTCTTTGGCCCTTGTTGAGTTCTTTCTGTGAGAAAATATACTTCAAACTCTTGTAATCGGTATATATCTCGCATTTTTCATCATAGAGATAATGTCTCCATATATTTAAAGAAAATTTTAGATCTTATAACTCAAGATCATGAGTAGGATAGTTTTTCTCATTAATTTTTAACTGTTTTGATGCATAGGCAATAACCCTATCATTATGCATAAGGACACAACCAAGTCCTTTCTTTGATGCATCACTATAAATAACAAACACATCATTCCCTGATGATAGAGTCAATATAGGATAATTGACCAATATTTTCATCATTTCTTCAAAAAACAATTTCACACTCTTTTGTCCAACCAAATTTAACCCCTTTACGTGTGATCTTGGTCCATGGGTTATCCAATCGCGCAAAATTCTGGATGAAATGTCGATAATAACCTGCTAAACCAATAAAACTGCACACCTCAGTTATAATCATTAGTGCAATACATTCCTGGATTCCTCTCGTTGTATAAGTATCAATAGATATTACATCCTTAGAGACAATATGGCCATGAAAAGAAATTTCCTGAAGCTAGAATTCAAACTTGCTAATCTTCCCATATAATTGATGTCTTCTATGAGTCGTTAGAATAATGCCCCAGTGATTTTCATGATCTTCATAGATTTTTGATTATACCAAGATATCATCAATAAATACATCTACAATGTCATCATGACATTCTTGGAAAACTCTATTCATTAGATCCATGAAGACTGAGGGTTCATTAGACAAACCAAAAGGCGCACTATAAACTCATAATGCATGTACCTAGTTTGAAATGCTGTATTCTGAATGTATTTTTTCTTTACACACAACTAATGATATCCATATCGAAGGTCAATCGTTAAAAAGTATTGAGCTACATGAATTCGGTCGAATAAATCATCAATGCGAGGTATGGGATACTTGTTCATTATTGTTATAGCATTGATCTCCCCATAGTCAACGCACAACCTCATAGATCCATCTTACTTCATAACAAAAAGGATAGTTTCTCCAGATAGAGAAACACTAGGGAGAATAAATAACTTATTACTCAATTCCTATAGAAATTTCTTTAGTTCCACTAATTCCATAGTGGCCATTATATAAGGGGTCTTCAATACGGCCCTTGAATCTGGAATTAAATCAATGGAAAACTCAATTTCTCATTATGGAGGATGTCCAGGTGAATCCTATAGAAATACATCAACATAATCTTGCACAATAGGTACATACTCTATTTGAACATTATTTCCCTCACCCACAATTATTTAATAATCTTCCTACCCAATAATTTAATTTAGTTGAGCTACTGGGGGTGGATCTAGGTAAGAATTAGGTGGTGAGGATTCTACTCTAAAGAAAAGGCGTTCTTTATCATCATCACCGAAAATAGTAACCTCCTCCTTCTTACAATAATTTTTTGCATCATGGTCTGAAATCCAATCCATACTGAGTATTATATCAAATTCAATCATGGGTATTATGATAAGATTAGCAAATAAAGAAAATTTACATATCCTAATGGGAACTGATTGACAAAAATTTATAGCAATGATACTTCCCTTAGGAGTTTTTACTGACAACTCTCATGTTAAATCAAATAGTAAAAATCTAATATTCTTAGAAAACTGGGAATATATGAAACAATGCGATGATCTAGAATCATATAAAGCATTGTCTAAATTTGAGGAAACCATTAAATTACATGCCAGTATGTCTTTCGGGGTTTCAACCTCAGCATTAGTGATCACATAAGCTTGGCCTTGATACCTTGGCCTTTTATGAGTTATGTTCCCATAATGCTTAGTAAATTCATTTTCATAATATCCCATATCCCTACAATTGTATCATTGAACATTGGTAGCATCTTTCTTTACCTTACAATCACCAGGAAGATGGACTGTCTGTCCACATTTGTAGCACAATCCTTTTCCTTTTAGATAGGCAATAGGGTGATTCCTTCCACAATTATCACAGGGTGGAAATTGAATTCTTCAATTCTTCAATGTTTCCTTATTTCCATTCCTAAATTGATCAACATATCTCTTCTTCTCTTACATTTCTTTAATGTTGTAAGACTTAGAGAATTCCTTTTATATCTTGATAGAACACGTTAAAATATCTTCGTATCCGGAGAAGGATTGTGATTCTAATGCTCGATGGAGAAATGGTTTTATCCCATCATAGAAACCTTCAATCATACTTAATGGATTACATATATAATCTGATGCATGCCTCACTAACCTTGTAATGTTATCTTCATACTTTGCAACATTCTCATCCTCCTTTTTCCTCAGATTCATAAATTTGCATTCCATATCTGCTCGATGGTCACGAGGAATGTATTTTTATAAGAAAATTTCATTAAACTCCCTCCATTCCATATTTGATAATTCATCATCTTCCTTCATGTTTTGAATCAATGACCACCATTGATCAGCATGTCCAGTGAGGCGGTGAACTGCCATGACAACTTTTTCCCTTTTGCTACTCCCCATGGCATGGAATATTTTCTGTATGGAATGGGTCCATTTCTTAGCTACTAATGGATTTGTAACCCCATTTAATGTTGGTGGTTGTTTCATCATGAATCGATCTAACATTGATCCTCCGTGTTGTGGATTAGGGTACCCCATACGGGTAAGGTTATTATTCATAACCTGTGTGAGTTGTCCCAGAATGGTGATAATCTGATCAGCACCAGTAGTATCACCTACTCAATAATAATTATCTTGAGTATGAGGAAAATCCCTACATAGATTGCGTTAATTGATAAGGTTTCCATTCCTTCCACTTGGTTCAATTTCTAAACAATAGCATACACTAGAATTGTTTATGAATCACAATACATAAATCCAAATTTGTAAAACACTTAACATAAATTGAACAGTTTATGGATATAATCCATAATCATGAAAATGTTTTCTTTGAGGAAGTATATACTCATAAACCCTTCATAATGGTCTGTAATGAAAATGACAATTATCCTAAGTACATCTCCCGAGAGTGTCGTAACCAAGAGTGAAGCAAGGACTATTGTCGTTCACCAGTTCTCATTCGAGTCTAGCTCAAAGTTCTTTTTCAGGTTTTACCCCTATGTACATCTATGCTAGAGCCACGTCTACCTGCTCGTATCAAAACAAGGATGTATGTTTTGGAAAAATCACAAAATCCCTACAATACCAAAATTCTAGGAACTTCTTCTATACTAATCCTCAAAGTATATCTTAGGGCCTTTTGCTCTAATCAATGTTTTTCTAAATTTAGTTTCCAAGGATTGTAATAAACTTCCTCTGATACCAACTATAATTCCCTGACCCTAGTTACTCAAAGTCGGTGCATTAATACATTACAATGGCATGATCACAAGGAATTCATGTCTCAAATGACCAATCAGTTTAGTATTATTGGAAACAAGATTCATACATAAGTTCAACATTACAACTTTAAAAGAAATACAACAGGAATTTATTCCATTAGAAACATCCAATACTCCTAGATTATGCCTAAAAGTTACTCATAAATAAGTTCTTTATATCCTAGGAAATGAAACATAAGAAAGGGTTGAGCTCAAACACTCAGTAAGGGTAATAAATACAGCACAAGATAACATAAATATTAAGAATGGCGAATAATTCAAACCACATGACTTTACCAATAATAAACATGAATACTTTTATGGAAGGAATATCAGATGAGTAAATAATGTCATAATAAAACAAAATCAGGGGTATTCTACTAGTCTAATTACCACATGAACCATCAATATAACTTTCTTAATGAGGGAATATATAATGATGGACATTCTGAATCATTTTGTTAAGGCCTCGGCCAAGACGTCTAAAAATGATTAAGGCCTCGGCCAAAATCATCTATCAAATTGGGAAAGGCCTCAGCCAATTCCACGTCTAGTAGTCTCATGAGACCTATTGATGCATCGAGGATCTATAGCGGGCTCCACCCATCACTTACTAAGTCCAATACATTCCTCATATGAAAAGGTTGAAATATACCCTAAACATTCGTATAAAAACTAGAATACAAAATGTCAATAATTTAACCATAAACCATGAAAGCTATAAAAATAGCACCTCTATAGTCAAACATATCACAAGAAATTCAATACAATATGGAATTTTTGTATCATAATAAATCAACTTCCAATAAACTTAAAATCCATCAAAGGATGTTGACCTAGATGAAATCAAAACCTTTTTATAGAAATATCTCTTTCTATTTTGAAATCATTGAAGCGTAACATAATCATAAAGAATTTGTTTTTGAAAATATTATTATAAGCTTGTAAGGGAAGCATTGGTGATGTTATAATGGTAGAAAATAGCCGCACCCACCATATAAGTTTAAAAAAACTTTCTTACCTTAATTTTGTCAAAAAAGTCATAAAGTACCTTGTTTGGAAAATGAAGAAAATATTCCATTCAAAACATATACGATCAAATAAGGGTATAAATTACTTCACCCTGTTTCCTAGTAAAAATGTTTTGAAATACATTTTTATGAAACATGGATGTGGGTTATTAAGAGGTCCCAGTAGATACTTACGTTAAGACAACCTCAGATAATAAAGAGATTGTAAAATTAACCCTTACCTTGTACTTTTCCTTTTTAAAGGGAAGGTTAAACTCCTATATAATGGTGAAATAATTGTTATTAAATTATTCATGAACTATATACATTAATATGATATTATATATGATCTTCAAATATTGTTTAGTTAATACTATTTTAGTATTATCGTCGTTTCGGGTGATAACTGATTCATTTTACTTTATATGATTTGTTACGTAAGTAATGTTTGTTAGTGATATGATGTATCTTATTCATATTCATAATTATATTAAGTCTTTAAACATTATTTTTTATCATCAAATGAAAATTATTCTTGAATGGATACGATGGGGAATGAATCTCATCGTGTTCGTGGAGACGGTAATCCGTACGTACGCACGAGTGACAATTTCATTCTTTTGATATTAAAATAATATATAATTGGATGGTATATAATATATAAAGAATATTTATCATGTTATATTTATTATTTACCTAAATTATACATCATTATTTTACCCATCTAAATAATAATGTATTGAATAACAACTATACCACGACGTGAAGACGGTAAGTCGTACGTACGCATGTATGGTGAAAAGTCATTCAAAGGATGGATAGAATAATGAATATGGTTGTACCATATTTATAATAACATCACAGTATATAGAATATATTAGAGTTATTATTTTATAATGGAAATAACAAATAAAGAGGAAAAAGAAAGAAACTTGAATGTGGTGATGAAATATTTACCTCTTCTTTAGGTTCTTCCTTTTGATTTGATCAAAAGTGATCCGTAGGTTGGCTTTCTGACTAATGTATGGAATCTAGGATGAATTTAGTAAATTTGAGAGGGTATTTTTTTAGGAGTTCGCCGATACAAATGGATTTGAATGTGTGAATTAGATAAAAGGGGAAGTTCTCTTTTAAAAGAGGGGTGATGGGAACCTTAGGAAAATCTAGAAATATTATTTCTATAATAAAATCATTTTCGGTTTCTAATGGATCTAAAATGAATTATTTAAAGGATAAGGTAGGGATGGGTCTAAAACCACACAACCAATAGGTTTTATACAGGTTTGTCACACTATATTAACTTTATATTTTAGATTTAACTCTTAGTTAACTAGTTTGACATTTACCATGTCTCTTTGTCTTTTTATATTATATGGTTAATAAACATACAATAAACTTCCATGAGCTCCTAAAGTGGTTCATTGATGACATATATAATATTATTTATGACCTTTGTCCAAACCTTATATTTTTTGGAATAGAATATCAATTAATAGTATATTTTTTTTTTAAAACTCTTTTATGACAATTTTGACACTATTTTCTATTTTGTTTTTGTTAAATTCATAATAGAATTATTACTTCAAAAATATTCATTTAATAAATACTAAAACGACAAATTAATCTATAAAATTCATGTATGGAATCAAAACAGTCAAATTATATTTATTTTGACATCAATAATACCATTTATTTGATTCTTTTATTAATAAGGTAAATACAACATCATCATTGTGTCAAAAATAAATATATTTATTTAATGTATAAAAAATATAAATAAAATATCCCGAGGTAGTTATTATTTTTAGATTTCTAATGAATATTTATAGTCGAATTGATCAATTATATAACATCATATAAGAATTGTTTTAATAAAAGATATTTTCATTTGTTATTTTTGTCTCTACTTTAAATTATTTAATATATAATGTCATTATCACTTTCAAGTGGCTCCATGGGGTCCCAAATCGACCCAAGGATGTCCATGTTCAGAAATTATCATCCAATAGGGTTAGCACATGTGTTAGGGTAATTTATTATTATTATAATATTATTTTTTAACCTTATTTACTGGAATTACCCCTTTAACCAAGGTAAATAAAAAAATTTATGAAGTAAATATTCCTAATGTCTAAAAATAAAAGTTACCTATTTACACAATTTGGACCTCCTGATTCCAAATATGGAATCAATTTTTCTAAATTCAAAAAATAGAAGTGGCATAAATTAATTTAAAATTATTTTCCATTGTCAAAACAAAAAACGTGGTTTTATGAAATATTAACTATCATAAGATTGACACTTGGTTATGCCAAGTTTAAATGAAAAAATTACGTCTAATGACCAACATTGTATTAAATGGTAAAAATATAATCTAATTATACTTAAAAACCACTCAATAGTATAATTTATCACTATAAATTCTTTTGACTTAAAAAGTTGTTTTAATTAAAAAAATTTATTTTTCATTATTCATCAAAAAACGAATGTTTCGAGAAAAATACCAAATATTTACCCTAAGATAATTTCTATATTTCAAACCCAAAAATGAAGTCCATTTTGAAAGATAATATTGATAAAATTTCATAATGTTGGTATACTATTCATAACGGCTAGTTTGATTGGTCGTGATGTGTTAGAATCTTGAAGTTGCGTACAACACAAGCTATTGCATTCTTCAAAAGGAAACGTACCGCAGAAGCTTATGGTGTTACATTCTACCATCCTTCAAATAATCGTTTCCTCAAAATTTCTAGAATATTATTACATAAAAAGACTTGGGTGGTTCTTTATCATAAGTTCCTCGGTTTCCAGCGTTTCCTCTTCCATATTATAGTTTTTCCATAAAACATTTACCAGAAGAGTCCTCCAGTTTCTTAGCACTTGTTCCCTTGTATCAAGAACCTTGACAGGCTCTTCGCAATAAGACAGACCGGGTTCCAGCTCTAATTTCTCATAGGCGAGTACATGCATTGGTTTAGGCATGTAATTTCTCAACAGTGATATGTGGAACACATCGTGAACTATGGAGAGACTTGGCCGCATTGCCAACCAGTAAGCTACAACCCCCATTAGTTCTAGAATTTTTAATGGTCCTATGTACCTGGGACTTAATTTTCCTTTTTTACGGAAACTTATAACACCTTTCCATGGATATAACTACAAGAAAACAAGGTCTCCTACCTGAAATTCCAAATCCTTTCTTTGGTTATCGACATAGCTCTTCTACCTACTTTAAGATGCTTTGATGTGGGTTTGAACTACCTTAACTTTTTCCACTGTTTCCTCCACATGTTCTGGTCCAACACGTTTTCCTTCACCAACATCATCCCATCAGGTTGGTGCGTGACATCTCTTTCCGTATAACGCTTCATATGGTTCCAACTGAATACTAGAATGGAAGATATTTTTATAGAAAAAATCTACCAGAGGTAAATAATGATCCCACATACCTTGAAAGTCAAGTGAGCGTGTTCTCAACATGTCGTTTAATGTTTGAATAGTCTGTTCGGATTGTCCAGTAGTTTGGGGGTTCTAGGTAGTGCTCAAATGATGTTCGGTATCTATGGCTTTCTGAAGATGTTTCTAGAATATTGATGTAAAATGTGGATCATGATCAGAAACAATTGATAGGGGTACTACATGAAGTCTCACAACTTCATTAATATATAGTCTTGATAGTCATTCAAGTTGTAACTCTTCTTTTATAGCAAGAAAATGCGCTGACATAGTAAGACGATCAACAATAACCCATATTGAATTGTTCCTTATAGGAGCCTTTGGTAGTCCCATGACAAAGTCCACCGTAATATTATCTAATTCCCTCTCAAGCATGGGAAGGGGTTTCATAACTCCTCGAGGATATTTCCTTCTGGCTTTCACTTGTTGAAAAACCATATATCTTGACAAAAAATCATCAATATCCCTCTTTATATTGTCCCACCAAAAATGTTCCTTCAAATCCCTATACATCATTGTGCTACTAGGGTGTATAGAGAAATTGAATAAATGAGCATCATCCAACAATTTCATTTTAAATCAGGTATATCAGGAACACAAATTCTCTTCCCATATTTCAAAATTCCAACTTCATACACAAAGTCACTCAATCTCCCATAATTCACATCTTTAATCTTTTTTTGAAACTCCTCATCATCATCTTGAGAACATTTGATGCTTTCTAAAAAAGATGGTTTAGCAACCATTTGAAAAAGTATTGATGATCCACAATCCATGGTTATTCCCATATCCATCTTTATTAGATCCATGATAATATGATCCCTTTAAACTATCATCTTGTACAAAACTCCATGATATTTTATTCTCATAGAATCTACCACCGTATTGGCCTTCCCTGGGTGGTAGTGTATTGTGCCATCAATATCCTTGAGTAGTTAAAGCCATTTCCTTTGCCTCATGTTCAACTCTCTCTGTGAGAAACTATACTTTGAACTCTTATGATCGATATATATCTCACATTTTTAACCATAGAGATAATGTATCCATATATTCAAAGTAATGATTACTGTTTCTAACTCAAGATCATGAGAAGGATAATTTTCCTCATGAATTTTTAGCTGTCTTGATGCATAGCCAATAACCCTATCATTCTACATAAGGACACAACCAAGTCCTTTCTTTGATGCATCACTATAAATAACAAACCCATCATTCCCCGATGGTAGATTCAATATATGATTATTGACTCATCTTCTATTCAGTTCTTCAAAACACTCTTCATAATCTTTTTTCCAAACAAATTTATCCCCTTTACGTGTGATCTTGGTTAATGAGTTAGCTAATCGGGAAAAATTCTGGACAAAATGCTGATAATATCTAGCTAAACCAATAAAACTGTATACCTCGGTTATAATCGTCGATGCAGGACATTCTTGGATTGCTCTTGTCTTAAGAGGATCAACAGAGATTCCATCCTTAGAGACAATATGGCCAATAAAAGAAATCTCATGAAGCCAGAATTCACACTTTCTAAACATCCCCTATAATTCATGTATTCTAAGAGTCTTTAGAATAATGCAAAAGTGAATTTCATGATCTTCATAGATTTTAGATTATACCCTGAAATCATCAATAAATACCACTACAAAGTCATCAAGATATTCCATGAAAATTCTATTCATTGGATCATTGATGATAGAGGGTTAATTAGTCAATCCAAAAGGCATTACTATATACTCGTAATGCCCATAACTGGTTCGAAATGCTGTTTTAGGAATGTCTTCCTTCTTTACACACAACTGATGATATCCAGATCAAAGTTCAATCTTTGAAATGTATTGAGCTCCATGAAGTTGGTCGAATAAATCATTAATGCGAGGTAGAGGATACTTGTTCTTTATTTTTATAGCATTAATTAACTTGTAGTCAATGCACAACTTCATAGATTCATCTTTCTTCTTAAAAAAAGGACTGGGTCTCCCCTTGGAGAAACACTATGGAGAATAAACCCCTTATTAATCAATTCCTCTTGTTGTTTCATCAGTTCCACTAATTCCATAGTGTCCATTCTATAAGGGGTCATAGATATGGGCCTTGAACTAGGAATTAATTCAATGGAAACTCAATTTCTCATTCTGAAGGATGTCCAGGTAAATCCTATGGAAATACATCCACATACGCTTTCACAATAGGTACATTATCTTTTTGAACATTTTTTTCCTCACCCACAGTTATTTTATTCTCTTCCTCCCCAATAATTAAATTTAGTTGAGCTAATGGGGGTGGATCCAGATAAGAATTAGGTGGTGATGGTTCTTCTCTAAAGATAAGGGGTTCTTTATCATCGTCATCAAAAATAGTAACCTTCTCCTTCTTACAATAAATTTTTGCATCATGGTCTGAAAGCCAATCCATACCAAGGATTATATCAAATTAAATCATGGGTATAATGATGAGATCAGCAGATAAAGAACATTTATATTCCCTAATGGGAACTGATTCACAAAACCTTGTAGCAATGATACTTCCCTTAAGAGTTTTGACTAAAAACACCCTTTTTAAATCAAATTGTAAATTTCTAATTTTCTTAGAAAACTGGGAAGATATGAAACAATGTTATGATCTAGAATCAAATAAATCATTGACTAAACTTGAGAAACCATTAAATTACCAGCTACTATGTCTTTTGGGGCATCAACCTTAGTAGTAGTGATCGCCTAAGCTTGGACTTTATCCCTTGGCCATTTTTGAGGTAAGTTTCCCTGATGATTAGGACATTTATTTTTATAATGTCCCATATCCCTGCAATTGTAGCATTGAGCTTTGGTAGCATCCTTCTGGCCCTTACAATCACCAGCAAGATGGCCTTTCTGTCCACATTTGTAGAATACTCCTTTTCATTTTAGATAGGCACCAGGGTGCTTCCTTCCACAATTATCACAAGGTGGAAATTCAATTCACTCCTTATTCCATGTTCTGTTGTTTTCTTTCCCAGTGTGTTCAGTAGATCTCTTCTTCTCTTCCTTTTCTTTAAAGTCATAAGACTTAGAGAATTCCTTTTCTGTCTTGATAGCACAAGAGACAATATCTTCATATGATGTGAAAAATTGTGATACTAATGCTCAATGGAGAAATGGTTTTAACCCATCAAAGAAATAGTCAATATTACTTCTTGGGTTATGTATATAATCTAAAGCATGCCTCGCTAACCTTGTAATGTTAGCCTCATACTTTGCGACATTCTCATCATTCGGTTTCCTGAGCCTCAGAAATTGTCTTTCCATTTCTTCTTGATGGTCATGAGGAAAGTATTTTTCTATGAAAATTTCTTTAAACTACCTCCATTCCATATTTGATACTTCATCATCATCCTTTGTGTTTTAAAACAATGACCACCATGGTCACGACCCGTCCTCAGGGCCCATGCCATGACTACCGCAAGCCCGCCTTCTATAGGCTAGGGGATGGCAACTAGCACCAAAGGCGTAAATCCCTATGCTGGCAAGGAATTGCCTTTATAAAATTAATCAAACACAATAGAGTATGCAACAGGAAAAAAACACTATGTAAAACTGAATACAAAAGAGTGTGCTGGAAATTAAATGGGCCAGTATACAAACCCAACTAAACAACAAGTACAAGGAAAAAGGGAAAAATAGCTGAACATAAAGAGCAGCTCCTGGATCATCCTCTGGGGTTCCTACCTGAAGGGTAGGTACAGATGGACACCTCCGCACTCACGTCCATCAGTATCCTCTGTGTGCCGACTCTTCGCAAGGTCTGACTCCGGGTACCATCCAATCGTGGTGCTCTCGGCCTCCGTCAGCTCTGTCCATCATCTACATCCAATACAGTGAGGTGCGGGCATAGCCCATGCAGGGGTGAGTATAATGATACTCAGTAGGGACTCGGAGACCCGCAAGGTCTCACAATATCCACTAAAGTTAAAAAAAGAAGAAAGATATAACCACTAAGTATCAAACAACCCATCTTAGGTATATTCCCATACATATATCTAAGATACCAATCTCATCCCAGCTCCAACTCTCGAGCCCAATCAAAACCCAGTCCACACAGGATGTAAAGTCTAACACATCGATGATAATGATTGAAACAGAAGATTCCGTTCACACAGGTATGCCACAATAGTAGTGAGATATAGATGATCAGATGTAATGACTTGATCATCTAATATGTTGGACCCACACAGGATACAGGACCAACTAAGTTGTCGGACCCACATAGGGTAAAGGACCAGCTATTCTGTCAGACCCTCACATGATACAGGAACAGAAGTCAGAACTGTCGAACCCACACAGGATTCTGGTACAATAGTCGTCGTAGTCGCAACCAGCTCTAGGGATCCCGCACACAACACGCTCGATTCCAGGAGGGTCCGCTCCTCGAGGAAAAGGGGTTTGACACATCAACTATCACGAAGCCCTAAGTTGATGTATACCAAAGTTCTGTCTCATCAATAGAAACCAAACGTGATAGACGACATGTCAATCAGACGCTCGGTCTGAGAGTTATTGTCTTTTCTGTTCGAGGGGCCCGGTTGGATTTATGCTCGTTCCAAACCCGATTGTTTTCCAAAGTTGTCTAAAACTCACATATAGTAATGAAAAAGGACCGCATCATCGCGAGACTCCCATTTCCACAGGCGGCGCGTCGTTTGGACGTGCGGTCTTGAAGATATTTACAATTAAGCGACGTCAGGCCCAGCCCGTCAAGCCCAGTGGGCTGGCGGGTCGGCCGACCCGGCTCGGCGGGTCCGACCTGGCTGCGGGGTCGGCCTGGCCCTATTTGGTGGGTTCGAACCGACTGGGGGGTCGGTCCGGACCGGTGGGGCGCGGCCCACCTGTGCACCCGGCACCTGGAGCCGACCATTACGTTTCGCCCGGAGGCACTGATCGGTGCCGCCACTCCTCTACCCGGTCGACCGTAGCCGGCCGGTTCTATCCGGCACGCGGGGCCCACACAGTAGCTCGATGTTCTTCCCACGCGGCACCACATTTCTTCAACTTGGGTGGCAGGGGTCAGCCAGTTTTCTCGGGGAGCGGCCCGCGGTTTCGGGCCGCAGCTCCTCCGCCGTGTGGCGCCTACAGGCACCGCGATCTTCTTTCCCGGCCGACCGTAGCCATCCGGTTCTTCCAGCCCTTCTAGCATGAGGCCGACCGAACATCCCGTAGATGCGTGCTATAGTTTTCCTCCACGCTGTGCCTTTGGGTTTCGCGGTCTTCCCGCGGGCCACCGGTCGGCCCGCTGCTTGGATCCACGGTGGCCGACTCGGTCGGCCGCCTCCGCATCTCCACCATGACCCGACAGCACCGCGGACCCGCTACCCTCTGCGGGGCGTGATGGCACCGCGCCTCCTTCGCCTCCAGATGTCAATTAATATGAACCAATGGAGGGATGTCGGGCCATTTTTGTTCAACTAGAGACCTCCACATTAAATGATAACAAATGACCACCGTCGAACAAAGTAATCATCAAAGTGCATGGTAATAATTTAAAGTAATGAAATTCCCCTACCTTGATTTCAATGTTCGGTTGACGGTGTCGTGGGAATAGAATTTAATAAGAAATCGTACGTTGTGCTCGTCAAACACCGCCGATTCCGGGCTCAAACATCTTCCTCATTCTTCGTCGGAGAGGATTTCGTTCTTCATTGGAGATGATCTTCATAGAAGAACACTTTCTTTCTAATTCTCCCAAAGCCTTCCAAAAAAATATTTTCCATGACAATAAATTAATAGGATCCCTCAAATTTTATTTATGCTATGCAATTCAAATGAATTCAGAAGAATTAATCACACCACAAATTAATTAATTATGGAATTAATTAATTGTGTTGGCACAATTAAGGGAAGGGAGGTGGAGAGTTTCCACCGTAAGGTGGGTGTTCAAAAGTTAAAAGTGGCTTTGAATAGTTAAAGGTGAGTTTAAGGGTTAGATGCATTTGTGGGCCCCACCACATATTATCCTCCCATGGGAGGTTATGGGGGAGTGGGCCCCACCTCAAACTACCCTTTGGAGAAATTAACCACCAACTAAATAAATAAAAACATGTCACACATATTTTTATCTAATTTATTTAGGAACCCCAAAATTAACATCTTCTCTCGACCAAACGCAACTGCAGTAGAGGTATCCTTAAGAGAATACCGGTGATGCGAGTTCATCGGTGTCCTCGTATTGCAATTTCGTGCACCGGTTCGAAAGATAGAAAAACCCACACGTACGTTTACCTAACGTACCTGAAAAAAACTTTAGAAATTGATACCGAGAACACTGGGCCTCGGAATCAGGCACCATCAGAAACTGCAGACTCGTAAAATTCTAAATAATTTATGAAAAAAAAATTCATTGAAATTTATGGGTCTTTACATTTCCCCCACCTTAGGGAATTACGTCCCTGTAATGCTACAACACACACTTGGGAAACAAATGGGGGTACTGAGCATGCATCTGAGCCTCCTGCTCCCATTTTCTCTCCTAGAGGTTCCCGTGCGGCTAGTGAAAGTGCACGAGAGGAATCGACTATCCACGCATGACCCTCTCCTTTCGATCCTCAATCTCCACTGGAACCTCTGTGAACGTCGCCCTGTCATCGTTGTCCAGCTCCATATGGATGATGATGTGGTACGGGTCGTAAACATATCTCCTTAGCTGAGATACGTAGAAGACATTGTGCACTCAGTGCACCTAAGGTAGAAGGGCCAGGATATAAGCCACATCGCCTACTCTGCTGAGGACCTAGAAAGGATCGATAATTCGTGGAGATAACATGTTTCCTCGGCCAAATATTCACTTACGTCATCAAGGTGATACCCATAGGAAGACGTGGTCGCCATCCTGGAACTACAGTGGTATCCGTCTCCTATCAGCATAGGACATCTGTCTACTCTGTGCAGTCTTTAATTGCTCCTGGATGATCTGCACCTTCTCCGTCGTAGCCTACACCATCTGTGGTCCTACAAGTGCTGACTCCCCTGGGTTAGTCCAGCACAGAGGTGATCTGCAAGTTCGGACATATAGTTCCTCATAAGGGGTCGTTCCGATGGTTGAGTGGTAGGTGTTGTTGTACGCAAACTCCACCAAGGGTAAGTGATCCTCCAAGCTACGACCAAAGTCGAGGACACATGCACGAAGCATGTCCTCGAGATTCTGAATGGTCCTCTCAATATGACCATTTGTTAGAGGATGGAAGGCGGTTCTCAAGCAAAGGTGAATCCAAAAATCCTCTTGTATCCCCTTCCAAAGACGAAAAGCGAAACAAGTATCTCAATCAGAGAAGATAGTCGATGTCACACCATGATTCTATACAATATCTTGTATGTAAAGGCATCCCAAGCTCTCTACTGAGCCCTGCTCTCTGATCGGAAGGAAGTGGGCCGACTTGGATAGTCGGTCAACGATCAACCAGATAGAGTCGTGTCTTCTAGATGTACGTGGACATCCAATCACTAAATCTATGGATATCTCGTCCCACTTCCACTCTGGGACCTCTAAGGGCTGTACCAAGCCTGCTGGTACCTGGTGCTCCACCTTCACTTGCTGAAAAGTGAGGTATCACGAGTCAAAGTATACTACCACCTTCTTCATACCTATCCACTAGTGCTGTCGTCTGAGGTCCTGATACATCTTCGCCACTCCTTGATTTACCGCTAGAGGGGAAGTGTGGAACTCTCTCAAAAAATCCTCCTATAGTGCAACTGGTACCATAGTACATCCTCTGAAGAGGATGATGTTCTCCCCACATTTAGAAAATCCATCAGGTACCTACCCTGAGGATATCTGAGCATGTTGCGTCTCACAGTCAATGTCCCCACACTGTGCCTCCCTAACTCACTGATGGAGTGGAGGAGTGACGATGAGAGACTGCAGAAAGGAAGCTCCATCTCTATCCACAGAGGATATCTGCAACACGACCAGCTGCTCTGTCGCCTCTACTATGAGCTGAATGTCTGATCTCTTAATGAGAGCATCTACAACAAAGTTCCCCTTCCCAGGAGTATAGACTATATCTATGTCATTGTCCTGGATGAACTCGAGCCATCGCCACTGTCTCAGGTTCAGGTCCTTCTACAAGAAGATGTACCCGAGACTCTGGTGGTCAGAATAGATTGTAAAACTCTCTCCCATCAGATAGTTCCACCACATCTTAAAGTAGAAGACCAATGCTACTAACTCCAAGTAATGGGTAGCATAGTTTTGTTCCTGCTGTCTCAACTGTCGTGAACTATATGTGATCACAGCTCAGTCCTGCATTAGGACACACCCGAGTCCGGTCCTTGATGTGTCGCAGTAATCTATTTACCATAAGCCCTCCTTCGGTAGCCTCAAGATGTGCACATTGTTCATCCTATTCCTCAGCTCATGAAAGCTCTGTTGCAATCTATCTAACCACAGTAAGGGTTTCCCCTTCTTTTTTAATGCTGAAAGTGGTGCTACAACTCTGGATAAGTCTGGTACAAATCTCCGATAGTACCCAGCCAGACCTAGAAAACTCTGCACCTCCATCACACTCCTGGGTGGATCCCTAGAAAGTACTGCCTCGATCTTCACTGGATCCACTACAACTCCATCCTATGAGATGATGTGTCCCAAGAAGTGAACCTCTCGAATTTAGAACTTGTACATTGAGATCTTACCATAAAGCTAGTGATCTTAGAGTGTATCCAGTACTACCCGCAAATGGTAGGCATGCTCCTCTTTAGTAGTCGAGTAAATCAGTATTTCGTTGATGAAGACTATGACAAAATGATCAAGGTAAGGCTGGGAGATCCTGTTCATGAGACTCATGAACACTGCTGGTGTTTTGGTTACGCCGAAGGGCATAACCAAGAACTAATAGTGGCCATATCGACACCTGAAGGCCGTATTATACACATCATCATCTTGAACTCTGAGCTGGTGATAGCCTGACCAGAGGTATATCTTCGAGAACCATCTTGCTCCCTTGACCTGATCAAAGAGGTCGTCAATCCTCGGGAGTGGGTACTTGTTCTTCACGGTCACTTGATTCAGGCGATGGTAGTCGACACACAGTCGCAAGCTCCCATATTCCTTCTTGGAGAACAAAATCCAATATTCCCATTGTGAAACACTGGGTCGGATAAATCCACCCCCTACAAGTCTTCTAGATGTAACTGTAGCTCACAAAACTTAGCGGGATCCATCCGATATACTGGAGTAGATATCGGTGTTGTCCCAGGTTACAGGTCAATGTATAAGTCTACCTCCCTACAAGGAGGTAGTCTTGGAACATCGTCAGGAAAAAAATCCTCATACTGATCCACCACAATAAGAAAACTCAGACTCCGCACATCAACCACTCCGAGGATGAGACTAGATAACTGATGTGTGATCGGCTTCCCCCTCCTCTGCGTAAGTCCATCCTGCATTGCCAAGGATCCCTTTTCACCGATGAAGGTGAACATGGTCCCATCAGTGCAGATACACCACACTTTGTGCCTAATATAGTCAATCAGAGCATGAACTATGGATAACCAGTCCATATCCAAGATGAAGTCATAAGGCCTCAACGCTGCTACAAGAATATCCCAGTCGAAGCTCTCGCCTCCTTGAGTAAGCTCCCACTTCCTGCAATAGTATTTAATCTTCAAGTCTACTCCCGTAGGAGTCTCTAGATGTAAGGATCGAGACAACGACTCCATCGGAATATCTATGCTCTGAACAAGGACAGCGACAATAAAAGAATGACCCACACTTGTGTCTATGATTACTGCAACATGGGTGGAGTAGACATAGATAGTACCTCAAATCATCTCAAGTGCACTGTGGTCGTAGGCCTCGACTGCCTGGTGCTGAGCCCACCTCTATCCGCCGGCTCCCTATGGTCGGGGTGGACCTCCTGGTGGTGGTGGTGCTAGAGCCTTGAAACGTCGTCCACCACCCAATGCTCGGACAGCTCCCCTACTTCTTCCGCCTGATCCCGATGGACCACCACGGTCAAACCTCTGCCTCTAACTGGGAGGTCCCTCTACTGTCTGCTACTCATCTGCATGGCGGGTTGGGAATTCATGATCCATGTGGCCCTTCCCTCCGCATGCATAGCACTGCCTGCTCCCCATATAGCTGACTCTGTCTTGTGTGTCCTGCACAACCGAACCAATATTCTGGTGTCACCCATCTGATGGCCTAGTCCACTTGGACCTATGCACCATCTGTCTAATGCCGGCTACAGAAGACTCAGCTACGTGTTGCCCTGTGGTGGGTCTCACTGTTGGTGAATGCTCATCAAGGAAACTCTCCACTAGAAGGTCTCGCTCTAGCACCCCCGCCTACGTCAGAATGCTGAGGTGAATCGTCAAAGCCCTGATCTCATGCCTGAGTCCCTGCGCGAAGGTCCGAACCCTGAAGAACGGGACCCGAACCATATCTGTGGAGTAGCATGAGAGGTCGGTGAACCTTGATGATTACAGAGCTACTGTCATTCTACCCTGCAACAGATGTAGTAACTCCCAAAACCACACCGCACGAAGCGTGGATGGAACAAACACCACATGGAACAAGCTGTAGAAGTCTGCCCAGAGAAGTGATGCCTCGTCATGCACTTGGAGAATTCGGTTCCACCATCTACCTGCTTCTGCATGTAGGAGACTCGTGGGAAGGATCACCATAAGGTCGGCTAGTGTCCCTACCAATCTAAAAACTCTCACGATAGCCTCCAGTCAATCCTCAACTTCCTATGGGTCCACCTCTCCCTAGAACATGGGAGGCCTCTAGCACTAGAACTCGTGCAGTGCACTCAGGTAGTGTGCACTCTCTGTTGCTGGGGCTGGTGGTATCGGTGGCCTGTGGGTAGTGGTGCTGCTGGTGCCTCCGCTGTGATGGGGCCCTATACTGAGGCCACATTGCTCGGTGGGCTACCATCTCGTACGTAACTCGGAACCTTAGCTAGCTGCCTTCGTGGGGCCATCTGGAAAAGAAACAGGTGAACCACGGTCAAAATAGTATACCTGGTGAGATGACACAAAGAAATCAAAAAAAACTTTTTCAAAGGAAACACACCCGCAATCAGTGTTTTTGTGCACTGAGTTGAAAACCAGAAGTCAGGGTCCTAGTGTATGGATATATCAGCGGTCGCACCATCACCGGTTTCCCTAAACTATTAACCAAACCCAAAACACTTAAAACTATTGACGTTAAGAGAATCAGATTCTATGTTCTGTGGTAGAACTGACCACCTCTGATACCAATTTGTCATGACCCATCCTCGGGGCCCATGTCATGACTACCCCAATCCTGCCTTCCATAGGCTAGGGGCTGGCGACTAGCACCAAAGGATTAAATCCTTAAGCTAGGAAGGAATTGAATTTATAAATTTAATCAAACACAACAGAGTATTCAATATGAAATAAACACTATGTAAAACTGAATCCAAAATAGTGTGCTGGAAAGTAAATGGGCCAGTATACAAACCCAGCTGAACAATAAGTACAAGTAAAAAAGGAAAAATAGCTGAATGTAAAGAGAATATCTTGGATAATCCTCTAGGGTTACTACATGAAGGGTATGCACATATGGCCACCTCATCACTCACGTCCATCAGTATCCTCCGTGTGCTGACTCGTCGCAAGGTCCACCTTCGGGTACCATCTAGTCGTGGTGCTCTTGGCCTCCATCAGCATTGTCTGTTATCTTCATCCAACACAACGAGGTGCGGGGATAACCCCTTTAGGTTTGAGTATAACGATAATCAGTAGGGACCCCGAGACAGACAAAGTCTCACAATATCCACTAAGGATAAACAAAATAAGAAAGATACAATCAAGAAGTATCAACCAACCCTACTTAGGTATATTCCCATACATATACGTAAGTTACCAAACTCAGCCTGACTCCAACTCTCGAGCCCAATCACAACCCAGTCCACACAGGATGTAAAGTCAAACACATCGATGATAATGATTGAAAGACAAGACTCAACTCACACAGGTATGCCACAATTGTAGTGAGATATAGATGATCAGATGTAGCCACTGGATAATCTAAGTTGTCGGACCCACAAAGGATACGGGACTAGCTATCTCGTCTAAGCTATCAGACCCACACAGGATAAATGACCTGCTATTCCGTCGAACCCAGACAACATACAGGAATAGAAGTCAGAACTGTCAAACCACATAGGATTCTGGTACAGTAGTCGTCGCAGTCGCAACCAGCTCTAGGGTTCCCGCACACAACATTCTCAATTCCTTGAGGGTCCTCTCCTCACAAAAAAGGGGGTCAAAACATCAAATATCACAAATTACTGAGTTGATGTATCCCAATGTTCTGTCTCATCAAATGAAACCCAACGTGATAGACGACGTGTTAATCGGACGCCCGGTCTGAGAGTTATTGCCTTTTTCGTTCCAAGAGCCCAGTTGGATTTATGCTCATTCCAAACCTAGCCTTTTTCCAATGTTTTCCAAAACACATATAGAGTAATGCAAAAGGAACGCCTCGTCGCAGGAGTCCCAGTGCCGTAGACGGCGCATCGTTCAGACGCGCGGTCTTGAAGAAATTCGCAATGAAGCGATGTTGGGCCCGACCCGTCTAACCCATTGGGCTGACTGGTCGGTCCGACCCGGCTTGGTGGGTTAGACCCATCTAGGGGTTGGCCTGGCCCGGTTCGGCGGGGGGTGGGGGAGGGGGGGAGTTCGCCCGGACCGCGGTAGCGGTCCACGGCTCTTCCGCCATGCGGCGCCTGCGGGCGTCACGATCTTCCAACCCGACCGGCATGAGGCTGGCCGGTTCTTCTCCGGCTGAGATACACATAAATGCGGGCTACTCTTTTCCTCTACACGGTGCCTTCGGGAGCCACAATCTTCCAGCGGGCCGCCTTTCAGCCCGCTGGCCGACTCCACAATGGCTGGCTCGGTCGGCCGCCTCCGCATCTCCACCGCGGCGCGACGACGCCGCAGACCCGCTACCCTCTGCACAACGTGACGACACCGCACCTCATCCGACTCCGACATCAAACAATATGAACCAACAGAGGGACATCGGGCCATGATTTTTCGACCTGCGCTGTCTGCATTAAATGATAACAAATGGCCACTATTGAAAAAAGTAAGCGTCGAAGTGCGTGGTAATAATTTAAAGTAATAAAATTCCCCTACCTTGATTTCAAGGTCCGCATGACGGTGTCTTGGGAAGAGAATTCAAAGACGACATCGTACATTGCGCCCGTCACAGGCCGCTGATTCCAGGCTCGAATGTCTTCCTCGTTATTCGTCGGAGTGGACATCGTTCTTTGTTGGAGATGTTCTTCGTGGAAGAGCACATTCTTTCTAATTCTCCCAAAGCCTCCCAACAGAATATTTTCCAAGACAATAAAATAATAGGCTCCCTCATATTTTAATGATGCCATGTAATTCAATTGAATTCAAAATAATTTATCACACCACAAATTAATTAATTATGGCATTTATTAATTGTGTTTACACAATTAAGGGGAGGGGGGTAGAGAGACTCCACAATAATGTGGGAGTTCAAAAGTTAAAATGGGGTTTCAAGGAGTTAAAGGGGAGTTGAAGGGTTAGATGTACGTGTGGGCCCCACCACATATTATCCTCCCATGGGAGGTTATGTGGGAGTGGGCCCCACCCCTAACTTCCCTTTGTAGAAATTAACCACCACCTAAATATATAAAAATATGTCACACATATTTTTATCAAATTTATTTAAGAACCCCAAAATTAACTTCTGATCTCAACAAAACACAACTACGGTAGATGTCTCCTTAAGCAAAAATCGGTGCTTTGAGTTCATCGGTGTCCTTAGATTTTAATTCCGAGCACCGGTTCGATAGATAGAAAAACCCAAACATACGTTTACTGAATGTACCCGTACCAAACATCAGAAATTGATTCCAGGGACACCGGGCCTTGGAATCTAGCGCCGTCAGAAAATACGGACTCGTAAAATTCCAAAGAACTTAAGAAAAAAACATTTCTTGAAATTTCCAGTTCTTTACAACCATTGATCAACATCTCTATTGAGGCGGTAAACTGCCAAGACAAATTTTTCCCTTTTTATACTCCCCAAGTCGTGGAATATTTTTTCTAAGGAATGTATCCGTAGCTCAGCTATGAATGAATTTTTACCCTCATTTAATGTTGGTGGGTTTTGCCTCATCAAGAGGTCTAACATTGATCCTCCGTGTTATAGATTAGTGTGCTTCATACGGGTATGGTTGTTATTTATAACCTATGTGAGTTTTCCCAGAATGGTGTTAAGCTGATCAGAACCAGTTGTATCACCGACTCCATAATAATTATATTGAGCATGAGACTAATCCCTACATGGAGTGCGTGCATCGATACAGTTTCCATTTCTTCCACTAGGTTCCATTGCTAAAAAATGGCATACACTATATTTGTTTTTGAATCAAAATACATAAATCCAAACATTTAAAACACATAACATAAACTGAACATTTCATGGATATAATATGTAATAATAAAAATGTTTTCATTGAGGAAGTATATACTCATAAACCCTTCCTAATGGTTTGTAAAGAAAATGAGAATTGTCCTAAGCATATCCCCTGGGAGTGTCGTAACCAAGAGTGCAACAAGGCTTAGTGTCGTGCACCAGTTCCCATTCAAGTCTTGCTTAATGCGGTGTTTTTGGGGTTTACCCCTAGGAACATCTGTGCCAGAGCCTCCTCTGCCTTATCTCATCCATAAAAGGATGTATTGCATTGAAAAATCACAATATATTTACAATACCAAAATTCTAGGAAGTTCTTCTATACTAATCATCAAAAGCTATCTTAAGGCTATGTGCTCTAACCCCAGTTTATCTAAATCTAGTTTCCAAGGATTTTACTAAACTTCCTCTGATACCAACTATAACTCTCAAACCCTAGTTACCCAGACTTAGTGCATTGTTACATAACATTGGCATGATCACAAGGAAATCATGTCTCAAAAGACATATTAGTTTAGTATTATTGGAAACAAGATTCATACATAATTTCAACATTACAACTTGAAAAGAAATACAACATGAATTTATTCCATTAGAAACATCCAATCCTCCAAGATTATGCCTCCAAGTAACTCATAACAAACTTCTTGATATCCTAGGAAAATGAAACATATGAAAGGTGTGTTCTCAAATTCTCAGTATGGGTTAGAAATACATCGAAAGATAACATAAATATTAAGCTTCGTGAATAATTGAAACCACTTGCCTTTACGAATAATAAACATGAATATGTTTATGGCAGGAATATGAGCTGAGTAAATAATGCCATAATAAAAAATAATCATTAGTATTCTGCTAGTTGAATGACCACATGAACCATCAATATTATTTTCATAATGAGGGAATATATAATGTCGGACATTTTGAAAAAAAATTTCAAGGCCTCGACCAAGATGTCTAAAAATGATTAAGGCCTTAGGAAAAACCATATATCATATTGGGAAAGGCCTCATCCAATTTCATTTCTAGTTGTCTCATGAGACCTACCGATGCATCGAGGAGCTATAGTGGGCTCCACACATTACTCACTAAGTCCAATGCATTCCTCATATGAAAAGGTTGAAATATAACATAAAAACTCATATTAAAACAAGAAAAAGAAATGTAAATACATTAACCATAAACCATGAATGGTTTAAAAATAGCACATCTGTATTCAAACATATCACAGAACCTTCCATACAATATGGAAGTTTTGTATGATAATTAACCAACTTCAAATAAACTTAAAATCTATGAAAGGATGTTGACATAGATGAAATCAAAACCTTTTTTAGAGAAATATCTCTTTCTATTTTGAAATCATTTAAAAGTCACATAATTTTAAAGAAAAAATTTATTTTGAAATTATTTTTATAAGCTCGTAAGGGAAGACTCGAAGATGTTATAACGACATAAAAAATATGCACCCACTTTATAATTTAAAAAAAAAACTTACCTTAATTTTTTCGAAAAGGTCATAAAGTTCCTTTTTTCAAAAACGACGAAAAGATTCCTTTCAAAACATATAAGTTCAAATAAGTGTATAAATTACTTTACCCTATTGTCAAGTAATAATTTTTGAAATACTTTTTTATGAAACATGGATTTATATGATAAAGAGGTCCTAATAGATACTTACATAAAAACAACCTTGGATAATAAAGAGATTATAGAATTAACCCTTAACTTGTACTTTTCCTTGGTAGAGGGTAGGTTAAACTCTTTTGTAATGTTGAAATAATTGTTATTAAATTATTCAAGAACTATATACCTTAATATCATATCATATATGATCTTCTAATATTGGTTTCTTAATAATATTTTAGTATTATCATCGTTTCAGGTGTTAACTGATTCATTTTCCTTTATATGATTTGTTACGTAAGTAATTTTTGTTATGGATAGGATGTATCTTATTCATATTCATAATGATATTAAGTCTTTAAGAATTCTATTTAATCATCAAATAAAAAATATACTTGAATGGATATGATGGGGAATGAATATCCTCGTGTTCGTGGAGACGGTAATCCGTACGTACGCACGAGCGACAATTTCATTCTTTTGATATTAAAATAATATATAATTTGATGGAATATCATATATATATAGAATCATTATCATGTTATATTTATTATTTAAATCAATTATACATCATTATTATACCCATCTAAAAAATAATGTTTGAATAACAATTATACCACGACGTGGAGACAGTAAGCCGAACATACACACCTATGGTGACATGTCATTCAAAGGATGGATAAAATAAAGAATAAGGTTGTAACATATTTATAATAACATCATTGTATATAGAATATACTGGAGTTATTATTTTATAATTTAAACAACAAAGAAAGTTGAAGAATAAAGGAACTTGAAAGAGGTGGTAAATATTTACCTCTTCTTCGGGTTCTTCCTTTTGATTTCCTCAAAAGGGATCCTTAGGTTGAATTTATGACTAACGTAAGGCCACTAGGATGAAGGGAGGACAGTTGAGAGGGTATTTGGGCTGACTTTGTCCAAGGAAAATGGCTTTTAATGTTTGAATTAGAGATAAGGGTAAGTTCCCTTTTATAAGAGGGGTGAGGGTCACCTTAAGAAAAGCTAGAAATATTATTTTATAATAAAATAATTTTAGGATTATAATGGCTTAAAAATTAATTATTTAAAGGATATGGTGGAGATGGGTCAAAAAACACTCAAAAAATAGGTTTTAGACAGGTTTGGGTCACTATATTAACTCTATCTTTTAGATTTAACTCTTAGTTAATTAGTTTGACATTTACCATGTCTCTTGGTATTTTTATATTATATTGTTAATAAAATACTATAAACTTCCAGGATAACTGCAAGTTTTTATTTAATGACATATATAAATTTACTTAAGATTTTGGCTGATACATAGATTTTTAGGAATATAATATCAATTAATAATATAATATATTTTTTAAAAACTCTTTTATGTCAATTTTGACACTATTTGTTATTTTGTTTTTGTTAAATTCCTAGAAGCATTATTTATTCAATAAAAAATCATTTAGTCAATCCTAATATGTCAAATTAATATATAAAATTCTTTTATGGCATCAAAACTTTCACATTATATTTATTTTAACATCTATAATACCATTTATTTGATTCTTTCATTAAAAAGGAAAATACCACATCATCATTGTGTCATAAAAAAATATATTTATTTTATGTCTAAAAATTGTAAATAAAATATCTGGAGGTAGGATTTTTTTTTGATTACTAATGAATACTTATAGTCAAATAGATCAATTAAATAACCACATATACATATTATTTTACTAAAAGATATTTTCTTTTCTTATTTTTATCTCTACATTAAATTATTTAATATATAATGTCATTATCACTTCCATGTGGCTCCATGGGGTCCCAAAATTGTCCCAAGGATGCCCATTATAGGACATGTATTGGCCAATAGGGTTAGGGCATGTGTTAGGGAAATTTAATATTATTATAATATTATTTTTTAACATTATTTACTGTATTTACCCCTTTAACCACGGTAAATTAAATATTTAATGAAGTAAATATTCCTAATGTCTAGAAATAAAAGTTACCTATTTGCACAATTTGGACCTCCTGATTCCAAATATGGAATCCATTTTTATAAATTCAAAATAAAATAGGGGAAGAAATTAATATAAAATAAATTCACTTTGTCAAAACAAAAAGCTTGTTTTGAAGAAATAATAACTATCAAAAGATTGACACTTTCATATGTCCAGTTTAAATGTAAAATTACGTCCAATGAAAAAAATTTGATTAAATTGTAAAAATATAATATAATTATACTTAAAAATCTACTCAATAGTATAATTTATCACTATATATTAATTTTATTAAAAAATGTGTTTTTAAATAAAATTTAGTATTTCTCGCTATTCATAAAAAACTGAATGTTTTCAGAAAAATACCAAAAATTCACCCTAAGATAATTTTGATATTCCAAACCCAAAAACGAATTCCATTTTGAAAGATAAAATTGATAAAATTTCAAAAAGTTGGTTTTACTATTTATAACGGCTAGTTTGATTGGTGGTGATGTGTTAGAATCTTGAAATTTTGCGCAACACAAGCTATTGAATTATTTAAAAGAACACGTACCCTAGAATCATGGCATGTAACATAAAATTTTTATTTAGAGTTAACAAAGAAATATGAGTTAAGGGGTCGACCAAAGCAGGGAACTTAAGGATTGATATTTTAGATGGGCTGCTCCAATACTACGAACTTCCAACTAGTGGCCTCGAGAATTGATTCTCGTTCCCTGAGATCCTTCTCTTAGATATTAGTAGTGGGGAAGAAGTCATTGGCCCTGGACTATGCATGTGGTTGTTCATTCTTGATCCCAATCATTTGGTGATTATCCCGCACTATTTTCTTCTGAGCATCTGTGAGTTGGGAATTCAATCGCTCAATGAGCTCAGATTGGTTTGCAATGAATGCCTCGACTTCCTTTGTATGATCCTCAAGGGGTTGGACCTACTACTCCACCTCCAGGAGGGCCGATTATTCTTTGAATCCTCCCAGTGCTGGGCAACGTCTGAATGTCATCTGTCTTCCTGTATCTTATTTTCTAGGAAATCACGGATCATTACATGACAATGGAAAGCGTCTACCCCTACTGTACAGAGAAAGCATAGCCAGGTGCAGAGTGACCCCATCCGGATTATCCATTCTGCATGTGGTTGGATGAGAAAGAATCTGATGCCCTTACACACCTTGCGCCGTGTCATAAGGCTCTCCTCCGTAGAATATGAGTCGGAATCATCAATTTCACCAGGGGTATTCAGGCCTGTATTCGGGGAAAGCAGCGAGGAGTTTAGTAGCAGTGTCTTCTTCGAGAACCTCCACCTCATCAGTGACTTCGCTCACTTTGGGATGGAGCTCCACCCCGGTAGCATTATTTCCCCTCATTGAAATCTCCGGGTCATTGAGTACCGGGGTAGGGCCGCCTAGAATGGTTGCTTCTATAAACGCCGATGTGGTCGCTACCCATCCCACTCCAACAGATGTCCCATACACAACTGTTTTTCATGCCTCCAACCCTGTGATCACTGGATCAAGAATTAGTATCTTGGTTTTCTAAATTCTATAGAAAAAAGGTAAACCAATAATAAAGGAGTTACATGAGCCATGTGTGGTGCCTTCCAATGCATGTGTCATGGAGGGGGCCGCTTCCACGGGGGAGACTTCGGTGCTTGTCAACTAGATCACCAATGTGGGATTTTCTTGAATAATGGGGATGGTGGGATACTCTCTTTATGGCTCATTCTCGCCTAATCCATCTAAAATTGGTGCCCCACTATGCTCGGTCTTGAAGACTGGCCCCCGAGGTTGCTCCCCAGTCTCCATAGGCATACATGCGCCTCCTATGGGGAAGGCTTATTGGGGACCCTCACCCATGTACTCCTGAATAGGACAAAGTTTGGTTGACGGTTCAAGACTATGAAAATATGAAGGCCGATATAAGGTATAAACCATACCTCAAGCCACTCTTCCAGTTATCCATCAGAGCAGACGATTTCTCCATTATCCTGGGAACTCCGTTGGTGAGTGGGAGCTTCTGAAGGACCCTCAATAACAAGACCTTCAACATGGACCTCTTCTTCATGTCCTTATACTGCTCCTCCTCCTCCTCCTCCTTCTTATTCTTCTTCTTTCTCTTCCTCTACACTTTCTTCTTCGGATGGAAGCTTCTCTAGTTCATGCTCCTGGACAAGAATTTATTTCACCAGGAGATGTGGTTCCTCATACCTCCCCCACTGGCATGCGTACATATCCATGGATGTCAGGTATGCATTCTGATGATGAAAGTTTGCCCTATCCAATATTTGGATGCGCCCTATGTCTGGAAGATCGAGCCCAATACGTATCAACCTTTGCCACAACTCATCGGCAGACATGGACTATCACAACATTCTCCAAGCAGACCATAGAGAAGGGAAGATAGCATCAGTGGATGGCGTTGGGAGGTACCTGAGTTGCTTTGCTGGGAGTTTCATAGCCAGACCATGAGGCCGTACATGATACCACCCTTCCCTGGAGGGTAGAGGCACGTTCTCGGTCTGCACTGCCCCTGCCGAGGATGTACCGACCTACACCATGCTCATTTCCCAACACGTTCTTTTCCGGAATTCCCCCATGGAACCTCGTCTACCTTCCTACTCTTCAGGCTCCACACTGGTTGCCTTTATCTTCCAAATGCGTTTCCAAATAATTGCCTCAGGATACGTTATCATCCAGTGTTCGACATACTCTGTTGACAGTCCTACACTAATATCGGTGGGGGGAAGAGTGATGATTTTCCCCAGGCATGCCGTCGTGAACATACGCCATAGTTGGTATAGAATGAAGGGATTTCGTTCTTCCTGATCCTTTGTGTACACTTTCCTAGTCATCCACTGCACGCACCTGAACTTCCTGGTGAACCTAGTCAGCACATAGGGTTCGTAGTAGTTTTTTCCATCAATTCGGGCCACCAGCACACCGCCCCAGATGATTTGCAGGTACTCCCTCTGCTCTAGTGGGACCCACCCATCATCTACCATTTGGGAGACTTGGGTTTGGAATGGGTGGATGTCAATGTGGGTGTGGCTACTGATCTTGAGATTGATTACTTCATCCTTGAGTGTCAATGGGAGGATTCCAGTGATGTTCAAAAGGGATGGCTACATACCATTACCAGGGGGAGAATTGAATTCAGGAAGTCATACCCACCATAGTGAGATGTGACCTAGCTATGGAGAATTTGGAATGGCCCACATATCTTATTTGGTGTACTTCCCCTCGAGATGCACCCTAGAATACTGTACATCCTATCCAACACAGGCACCCATAGGTTAACCTTGTTCTTTTCCATCATAATCCCAACCATCACTAACGTCCCTGAACATACTCCCATCCTCATGTCCCTCACAGGCAATAATAATCCACTCAAGAAGACGACAAGGAACCCGGAATACCATAAATTTGTGTCTCCAACTTAATTAATGCCAAATCCCCACGATCAAACTCTATTGTATCCAGAATATTTTAATATAAAACTACTTTTCCCCTCTGAGATGTGTTCGAGCATTGTTTCTCTCAGCCCAGCATCTTTACAGTCGTGACTTGGTTCAGGAAGAGGCTAGACCACCCAGAATAAGATATGTCCATTAGGATATTGTTTCCGACGCTTTCGCCGGGGCGCGCGCGCATCCGTCCGCGGGGGAGGGGGACGCGCGGCTTTGTTGCCCCGCATTCCCGCTTTCCAAAGGCGGGCGGCATTCGTTCCTTGTTCAGGTACGTCTGCTCCTTGATCGAAACGGGATGATGGGATGTCGGTTCTTCCTCCTGTGGATTCCTCCTCAGAACTCGTCACCTAGTCCGGGTCTCCCTTATAGATTTAATACGTAGTTCGTGAAACTCTTCCCGGTGTCATGTTTCCATGGGCGCCGGTTAATTACACTGCTTCTGTCGGGACATTCCAAAGGGTCCAATCAGGGCAGCAACCTTCGGTCAGGGGAGTAATCACGTTTGAGGCATCAGTAGCGTGTCTGGATGCTGGGGTACCTGGCATGTCTGTCTGTTATCCTCAATCATAAGGCTTCTCGAGGGCGTGGAAGCCCGAGGCATCCCACATCGAGCGCAGGGAATTACATGTCATAGACACGTATCTGAGGTTTTCCTCAGCTTCCCATGTTCAACACAGGGTATGTTGCAAGATTAACGTCTAGCAGAGACGGTTGAGAATGAAATGGGACCATCGCAGGGGGGCGACGACGAAGTTGGGCTTGAGCCTTGAAGAGGCTTCCTACGTATCCCCGTGGCAGGGAATCAAAGTCCGCGTAGTTCGGGAGGGTGCCGGTAAATCGACGTGAAGCTGGACCTTAGTCCGAAGAGACTTGGGCTTGAACCTCTGGGAGGATTCCTACGTACCATGCCTTGACATGGATCAAAGTCCCCGTAGTTCGAATGATACAGTTTAACGTCATGCGGGACGATAATGAACCCTGACGTGAATAAACGACGGGTGGGCTTGAACCTCGTGGAGGCTTCCTACGTACCATGCCTTGACATGGATCAAAGACCTCGTAGTTCAAGTGGGTTTCAACGGCTTACCGCTGGACTGTAATGAGACCCGACGTGAAAGAGCGACGGGTGGGTGTGTCGGTGAACCGACGTGAAAGTAGACCTTGGTCCACTGATGGTGGGCTTGAACCTCATGGAGGCTTCCTACGTACCATGCCTTGACATGGATCAAAGACCTCGTAGTTCAGAATGGGTTTCGCCGGTGAACCGACGTGAAAGAAGACCTTGGTCCACTATTGGTGGGCTTGAACCTCGTGGAGGCTTCCTACGTACCATGCCTTGACATGGATCAAAGACCTCATAGTTCAGAAGGGTTGGGTCGCAATGGCTTACCACTGGACCGGGATGTAGTTTAACGTCATACTGGACGTAGGTAGAACACGACGTGAATTGGGTGATGGGTGGGCTTGAACCTCGTGGAGGTTTCCTACGTACCATGCCTTGACATGGATCAAAGACCTCGTAGTTCAGATGAAAGTAGACCTTGGTCCACTGATGGTGGGCTTGAACCTCATAAAGGCGTCCTACGTACCATGCCTTGACATGGATCAAAGACCTCGTAGTTCAGGTGGGTCACAACGGCTTACCGCTGGACCGGGGTGCAGTTTAACGTCGTGCTGGACGGGGGTGAAACCCGACGTGAAAGACGGGTGGGCTTGAACCTCATAGAGGCTTCCTACGTATCATGCCTTGACATGGATCAAAGACCTCGTAGTTCAGAATGAAAGTAGACCTTGGTCCACTGATGGTGGGCTTGAACCTCGTGGAGGCTTCCTACGTACCATGCCTTGACATGGATCAAAGACCTCGTAGTTCAAAAGAGGTTTGTCAGGGTCGGTGCTCACTCTAAGCCCACGTGAGTCATGCTCGGTGTGAGAAACAAGAGGTTGCAAGGACCTGACGATCACGTCGCGAAGGGTGCGTCCGTGAGAAGCGAAGAGGGGCTTACGCGTTGAGCGGCCCATGGTGTTGGGACTTACTCCAGGATGGAGGCCCATGGTGCGACAAAGCGCGGGAAAGATGGACCTTGGTCCGACAATGGGAGGTGCCTCGTTCCCTATCACGTTCCCCACTGACCTTGGTAGTGGGGGAGTACCGAGATGCACGGGTGCAATCATCCGTACCAACGGTTAGGGATTTACGCTCTGAGGCGACCCTTCCCCTGCGAACATACACCACTCCGACAAGGAGGATCTCATTCCACGTGCGGAAGAGTTCCATTCCCATGGAGACGAGCAGTGTAATGAATGCTCGAGCTGGGGGGGACCCTTCGTGAGGGAGACGAGGTTGGGTCACAGTTTAACGTCATGTGTTGAGGACGCGGTGCTTGGCAGTTTAACGTCCTGCATCTCAGACGAGGTGGGTTCACTCCACACCCCTAGGGCTTACATAACCGGTACCCTCTGGTCCTTGGGGAAGGGAAGGTACCAGTAAGGCCATGGTAAAGGGGGGTCGAGGGAGGAACCATCGAGGGGTCCACGTTAGCGTGGCTATGCGAAGAAGCAATAGCCGTTAGCGTGCCTATGCGAAGAAGCATTGGGCGAAGCAACGCTACGGGAGGTGTTGTCCATGGGACTTTGAAATCACATCGTGCAAACTTGGAGGGTCGCACGGAAGGAAGAATCGCTAAGCAGAGGAGTGTGCTTTGCGAAGTGGGGTGCCTTGGCCTTAGCATGGGGCATAGGTGGGAGTGGGTGGTGCTTCGCGAAGTGGAACAGTGTTCGCGGAGCACTGCCTCGCGAAGAAGGAGTGGTTCGCGAAGCAGGGTCCTGCCAAGCAATGTGCTTCGCGATGCATAGTTATCCTGCCTTGGCATAGGGATTACTAGCATGGGTTGGGTGTTTCGCGAAGCACGAGTGCTCCGCGGCTACCCGGGTTCCCTTGGGAATCCCCTTCCTTTGCGAACGCCCTTGGGCTTCGCGAAGGGCATCCCTCTCGGAAGAGGGGCTCAGGACGAAACAAATCAGAGTCGTCTCGCGAAGTAGAAATACCTCGCGGAGCTCATGATTCCTGGGGCAAAGCTTGCTTCGCGATTCAGGAGAGGAGAAGCCGAAAGGTCGGGTTGTCCGTCCTCCGGGACTCAGGGGGAGTCGAGTATTTATAGGGAAGGGGCGCCGCGATGCAGGGCTCGCGCGCCGCCTTCTGGGCTTCGCGGCGGCTCGCGAACGTCAAACCGGTTCGCGGAGGATTACCGCCTCCGGAGCTTCGCGGCCGCTCGCGAACATCAAACCGGTTCGCGGAGGATTACCGCCTCCGGAGCTTCGCGGCGGCTCGCGAACGTCAAACCGGTTCGCGGAGGATTACCGCCTCCAGAGCTTCGCGGGGCCGCTAAGGTCAGGACGCTACGCGGCGGGGCTCCGCGGACGGGCTCCGCGGCTGTGCTTCGCGGCTGTGCTTCGCGAGGCAGCGCGCCGGCTGCCTTTTTCGTTCCTTCCTTTCGGGCCATATTTTTGGCGCCAACAAATGCCCCCCCTCAGACTTGGAGCCGCGGAGGGCGAAGGGTCGAAGTCTGAGGGACAATCGCCAAAAACTGTCGGTGGTTCGCGATGCGTCATCGCGAAAGGGGACCGCGATGCTCATCGGGGCCGCGGATCCGGACGCGCCGCGATGCTTCGCGCGGGTGAGGCGCGCCGCGATGCTCCGAGGTCATCACCTATAAATAGGGGGTCCGCCCTCTTTTGTCTTCACGCGTCTTGTCTTTTTGTGCGCTCTCGATTTGGCGAAGCTCCGCGTACTCCGCGACAGCACTCCGCGAATCGGGCTTCGCGGCGAACCGCGAGTCTCCGACTCCGCGTCCGCGCCAAGCGAACCTCTGTCTGCCTTGGCCAGACTTCGCGGCTTCGTCTCGCGACCGATCTCCGCGATCTGACTTCGCGGTCGAGCTTCGCGGCCGAGCTTCGCGGCCGAGCTTCGCGATCCAGGGGGAAAAACTTTTCTAAGGGTCGACATTAAAGATGGCCCATCAAGAAGCTGTGCTGGGAGTGCTCGCAGATGCTGCTCGCCGGGATGAGATGGCCAACCGTCCAGGCTTGGGGGAAATGGTTCGCAGCCATTCAGACCACACTTCTCTGACAGATCTGCTGTCGGAAGGTCAGAAGGATTATCCACAGTGCAAAAAGCTGCCGTTGTACGGCTTCGTGCTGAGGGATGACGTCTTCATCCCTGAGGCGGGAAGGGATGAACCAGCTTGTTGGTTTAGGAGCACACCGTGCCAACACCAATGGTTCAGGGCGGCCGATGGTCACGCGCGGGAGGATTTCACACCCGTCACCGCCGATTGTCTCTACAATCATGTGAACGACATTGACGGGAGGCCACTGCAACCGGAGACATCCCCTCCTCTCTACCGCACCGTGCTGAAGGCGGCTCTGCAGGATCCGAAGAAGGGATGGTCCGATGAGTGGGACCTGCGCCAGGGCGGCAATTTTACCGACGACTGGGCCTGGGCCTACTGGGTAGGCGCCTCATGCGAGGAGTTCGAGGCTGAGCTGAGGAGAGTGGGATTGTACGAGGCGGCATCGGCCTCCCAGTTCCACATTTACCAGCCAAAGCAGCTGATGCCGGAACTGCTGAGTAGATGGTCGTCCAGGACCAACACTTTTCATCTGCATCACGGGGAGGTGGGCATCAGCCTGTGGGATGTCCACCAGGTTTCTGGGGTCCCGATCTTGGGGGCCATGTACGACGAGTTCCTCCCCGTCATCAGTGCGTGGGGGGATGCTGAGCAAATGCCACGGCTGGCGTCAGCGCTGATGGCGCTTGTCCCTGGAGAGGACAAGGAGGCCGTGAGGGACGTCCACTTCAAGAGGTGGTTCAAGTGTTTCCTGAACTTTCCAGAGAATCGGGAGTTCCCTCCAAGGCCTCGAACTTGTCCGAGGGTAGCCCAGCGGGGTAAGGGGCACTCGTATTGGCGGGTTTTGGAGGACAGCCAATGGAAGACTTGGGGTTTCAGCGTCAGCACCGAACAACAGCCAATAGTTAGGCTGGCGGCGTTCATCGCGGCTCTCATATGTGGGTGGATCCTACCAGTGAGAGATACAAGCATGGGGGTACGGCCCAGCTCGTTCATCATGGCGTCGATGCTGGCCATGGGGCAGCGGATCAACCTGGGGATCCCGATGCTCGCCAAGCTATACAGAATGCTGCGACGTATCAGCGAGGGCAAGAAGCCGCCAAGAATATGCGGGCCCTTCCACCTCCTGTATGGGTGGATCGCGGCGCACATCAGGGGGATTTACGAGTATCCAAACCCCATTTCGCCGCCGGGATCAGACTTTCGCCCTTCCATCCTGAACGCAGTTGGGAGCTTCCCATTCAAACTGGCCGTTCCAATGGTGCTGAATAGGGTGTGGAGGGCGGACGAGTTCAACTTTCATCCCTTTCCACTGCCGACGGAAAGGCTTACTGATGATGGACGGGGAACGGAAGAGCATCAGGCTTACCTCCTGGCCTTCCGAGGTGGAGTTTTGGTGGCTCGGATAGATCGTGAGCCAATCTGTGAACCGTACACCCCACACCGTTTTGCGAGGCAGTTCCGGTGCCTCCAGCGGCTGACCCCGCAGGTATACTGGGAGGTGCGTCACGAGGAGCACCCGTGTGTGATGAGGCAGCTGTGGCTCATGTTCACACGTGAGGATGGAAAGATGCAGATCACATTACCTCCACCCACCACCGCCTTCGGTTTAGTGAAGGGGTACGCCATTAGCTGGGAGGCCGCTTATCCTGGGGAGATGCTGAAGCAGCCAACAATCCAGGTCGGTGACGGTGGGCCTCCTTTATCTCGAGGTCGGGGTCGGAGGGCAGCTAGGGCCGCCCGTGGCAGCGGGGCTGCCATGGCAGAGAGACCCACACCGGCCGAGGGTATGGCAGCAGTGGCGGATCCGGTGGTTCCGGGAGAGCAAGGTCATCCGAAGGGGCGGCCCCCGAGGGGATTCCGTCGGGTATCCGCTCAGGCTCCGGGGAAGCGGCTGCGTCACATTGACATGGCAGAAGATGCTGTCTTTCCGGAAGCTTGGGACGTCTGGGACGTCAACCGGCAATTCCTCAGCCCATCTGAGATGTGGGCCCACCTGAATCGCCTCGGGATGACACTGCCGGGCATAGGCCCAGTCCAGGATGGATTCATGGTGTCTCCGGCGGAGGCGGAGCAATACTTGAACGAGCTGGAGGATTACATCCACTCCAGTGGTGCCCCTCGCCCAATGACAGACCGGGTGAGGGTACTGTTGAACCAGACGGTCCCTCCACAGCCATCGGCTGCCGATCTGAGGGAGCGCTTCCCCTTGCCGGAGGAATCAGGGGACTCTTCTCAGGGGGACGAGGCTGGAGGAGGGAGCCCGTTGGAGGAGGGCGAGGTCGGAGACCGAAGCTCAGAATCCGACGACTTCGCGGAGGCTCTCGAGGTAACATTCCGAACTTCTCTTCTTACAATCTCTTTTTTTTTGAATCCCTACGGACTTCTTACCAATGTTTGGGTCATGCAGGAGGAACTTGTTCGTAGGCCTCGTTCTCGCTCCTTGGCGGGTGACGATGCGGGACCTTCAGAACCCGCGCCTATGGCTGCGTCCAGTTCTGCATCTGGTGGGACCAGGGGGTCTGAGGTGGCTCCTCTGGACTCTCTAGCCCTTCCAACAGTATACGGGGGGCCTCGTCTTGGAGTCCCATCGGTACCGGTCCGGGAGCAGCGCTCGGAGGTCAATCTTCGTAAGTCTCCTCCACCGGTCTCTTCGTTGCCACACGTGGGCCATGTCGACTAACTTTGATGTCTCTTTCTGTCATACAGTTCTCCGACTGGCGTGGGCTGCTGCGGCGAGGCTGGTTGGGATGTCTGGCGGCGTCCCTCCCAGGGGCATGCCGGTGATGGTGACGATAGTCCCTTCACCTCCTCCAACTGCGGCGCACACCATCACTGGCGGGACCACCAGTAGGGTCATACCTGAAGTCATCGAGGTGGACTCCGAGGAAGAGGATCAACCGGTCAGTCCCAGTCCTGTCGTGCCTGTGCCGGCGTCAGGTGTCGTACCAGACTCAACACCAGATGCGGATCCCGCTGAGGAATTCCTGCAGGCATATCCTGTGTACGAGCCCGCTGACCGCGCGGATTGGGATGAAACAGCCTCTGACGAGGAAGACAGCAGCATAGTCCGCCGCCGGTCGTGGAAGCTGATCACGCGCTTTATCAGGGACACTCCCCAAGTGCAATGGCTAGCCGAAATGAATAGGCTCCGCTCACGGTTGCACGAACTGTGTGCCGGGGGAGTGGATGCCCAACGCCCTCACGCGCTCATCCGAGACCTCATGGCTGAGAAGATCCGGGAGCATGATCGTGGGCTGAGCGTGGGATGGCAGCGGAGGAAGGCGACCAGCATCAGGAAGCTCCAGGAGGCTGAAGGCGAGGTCCAACAAATGCAGACCCGGGCCAACGAGCTTTCAGCCACTCTCGATGCACAGTCTGAGCTGGTCTTACGATTGAAGGCCCAGCTGGCAAAGGCTGAGGAGCATATGGAGCAAACCTCTGGAAGGATGGCTGTCGTCCAGGCCGAGGTGGAAAGGGCCCGGGCCAGGGTTGACGGATTACGCCCCGCCGCTGCTGAAGAGGAGCGGGAGTTAAATCAGTGGCAACAGGCTCTGGACGCCGCAAGTCAACGGGTGGCGGAGCTGCAACGCTCTTTTGACAGAGTCAACCCGTCCATGGGGGAAGTCAACCCCCGAGTATTGTAGCGAACTCGAAAGAAGCTTTTATTAACACTGTTGTGCTCCAACTCTTTCTTTCTCCTTTGTTTTGAGTTCCGTAGTACGCACGATTTCCACTGTTGAATTGCCTTGTTGCATCCCTACAATGTTTGCGGGACGTTTGACGACAATTCGCTCAAACCAGTCCAGATTCCCGAAAGATGGGGAAGGCTTGATCGGAGGAGGAACTTCCAGGATAGCCGAATTACCGTTTCTCCAACGTGCTCTTATGCACGATCGGGGCAACACCAGGGGCGCTGAAACCGGTTCAAACAGGTGAAAATGGGAAGTGTGAATCACGATGCCCAAATTCAGAACACTGTGGGGATGGCGTGACAATAAAAAACAACCGCTAACCGTGGCGGACAAACGGTATCCTTACTGCGTTAGCCTGAAATGGGGACAACAAATGAGGGTCGACCGTTGACCATGTTCGAAACACGGGACCGTGTCACAAATGTTGTCGATCAATCTTTCAGGGCGTTGGCCCAGGACAGTTGGTGGACCATAGGTCAGACATCCATACTGTTAGGGGGTCCTTCCAGACATGAAAGAGGACGATAGTCCGAATAAGGGACACGCAAAGTGTGGAACATGGAGTGGTGGCTTGTTCAAACATAATCCAACACCTCGGTAGTTGCACCACCGCGGAGGGAGCACGCCAGATGGGTGCATCGACCTGATCACGGATCATTCCTTCTTGGGACAGGGCCTCTCTGGCGAGGGGATCTATCGCTTCCCAATGGGATCTTGGGGCATCCTGAACTTGTTCAGGGTAAAATTGTAGCTACATAGTTCTCCCCGAGGGGTCAGGCCAGAGGGCTGGAAATGAGGAGGAACAGGATTTTGTGATTCCTGGGGCTGAACCCTAGGCGAAATGCCTGGGCGTCTCTACGTATCCCACGTGATGATGGGAATCAAGCCGCACGTAGTTCTGGAAGTGCAGTTTAATGTCGTACTGGACGACGAGCGGCCTAACCGTGTTGGTACACATCCGGCCAAAACTACTAAGCCCACGTGAGTCATGCTCGGTGTGGGAAACAAGTAGTAGTGGTGGGAATTTCCCGACGCAGAGAGGGGCAGGTTGGGGAAAAGGGATGATCGGTGACTACCGGCCCAATGACACTAACACGATCATTCAGCGCATCTAGATGCGCGAAGAGAAAGAGCCGAGTATGGTGGAGTTCTACTTGAACATGAGGGAGTGGAAATGTGTGAATCATGACGCTCGAGATTCGGATCACGATGGTGACGGCGTGGCGATGGAGGACTAATGCTGACCATATTCGCAACACAGCATCCTATCGCGTTAGCCTGAAATGGGGACAAACAAATGAGGGTCGACCGTTGACCATGTTCGAAACACGGGACCGTGTCACAAATGTTGTCGAATATCCGCAGGGACGTTGGCCCGAAACGATTGTAGGGCCCTTAGGTCCAGCATTCATGGAGAGCCCTTAAGCTTAGTATCCACGTTGTCCGAGGGTCCTTTTGGATGTGGAAGATGATGAGGATCCAAATAGCGAGCTCATGAAGCTTGGTCATGGGATGAGGGGAATGTCCCTGTGAAAATCCCATGCTTCGGGCTTTTTTTCAAAACACATCTGAATACGTCAACGAAACGTACTAGAGAGAGGGAGCAGATTCCTTTCCCTTGGGGAGATCTTAGTTTAGGGTCATAGAACTCGGACCATGGAACCGAACACCAGGGTTAGGCTGGGCCCACGGGGAAATACCCGGGCGCTCCTACGTATCTCATAAGGATGATAATCAAGCCATACGTAGTTCTGGAAATGTGGCACGGTAGGATACCAGTTCCAGGGGAAAAGGGGAGTGCGGACGTGGCCCTTGCACTAAAAGAAGCGGAATTTGATGTATCTTGTTTGTTCTTTGAGGTGAATGGTTTTTTTTTTGTGAAGCGACAGGCCTAGAACTGTAGGTCGTGATATCGCCACAAGAATCAAGCCGTGATGGGCGTTGACAAATGGCATGGAGCGTGTCCAGTACCCAACGTGATGTCCTCTACAGCGAGGTCACCACAATGCGGTGCCGTTTTTCGTCGTGCGGCTAGGACGATAATGTCACAGTTTAGGGTCGTATGATAGGACCAAGCATGCATTTTATCGTCATGCAGCGCAGACGTAGCAGAGACGATGCTAGGCGGGAAATGTGCGTAGTGTTATAAAACACAATTGACGGAGACATGATCCCACATCAGATTGTACTCCATTTGGAGGGTGAAACCTTAGGCCGAGGGGCCTATACAGAGGGGAAACAGGGAGAGAGACTGGCTTCCTGAATGGGTTGTACCCGGAGACAGGGCGTCTGGGCGGTCCTACGTGTCCCATGAGGATGGGAATTTGAACGTAGTCCCGAATGGGTCTTAGTTTATGGTCTTAGAGCTCGGACCATGGGAGCCCCAAAGGGCGCCAGATTGCAGCTTTGTCCCCCTAACATGCAAAGGTGCACTGAGGGATAGCGCCAAAAGTGTCGAGATTCCACCTGGACATGATGGGGTGGAAAATGATGTGAATCATGCAACCAACATTCAAGGACTGAAGGGGCTGGCGTGACGACAGAGGATTACTGCTGACCATGTTCGCAACACAGCATCCTGTCGCATTAGCCTGAAATGAGGACTAACAAAACGAGCATCGACCGCTGACCATATTCGCAACGCGGGATTTTATCGATTTGTTGTCCGAAACCCTGGAGGGCGTTGGCCCGTATCGGTAGGAGAGCCCTTGGGCATTGTATCCAGGCCGTTCATGGGGGTCCCTCCGGGTGTGAAAGATGATGGAAGTCCGAATAGAGGGGAACACGAAGCTTGACGAGTGGAAGGAACTTGACCAAGTTGAATCTGACACTCTTGGTCCTAGACCAGAGTACTCTCAACACATGGGTGAACCACTACAGGGAGCCAAGGGACTCAACCTTGAGGGTGATCGAGAGATGGCAGATTCCCAGGGGAAGGGGGGCATGATGCCCACAACCTTGTATCATACCTACACACCCCCTGCTGGAGAGGGATGGACCAAGTGGCCTAGGTGACCGGGAAATCAGGAGATCTCCCCGAGATGGGGCTGGACCCGAATCTTAGACATTCAGGTGGTCCTACGTATCCCATTAGGATGGGAATCAAGCCACACGTAGTTCTGAAAGGTGCCTTTTAATGTCATGCAGCACAGGGGATAGGAGGACTGAACCTCAGAATGGGGGCGTGCATGGTGCAGTTGTTGCGTACCCGACGTGAATGAGGACGTAGTCCTACACTGCGCCACGCAGTCCTGTGATCAGGGTCCTGAAGGCAGGATTAGAGGGGTAAATTTGCTGAACTCAAGCTGGATTCGGAGACAAGGGGTCTTGAACGTAGTTCCAGATGAGAGTCTTAGTTTATGGTCTTAGAGCTCGGACCGTGGGTGGTGACAACTCCCGAGCAAGCACAGAGGTCAACCCAATCCCTAAGCCCACGTGAGATAAACTCGGTGTGGGAAACAAGGGGGGGATCCTTATCGCAATACTTGGGGCATCCATTAAAGGGGAGTCAGCAGAGAGTTCCGAAGGACACCTTTGATGTAGCTTGTTCCTCAAACGCGCAGACGTGCACGAGGGAAAGGTACCAAGAGTCCCGAAATTCTACTTGGACACGATGAAGTGATGAAGGGTGTGAATTGTGTACCCGGAATTTGGGCTTAATGGGTTGGCGTGACGACAGAGGAAAACTGTTATCCATGAAGGGAACACAGCGTCTGTATCGCGTTAGCCTGAGGTGGGAGCAACAAACGAGCATCGACCGCTGACCATATTCGCAATGCGGGATTTTATCGATTTGTCGTCCGAAACCCTGGGGGGCGTTGGCCCGTATTGGTAGGAGAGCCCTTGGGCTTTGTATCCTGGCCGTTCTTGGGGGTCCCTCCGGGTGTGAAAGATGGTGAAAGCCCTGATGCGGGGATACGCAAAGCCTGGAAAGCGGGTGCGGACGTGTCCGAGTAAAGCTTGGCATTCCAGGTAATGAACCAGAGTACTCTTAAGCACATTGGAGAACCGCCGAAAAAGAGGGATCGACGAAACAAATCAGCAGGGGGTGGGAGCATGGCGTGGTCATCACGAGACCGTCGTAATCCCACACCGCACCATATGATCCCCTCATGGAGGAAGGATAGGCCAGGGGGCCAAGATGGGATGAGGATTCCCGAGGAATGGGGCTGGACCCGGATCTTGGACATCCAGGTGGTCCTACGTATCCCATTAGGATGGGAATCAAGCCACACGTAGTTCTTGAAATGTAGTTTAACGTCATACCGGACGAGGAGGGGAATAACATATCCCTAAGCAAGGTGTACAGTATGGTGAAAAACCGACTTGAGGACATAGCCCTACGCCATGCCGTACAATCCTATAAGATAGGTCCTGGGCCGCGGCCTGGAAAGGCCGAGGGGCCTGGGGCTGAGCCTCGGAAGGGGAGTCGTACGACATGGTACATGATCCCGACGTGAATGAGGACGTAGTCCTACACCACACCGTACGCTCCGGGTGAGGAATCCTGGGCTGTGGGCCCGATCACTGGCACCACCTGGGGAAGTTTGTCACCTCAGGATGGGGCAGAATGAATCACTATTGACCATATTCGAAACACAGCGTTCCTATGGTGACCCGCATGGGGGCAACAAATGAGCGTCGACCGCTGACCAAATTCTCAACGCGGGACTTGTTTCGATTTGTTGCTTGAGAAACCCTCGGGGGCGTTGGCCCGTATCGGTAGGAGAGCCCTTGAGCTTTGTATCCAGGCCGTTCTTGGGGGCCCCTCCGGGTGTGAATCCATCCACGAAAGGGGCAAACACCTCCAGGGGGGAATGTGTAGCCGGGTCGAGGCTTGCTCGACGTGGGTCGGGGCAAAAGTGTGCACCCCGCCATGTCTTGACCCGAGGGGAAGATTTTGGCTTTTGGGCTGGGCCAACGGACGAAATGTCCGGGCGTTCCTATGTATCTCATAAGGATGAGAATCAAGCCATACGTAGTTCTTGAAGGCCATGCAGTTTAGCGTCATGCGGTGAGGACGTGGGAGGGTAGAAGAACGGGAGTGGGCGCATGGTGCGACCTTTACAATCTTTGCGTGAGTGGGGTTGCATGAGCGGGGCCAAGAAGGCCGACGCCCTGCTACACAAAGATCCTCCAAGGAGACCATTCCCAGGGGGAATAGTGGAAGAGAGAAGCTTGGGGCTGGGCTCGAGACAAGGCGTCCGAGCGTTCCTACGTATCCCATGAAGATGGGAATCAAGCCGTACGTAGTTCTTGACATGCAGTTTAACGTCATGCGGGATGAGGGGCATCTCGTTCGGGGATGTGTGCGGCATGGTACATGATCCCGACGTGAGAACATACTCCTACACTGTACCGTACAATCCCGTAAGAGGGTGATTCGGAGAGAAACGAGGGGGGCCTGGGGCCAGACCTCGGTGGAGACGGGGCCAGGGGCCCAAAGAGGCCGAGGGACCTGAGGCTGAGCCTCGGTCAGGAAGAACTGACTGACTTGCAGTTTAACGTCTTGCAGTGAGGACGGAGATACAGTTTAAGGTCATGCGGGACCAAGTCACAGTTTAGGGTCGTGCAGGACCAATGCAGTTTAATGTCATGCAGGACCCTCTCGCAGTTTAGGGTCATGCAGGACCAGTGCAGTTTAATGTCATGCAGGACCCTCTCGCAGTTTAGGGTCATGCAGGACCACTGCAGTTTAATGTCATGCAGGACCCTCTCGCAGTTTAGGGTCATGCAGGACCAGTGCAGTTTAATGTCATGCGGGACCACTTTTGCCCTAGGCAAAGTATCGCTTGAGGAATCTGGCATTGGTGGGGGGGGGGGGGGTACACGCTCTCCATCTGTGGTCACCAAGGAGTATGCTCCATTGGGGTAAACCTTATGGATGATATAAGGCCCTTCCCATTTGGGTTCTAACTTGGGCGGTTTCCTTCCGGGAATCATTGGCGCTCGCAGGGCCAGCACCAGGTCACCCTGTAGAAAAGAGCGGAGACGAACCTTCTTGTCAAAAGCTCTTGCCATCTTGTCCTGATGCCTTTCCAGATTGTGCAGGGCACGAAGCCGGTTCTCGTCCAGTGCCTCTAACTCAGCTAGACGGATCTCGGCTACCTCATCTGATGTCTGGTGATCATAAACTGCCGTGCGTAGCGACGACAGCTGGATCTCAATGGGTAGGACGGCCTCAGCTCCATACACCAGGGAATATGGGGTCACCTGGGTAGAGTTGCGAGTCGTCGTCCGGTAAGCCCAAAGGGCGTTGGGGAGTTTGTCCGGCCAACTCTTCTTGTTCTGACCAACCATCTTCTGCAGAATGTTAGAGAGGGTCTTGTTGAATGCCTCGATCTGTCCATTCGCCTGTGCGTGGTAGCGGGAGGTATGGTTTGACCGGATGTCGTACTTAGCGTACAATTTCTTCAATTCAGCTGCTCGGAAGTTGGTGTCGTTGTCAGTGAGGACGGCGTGAGGGACCCCAAACCGGTGGATGATGTTGGAGCTCACAAAGTCGACGACGGAACGGGCCTTGACCTCTTTGAGCGGAACTGCTTCTGCCCACTTGGAGAAGAAATCTGTAGCAGTCAGGATGAACCTACATTGGCGGGCTGTTGCCGGTGGGTACGGTCTCACTACATCGAGTCCCCATACCGCAAATGGACAAGAGTACTTGGTGGGGTGGAGGGGTTCTGGCGGCCGATGCAAGAAGTTGGCGTGCACTTGGCACGCGTGGCATCTCTTGGCGTATCCAATACAATCGTGGATCATGGAGGGCCAGAAGTACCCTAGCCTCCGGATTTGATGGGACAGCTTCGGCCCAGCTTGATTGGAGCCACAGGAACCGGCGTGAACCTCTTGCATGACTTGAGGTATCTCTACTCCTTGGATGCAACGGAGGAGGACACCATCAAAACTTCGTTTATAGAGGGTCTGCTCAAGACTGGGGCCGCTCTGGAGGGTAAATTGAAGTGCGCGGCGTCGGATTCGCTCGCGCTCGGCCCGGTTGTCCGGGAGCTGGCCATTTTGGAGATAATCGACAAAAGGTGCTCTCCAATCGGGGGTCGTTTCAACCACTGCGTCTGACGAACCCGAGACTCCTGATACGGAGGGTCCGGCGGTGAGATGACTTACCCGTAGGCTATCACGGTCCTCTTGGGTGACGGGAGCAATGACTCTATGGTGGGCCACGTGTATGACCAGATCATCTTGCTCGGGTTCTGCGAGCGATGCGGCTAAGCCATCTAGGGCGTCCGCTTGGACGTTCTGCGACCGCGGGACATGGGTAACCTCTGGCCGAGGAGAGAACTGGGCCATTAGGAGGAGGGTGTACTCCAGCAATGGTGCAAGCTCTGGCTTCCTGACGACGTAGTCGCCATTAACCTGTCTGATTACCAGCTCAGAATCTCCCTTCACATGTAGATGGGGTACATGGATCTCAAGGGCCAACTCGAGGCCGGTGATGAGAGCTTGGTACTCTGCCTCGTTGTTCATACAACCTTCTGACAACAGGAAGGAGTACGGCAGGACGGCTTGCGTCGGGGTAATGAAAACAATACCCAGACCCACTCTGTTGAGCTTGGGGTCGTTGAGCCTTCTACCAGTGGGGCTCCGGGAGGCGCCGTCGAAATGCATTTGCCAACACGGGACAGCGTGATCGACCGAGAGGATCGTCTCGTCGGGAAAATCCAGGTCCAGGGATTGATCCGCGGAGGTTGGATGGGCAGCTAAAAAGTCTGCCAATGCCTGTCCCTTGACGGCCTTTTGAGGCACAAACCTGATGTCAAACTGCTGGAGAATCACCGCCCACCGTGCTAGCCGGCCGGTCAGCATGGGGCGGTTCAGGATGTACTTCAGCGGATCCACCCGAGAGATCAATTGCACCTCGTGGTGTTGCAGGTAGTGTCGCAACTTCTGCACGGCGAAGACGAGCGCAAGGCAGCTCTTTTCGATAAGGGAATATCTGACCTCCGTATCGAGAAGCATGCGACTGAGATAGTAGAGACTGTTCTCAGTGCCCTCGTTATTCTTTTGGGCGAGCAGCGCGCCGAGGGATCTCTCCAGGGCGGTCACGTAAAGGACCAGCAGCTTTCCAGAGACGGGTGGCATCAAGACCGGAGGTTGGAGCAGGTACTGCTTGATTTCCTCGAAGGCGATCCGACACTCCTCATCCCATCCGTAGGCAGCGCCTTTCTTCATGAGCCGAGAAAAGGGCTTACACTTGCCGGCCAGGTTCGCAATGAATCGGCGTATATAGGCTAAGTGGCCTTGCAAGCCTCGAAGCTCCCGAATGTTGCTCGGGGGAGGCATTTGGCTGATGGCCTTGATCTTCTCCGGGTCGATCTCGATACCTCGGTATCTGACAACAAAGCCCAGAAACTTCCCGGAGGTGACTCCGAAGGCACACTTCAGTGGGTTCATCTTCAGGTGACGGGAACGGAGGAAACCGAACACTTTCTCAAGGTCTTTGAGATGGTCCTGGCGCTGATATGATTTAACTACAAGGTCATCCACGTAGCATTCCACCAATGTCCCGAGGATCGGTTTGAATATGCGATGCATGGCCCTCTGATAAGTGGCACCTGCATTTTTCAAACCGAATGGCATTACCCGGTAGCAAAAGGTGCCCTGGGGAGCCCTGAAGGCAGTGGACTCCTCATCTTCGGGGGCCATCCGGATCTGGTTATACCCGGAATACCCATCCATGAAAGAGAGGGCTTGGAACCCGGCCGTGGCGTCAATCAACAACTCTGTCACCGGGAGTGGGAAGTCATCCTTCGGGCAGTGGCGATTGAGATCGCGGAAGTCGATGCAGACTCTAATATGCCCATTCTTCTTCCTGACTGGCACAATGTTGGCGAGCCATTTGGGGTACTGGACCTCTTTGACGAAGTTGGCCTTGATTAGCTTATCAACTTCGGCCTCAACCATAGAGCCATGGGAAGGGTGCATTTTCCTGGGCGGCTGCTTAAACCCACGATGTTTTATTGGGAGGCCCAGACGGTGGACGGCCACTTGGGGATCCAGCCCTGGCATCTCATCGTAACTCCAGGCAAACACATCGCGGTGCTGTTTGAGGAAGTCTACATACTGCTGCCGCTCCTCGAGGGACATGGCCGCACTGATTAATGTGGGTCTTGGATCTGCCTCGCTACCAAGGTTCACCTGTACCAGCTCATCGACCGTGGTAGAGACGCCTTCTTTAAAGGCTGGGGGAGCATCCTCCAAGTATTCCTCCCCAGCCGTGGGGGGATTTCCCGTGACGGAAGGTACTTCCGGGCTCTCAAGACCCGAGGGGCAGCTGGTGCCGGCTTGGGCAGCAGCGGTCATCACATCAGGAGACTCACTCGTCGTGGAGACCATAGCAATGAATGCATTTGACCCTATCCCATCCGGCCTTCGGCCTAAGGGGCCACGCTTGATGATATCAAAGTAGTGGTGACGTGTCGGCCAGAGTCGGTTGATTCCAGCCCGGCGAAATAGACACGTATGGCGCACCGCCGTTGTCATGAGCTTGACATCCCGGTACCGTACAGGGGTAGGAGATTCCGGGATGACCCGAGCCTGGTTGATGTAGGAGTACGAGGTGATTTTCCGCCGTCGCTTGGACGCGGGAACATGCCTTCCTTGCATACCCGAAACAACGAAACATTGTCCCATGTCGGGGGTCGTGGCCTCCAACCGGTGGATCGGGAGGATGTAGGCGTCGTCCATGCTCGCCCAGGGATCACTTGTGATTGGGGCGGGCTCATCCTCGCTGACCAGGATCTGCTTGTCCTTACTTTTGTAATAACCCGCATCCAGATAGCGGGCCTCACAAGAAGCGAAAGGGGACGCGTCTCCTTGGAGCACGCCTACTCGACCGTTGAGCGAGTACTTAAGGCACTGGTGATACGACGAGGGAACCGCTGCATGCAGATGGAGCCATGGCCTGCCCATCAATGCGTTGTAGGCGGTGTCCTGAGAAACAACCATGAACTCGGTGCTGGCAATTAAGCCACCGAACTGGGTCTTCAGACGGATCTTGCCGACCGGGGTTTGCTCTGTCCTGTCGTACCCCTGAATCCTGAGGTCAGAGGGAGTCAAATCACCTTCGGACAAACCCATCTTTCGCAGCGTCCGGGTCAGAATTAGATTGATTCCGGAACCCGTGTCAACGAGGCAGCGACGGACTTCCACACCGTTAAAGTGGCCAGTGATATACAGTGGGCGAATGTGCCCCTGTATAGGAGGGTCTTCATCTTCACCAGAGAACGAGATAACCGCCTGACATTCGGCGTTTTCAATCATCTCGGTATGGAAGGCCTCCGCGGCTGCCACTTCCGTCTCGAACTGGAGGGGGCTCCTTAGGGCCTCGACAAGTGCCTCGCGCATCTCGGATGACAAGCGCAGGGCCTCAAGGATGGAAAGCCTCGCCGGAATGCCGGCTAGGTGCTTTAGGACATCATACTTGCGTGCCAAATGCGAACCTCTGCTTACAGGGGGTTTTTCGGCATTTGGAGGAATAGCGGGTCCTGCTGGTTGAACTGGCGGTCGGCTAGCACTGGGTATATCCTGCTGCCTGCTAGTAGAAGCCTGGAGAGTAGTCGCCGGGCTAAGATCGAACAACGGGGGATGGCCCGTCGCCGGGCGAGACTGGCTGTGATACGAACGAGGCGGCTCTCCCTGATCCAGCAACACGAACGGCGGTGGAGGTAGAGCCAAGGGCGCTGGATGGGTCTGCGCGTGCTGAGATCTGCGCTGAGCCTGCTGCCTGGTCTCGGTAGCGTGCACGGCTTGGTCACAAGTGCCTGCTGACATACCTCGGTGACCGGCGCGATTGTGATTCCGCTGACGTCGACGTCGGCTGGGAACGTTGGGGCGGTCTGCCTGGGGTTCCCCCTCGTCGGGGGTCATATAGGGCTTTACCAGCTCCACGGTGTTAACCGAAGCGTACCCTTGACTGTCACTCGAAGAGTCATCCACCGCTGGGCGGATTCTGGGGGGAATGCCCATTTCGGGAGGCATAAAGTCGCCGAGAGTGCGGGATGACGACGGCACTGGCGGTGCACGTTGCTTCTTCTTGCGTCGCCGCTGCTTGCCTTTTTGGGCAGAGGTCGACTGTGAAGACGATGTTGAGGCGCCAACTACTTCTTCTGAAGGTTCCGACTGCTTCAGGCGTGCCCGGATGATACCCTGGGCACGGACGACAGTTTTTCGAGCCATCCAGTTGTCGTATTTCTGGGACCCGCGGCTAGGGACCTGCTGCCACTCACCCTCGCTGTCACTGCCGATTTCCGATCCCGCAAAGACGCCTGCCACCTGCGCTGGCGCTGGGCCCAACTTGACTATGTTGTTGTTGACCTGGTCCTGAAGCCAGTCTTTAAACACATAGCATCGCTTGAGGGTGTGCCCCAGGATCCGATGATAAGGGCAGTAGTTGGGGTGATCAGTGAGATGCGCCTCTGCCGGCCTCCTGCACTCAGGCAGAAGCACGATCCCTTGCTCTAGAGCACTTCAGAAGTAACCAGGGACCTGATTTTCGTTAAACGAATTGGTATGGTACTTTCTTTCCGGGTAAGGAGCCCTGGGGGCCTGATCCTGTCGAGGGACCGGAGGGGCCTGCCGAGGGGGTGGCGCCTGGTTGTCTCGCCTAGGTGGCGGTGGCGCGTTGCGTGGGGGAACCTGTCGGTTCTGAGGCGGTCGCTGCTGGGCAGGAGCCTGTGCTTGAGGTGGAGGACCTTTGCGGGGTTGCGGGGGTGGTGCCGCCGGTAACAATTCCAGCTGCCTCGGGGCTTCTATTTGAGCCACTGCGGCGGGTTCAGCCCTGGCGGCCCTCCTGGCTGGGATCATAGGGGGCAGCAAACGTGCCTGACTAGCCTGTTGCAGGGCCTCCTCGAGGCGCTGGGCCTTATCCGAGAAGTCTCTGAACCCCCTAGGGTAGTTCTGGGTAATCAAGGAGGGTACCAGCTCTGTCTTTATGTTCCCCACACACATCGTCAGTAATTGCTCCTGAGTCAGCGGCATATCGAGAGAATACGTAAGTCCTTTCCACCGGGCGATGAAGTCTGCAACCCGCTCATCAGGCCTCTGTTTGCACTTAAAGAGGTCCGCGATGCTGGTCTTCCGCGTGGTGGAGTTGAACTGGTACAAGAACTGCCGGCGAAGATCCTCCCAGCCGGTCACTGATCCGATGGGGAGCTGGCTGTACCAGACGAATGCCGGACCTTCCAACGTCTGTACAAAACATCGGAGCTTGGCGGCTTCTTGCTGAGCCGGGGTCCCCAGCATGGGGCCACACCTGGAAGAGAAATGAGCCAAGTGCTGGGGTGGGTCCCCTGTCCCGTTAAAAGGCGAGAAAGTGGGGTTCCCAAAACCCGGAGGCGCGGGCATATCATCCACCCACGCGGGATAAGGCTTGCCATCCGGTGGGACCGCCACCTGCCGTGTCTCCAACGCCTCGAGGCGGGCTGTGAGTGCCGCAATAAGGTCCTCCGGGTGGGGGTCCCTGTCTTGACGGGGGTCCCTAACCACAAGCGCATTGCCAGGTTCTTCAACACGGTAGACGGCTTCTGCTGCTCGCGGGTTGACTGGTTGGACGACCTGTTGGGCGACCGGGGGAACCCGGGTTGGGTTCTTCAGATTGCCCCGTCGCTCAGGGGGGTTTGGCGAGACGTATCGCGCCCTCTTGCCATATGTTCCGGCTTCCGACCTGTCCGCGGCAGTAGCATGATCAGGGTTGCCCGGAGGCATCTCACCGGGGGGAAATTGTTCCTGCCCCTGCTGTCCCGGCCTGGGATTACCGTAGTCGGGTCGTCGCTCTGCGGCGCGTTCAGCCAAGAGTTCGTCGACCAGCCTCTTCTGCTCAGCAAGCTGCTGGCGCAACGTGGCCTTCTCAGGGTCTTCGTCCGTTTTCTGCACGGAGGCGGATGGATCGGAGTGCTTGACTATCCCAACATGCTCCTTACCCTTGCCAGTGCTTCGACCGAGTGCCAGTGACTCGGTGGGTACGGGGAGGCCTAGCAGGTTCCTTTGCTGACGGGTGACTCTCCCTGATGGGTCGAGCAGTGGCGGTACGCCTTCGGATGGTAATTCCCCATCAAGGAACTCAAGCTCATCTTCCTTATCCACAACGTCGGCCATGTGGACTGTGACCCCTCTTGAGGGCATATCCTCAATGTCGCATAGCGAATCAGGCTGTCGTCGGATAGGGTCGAAGAGGAGAGCGGCATAGCGTCCCCAACCACGGACTCGCACATGGGGGGTGGCTTCCCTGACGATCTTGCGGAGTGCCTTGAAACTCTGGACGCATTTTCGTTGGAGGGCACTCTGGTGACCGGGCGACTTGGGATGCTGGGCCGCAAGGAGCGCCGCTGCATCAATTAGGCGGCACTGTTTGCCAATCTCCTCGAAGTGCTCTCGACTCCTGGGGTACACTACCCGTTCCCAACGGAGGCGGAAGTGCGTCGCCCACAGGGTCCGACAAAAGCATCCCACTTCTTCAGGGGTAAGCGACTCGGGTACGCGAAAATTTAGCGCCGCCGTGGGCCAGAACTTCTCTGGGAAGTAGTCCGCTGCAAGAATACTCCAGAAGCTCCTGGGTTCGTCCTCGGGGTTCGGCCCTACATTTCCCCACTCATCAACCGGGGGTGGCTGAGGGACCGGTAGCGGTACCGAGACGGACCTTTGGGATAGCAAACTCGGCGGTGGAGAATACGGTGAGCGAGCAGACTGGCCACCGTACTCTGGGCCCTCCTCTGAAGAGCGAGGTGACCTGACCACAATGTCACGATAGGACGGGCTAACAGCCACTGCTTCGGGTACGGGAATTGCCGTTACCGGTGTCCGGTCATGTCGTGGCTCTACCACCGTTGACCCCCAAAACAGCTCCTCGTGATCCCGAGTAGAGGTAGAGGGCGCTTCGGGTGACGGTGGCGGTGACTGCGCGGTCGAAACCTGCGGAATTCCCAGGATTTCTTCCTCCTGGATGTACCTGCGGAGAGAGACGGGAATCCGGTGGACCTCAAATTCCGGGAGAACGAGGCTGACGCGTCTGGTTCCTGCCCCAGTCCTCGATACGGAGGAGCTGGGAGAAGGTTCCATCGCTGAATCACATTCCGCTTCCGAATCGGAGAAGCGGGCAGGTTTGATCCCCCCCTGGGCCTTCCCAGGATTCTTCTTGTGGTGGCGACGACCCGCTCTTCTGCCCCTGGGTGGCTCTTCGGGGCAGGGTTGACCCCTATCAGGCAGCCCTGGGGCGGCACTAGCGCCGTGGCGGAGAGGGCCCCCACTTGAGACAGCCGGGGTGCCGGGGGCACCAGGGCAAATATCAAAGGGTACATGGGGAGGACCTCCATGAACAGTACCCACGTGGGCGGGGCCTCTATTGGAACCGGCAGGAGCATGGGGAAGGCCTCCATGGTCGGTGCGAGTGGAGCGAGGCTGATCTTCACTCCTTGAGTTGCTGGGGCGAGAAGGATCTTCGCCAGTCGTGGAGAGGACGTAGGGGGGGCCCCCACGTCGAAGGACCGGATGGACGGTGCCTTCAAAAGGATGGACTTCATACCCTGTACAGCGGGCGCGGGAAATGTTTCCGCGCTGAGCATCACTGCCCCGGGGCAGGTCTTCCTGCAGGATGGGGGCAGCACGAGGCATTCCTCCACGACGAACCTCGGAGCGGGGAAGGCCCACGCTCTGTGGAGTAGTGGTACGGGGAGGACCTCCGTACGGGGTGGCATCACCGCGGGTTAGTTCGCGACGATCACCACTGGGGCCTGCAACCCGGAGCGTCAACCCGGCCTGCCCATGGGGAGGCTGGGGTCTCAATCTTGGTTGGGCGAAGGGGTGCCCCTGCTCAATGTAGGCGGGGGCTTCATAATGTACGTCGGCGGTGGCTCGGGACACTATAGCTGTCGGTGTGGACGCGACTAGGCGAGCGTCCTCAGCCCGGGCCCGACGCTGACGTCGGGTCAGGCGGGCCGGTGCAGGTGGTGCAGGGACATAGTCTGCCTGTTCTTCCTGCGGGGCCGGACGACGGCGCTGACGTGACCGGACGGGAGCTCTCGCCTGGGGGTCCTGGGTCGGGGCCCTGAGCGGGCTGAGCCGGACAACACCTGCCTCTTCAGCGTAAGGCGAAGAGTCGTCAAGGCGTTCCGGGGATAGGCTCCCGAAACGATTGAATGTCTGGGTGGGGAGCGGAGGCTCCCTGCGCGGCCTGTTGGGGCGGCGTTGACGGCGGGGCCTGGAAGCCTCTAGGTCCAAACGGGCCATATCCCTGGTCGGGATGACCCCTTGTTCCTCATACCTGTGCACGAGGCTGTTGATCACCCTTCGTTGGATGACCTTTGATGGGGAAAGGGGGCGTGGACATCCCGCATCCCGTGACGTGGTAGCCGTCGTGGCGGTAGTGGCGCCATGTGGAGTGGCCGTAGTGGTGTTGCCCCTGCCCCTGCGCGGGCGAGGAGCGGATGGTGACCGCATCTCTGCAATAGCAACCTGGTTCCTGGAAAACGAAGGGATCAACTCATCAGTACTGAGAGGAAAAGGATTGACAGCCAGTGCCCCAGCGTTCTTCCATCCTCCATGTTTGTGAGAAGGATCCACGCCAACACGCTGCAGAGCGGAGTGCCCCACGTTCTACTACCCCGACCTCTGGTGAGTTCCACGACAGGCCCGCCATTTACTTGGCGGGACCAGGCAACGGATATCTGAATCCGGTGACACGTCAATCTACTGGTATCTCGAACGCTACTAATCTCCATGCTGAGGAGAAGAATTTCACATCGGGTTCACCATTTCTGTTTCCGACGCTTTCGCCGGGGCGCGCGCGCATCCGTCCGCGGGGGAGGGGGACGCGCGGCTTTGTTGCCCCGCATTCCCGCTTTCCAAAGGCGGGCGGCATTCGTTCCTTGTTCAGGTACGTCTGCTCCTTGATCGAAACGGGATGATGGGATGTCGGTTCTTCCTCCTGTGGATTCCTCCTCAGAACTCGTCACCTAGTCCGGGTCTCCCTTATAGATTTAATACGTAGTTCGTGAAACTCTTCCCGGTGTCATGTTTCCATGGGCGCCGGTTAATTACACTGCTTCTGTCGGGACATTCCAAAGGGTCCAGTCAGGGCAGCAACCTTCGGTCAGGGGAGTAATCACGTTTGAGGCATCAGTAGCGTGTCTGGATGCTGGGGTACCTGGCATGTCTGTCTGTTATCCTCAATCATAAGGCTTCTCGAGGGCGTGGAAGCCCGAGGCATCCCACATCGAGCGCAGGGAATTACATGTCATAGACACGTATCTGAGGTTTTCCTCAGCTTCCCATGTTCAACACAGGGTATGTTGCAAGATTAACGTCTAGCAGAGACGGTTGAGAATGAAATGGGACCATCGCAGGGGGGCGACGACGAAGTTGGGCTTGAGCCTTGAAGAGGCTTCCTACGTATCCCCGTGGCAGGGAATCAAAGTCCGCGTAGTTCGGGAGGGTGCCGGTAAATCGACGTGAAGCTGGACCTTAGTCCGAAGAGACTTGGGCTTGAACCTCTGGGAGGATTCCTACGTACCATGCCTTGACATGGATCAAAGTCCCCGTAGTTCGAATGATACAGTTTAACGTCATGCGGGACGATAATGAACCCTGACGTGAATAAACGACGGGTGGGCTTGAACCTCGTGGAGGCTTCCTACGTACCATGCCTTGACATGGATCAAAGACCTCGTAGTTCAAGTGGGTTTCAACGGCTTACCGCTGGACTGGAATGAGACCCGACGTGAAAGAGCGACGGGTGGGTGTGTCGGTGAACCGACGTGAAAGTAGACCTTGGTCCACTGATGGTGGGCTTGAACCTCATGGAGGCTTCCTACGTACCATGCCTTGACATGGATCAAAGACCTCATAGTTCAGAATGGGTTTCGCCGGTGAACCGACGTGAAAGCAGACCTTGGTCCACTATTGGTGGGCTTGAACCTCGTGGAGGCTTCCTACGTACCATGCCTTGACATGGATCAAAGACCTCGTAGTTCAGAAGGGTTTGGTCGCAATGGCTTACCACTAGACCGGGATGTAGTTTAACGTCATACTGGACGTAGGTAGAACACGATGTGAATTGGGTGATGGGTGGGCTTGAACCTCGTGGAGGTTTCCTACGTACCATGCCTTGACATGGATCAAAGACCTCGTAGTTCAGATGAAAGTAGACCTTGGTCCACTGATGGTGGGCTTGAACCTCATAAAGGCGTCCTACATACCATGCCTTGACATGGATCAAAGACCTCGTAGTTCAGGTGGGTCACAACGGCTTACCGCTGGACCGGGGTGCAGTTTAACGTCGTGCTGGATGGGGGTGAAACCCGACGTGAAAGATGGGTGGGCTTGAACCTCATAGAGGCTTCCTACGTATCATGCCTTGACATGGATCAAAGACCTCGTAGTTCAGAATGAAAGTAGACCTTGGTCCACTGATGGTGGGCTTGAACCTCGTGGAGGCTTCCTACGTACCATGCCTTGACATGGATCAAAGACCTCGTAGTTCAAAAGAGGTTTGTCAGGGTCGGTGCTCACTCTAAGCCCACGTGAGTCATGCTCGGTGTGAGAAACAAGAGGTTGCAAGGACCTGACGATCAAGTCGCGAAGGGTGCGTCCGTGAGAAGCGAAGAGGGGCTTACGCGTTGAGCGGCCCATGGTGTTGGGACTTACTCCAGGATGGAGGCCCATGGTGCGACAAAGCGCGGGAAAGATGGACCTTGGTCCGACAATGGGAGGTGCCTCGTTCCCTATCACGTTCCCCACTGACCTTGGTAGTGGGGGAGTACCGAGATGCACGGGTGCAATCATCCGTACCAAAGGTTAGGGATTTACGCTCTGAGGCGACCCTTCCCCTGCGAACATACACCACTCCGACAAGGAGGATCTCATTCCACGTGCGGAAGAGTTCCATTCCCGTGGAGACGAGCGGTGTAATGAATGCTCGAGCTGGGGGGGACCCTTCGTGAGGGAGACGAGGTTGGGTCACAGTTTAACGTCATGTGTTGAGGACGCGGTGCTTGGCAGTTTAACGTCCTGCAGCTCGGACGAGGTGGGTTCACTCCACACCCCTAGGGCTTACATAACCGGTACCCTCTAGTCCTTGGGGAAGGGAAGGTACCAGTAAGGCCATGGTAAAGGGGGGTCGAGGGAGGAACCATCGAGGGGTCCACGTTAGCGTGGCTATGCGAAGAAGCAATAGCCGTTAGCGTGCCTATGCGAAGAAGCATTGGGCGAAGCAACGCTACGGGAGGTGTTGTCCATGGGACTTTGAAATCACATCGTGCAAACCTAGAGGGTCGCACGGAAGGAAGAATCGCTAAGCAGAGGAGTGTGCTTTGCGAAGTGGGGTGCCTTGGCCTTAGCATGGGGCATAGGTGGGAGTGGGTGGTGCTTCGCGAAGTGGAACAGTGTTCGCGGAGCACTGCCTCGCGAAGAAGGAGTGGTTCGCGAAGCAGGGTCCTGCCAAGCAATGTGCTTCGCGATGCATAGTTATCCTGCCTTGGCATAGGGATTACTAGCATGGGTTGGGTGTTTCGCGAAGCACGAGTGCTCCGCAGCTGCCCGGGTTCCCTTGGGAATCCCCTTCCTTTGCGAACGCCCTTGGGCTTCGCGAAGGGCATCCCTCTCGGAAGAGGGGCTCAGGACGAAACAAATCAGAGTCGTCTCGCGAAGTAGAAATACCTCGCGGAGCTCATGATTCCCGGGGCAAAGCTTGCTTCGCGATTCGGGAGAGGAGAAGCCGAAAGGTCGGGTTGTCCGTCCTCCGGGACTCAGGGGGAGTCGAGTATTTATAGGGAAGGGGCGCCGCGATGCAGGGCTCGCGCGCTGCCTTCTGGGCTTCGCGGCGGCTCGCGAACGTCAAACCGGTTCGCGGAGGATTACCGCCTCCGGAGCTTCGCGGCGGCTCGCGAAGGTCAAACCGGTTCGCGGAGGATTACCGCCTCCGGAGCTTCGCGGCGGCTCGCGAACGTCAAACCGGTTCGCGGAGGATTACCGCCTCCGGATCTTCGCGGGGCCGCTAAGGTCGGGACGCTACGCGGCGGGGCTCCGCGGACGGGCTCCGCGGCTGTGCTTCGCGGCTGTGCTTCGCGAGGCAGCGCGCCGGCTGCCTTTTTCGTTCCTTCCTTTCGGGCCATATTTTTGGCGCCAACAGATATATTTTACTTTGAGCCCCTCCTTGACAGGTCCAACAGATTCCATGACAGGATTGGGGTGCATGTCCTATCCCCACAAACATTATCTGTTAGGAGGAACTCGTCGTACTGATATCTCTCCAAAGGAGCTCCCCTGATATAGTGGACATCCCATATAATGATGCCCACCTCTCCATGGTGGATGTGAATGGTGTTGGTATCAGGAGACCAACAACTAAATAGCTCTGCTACCATGTCCAACTGTCGATAGAAGTGGAATTAGGACATCCAAACGGCCTCAAAAATCCCAACGGACCGCAGCTCTGGCCCAACTTCTTCGCATGTCAAACGTACCCAATACGCTCATGCCCATTCATTAGTTGAGATTCCCTCGATCTGAGATCCAACTCCTACTAGCCATTTATTTCATTAGTAATGATTCTTTTGAATGTACTTGCATATATAGCGGGAGATTCCTCGGGGACTGGATCTCTTCCCACAGCTGTCCTGGTCTTTGGATTTTGGAAATATATGGCTATGTTTTGTGTTTCCATAGCAGGATGGCCATTATTGGTAATGTGGAATTGTGGAAGACTATCCTTGCATGTCACCCACAACCGCAATGTGTCAGTCTCGAAAGAGGGAATTAACACCTCTTCCAGAAGACCGATATTCCATAACAGCAGGCTATTACTCAGAACTTAATGATTTTGAGAATTCATAAGCATGCCGAAAATAATTTTGTTATGAGACACAACCCTCCTCGCGCGAACGATCTGAGGGTTCACGATCATTTGGGTTCTTCTTGCAGTAATGTCAACTTCCCTCTTAGGGATGGATTGTTAACCGGCCATTTTTAGAACTCCGAAGGGATCGGTGCGAAAGAAGGAATATTCGGTGCGCTATAGTGGCAGTGTCACGAATGATGGTCGACATGAGAGGAAAAAATATAGATGCTGTGCAAAACCTGGAGTCGTCCGTGGAATATTACGCGCGGATAAGTATTGTCTTCATACACGACCACAAGAAATCCTGTCACGCAGAAAAAAGTCAATGTAGGTCTTGGGGGTTAGCCTATTTATAAAGCACTGATGCGTCTTCTGTGTGTGCGCAAAAATGCGTATTTTCATGCTGCTAAAGTTGTCTTTTATATTTTTTGGTGTACCCTCATAATCTAGCCTTCGGGTTCCCTTTCAGAGCCGATTCTGAGGGGTGGCATTTTTTGATGCCGAAATTCGGAGAAGGGCCACATCAGGCGGATAAAAAAGAAATGAATGAATCCTGGACAAAAAAGATGAGATTTCGGGGCCCGAGAGGTGGGCATGATCAAGATTGGAGGGGCGCGTGAAAGAGGCCTTTTGGAATGAAAAATCTTGTATGTCAGCCCCCCATTTCCATGCCCAAGGCACCGTCCACTACAAGGTTCCGCACCAGACCTATTTCCTCCCACAAGGCGATGTGAAATGGGCATTTCTGCGCCCGACCCCATTTTCGCGCCCAAGGCACCGTCCACCGCGACGTTCCGCACCGGCCGCATTTCCTCACACAAGGCGATGTCAAATGGGTGTTTGCACGCCTGAACCCATTTCCGTGCACAACGCAATGTCAAACGGGCGTTTGTGCACCTGACCCCGTTTCCTCACATAAGGAGACGTCAAACAGTCATTTGTGTGACTGACCCCCATTTGAGCACACAAGCCGACGTCAAACAGGGGTTGCATGCCAGAATATTGAGAGATGCTCTAAGGTCTTTGGATATAAAATGAACCGTATCCCCACCCTTTAGGGATGGTAAAAAATGATGATGTGACACTCAGCTATGTGAAAACCACATCTTCTGCGACCCCGTGAAAAACCCCATGGCCTTCAGGTATTGGATTTAGCACAACAGGTTCCCCTAGGGAACTCCTTCAGGTGGTACCTCTTGGGCTTGACCTTTATTTTATCCCCATGACCTTTTCGTTCAAGGGATCTTGTTTTTCATGATCGTTACCTCTGTGTCAGGCGACCTTGCGCGCAACCCATCTGTGTTGCGTTCACCCAGTCCCTTTTGCGTGCAATCCTTCTACCTTACTCGTCACTGGTCCATCTTGCGAGCCACCGTTCCATCCTGTGCCCCACCACTCCCTCTTGCGCGCCACTGCTCCCTCTGGTGGGAAACTCGTCCATCTTGCGCGCAACCATCCCCTCTTGCATACAACCTTTCCCTCTTGTGCTCAATCCTTTCATCTTGCGTGCAAACCTTCTATTTTTCCCTGGTCCATTCTCTTATGTGCACTCAATGTGATGTGCTCACCTTGAGGCACCATGTCTGAGCCTATGTTATGCGCAACACACTAGCATCACACGCTCTCATCTAATGTGTCTCCTTTGGTTTGCACAGAGCAATTTCAAAGTACCTTGGGCAATGCTTCCCGTTTCATTGTTTCACCTCATGCCTTTTCGCATAGGCATGATAAAGGATATTTCTTATTTTCATAGCCACGCTAATGTGGAACCCAAATTGGATCACCTCACAACACCCCCAACCACAACATTGCTAGTCCCTTCCCTTCACCAAGGCGTAGAGGGTGATGGTTATGTATGTCCTAGGGGTGCAAAGCAAGCCCACCTCGTCCGAGCTGAGAGACGTTAAACTACCAAGCAATATCTTCCTCAACACATGATGTTAAACTGTGACCTTGCCCCATTCCTTGCACGCGGCATGCCCTGCCACAGACATTCTGCACGCCCACTGGTCTCCACAGGAGTGAGATCATTCCTCACATGGAATGACATCCTATTTATTGGAGCGGTGTCTGTCTGCGAGGAATGGAGAACCACCCTGGAGTATGACCATATCTTTTCTTGCAAGAGGTAGCATCCCTGCTCCTCCACTCTTCTTGGGTTCTAAATCCCTCTCCCACTGGGCTTTATCACTACCCGGGCCTCCATCCTGTAGTAAGTCCCAATTCCCATCACCTCAAACTACTAACCATGTGTAAGAACCTGTTTCCTCTTTAGTCCTCCAACTACATGTCTGCCCCATTCCACTTCTCATGGACACACCATCTGTGAAATGATCGTTAGGCCTTTGCTGACTCTTTTTTCTCACACCGATCATGATTCACATGGGCTTAGAGTAAGCATCGACCTTGACATCCTCTCCAGGAAACCTAGAGAATAAGCCCCAAACACCATTCCAAACTACGTCGACTTTGATCCATACCAAGGTAAGATATGAAGGAAGTCTCCCGGAGGTTCAAGCCCCCCAACCATTGGTCCCAACCATCTTCACGTCAGTTCAACAAAAAACACCTGAACTACGTGGACTTTGATCCTTTCCAAGGCAAGGTTCATAGGAACCCCCCCTAAGGTTCAAGCCCAACACCCCATTGGTTTTGACCCCCTTCTTGTCAGTTCCCACCTCCTGAACTACGCGGACTTTGATCCTTGCCATGGTGAGTTATGTTGGAAGCCTACCTAAGGTTCATGCCCAACAACCATTTGTTCTGCCCCACCTTCGTGTGATACCACCTTTGTCCCACATGATATTAAGTTACATGCCTCCCTTTTCGTCCTGGACAATGCTAAAGTACATCCACCTATCTGAACTACGTGGAATTTGATCTTTTCCAAGGCAAGGTATGTAGGAAGCCTCCCTGAGGTACAACTCACCCCCCATTGGCCCCAACCATCTTTATTACAGTTCACCAAAAACCACCTAAACTCTGTGGACTTTGATCCTTGCCATGAAAAAGTATGTAGGAAGCCTCCCTGAGGTTCAAGTACAACACCCCATTGGTTATGACCCCCTTCATGTAAGTTCCCACCTCCTGAACTACGTGGAATTTGATCCTTGACATGGAAAGGTATGTATGAATCCTTTCTGAGGTTCAAACCCAAAAACCATTGGATCTGACCCCCTTCATGTATGACCACCTTTGTCCCACATGATATTAAGTTTCATTCCCCCCTTTTCATCCTAAACGATGCTAAATTTAATCCACCATCCCAAACTATGAGGGGTTTGATCCTTAGCTCCATGAAAAGGTACATAGGAAACCTCCCTGAGGATTTATCCCATCTAGTAGTAAGCCGTTGTGACCCCATCCAACGGTAAGCCATTGTGACCCCATCTAGCAGTAAGCTGTTGTGACCCCATCCAGCGGTAAGCTATAGTGACCCCATCCAGCGGTAAGCCATTGTGACCCCATCCAGCGGTAAGCCATTGAAATCCCCAATTGGCCATAAGCCATCCTCTGATGAACTATGAGGACTTCGATTACCTACTACATGGATACATAGGAGGTCTCTTAGATACTGAATCCCATCATCATTGTATTCCTCGAGTCAACTCCATCTCATTCTTCACCCACTTCACATAACTATTGTTCCTCCATTTTTATTCTTACCTGGGCCGCCACATCCCGGTGGGATCATGCCACCTCATTCTTGATTCCCCTTAACAAGAATCGGGTAGCAGACCACATGTTTTCCCCAACATCGGTGTTCCCTCCAGGGGTTACACTCACTTGATCTGATCTAGTCATTGTTCCAATTAGTCTGATATATCTATTCTAGACATTAAACATGCGGCATACCCAGTGTTAAAAATAATATGCTGATGAAAACCTCAGATACATGCTTATGGAATAAAATTCTCCACTTTCGATGTGGGATGCCTCAGGCTTTCGTTCCCTCGAGAAGTCCTACAATATGGCGAAGAAACCCAGACGTGCCAGTGTTCCAATGTCTAGACATGCCAGTGATGTCAAATATGTCAAATCCCGGACTGAAGTATGCTTCCAGGACCGGACCCCTTGGAATATCCTGACAGAAGTAGTTTAATTAACTAGTGTCCATGATGATATGGCACTGGGATGAGCATCACGAACCACGTCTTAAATCTTTAAGGGAGACCCAGACTATGTAATGATTTCTGAGGAGGAATCAATGGAAGAAAGAACCAACATCCTATCATCCCATTTAAATCAAAGAGAAAACTTCCCTGAGTAAGGAACGAATGCCACCCGCCTTTTGTAAGTGGGAAGGCAGGAAAACAAATAGTGCCACCATCCTCGAAAAAGACGGACACACATGCACCGATTAAAGCATTAGAAACAACAGCTTTCCATGAAAGGAACTTGAATTGGAAGTTCATAGTAATTTCATTCATTATCATTAATTTTCATACAGTCATCATGGAATTGATGAATATAATCTTTAAGGATTACGTCAAAAAAGTTGTCATAGTCATTATAGATGATATTCTAATATACTAAATAATCAAGGATGATCATTTGGAGAATCTTTGCACATTATAAAATACCTTTCCCAGTGGAAGTCATTATGAAAAGTATAACAAATGAGAGTTCTAGTTTAAGTTATTATCATTAATGGGGTTTATTATCACAAGAAATGTAATATCTATGGATCCTTCAATGATAGAAGAAATTTAATGATGGTTGATAACGAAATTTGTGATAGAAATCTATAGTTTCCTTAGATTATCATGTTATTATCATAGATTTATTATAAATTTATCATGATTTTAAAACTTTCTAACTAAGATAACATATAAGGAATAATATATTTTTTGGAAAAGTTAAAATGAAGAGAGCTTCATGGAATTGAAAAAGTGGCTTCTCACTGCTCCCGTACTTACACTACCCACAGGTGGGGAACCTTTAGTGATATATAACAATGATTTATAGAATGAATTTTGTAGTGTTTAATACAGAATGGCAAAGTGGTAGCCAATTCCTCAAGGATATGGAATTTTCATGAAAATAACTACCTAGTGCATGATTTATAGTTACTTGAATTGATATTTTCATTGAAAATCTAGTGAAATTATGTCTTTGGAGAGATGTGTGAAATATAAACAGACCATAGGAATCTCGAGTATATATTCACAAAAAAAGAACTGAATATATGTCTATGAATATGGTTAGAGATGAATAAAGACTAAGATTTCACAATCTAATACCGTCATGGGAAATAAAATATAGTGGAATATGCTCTATGTAGAAAGGGACCAACAATATTATCATTAATGATAATTGAGAAGGATTTGGTATTCTTATATTTGAAAAGTATTGACATAAGAATAATAATTGATTAAACATCATCAATCCTTTCACAAATGATTTTTCAACTATCCCTTCTTGAGAGGATAAAGGTTTATCAAAGAGATAATGTGGGAACATAGAAGAAAGTGGAATCTATAATGAAAGTGAAATCCTTAGAGTCAAATGTTAATAAAGGAGTTGTAATATTTAGATAAATACTATATATACTATCATATATTGATTTAAAGAAGGCCATGTTGGATGATTCACATAGATCAACCTTTTCTATTTATCCTGGGATCACAAAGATGTATTGAGATCTCCCAGATCACTATCATTGGGATAATTTGAAGAAGGAGATCAATGAATATACATCAATATATTTTCTATATCAATCAATGAAGGATGAAAGGAAATAAATCTTATTTGTTGATGCAACCATTACCCATACCTACACAGAAATGGTAAAAAATTATCATGGAATTTTTCATAGGTCTTCTAAATACATCAAGAAGAAATAATTTTGTATGGGTTGTGGTGGATTTTATTAAAAATTCTTCTCACTACATTGAAATTATAGGGGAATATCCACTCAATAAACTAGATAGGATATACACTAAATAAGTGGTGTGGCTATATGGAATACCACTATTGATTGTATTTGATCAAGAACCAAGATTTAACACCATGTTCTTGAACTGTCTCTAACATGCTTTAAATACAGCGTTCAACTCTAGTAGGGCATATCACCCTTAAAAAATGGCCAATATGAGAGGACTATACACAATATCGAGGAAATGATGAGAGGATTCCAAATTATATACAAAAGAGGATGGGATCAACAACATCCTTTGGATGAGTTCTCATACAATAATTGTTTTCCACTATAGCATCAAAATTGCGACCTATAAAGCCATTTTGGGGAAGCTGTTTAGAGAACCTGCATAATGGGATGATATTAGGGAATGAAAAATGCCATGTCTTGAAATAGTATAGGAAATATTGGAAAAGGTCAAGACCATTTAGAAGTACAATAAGGTTTCATAGAGTAGAAAAAAGAGAGAAGATGAAAATCATCGATGAGACCTAGAGTTTTAGGTTTGAGACAATGTATTATTGTACATATCTCCATGGAATAATGTCATGATATTTCAGAATAAGGGAAAGATGAGTTTATGATACATCACTCTCTTTTATATCTTTGATAACATCAGAGCAGTAGACTATAGAATAAAACTCCCACCTAACCTATCTCATTTACATGATTTGTTCCAAGTATCACTATTGAAGAAGTACATACCATATCTCTCACATGTGCTAAATCCTTATGTGGTCCTATTAGAGAATGATCTTTCATTTGAGGTTTTCTGAGTGAAGATCATATATTATATTGACAATGCTCTATGAATTCAGATAATGAAAAAGGTAAAAGTACATCGGGTGAACCATAATATTTAATAAGAAACATGGGAACGGAAGGAGGTGTTGAAATAGTGTTTCACTCATCTTTTTTAGTGTATGAAATTATAGGGTAAAAGTTTTGAAGGGTAGAATATTATAATGACTCAAACATTTATAAATAAAATCCACTTTCTAGTTGAATTAAACATATTATAATGTATTATGGTTATAGAAAAAATGGAATTCTTTAGTTTTATTATATATTATCATATTTCAGAGACCATAAAGAATAATAACCATTGATTATATAGTTATTGAATAGATCTTATATGATTGTATAAATATAGGGTTCTGAAAAATCCAATTGAAACAGACAAAAGTGATGGCCTCAACAAATATGATCATACCCTATATATCTCATTTACCAAAACATCCAAGTGAGATAGAATCTATGGGATTTTTCCTTTACCAATACTAAGCTAATATCCAACAACTTCACTATGAGTGAAAACATTTTCGAGATAAGTTTAAGCTCATACAGATCACAACCCAAACAAGGTACATTGAACCATCCCATAAATGGCTCAACATTGCGCACATCACCCTTAGGGAGTTTTCTAGTTCAAGAAAGGGATATGTGTCCAGACCGTAAAAATACAAATATATTTACTATATTTTAAATAAAATATTTTTTATATTTACTTCTTACTATTGTTACTTGATAAATGATTTTGATTTTCAAAAAATAAAAATCAAATTTTACTTTTGGGAAATCTTAAAATTCAAGTATGGAATTTATTTTGGTGAATAAATGGGTCTGTGAGATAAATAATATTTTAAAATTTTGTAATTATTAAATAATAATTATTGAATAAAAATAATCATATTATTTTTATGAAGTCAAATATTATTTTCAAAAGTATTCAAAAATTGTCAATATAAAAAACCAATGATTTCTCAATAAATATAGATTGTTATTTTAAAAGTAAAAATTCACTTATTTAGAAAATTATTTGGATAAAATAAATTATATTTTATTAATCAGAACATTTAAATTATCAAACTATTATTTTTTCATAATTTCTAATAGAGTCAATATTTTGAGTAAAAATTAAATATGATATAAATATATGGTTTGTATTTTGGCATCAAAATTTACAAAAAGTGATTTAATAAATACCATAAAGGGTACTCAAGACCACATCTAAGTTATTTTCTATAATTTAAATTTAATTTAATTTCTTTAATTTCATAAATACTTTTTTAATCCTTCAAACTAATCATTTGTTTCAAGGTTCTAAAATCTTTTCTTTATGTACATGACTGACTTCCACATCATGAAGGATAAAATTTTAATTTGTTTGGCCCTATGAATTATAAACTAATGAAAACCACTTCTCTTTTTCAGAAACCATATGAGGGTTTTTTTGGTTATTGTTTTGTACAAAGTCCAGAAATTTTTTTTAAGAAATAATTATGAACTCCCCTCTTGTTTCCTATATAAACCCACCCAAGATCACTATTATATTCACTCAAAAAACCTTGGATGATATCCTTACTATACAATAACCTCTCTAGATTCACCCAAGTATCCCCCAATATATCAAGAAGATCCTCCCGAGCTTTTGGAATCACAAAATCAACGTAAGGTATCCTCTAATTCTCCCCTATAATCAAGCATCTTCATTATCTTATGCCATTATTATCTAATTATTTTTGTTAGGATATGTTATTTTATATCACCCATATTTCAATTATGATATATAACTGATGAGATACCAGATACAATATCATTAATGCTTCCCATGATCATTTATTTGCCCCTATTATGCTACTAAAATATTATCACGATTTTCCATGCAAAACAATTGTGTAGTGAATACCTGTACCCATTTCTTATAAATGGTGTTCAAGTTCATAAACATATACTTATTTTATTGTGGAATTATAAGTATTGATTACACACTCATTTATCATGGAATAAAATGTGATGAATAATGATTCCATGTTGTATGATCTATGTGGCACACTTATGCATGTGAATGAAATGAATGTGATGGGTGTGACCAAGCTTATATAGTGCTCTAATGCTTTGTGAAATGATTTAGTATCATCAGAAGTCATGAATTCTATTAGGGAGTGAAACTAATCAATAATTTAACATTTTCAATCTTGATTTATGGGTTATTATCCTTATCCCATGTTTATGATTCCATATTTAATGTTGTTTTCTTATTTCTATGTTTCCTTTATGTTATCATGACTAATCAGGCCTCAATGTTCATGTTTATATTTTTCACAATTTTTTATGTACCATTTAATTTCTTATTATATAACATGAATATTTTATTCTTGTTATTCCATTTTTATTCCCTAAATGGTCTTTATAGCTCACCAATTTCTTAGGTATGTCTCTAGGTTATTCCATGTAGTTTAATGTGTGACGGAATAACGTGTTCATGTAAAGGAATTTTTGAATAATGGCGATGTATACCTATTTTATGTTGTTTTGTAATGTACATGATTCACAAATTCACTATAATTATATATCTTATGGGTTTTATTATGTGTAATATTATGTAAAAAATCATGAAATGACGTATAATAAAAATATAGATTTGTCATACTCAAAGTTAGAGGTGAAACCCTAGAAAGTGGAAAGTCATTGTTGACCTCATTGACCTATTAGATTTTGAGTGGACTAATGACTCAATAATTGAACCACCAACCCAACTCCCAAATTCTGGTGCATAATTCTGATTGATAATATATTATATTTGAGAATCTTAGATCCATAGGATACAAAGATCCCTCCACAACTATTTGTAGGTGGAGGAAGTTCTTACACCCTTCCAAGGGATCATAGTGAAACTACACCCATCACCTCTAATTTTTCTTCTATTTACCTCTACACTAGATGTGGGAATGATATTGGGGTCTGGAGTGAATCATTCAAATTTTTAGCACTATACAGAGATAGAAAAAACATTTCCTCCCTTGTACATGAGGTATTGGTGAATACCCCATCCGATAAGGACATGATGATGTGGTTAGAATGACAGCTGAGTGATGTCCCAAAATGAAATGAAAATTTGAATTGTATATTTATTCCTCTCCTATTAAAATTTCTGTATAATCTATCTACATCAGTCTCACCACCCATATCTATACCATCACTCAATAGTTCTTGGGAAAACCAAGAGTCTGATCTTTCTTCCATGCAAGAGTTTATGTAGGAGGTTCTAGCCACTGACTAGCTATTTGTGGTGTTTTGGACACCTATAACTCAAAATTTTGACATATAGATGTACCTAACTGAGTTCCAAGATATTTATTTTGAGTAAATAATCTAGGAAAAATTTCAATTCATTCATGATCTTTATTTCTCCACTGAGGAATCCTAGAGAACCTTGATGCATGCGACCGATAATGATGTAGGTTGAGATTGTAGTGCTCCCCTAAGCCCATCTCACTTAGTTGTATAGATACCGATAGACCCTTCCAAAAATATGAATCTAGATCCTAAAAATTCTCTATTGAATTGTGGAATAGGTGTATCCACATGAACATATTAGGGGATGGATAAAATACGATTCTCTCTACTTCATCCATATATTGTGATAGCCTAACCTATCCACCGATGATGAGGGTTCCCCACTGGCTACCATCACAGTTAATATGGTAATCCCCAACATACAATAGGATCATAGGAATAGATATACTGATCTAGAGAATCACATGGATAACTACATCTAGTGGTGGCGTAGTTCAAGGCATACTTACTTATAGGCTCCCTCACTCGTTAGTAGGGGAAGGCATGTGGCCTTAGCGATCCCAATAAGGAGGAATTGTTGTCTAACTGAAAAAACATTGACAAGGGTATGGAGTATGTTGAGTCCACCAGTCTATTCTCTGTTTCATCGAATGTATATGAAGATCACATGGTCTCTATATTTTTCAGTAGTTTGAAGAGCATAAAAGGCAGATCCCTGGTTTCATTGTTGATCGATGCCCAACATAGGGAAATGACCTAAGAGATCTAATATATCCTCCATGGGGGTAAAATTCCCTTCTTCACAGATGACCCTGGTAAATATGGGTGGACATACTCATCCAGTAATATCAGAGGCAGGAGGATATGGTATGGTATCAAGGTATGAGTTTCCAAACTCACTGGATTAGCATAATTCCCCTCCTCGAGACCCAAACCTTGCTGATCCACAAGTTGATGAACTGTCTCTCAAAGTTGATGAGCCTATCAATGCATTTTCTACCAAATATCATCATAATGGTAGGAAAAATCACCAACCTGACTTTATATTCACACTCATAACTCACCTTGAGGCCTTATAAATAGGACAGGTGGTGATCCCACATGACATAAAGCCATACTCAGTGTGGGTGGAAATTATCTGAGCACACTGGAAGTTTAGAAATCCCAGAATTTCACTGTTGAATAGGATAGGTGACCAACTAAAGTAGTTGGAACACTTCATCTCAAAGTTTGGACCTTTTTTAAGAACCCCAAAATAAAATTATGTTTTCATACTTCGGGGTTTTGTTCATACCATATAAAGACCTGCATTTGTATGGTAAAGCAAGCTACCCGTAGGGTTTATTTCTACATGGGAAGACCATCACCAAAAGTTAATCAAAAATTTCAGCTCCAATATGTGCAATACATGTATTTTCAAACTCATAATGTGTAATAATTATCCTGATGAGCTTGTCACAAATATCATCCCCTGGTGGAAAGTCCTCACATATTCACTCAACATTCCACTGTCCAAATAATAATTGATAATGATGTGTGTTGGGAATGTCAATTGTTGGATTTTCCTTACCATCATCATCCAAAACATCCTATGTGGATTCTAGGATTTTTATGATAAATACCATCATATGGAAGAATCCCTACATCATACCATACATTCACACCTGGTACATATTTTAGCTTCTGTGAGAAGGCCTGTCAAAGCAGAAACTATTACCACTATACAGGTAGAGGCCCTCATTCCATTATTATTGTAGGACACTATTCAAGAGTATCCTTCATGGTTTTCTCCTTATTATGTGAAACCGTTCCCAATGTAGAACCATCAGGAGCTGCCACACAAAATATAGCTACCTAGATAAGAGAATTTAGATCCAGCCTTACATCTAGGATAGACTCCCTAAGTGGCCTTCCCACAAATAAGGAACATGACCTATTACTTCAAGAATTCATGGATTCTATGACACTTCATCTACTCCCTAGAGAAAGGGAGTCTAATGCTTCTAGAGTGTAAGAATCCCCATGAATCTAGAATCACTATCCATGACCACCATTACCAATACCATAGGATCATAAAACTTACTCTCATGGAATTTTATGTGTTCAAGGATTGGAATAAAGAATAATTCGATCATGGTTTGGTCATGTTGGGTGATGTTATGGCATAGGTGACACATATCTTTGGTAACCCCTATAACCACAATTAAGGCTTGGGTGAATTCCAGAAGGCTTTTAGTCATGGGACATTGAAATATGAGGATTGGATGACCTGCAGAGTACATTATGAGGACCATGGTTCCATCTGTTCCTACTTAGGCCGACTATAACCTCATGTGATTGTTGAATCTCCCCCATAAACTTCTTATTCATATTCATCACTACCATCTAAATCTCAGATGAACATGAACTAACGGCACAATGGAAACTAGAGGCCCTCATTGATGTCAAAGCCATCTAAAAACATTGATTATTTCATTACATTTGAGTTAGGAACTGTGCCGAGGGTTATCCCAACAATGGATGACCATATTTATGCTGAGAATATGTATGTATGCCTCTATGAATTCCATAAATTTGGTAGACTGATTCACAATTCTTGACAGTGAGGAATAAAATGAAAACCCACTTATTCCTCTTATGAACACCAAGGATGTAAAGTTTTATGACATGAAAACCACTAGAATTTTTAGGATAATGCATAAAAATTATCTATTCATACAACTAGTAATTGAAAACTGGTTTATCATAGAGCTCATCAATCATTTTCCTCCTAGTATTTTCCATCAGCTATGACTCCACATCATCCCATATTAGTTGACCGAGCAGATCAGATGCAACCCCACCATGGTCAGCCACCTCTAGACAGAGATAGGCCTCTACCAACCATCAATTTTCCCATAGTGGTTTTGAGTATGTCAATAAGATAATACTAGGATATATCCATCACTGTCCTGACACCCTTTGGTATGGATAATAGTTACTGTTGTGTCCCCTTCCAAGGAGGGTATCCCTTGTGGCAAAAACGGGCCTATGGCTTGGATTTACGATGTGTTGAAACATATTTTCGGAATAACTAAACATTTTTTATCTATTAGGACCTACTATTGTCAAAATAAATTCACAATTCATTTGAAGATACCTTGAAAAATATATCTTGTTCAAAGATAATGTAGCATCCGTATTGGCCTACTATTTAGAGGTGGCTAAGTGAGAGGAATTCTAACAGCCCAAAATTTTATGAGATATATTATTTTAAATTTCATTGAAGTATTTTGTTGTATAGTACCCCATAATTAGCTTGCTCTATAAACAACACCATATAAGCTTGTAGTATACACCACACTATACTTGGCTTGTGTTATACACAATTTCAAGTTCGTTTGGTAAAATTTATTTCACACAACATTGTGTTTTTATTTTTTACAATTTGTAAAAGAACTATGTTTTTATTATGATATAAAATACATAAAATTAAGCTTTTACTAAACACAACTCATACTTGGCTTGCATTTCACACAAGATCAAAATTCCTCGATAGCTTGTGTTGTACGCAATAGCGTTTTTCACTAAACAAAGATATATTATTAAAATATTATAAACATGGTTTTAGGAATAGTATTTTCTGAAATTTAAATTTTATATAACATTAATATTCATGTTATGTATTTTTTAGAACATGATATAAGAGATTCAATTTTTCACGAAAAGTAGCATTTTTCAGAAAAATGAAGTTTCACAACATTTTGATACTGTGACAATTTTAAATCTAGTTTTTAACACTTTTATATATTATATTTGAAAAAAATAAACATCTTATTTGTAAGAGGGACATAAGAATTTAACATGGTCAAAATTTTGTTATTTTTTTGATAAAATTAATATTTTGATGAACAGTAAAAATTATTGCATTTTAATTCAAAACTATCTTTTCACATAATTTATTTATATAGTTAGATTATCCTTTTAATTGGTTTTAAAATCTAATTGTATTAGTTTTTTTATCATTTAATACAATTTTAGTCATTGGTTGTAATTTTACATTTAAATTGGACATAAACATATAACAATATTTTGAAATGTTTTTAATTTTTAAAAAACAGCCTTTTGGTTTTGACAAAAAGAATTAATTTTAAATTAATTTCTTCTAATTATGTGTTTTGAACTATGAAAAATTGATTAAATATTTGTAATCAATGGGTCTAAATTATGTTAATAGGTTACTTTTATTTATTTTTGGATATTATTAATAGTAACCATTGTAATTTTTATTTACCATAGTTAAAGGTATATCAGGTAAATTAGGGAAACTAACAATAAGATAAATATAATAATATTACCCAAAAACTAAAAAAATACAATTGGATTAATTAAGGTTGACCAATATCACTTATGGATCATAATTGATTCATTTAGTGTACTTTTTTCAAGGAAAATGATGTAATTATAATTAAAACAAATTAAGGTGACGATATGTCACTCTCATATATCTTATAAGTATAATACTTTTAATATAGTTACAAACATGATAAAAAATTGAACATCAATAGTCTCAAGAAATATGTTGAAATTATCTACATCATTGAAATTTATTTATAATTTTTAGAGATTAAATAATTACTATTAATGGTAACACAATAGTGGTGTAGAAATTATTTTATAGATATAAATATAAAATAAATGGTTTTAAAAATATTAAAAAATTCATATGAACTAATTAATGTGATTCACACCATTTCTAGGTGACTATGACATGTTAGCAGTGTATTTAAAATTTTAGTTCGAATTTCCCTTCTGTGTGGATTTTATTCCATGTTATATAATTGAATAGTTTCAAAATTTACATTATTGATATTTTATAAAAATAACATATTATTAAATTATTTAAAAATCACAAAACTATTTATAAAAATAAAAAAGTAAAAATTATATGAGATAAAATGTAATTAATTATCCGATTTTAGACAATTGACAACACATTATTAAATATTAATAAGCATTTATTATTTAGAATATTATTACCACATATAAAATTAAATAGATTAAATAAGGATAAATCAAATTGATATAGTTTAAAATAAAATCAAAACATGTATAAATTTTATTGGTTGAAAGGATTTAGACCAAAAATAATCTTATATTATAAATAAATGAGTTTGGGAGTATTATAAATATAAAATTAATTTACAATAAATTAACAATTAAAGACATTAAAAGGTGCACCTCCCCTATCTTATAAAACGACACCTCTCATTCTCTTGTAATCAAACCTCAAAACCCCTTTGGATCTATTATTACTTTTCCAAATATCTACCCTACTCATATAATTTCATCCTAGAGTCCACCCTTTGGGATGAAATCCATCGTAGGGAGTCCTTGTGTTCATACCAAAAAGAAGATACTCGAAAAAGAGGTAATTGTTTTATCAGTTCTTTCATGATTCCTTTCTACTTCTGATTCCCATTCTATGTTGTTCGCAGAATAATGTAACAAATCCAGTATATTATACATTATAATGAATTATTATAATTTTGGTACAACCTTATACATCCTTTTATCCATCCTACAAATTACAATATCACTAAGCATGCGTACGTACTGTTTATCGTCCCCACACCCTGGTGTAATTATTTATCGAAAAATACATAATTATAATGGGAATATTAATGAGTATAATGGATGTAAATAATTAATAGGACATGAAATTATTTCTGAAAATTCATATACCATCGAATTCCATATCATTTAATCATCAAGGGAATGATATCATCTCTCCTGGGTACATACGTCTTACCATATCCACGATGCGATGATATTAATTTTCCACGTTTTTCATTCAAGAATGATTATAAAGTATATATAATAAATATGAAATAAATATATGAAATAATAATGATACTTTATTTAGTTATATACATATATGGCTTTTACTTTCTTTAATTAAATTCAAAAAGGAAACAGAAACATCGTTCTTGCGTACGTACGACCACCGTCTACATGAATAGTGCTTTCACTTTTATTTATCAATCTATTATATATATTAAAATACTGAATATTTAATATATATAAATCATGTTTTACATTCTGGAAGTAATTAAATCATGATATAAGTAATAATATTAAGAATAACAAGTCATAACCATGTATGTTAAATAAAACGATTGTTACCTAAAACGTTGCATTAACATGGAATTAATAAATAAACAGGTAATAGAAAGTCATAAGTGAATTAAATATGATTTAATAAAAATATTATGGTTATGCTAATAGTTAATAATATGTTTAAACTCACTATACCGATTTCTCAGACACATATGAATGAGATCTAATGTAATGTAAGGGTTAATTTTACAATCTCATTTTTATCCGAGATTTTTTATTTGTAAGTATTTACTGGTGATATATTTATCATCCATGTCCATGAATTCAAAAAATATTTCCATTAAATTTTTACTATTCTTCTATGCACGTTTAATTTGTTTTTAACCCATTTTTAATTTTTACAACCTGGAATGGAAGGTAACTTATTTTTTTACTATTGGAGGTAGTTTTTGATTTTTCTGGAAAAATTATGAGGGGAATTTTTTTAACTTATTCAGAATGAATGGATTTTTAGAGTTTTATGATGCCTTATTTCTATGAAGAATCCTCTACAATATTTCAGGTTTATTTTTAACTAAATTGTTTTCTTTTAAAATTTCCTGACATAATTAGAAAATAATCTTTTCTGATTAAGAAATGATATTTTCCCCAAAAAACTATGTTCAAGTGTTTTTAAAAAAAATTCCATCTAATATGACCCTCTTAAATAGGGTTAAGTATATGTTATTATTATTAATTTTATTTAATTTTTTAAATTATATAATGATATTTTATAAGTATTATGTAATGATGGAATTATATTTAAGAAACCCGTTTTATTTCTTCTATTACACTTTGATGAATTAATGTTGTTTTTTTGGAACATGTAAGAATGATTTTAGATTGAGATGGGTGGGACCTATATCACCAAAAAATTCATGGGGTAATTATTCATATCTCATAAGATATTCTAGACTGTAATGGAAGGTAAATCTAGTTCAATATTACTGGGCTAGAACGACACGTAAATCTGGTTCAGTAATACATGGTTGGAACATCATGTAAACCCGGTTTAGTGAAAGACTTTGTCCACTATTATGACCATTGATAGAATTCCATGGCTACTATGGAAATCATATTATGTGATTATTTATTTTCCTAAAAACCATTTTTTAATCCAATGCTATTTTAAAATGATTAATGTTCCTTTATGATCTATGCCTTTTATACTACCACGATTTATTTCATGACCCACGGTTTAGATATTTAAACATTCTGTTCATGTCGTTAAATTATTATGTTTATGGTTTGTTCTATATTCTAAATGATAACCCTTATTGATAATTTGATCTCTTACTTTTTATGTTTTATTTTCCACAAGATATTTGGAATGGTTTTTGGAAGGAAAACAAAAGGGGAAGATCTATATTAGAGATGTTGAAGATCATTCACAAAGTTAGAAGATTATGTTCCATGTTTCCAAAGACACTAAATTAATATGGTCTTTGGGAATATATTTGTATAATGTATTAAGTATTATAAAAAAGAAATGTAATCTACATGTAAGTAAATCTTGGGTCGTTATATTTTGTATTAGTACGATGGTTTAGTCAATCTTTTTAAACTAAGATGCGAAAAAATTAGTGAGATCTGTAGAGATATTTCAATGGTATGTCTAGGTAAGTCCCTAAGGGAAGTTATAACTATAGGTTATAGTCCTAGAATTATGGTAGTGATCATGAATAACACAGGATTCCATATAATATGTTAGATATTTAATTTACTCCCCCTTGATTATGTTGTTTTCTAAGTAGTTTTTTTCCACTGAAACTATTATTTTTGGGTTTTAGACAATGGCTGGAACCCAAAGGAAATGTGCTAGTGATCAATTCCTTTGGAAATGCAAGTATCATACTCTTTAACAACCGAATTTTATGGTATATCAAATTAGAAATCTTATTTCTATACTTACACAAGCTATGAATCATTATGGACTTGAAAATGAGCAGAGAAGGGAACTACATTCTGTTGAGTCCTCCGTGATGCAACGTCCACCTTTTTTCAGGGGTTCTTCTGATCCATTTTTTTTCTGAACAATGGATTAGTACCGTTGAAAATATATTTTCCATCCTTTGGTGTTTGGAAGATGAAAAAAAATTGTATATTTATCATTTAGAAGGTGAAGAAGACCAGTGGTGGACTGTAATCAAGAATAAAAGGCATCAAGATGAAATTAAATTACAGGAACATGAGGAGTTCATGAAGTTAATTTTCAATATATACATCCATTGTATTCATAGACAAAAGATGGAAAATTATTTCCTTGATAATAAGAAAATGTATGATGATTCTATTGGTACATGCCAGTAAACTTTTACATGACTAGAATGATATGCTTCTGGTTTTATCATCCCACCAAAAAGTAATGTTGATCGATTCATCAGTGGATTAAAACCAAGTCTTAGAAGGTAATTACCTATAAGATACATTAGTATCTATGACGAGATCATGAATTTTTCTATCAAGGTATAAATTAAATTTGGTGTTAAATATCAATATCATGGTTTTTATAAAATAAAAAAAGATGGATTCAAGGGAAAATCTCAAACAATTGGTGAAAAGAACATAAATGTTTCCATATGCTCAATGTGTGGAAAGAAGCATTGTGGATATTGTTTTAAAGAGATTATAAAATGTTTTATGTGTGGAAAATAAGTTCATCATGTAACTGAGTTCCAAATTTATGGGAAAAAGTTTTTTAATGGTGGGAATAGAGAACAAACCACATAGAATAAACCACTCGCCCTTCAATGATACAAGTGTAAAGAAATGGGGAATTATGTTAAACAATGCCCAAATACATTGGTTAATGATGACGATTAACATTAGCAACCTCTTAAGGACAAAATCAACAGGAAATCACTTGTAATCACTATAGGTGATGTTGAGTGTGACAACAATGTGGTGGATCGATTATGTGTTTATGTAATGGGATTCCATAATAGTGTTGTTGAATACCGATTGATGTATTGTGGAGTATTGGAATATCTATGTATTGTTCCATTTCGGTTTTACATAAGTATATGGTACCATTAACCCTGAAAGGTGATTGAAATATTTTTCTAAAGAACATGATATGCACATAATGAATGGATAAAGAGATAAGGGGATTCTTGATAGTATTAATGATATCGTTTCTGATATAAGTACAAAGTGATATCATGGTTTGAGTATATAGAATTTATTTTATTTTTGGTGTGTGAAAAGCATTAATTTTGATAGAATTCATGTTTTCACTAAGGTTTTATGGCAATTCATGTTATTAACATGTTTCATGAGAATACATGATTACTGTATTCACATGTTTGGAATGTGATAACTAATAACAACCTTATATGATATGGGAGATAAATGATATGTCTATTTAGTTCAACGCTTTCTATGATTTTAATATTTTAGTTTTTGAAAGGATTGTAACATTAACTATTTATGGATAGTATATGTTATATTTAGTTTGAAGTTTGTTAGATTAATATGTTTTCACACTATTAGTGGACTTATTCATATTTGATTACATGTTCTATCATTTTTGTTGAGATAGATGGAATGACCTATCATTCTATATCATGATCTTCTAACACTTCAAGAATGAAAAATTCAACTTCATTTCATTAAATAAGTGATGAAGGGGAAAATTTTCATGGCATGAATGGCAATGAGATTATACTAAAATCATGTAAGTACTTGATGTTATGAAATTATTTTCAACATTATGGAAAGGATATGGAAATACCAAAATGTTATCATTGAACATTGATATCCAATGAATCTTATGGTCCCTTAAATCATCACAGATTTATGGATAGGTGATTGTTAACTATCTCTAAACCTTGTTCTCTATCACTCTCCACCAAAACAGGATGGTAAGATTTTTCTTCCATATCCATGCTTTCACTTCCCAACTATATTCCCCATTGTTGAAACCCAGTGTTGAGTTACATTGGGTAACTATTAGGTTTCTAACATTCATTTTTAAAATTATTTTTAGTATTCCTTTCTATTATGTGGGTTTTTATGAAATAAACTTTCAAGTAGTAAATGTTTTATTACCCCAACGAATTTCGAGGGTGAAATTGATTTTATGGGGGGTATAATGTGACAACCCAAGATTTTATGAGATTTCTTGTTTTTAATTTTTTTTATTTCTTATGTTTTATGGTACACCAAGATTATATTTCCATATACACAACACTCTATTAGCTTAATATACACACAACACTATACTTGGATTTTGTTACACCCAATTTCAAGTTCGTTTGATAGAATTTATTTCATGAAACACTGAGCATATATTTTTTCAATGTATAAAAGAAGTATGTTTTTATTATGTTATAAAAAACACCAAATTAAGCTTCCAATAAATTCAACAATGACTTGTCTTGCATTACACACAAGAGCGACGTTCCTCGTTATCTTGGGTTGTACGCAACACTGAGTTTCACTAAATGATGATATATTATTAAAATATTATAAAATAACTTTTATGTATAGTATTTAACAAACATTGAATTTTATATAACATTAACATTGACATTATTATTTTTAAATAACATGTTATAAGAACAAATTCAATTTTTTGGATAAAAGAATTATTTTAAAAAAAATTCAGTTTTGACATCTTTTGATGGCGCACCAATTTTAAATCAAGTTTTTGACACTTATATATATATTATATTTGGAAAAATAAATTTATTATTTGGAATAATAAAATAATAATACAACATGGTCGAAATTTTGACATTTTTCTGATAAAATTCATATTTTGATGAATAGTGAGAAATAGAGAATTTTAATTCAAAACTATGTTTTCCTCTAATTTATTTATATAATTAGATTTTATTTTTAATTGGTATTAAATTTTAATTAGTTTATGTTTTTATCATTTAATAAAATTTTGGTCATTGAATGAAATTTTACAATTAAATTGGACATAAACACATGAAAATATTTGGTTATGTTTCTACTTCATAAAACCCCTCTTTTTTGTTTTGACAACATGAATTTATTTTAAATTAATTTATTCCTATTATGTGTTTTGAATTATGATAAATGGATTCCATATTTGGAATTAGTAGGTCCAAATTATGTCACTAAGTTACTTTTATTTGTTATGGATATTATGAATAGTAACTATAATAATTTTTATTTACCATAGTTGAAGGTAAATCTGATAAATTAGGGTAACTGAAAATATGATAAAGGTAATAAAATTATACAAACACCTAAATAAATCTTATTTTATGAATTAAGGTAGACTAATATAACATATGGGCCAGAATGGATTAATTTAATGGACTATTTTCCATGAAAGTGATGTAATTATAATTAAAACAAAAGAAATTGACAACATGTCACTATCATATATATTATTAGTATTACAATTTTAACACAGTGATAAACATGATGAAAATTCAGATATAAATAGTCTCTATAAATCAAAATAAATCATCTACATCATGTGAATTTATTTATAATTTTAATAGATTAAATTATTACCATTAATGATGACACAATAATGATGTTGAAATTAGTTTATTGATATAAATGTCAAATAAATGGTATTAAAAATTTCATAATAAATAACAAATGAACTAATTAACGTGATTTACAAATTTATAGGATCATATAAGATGATTGGAGTGTATTAAATATTTTATTTTAATTTATCTTCTATTTGGATTTTATTTCCAGTCAAATAAATAAATAGTGTCGAAATTCCCACTATGGATATTTTATAAAAATTACATATTAATAATTTATTTAAAAATCACAAAAATTCATAAAGAATTAAAAAGTGAAACTTATGTGGTCTAAAATTTAATAAAATATCCAACTATGGAAAATTTACAACACATAAGTTAATATTTATAACCATTTAATGTTTAGAATATAATTACCACAAATAAAATTAAATTGATTAAATAAGGATAAATCAAAATGATAAGGTTTCAAAAAAAAAAATAAAAACAATTATAAATTTTATTGTATGATAGTATTTATACCCATATATATCTTATATTATAAATAAATGAGTTTGGGAAAATTATAAACCGAAAATGAATTTATAATAAATTAATATTTCAAGACATTCCAAAGGTGCCCCTCCCCTCTATTATAAAAGGGCACATCTCCTTCTCTTGAAATCAAACTTCCAATGTCATTTGGCTCAGACAAAACCAGACAAAATCTCAACCCAAATTCTATAATTTCATCCTAAAGGCCACCCTTTGGGAACAAATCCATCTTAAGGGGTCATTCTTTGCATTCCAAAAGAAGTTACCAGAAAAAGAGATAATGGTTTTATCACAACATTCAAAAGTATTTTCTCCTTCTACTTCATATTAATATGTTGTTCCCATACTACAGTAATAAATATAGTATGTTATATATTTTTAGATTTTATTATAATTATAGTTCAACCTTATACCTACTTTTATCCCTCCTATCAATAACAATATCATCACGCGTGCGTGCGTACAACTAACCGTCTCCATGTCGTGATATAATTTCTTATACAACTGTACATAATTTGGATTTGTATATTAATGTGTAAAATAAATGTTAATAATTAATATATCATGATATTATTTCTTTAAAATTCTTTTACCATACAATTTCATTCCATTTAACCATCAGGGGAATGATATCAATGCTCGTGCATATGTACGACTTACCTTCTCCACGACGCGATGAGATTCATTATCCACATTACACATTCAGGAATGATTATAAATTATATATAACAAATATGAATGAAATATATGACATAATAATATTTCTATATTTATTTATATATATATACCACTTAAATGCTTCTATTCAATTCAATAAGGAAACGAAAACATCATTAATGCATACACATGTTCTATCGTCCCGCTGAACGGTGCATTCCATTTTATTTATCTATCTATAATATATATTTATATACTGAATATTTATTATATATAAATCATGTTTTAGATTTTGAAAGTAATTAAATCACGATATAACTAATAAAATTATGAATAACAAATCAAAATCATGTAAGATAAGTAAAACGACTATTACCCCAAACATTGCTTTAGCAGGGAATTGATAAATAAAAGGGTAATATAAATTCATAAGTGAATCATATATGATATCATAATTATTATTATTGTTCTTTTACAAGTCAATAATTTTTTTAAACCTACTATATAGAAGTTTCAATCATATACAGAATAAATCAGACCTAAGGTAAAGTATAATTTCTAAATCTCATTTTTATCCGAGACTGTTTATATGTAAGTATTTATTGGGGATATATTTATCATCTGTCACCATGTTTTCTAAAAAAATCATAAAATGTTTTCTATTCATCTATTTATGTTTAAATTCCTTTTTACCAATTTTTTTCTTTTACTACATGGTATGTAATGAATTGTTATTTTATTTACCATAAGAGGTAATTTTTGACATTTCTGGAAAGTTTTGAGAAGAATGTTTTTTTACATATACGAAAAGAATGTATTTTTATGATTTTATGATTTCTTATTTCCATGAATCTTATTTAAAATATTTCATTTTTAACTAAATTCTTTTATTTTAAAATTTCATATCATTTTGAGAAATGAAAATGTTTTTAAAGAAGAAAGGGTATTTTCCACAAGAACTAAGTCCAAGTGTTTTATTAAAATTATTTACCATCTAAAATGATTCTCTTAAAATGGTTATGTTTCTATCACTATAATTACTATGATTTTATTGTTTTAATGATGTAATTATCTTTTATATAAATCATGTTATGATGGATTGATGTTTATGAAACCCATTTTTTTTATTGGGTTAGGATATGATGAATGATTTATGTTTTTTTGGAACATGTAAGAATGATCTCATTATGAGATGGGTGGGACCTATATCTCCCTCCAATGCATTGTGTATTGATTTATATCTCATCAGATAAATATAACTGAAATTGAAAGTAAATCTAGTTCAGTATTACAGGGTTAAAATTGTAGGTAAATTTGGTTATGTAAAACAAGGATGGAATAGAAAGTAAACTCGGTTCAGTAATGGAATTTGTCCACTATAATGGTCTTGGAAGAACTGCCTTCCCTATTATTTAAATCATATTATCTGCTTATTTATTTTCAATAATCCCATGTTTTATGAAAAATCTATTTTACCATTGTTAACATTACTTTAGGATCTATGCCTTACTTACTACCAATATTTATGCCATGACCCAAGGTTTTTATATTTATACTTTAAGTTCATGTTTTTACATTCTTATGTTTATGGTTTTTTCTACTCTATCATTATTTAACCTTACTGAGCATTTGATCTCACCCATTTTATTTTTTCTTTATCCCAAAATAAAAATAATGGTTTTATGTAGGAAATGGAAATGGGAACATCTTTATGGGATTTGTTGATGATCATTCACCATGTTAGAAGATTGTGTTTCTAGTCTCCAAAGACACTAAACTAATATGTTCTTTGGGCATATATTTGTTGAATGTATTAATTATTCCACAAAATAAATATAATTTCTATGTATTTCAATCTTTGGTCTTTATAGAAATCCCATTTCATCATCTCATTCTATCGGTAAGAGGAGGGAACCATCATGTAGGGGAACATAAACCCACTATAATTTATAGTCTAGTTCAATGGAAAAGATATCCACCACATCCGAGTTGAAATAGTTTATGGTATTTAATTCAGTGCGACCCATATGCTTCATAAGTTGGGACTGAATGAAGCATATATGACTCGATCCGATTAAAAAATTTAGGGTTACAGTAGGTGTGTGCAGAAACTATAGAAGGGTTCAGTTAAAGAACTAGTTTTGTGGCTTGAAATCAAGATCTGAATATATGGTGGTATTGTATGATTTTGCCTAAAATATACTTCTAGGTAGGCCCTAGCTTTACTATCATGTAGTGACCCCTCCTCGTATCAGAAGTGCCTCATGGAGTACCATAATGTCTAAGTTGGGGTACTCCTAGATGATTCTTCTACCTTTTACACTAGTGAATCACACTATTTTTTTGAAAAATACTACAAGGGAGTGGGTATGTAGGTTATAAGGAATGGGTTTGAGTGCATCAATGATATGATGACCACCATAGCCTATTTATGGGCAGACTTGGATGGTGCATTCATTCTCCCGATTGTTTGGATAGATCCCACAATGTTGAACCTAGGAGGTTACTTTGTTTTCTCCAAAAAAGTGATTATAAATCCCCAAAAAGAAGGAAAGTATCTATATTAACTCATATTGTTACACAAGATTGGCCCAAGTGATACCAGAATCCTCTACTCATGTGATGTTCTGGGAATTCAGCATATAACCACCATTTCATGTCATTCCCACATTTTCGACAAATCAAGGGTGGATAAATGAAAGATGAGCAACAAATATTTCATTGAAATCAAAAATGTACCTTCTGACCAAAGGATGAATGTAATTCAATCAAAAGCTTCTGTTAATGAAGTTTCACCAGAGAAGGAACCCTTATTGCGGATTCAATGTCTGAACAATTAGGCACTAGTTTTCCCCCTAAGTCAGTTAACCTAGATGAAGTGCCAACAATTACTTATTATTTTTTCCCAAATGATTAATAGGATTTATAAGACACCCTCCTATATTTAAATTGTGTATCTCCACAACTATTCATGAGTTGATTCAGGTGAACCTTGGTACTGAGGATGATCTGATGCAGACGTTCATTAGTGAGTCCATATCTTTAGAGGAAAAGAAACTGTATGTGGATTTCCTGAAACAACACCATGACATGATCAATTGGATTTGTGAAGAGATGAAAGGGATAAAACCTCAGTTCACCATATACAATCTATGTATCCTAGTGAGTCATTGTGGGCTCAAGAATCCAACTAGAATGAGTCACCCCTCACATAGTTCCATGGTTGAGGCTAAAGTTGACAATATTATCAAAGAAAACTTCATTTGGAAATTACAGTACCCTCGGTGCCAATCCTACATCATCGTAGTTAGGAAGAATAATTGGTAGATCATAATTTGTATTGAATTATGAGACCTCAACTACCATTTCTTGAAGGATGATTTTCCTCATCCAATGATAGAGTTGTCGATTGATATTATAGCCTGGTTACAGGACATACCCTTTATGGATGAATAATCAGAGTATAATGAGATCTCGATAGCCCTAAGGATGAGGATCCCACCACCTTTAGGGAAACATAGGGGACTTTCTTCTATCATCTATTATCCTTAATCCAAAATAATGAATGTTCCACATATCAATCGTCTATGTACCACATCTTCAAAACACATCATATGATGATAGAAGAATTATAAGGAGATGAATTGGTGGGAAAATCTCACCAATACTAGTACCATCTCAATGATGTTGATAAATAGTTTTTGTTACTCTACTCCAAAAATATGTAGATGAACCCATTTATGTATTCATTTGAGGTTACCATTAGGATTTTTCTCACCTTCATCGTAATATATAGTGTAATTCGGATCAAATCAGCATTTGCGGTTGAGATGCATTGTTTTGGAATGCTGCGTTGTGTTTCTGTTTGTAAAAGAAAACATCTAGCATAAAGGATAAAGGTGTTATGTGGACTACATTGCATAGTTCTTAGTAAAGGTTATCCTGTATCAAATTTTCATGTCATCATGATTAGTGGTTTTTTTGGATTTTTTTCCTATATAGAGGACCATAGTCACATTAGTTAGTAGAGGGAATTTTTTTATCAAGAGATCATCTACGTGGGACAAATTTGGAAAATTTTGAAGTAATTCACAAAGGAGAATTCAGTGAATGAGAAGAGTTCATGGAGGATAGTTATAAGAATGATGAAGTGGTTCGTAGGGGATCATTTTTGAGATAGAGACCATTTGTGGGAAAGTATATGTAAGATGATTATGGGGATTTGTAGCATAAAATGGGAAAGGGACTGTGTTGGAGAGGTTTTCTATGAGGCATCAACCATACACAATGTGAAGAATGTATGTGGATGAAGAGGCGGTATTAAAATCACTCATGTAATTTGGTGAAACATAGTTCACGAATGATATATGTAGTCCCTAGTGGAAGAAAAAAAATAATATTTTGGACACAAGGAAGTTTGAAAAAGCACTAAAATAGTTTTCAAAATAAATTTTCAAAAAATAAAAATACATGGAAATGTGTGATTTCCATATTTAACATTCAGGCATGTAAATCAGATTTGGTATAAGACTGAGAGTCATTACTATGTCCATAAAGTCCTTATTAGATTCTTGGTAAAGAAATGAAGAATTTATTTTGAAGGATCATATATGTGAAACTTGATCAAGAAGAACCATAACATTTTATTGCATCATTTTGTGTGAGAATAACTATATGCACTATTGGATTGTTTTCAAAGTGCTACATGAGTTTAAGGGAATATCCTAATCATTATATTTTACACTAAAGGAATGTTTACACGTGAATTGTGTGGAATTGGATTATTTAAAAACCATTCCAAGGACATAACATATCTTGTAGAGTAATGAACCTTATAAATTATGTTGTTTATATGGATGTGTATTTCAATTGTGATCAGTTGGTAATGAAATATTTAACAGGAGTATATGGTTGTTTCATATGTAAGGAAACATAAAAAAAAGGATATCACTAGTTCACCCCCTCTTAGTCTTACTTGAATCTTGACAGGGAAACTTCATAAATTCCATCACGTCACATACATACTTGAAGCCCCCTCTCTGTATTCCAAGACTTATGACCCAAAACCACGTGAATTCGCCTACCATCCACGTGGTATGCTTCACCCATGGTGTTTAAGAAATCCAATGTCTACACCATCCATAACTATGTGTGTATTAATTATTATCCTCATGGAATACGCAGTGATGCCTATACTTTCAGTCTTTGGGCTTAGCTGCATATTCACTCTAAAACACTCCAATACATTTTGGTGATTTCACCCATGCATCATTAGTGCAAGAAGTTATACTGTGATATTTCTATTTATAAAACTGGGATCCCTATCAAGTAGATATAATTTTTCCCTTATCGAACTATGATTCCCCATATGAAAAGTGTGGGATTAAAAAAACATCCTCAACATATGATGGTAATCTATTGTTGTACCCCATAGATATTTGGGAGGCCTGTGAAGATTTGATATCTTAATTCAAGAGTATATCCTCATTCTAGCATCAATATCCTACCACTCCATGTTCCATAACTATGTGGGGATTATAGTATATGTAGTGAGGCCCAAATATTTTATATTGGCTCCAGCCCCCTTTATCAACTTGTTATTGTGTCTTTCTATCCCTAATGTCATGGCGTTGACCCTCTATTCATGTTAGGTTATCTGTCCATGCCACACCAGCCTATTTTCAAAAAATCATTCCCCTTTGGTCCATGAAATGTGACCATAAAAAAGAAAACACCTCTATAGTCTGAGCATTACGACATTAAACTAGAAAAAAATATAATGACATGAACTATTATAAATAAAATTCCCTTATGAATTAATGTTTTATTATGTAATATGGTAATAGAAAATACATGAAAAAATTTAGTTTTATTATATCCAATTGGATTAAACGAGCCATTTCAAATATATATCAATGGCAATTTAGTTGTTAAATAGTGAACACATGATTTTTATAAATATACGACTTTAACAAAATCAATTGACATAGAAAAAGAAAGAGATGGCCTCATTTAGTAAGATTGTGCTCTATAAATCCCATTTATCCCAGCTTACAAAGTAGATAGCATCACTAAGCTTTACCCCTATCCAATTCCAATCTGAGATCCAACAACTTAAACATCATTGAAACTGTTTGTGGGAGAAGATCAAGCTCATTGAAATCACAACCCAAACCATGTTCGCTGAACAACCCCATGAAATTATCATTTTTTCACACATTAATCTTAGAGAGTATGTCAGTGTAATTAAAATATATGTATTAAGACTTAAAAACATTAATATTTATATTTTATATAATAAATAATTTATTTTCATTGAAGTACAGAAAAATTTTATTTTCGGGTAATAATCAAATTATATTAATGGATTTATTATGATGAATTAAGAGATTTTTGAAATAAATAGTATTTTAATAAAATGTTAGTATTATATAAGGATTATTAATTATTAATTTTTATAATTTTTATGAAGTAAAATGCACTTTTTATATGTCTTCAGAAATTATTATTATTAAAAAACCCAGCATCATTCAACAAATGTTGAATCATATTTAAAAGTGAAAATGCATGTATTTTTAAAATTATATAAATAAAATAAATATAATTTTTTGAATTAGAACTTCAATATTATATAGTGGTTAATTTTTCATAATTTTCTAAAACAACCAAATTTTTAGGTAAATATTAAATGCCGTATAAATATACTTTGTGTTTTTTCACAACATAAAGACCCAATCCTGATGTAATAACTAATATAATGATCATTATAGGACAAATTTATGTTTTAACCTCTAAAAAAAATATGATATTAAGTTTATTTTATTAATTGTATAATACCATTATGAATCCTCCAAAATATGTAATATATTTTATGAAATTGAATTCATTTCATTAAATGTGTGACTCACCTTCACATAATAAAGGGTTATATTTTAATATTTCAACCATTTACATAATAAAATAGTTAAAACCTCCCCAAATAGGTAAAGAACCATGGGAAAACCATTTTAATGTTGGTTTTTTTGAGTATTTTATTATATTGAATCCAAAACCTATGTTTGTTAAATATTAAAGAATTACCAACTAATTTATTATATAAACCCCCAAAATCTCCCACATATCTTAACTCAAAATCCATGGAACTTGTCCTAAATCTTCCATATCATCTTTATAATCCTCCAAAGGTTCCTCAATATCTCAATAATCTATATTTCAAGCTTTTTATAACACACACTCAGGTAAGGGTTCTTTAATTTCTCATCTTTATCCAAGTTTCTTTATCTTGTTATGCACATTAATTTTCAATTTATAATGATGGGGTTTGTTTTTTAACATCCAACACACTTCCCTAACTATATATAAATTATGAGATACCTCTTTATCTATCATTTTACTCTACCATGTACACCCCTTACCATAAAATTTTTTCGAAAGAATCCTTTCCTTTTTAATTTTTTCAAACATATGTATTATCGTATGCCTTATTTTTTTTAAATTTATATGTGTGGAAATTAATTTATGTGTACCTATTAATATAAAATTAATTTCCATATTATTATAGAACAATTTAACTCAAATAATCCAAATTTATAAACTTATAAGTGATGTCATTATGCTGTCGAATTTTCACCGTAATTTTCCATGCCAAACCAATTGTGTTGTGAATACCATACCCATTTACTATCAAGGGTTTTCCCTTTAATGAACATATAAATTTTTATTGAGGACTTACATGTATGTAATAAACCATAATTTATTCATGTAATAAATTATGTTCATGAATGAATCAATTTTTTTTATAATCTATGTGGCACACGTAAGCATGAGAATAAAATGAATGTTAGGGGTGCACTCAGAATTATATTGTGCTCTAATGAATTGGGTAATGTTTAGTATCATAACATTTCATGTTGGGATAGGTGTGTAAATGATCCCTTTATGGGACTTTTTCCACCATGAAGTGTTGGCGGTTTAGCCATGAACTACATTTATAATGAGGCATTTTAAGTTGTTTCCACATTTCCCATGTTATGAGAATCGGTCTATATCATTTATTATTATTAATGTTCCCCTATGACTCAATTATTTTCATTGTCTAATATATATTATGATCTTTATATTATACCATATTTTCCCCCTTACTCAGATTTTTGGATCACCCCATTCTTATGTATTTTCCCAGGTTATCCAATGTAGTTTTAAGCTCAAGCATGTTATAGAATTTTTAAATAAAGATTTTGTAATTCATATTTAAATTTGTAATTAAATGTATTTAATTACCAAATACACTATAATTTTTAATCATTATGATTGTATTATGTGTAATTTTATGTAATTAAATCATTTAATAATGTTTAATAAAGATATGGGTTGTTGTAGTTGGTATTCGAGGAAAATATTATTTATTTTTGTGATTAGGATTAAAAAAATTTAGTGAAAGCCTTATTTGAGAATATAAAGTATAAGAAACCATCCCTATGTTTGGTATTGAATATGTTTATAATCAAGAATATGAGTCCCTCCTTTGATACTTAATGTGGAAATGGTTCTAGAACAGATGTATATAAGAGTAACAACTCCAACAAGGTGTTCCAGACATGTCTCAAGGTAACATGGTACAGGAAAATGGGTCTTTAAGTGCATCTAGTTTAAAAATAACAAGGGATTCTCATTGGTAATTAACAATCTCCTTATGAACCATTATTAAAGGATTAAAAAAATTCACATGAATTTATATATAAGGAAATATATTACGACAACGAAGAATGATGCGTAGAAATAAATAGGTTAATGAAATACATGTAAGGTATAAGTTATCTCTTTATTATCATTAAATTCCAATTTATATATTTAAAATTTAAATATAATCTTCTTTAATAATCCTTTTATTGTATCCAATGGCTTGAAATATGAGTAATCAGGTGAACAATCAACATGAAGAGCAATGTGATTACTTATCCAATGATATTGCCAGCCTGATGGGAGAAGGAATCACACAATTCATTATGATAGTCTCTCAGCTGAATCGAGTTCAGAATAGAAACCTGGATTATGAAGAGCATCCTAACCCCCCCTAAGATAGAACAATCCAAAATGAGAAGGTCATATACATCCTTTATTGTTATAAATAAGAGAAGGTTTAGCTGGATGTTTATTACAAAGACCCATACTTTACATACATTGTTATTACATCAGAGTTGAAGAATACTTATTAAAACATATAACAAAACCATGAAATGACCATATAGGTATAGTGTCTTTAGAAACTGGGAAACATAAACAACTTGTTCATAAAACATCTACGTCGTCTCCCATTTATTTCATCATATCTAGAGTCCCTTTTTGGCATATCCCACTTTATATCCTTCTTCAAGACCTGTGGAAAAGAAAACATACAAAATGGTGAGATCAAATGCTCAGTAAGGGTAAACAAAAGAAATATCATTCATATCATCTTCATAAGAATATAACATTTTGAAAATCTTAACCTGCAAAAGAGATCATAATATCATGTCCTGGGATAAATCATAGTAATGAAAAGTAATCCCAAATAATCATAACTTAAAACATGAAACTTTGTGGAATACACACATAATCATAGAAAATCATTTCATATTAGTCAAGGCTCATTTCCAAGACCATCATAGTGGAAAAAGTCCATTACTAAACCGAGTTCACTCCTCGTTCCAGTCCTGTATCACTGAATCGGTTTAACTTGCCATTCCAGCCATTTCTATATCATGAGATATAAATCTTTACCCAATGCATTGGAGGGAGATATAGGTCTCAACCATCTCATAATTAAACCATTCTTATGTGTGCCACAAAATCATAAATCATACATCATAGCATAACACATGTAATAAAAATGGGATTCTTAAACATCATGCCATCTTAACATAATCCATACAAGATAAAATGAAATCATAAAATTAATTCCATCACAAAACAATCAAATCAATGTAAAAATAGGGATAGAAACAGAACCCTATTTTATCTCATATGGAAACTAATTTTGATAAAACACTTGAACTCCATTCTTGGAAAAAATATCCTTTCTACTTCAAAAACATTTTTTCCTTTCATAACATGTCATACAATTTTAAACTAAAATAAGTTGATTAAAAATAAACTTTAAAACTTGTAAAGGAAGCTTCTTGGAAATAATTTTCTAAAAATCCATTCATGTCGTATAAGTTAAAAAAACATTCTTCTCGTACTTTGGCCGGAAAAGTCAAAAAGTACCTCGTACAAAAAATGACAAAAGATTCCTTTCATATCTTTTACTTAAAACACACTGAAGGTTAAAATTGGATTTAAACAATTGTAAGAGGATATAAATAATATTACATATTTAGGAAACATGTATGGAGATGATAAATATTCCCCAGTAAATTCGGAAGTATAAACAATCTCGGATAAAATGAGATTGCGAGATTTTCCCTTACCTTAGGTCTGATATGCTTTATACGTGTCCGAACCTCCTGTATAATGATTTAAATAATGTCATTGACTGATTACAGAATCATACTCATTGTTATGATATCATATATGGTCATATTCTTAGATTCTTATTAGTAATATTTCATTTCTACTTTTTATTCGGGTGTTTATTGCTGTATGTTCTTATGTGTGTTTTGTCGAATAAATTATTATTCTTCTTATTAAGTTATATATACCACATTTCCAGAATGGTATTAGAGTAAAATATATCATATTTATTCATTCAATTTATTTATATACTCATTATGCAATGAATATCATTTAGAACGAGTCGCATCACATCGTGGAGAGGGTAGGCCGTACGTACGCACGAGCGATGATATTGTTCCCATGATCGTGGAATTGTATTGAATTGTATGTATACTATTTAAGAATGAATATAACTTTATAATAATCATATATAGTTCTTCTTTACACCATTATACCCATCCAAGTAAGGTGTTGGTGGAGAATAGATTACACCACAGTGTGGAGACGGTATTCCATACGTATGCACGTGCGGTGATTTCATTTTCCATAGGATAGATAGAATGTGAAATAGGGTTGTTTCATATTTATAATAGGATAACAGTATATTAGTGATACTGATGTTATTACTTCATAATGAAAAAACAAAAGAAGAAGAAGTATAAGAAGAAATAAATATGAAAGAATTGGTAACAGATATTAACTCTTCTTCGACACGCCTCTTTGAAACAACCTCTTAGTGCAATAAGATTGGACTATGAAGTAGACCAAGACCTCTAGGATGTTTCAAGGTAAGTGGAGAAGATAAATTGTCAGGGTTTGGTAGAGCATGAAGTCTCAAAGTGGTGTGAGGTGGAGAAGGAGGAGGTTCTCTTTTACAAGGGAGGAGAGGGGCACCTTTGGAAAGTGTGAAAATATTATTTTATTATAAACTTTTATTCAGTTCTAAAAGGTTTAAAAATCATTAAAGATGAAGCTAAGATGACTCATGGTCGAAATAAAATCATCCAATCAAGATTGGACGTGTTTAAAAAAATATTTTAATCATTATAATCTTATTTATTTAAATCATTTATTAATGAGGAAAATACTTCATCATTATTTTGTCATAAATAATTTAATTTATTTGATGTCTAAAAAATATAAATAAAATATAATCATGTAGGAAATCATTTTTATCTTTCAAATTAATATTTATAGTCTAAATTATAATTTATATAACCCCATATAAAAATTCATTACTAAAACATTTTTGTTAATGTCAATTTTGTCTTTACATTAAATTAATTAATCCAAATTGTCATTATCACTACCAAGTGGCTCAATGGGTTCCCAAAATCAACCCAAGGATTCCCACAGTCGGCCACTACTCATCCAATAAAGTTAGGACAAGTTTCAAGGTAATTTTGAATTATTATAATATTATTTTAACCTTGAATAACCCTATTTACCTTTAACAGTGGTAAATAAAAATTACCGTAGTTACTATTCATAATATCAAAAAAAATAAAATTAACCTATTAACATAATTTGGACCCACTGATTCCAAATATGGAATCCATTTTTCAAAATTCAATACATAGAAGTTTCAGTAATCAATTTAAAATTAATCTCGTTGTTAAGCAAACGAGTTTTAAAAGATAAAACATTGCCAAAGATTGAAATGTTTTTACCTCGGAATTTAATGTAAAATTAATGCTAATGACATAAATTATATTAAATGGTAAAAATATATTCTATTTATATGTTAAAACCATTCAATATTATAATTTAACCATATAAATTATTGCGATGAAAAAAGTTTTTTTTAATTAAAATATAGCATGTTTTTACTATTCATCAAAATATGAAAGTTACCAGAATAATATGAAAAATTTATCCAATGTAAATTTTTATATACTGATTCCAAAGAAGAATTTTATTTTTTAAAATTGAACTTATAAAAATATCAAAACTAGATTTAAAATGGATGCGTCATCAAAAGGTGGTAAAACTGTATTTTTAAAAAAATACTTCTTTAATCTGAAAAACTGATTTTGTTTTAATACCTCATTCTAGAAAATGTGTAAGATGAATTATAATGTTATAAAATTAAAAATTCAGTTAATACTATTCATAAAGGATATTTTATAATATTATAATAATATATCATTGTTTAGTGAAACTCGGTATTGCGTACGACACATGCTATCGAGGAAGGTCGCGATTGCGTGTAACGCAAGCGAAGCTAGTGTTGTGTGTAGTGAATGATTCCATTGCGTATAACATAGGAAAACAAATATTTCTCATAAAATCTCCAGGTGTTACATTCTACCCCCCTTAAAAATAATTTCTCCCTCAAAATTCATTACTTCGTAACAAACAAATGAGGATACCTCTCCCTCATCATATCCTCAAGTTCCCATGTAGCTTCTTCTAATTGGTGGTTCCTCTATAAAACAGTCTCTAAGTGAGTGGTCTTGTTCCGTAGGAAATTTTCTCTACGATCTAGAATCTCTATCGGTTGTTCTTCATAAGAAAGATCCTGCTCTAGTGGTACAACTTCTAAGCTATGTACATGTGAAGTATTAGGTATGTACTTTCTCAGGAGAGATACATAGAACACATCATGACCTTAAGAGAGATTCAGTGGAAGCGCCAATCAGTAAGCTACCTTCCCAACATGATCCAGTATTTCGAAAGGACCGATATACCAAGGGATCAACTTTCCCTTCTTCTTGAATCTCATTACTCTCTTCCAGGGAGATATTCGTAAGAACACTTTATTACCCACTTCAAACTCTAGGTCTTTTCTTCGGTTGTCGGCATAACTTTTTTGTCGACTCTGTACTGCTCTTATGTGTTGTTGAATATATCGGACCTTTTCTTCCATATCATCATCAAGATCATGTCCTAATAGATTTATTTCCCCAACTTTATCCCAGAAAGTTGGAGTCCTTCATTTATTTCCATAGAGAGCTTCATAAGGATCCATCTGAATACTGGAGTGAAAGCTATTATTATAGGAAAATTCCACCAAAGGTAGGTGTTGATCCCAACCACTATTGAAATCCATATATCAAGAAATTAACATATCTTCTAGAGTTTGAATTGTCCTCTCAGACTGACCATATGCCTGAGGATAATAAGTCGTGCTGAAACTCACCTCTGTATCTAGAGTATGCTGAAGATTTCGCCAGAACTTCGAGGTAAACCTCGAATCCTGATCAAATATAATAGAAATTGGTACTCCATGCAATCTTACCACTTCCTTTATAGATATCCTGGCAAGTTTATCCAGAGATAAATCTTCCCTAATAGCAACGAAGTGTTCCAACTTCGTAAGACGATCAACTATAACACAAATAGCATTATTGCCTTTGGATGTTTTTGGAAGTCCAGTGACAAAGTCCATAGTGATGTTTTTCCATTTCCATTCTGGTATGGGTAATGGTTGTAACATCCCTTTATACTTCTATCTCTCAGCTTTAACTTGCTGACAAACCAGGCATCGAGAGACATATTCAGCCACATCTCTTTTCATGACATCCCACCAGAAGTACTCTTTCAAGTCCCTATACATCTTCGTGCTTACAGAATGAATAGAGAAAGAACAACTATGAGCTTCATCCAGAAACTCCTTCTTTAATTCAGGGATTGGAGGAACACAAACCCGATTCCAGAACCTTATTATCCCATCACAATCAAGGTTGAATTCAGGAACATTTCTCACCTTCTTTTGTAACTCTACATATTCTTTTTATGCCTCTTTATTCTTCACATGTATAGATGGTTGAACATTCATTTGAGAAAGAACAGATTTTTTCCCTTCCATTATAATTCCAAGATCCATCCTTTGTAAATCCATAAATATTGGATCTTTTTTGATCCTCATCATGGATAAGCTAGCATGGTCTTGTCGACTTAATGTGTCTTCCACCTTGTTTTCTTTCCCAGGGTGATAATGAATTGAGCAGTCGTAATCGTTAATCAGTTCCAACTATTATCTTTGGCGCATATTTAGCTCCTTTTGTGTGAAAGTATTCTTTAAACTTTTATGATCAGTATAAATATCACACCTTTCACAATAAAGATAATGCCTCTAAATCATTAATACAAAGATTACCACAGCTAACTCCAAATCATGAGTTCTGTACTTTTGCTCATGGATTTTCAACTATCATGAGGCATAAGATATCACCATATCGGTTTGCATGAGAACACACCCCAATCCCTTCTTGGTTGCATCAATATAGATCACAAAACTTTCTCTACTACATGGAAGCGTGAGTACAGGTGCACCGGATAACCTTCTTTTCAACTCATTGAAATTCTCTTCACACTCCTCCATCCACACGAACTTAACTCCTTTTTGAGTCAACCAGGTATATCTTATTCTAATATATATCTTATTATAATTAATATGTTTCCATGAATTGGTGGACACCAACACATGATCTGAAATTTTCCTGAGAAAATACTATCTTTAAGGAACATATAAATTCACATTATTCATGTTTAGAATAATTGGAATTAAATTTATTTATAATTATTAATGTAAATAAATGGAAAATAATAAATTAACCAATACTATTTTAATATTCATATTTGGATTAATATTTTCCAAAATGATGAGCCAAGTTAAATGTTTGATTTTTGATGAAATTTATATATTATATTACTTGTTATAAAATATAAATGATACTTATGAATCAATAGTGTATGGAAACAATCTTTCGTATAGTTTATTTAATAGAAGATAAATAAATGGGTGGTCGGGGACACATTTTTGATGATTTTTCAATCCACTATATAAGTCTTAGGTGGATCTCACACCAGGTACTATTTAATCTGGGATTTTGGGAGCTCATCTATTTTCTCTCCAGCTTCCTAGAGAGATAAGCTCTAATTCCAAGATATTAATAAAATAAAACCTTTGAGGATTAATGGAACAACATAACTATGATCATAGTGATGTCAATGAAATCATTAGTTCTCTATGCTAGAACGAATATTTTATTACTAACATTTTCATTAGATTCTGAAGCACATGTGGACTGTATAGAGGGATACAAATTCAGTTCCTTCATACAAAGGCCACCAATGATGAGTGGTTATCGAGCACAACTAGAATGAATCATTGTTTGATTTAATATTTTTTCTTAAAATTATTAATGAGGAGTTGTGATGTTTTTTATTGGGATATTCATTTCCATAGAAGAAGTAATTATTTCAGTCATTGGTGATAATTTTTGATTCCCCTACCCATCAGCTTCCACTATGCACCTGAATACCTTCAATTTCACTGTTCAATTCGGTATTTTATTTTTTTAATGTAAAATGAGTTTCATTTTGTTAATCATAATCCAATTAATTATATATGAATAACTATTATACTCATTTCTTTATAAAATCATTTTTATGCTTAAAATATGTATTTTTTTAAACTGGTTTTTGTTGTGCATCTCACAATTATATTAAATTCCATTTTTATGAATTTATCTAATTAAAATATAGAAAATAGATTTAAAATTTAAAATTAATTTATTCATATTTTTTTATAAGTTTTATTATATTTTTTAGTCATAATGAATGGGAACCAAGGTAAAAAATTATCATCATAGTAAAGGGTAAGATGGGTTAATCAATGTTGAATGTAAGGGATATGGTATAAAAATTAATTCAAAATAATATTTTATCTAATTTAATTGGTGAATTTATTATAAGATCATCATATACTCTAATATATTCATTCTTATTTTATGACCATGTAATTATAAGCTTAATAATATTTTATGTAAAGTGTAATTAAAAAATGTATCTCTCTCTAAGTTATAATGTTGACTTGTTTTAGATATTGATAAAAATTAAATTTAAATGAATATATAAGATAAAATTATTTAAGAATATATTATATATATATTATTAATTTTTTTTAATCTTTATAGATTCTATAATTACCTTTAGATCATAAAGAACACTAACATAATGATTTTTCATGTAGTAGAAAATACTATAAAATAATTTAAAAAATTTAAATGTAATATATTTTTTATTTTAAATTAGAGATTTCATAAATTTATCGAGTAATTATAATGTATATGTGATGTTTAATGGGATTATATTCGAATTCCAATGTCGTTCTGATGTCCCTATTTTGATGTTTTTTGAGTTTCCCAAAAATTACTTTAAATAAAATGAAATGATTAAAAATATATTTTAAATCACAAAAATTTTATCATAAATAAAATAAATCGGTGATTTCATATTTAATCATGAATATTTCATTTATGTGACACTTTAAATTTTTAAAATTAATTTTATGACTTTTAAATAATGAAAAATTTGTTATAAAACATACTATAAAAGAGGGTTAATATAGTGGTTAAACCAGAAGATAATCATTAAAATGACACTTAAACATGAATAAAATATATTGGTTCAAGTAATTTTAACATTATCCTAATTATAGTAGAATAATTGGATCTTTTCATCCATTATAAATGAGTTGTACACATATTATATTTAAACATTCCATGTATTAACAAGATTGACACCCACATTACAATGAAAGCGGAACCAATTTTCCCCTTTTTATCACACCTCTAGAGTCATTTTATTTGAAAATATATTCCAAACTATCATCACATATTCATTCATCACTTCTTATATCTTTTTTAATTTCTATAGTACTATCTGAATGGTTATAATTTTGTAATCCATTGGAGGATTTCCAAAAAAAGATATAACTCGTTTACATGTTCCTTCATTTTATATCATCTTCTACCACTTTAAATTATGAATTATATAATATGATATGATAACCTTAGTATATTAACTATGGTAAAAAAATTATGATGATGACATAACTTTATTTCTCTCCATTTACATCATATGAGAAATGAAATCATTACTCATGCATATGTGTGGACTACCACCTATAAAAAGAGATATATTTCATTTTTCACCACCACCCAACAAGGATGATTATTATGATTTATTTAATTAATATATATGATATTAATGAAATAATTATTGTTTTTGAAATAAAATATATTACAGACCACAATACCATTACATCCATTAAAAAAGATAATGTCACTGATTTGTAAGTTTGGACTACCACATCTATAATGTGACGTGATTCATTTATCATGTACACTTTTCATAGATGATCATAAAATTTCATTTTATATATTAAAATTATAATTATTAAATGATTTATATTATATAGACCATTGAACCATAATTCCTTTTACCATGGTCTTTCTAATGGAGCTGTTTTCAGATTATTAATCGAATGTCCTCAAAACATCTAATGTAAACTTAACTGATATCATAATTAAATTTGTCATTATAATAATATAAATAAAACAAATAATGATAATGCAATGAATATTAAATTGTTTTTATTCATGTAAAATAAAAAATTGTTTAATTATTTAATAGTTATATAATGAACACAATGATTTGAGACATAATTTAATAGATTTTCCTTTAAAAATGTATTTTATTTCATACCTTTCAAAATCATTATCCCCAAAAAACTTTTTTATAAACTTTTTCTTGAATGGTCTTATTTTTATATCAGATATTATTAATGTCTATTTTTAGAAACCTCTAAATTTAATTAAAAATGATAAAATGAATCTTTTCCAAGGTTTTTATACAAAATAATTTTTACTTTTTTACAAATGTGTGAATAGTGTGTTATATTTTAACATATATATCAGGAATGAATTTATCCAATGTCATGAGAAATATTTTCATTGAGTATTCCATTATATTATTATGAGGTTTTTTTTATATAAATTCATTTTATGATCATTCTATAAATAGTATATTTAAAATGATATCAAAATAAAAGGATATTTTCTCATGTTTTCAAAGGATGGTTTGAATGTTATTTTAATGTTATTTTCATCAATTTAGACATCTATTGATGATTATTATACTTTAAATTATTACAATATAATGATTCCATCCATCCGATTAACATTAATGAAATATGATTATTCTATTTTATTTATTGATTATGGAAATTACGAATATTTTTATACAATTTTTTCAATAAAAATATTTATGTTCACTATGTATTGTATTCTTTCATAATATTATTTCATTGGAAATAGTAATTTTAAGGCGATTCATGTTAAATCCCTTCAATGAATCTATCGGTATCATGAAAGAAACTATCTTGGTTATTTGGTGTACACTTTCCAGATTATTTATGAGGTCCTGTATTGTTTCCTTGATTATATGTTTATGATTTCTTGGAACAAGGCCTTTATAGAATCATTATGATTTATGATATTAAACATTCCATCATTATATAATCATTTATTATAATCTATATAAATATTTATTTTTATTTTGGGATATATTCCTTCTTCTAGTTGTTTAAGGGGTTTATGGAAACATTTTAATTTTATAGAATAATACAATGAAATTTAATTTAAAATATTTTATATTATCACCTACGTGTAAAATTATTTTTTGAGTGAAATATTTCATTTTTGTTCAGAAACATTCATGAAGGTTTATTTCTTATTAGATATTTTATTAACTTATGCAAATCATTTTTTTGTTTTTATTAATACATGATAACAATAGAAATAACACTTCATCCTTATGTAGACCTTGTGATCTTCTATAAGATGAATTTAGATCATTAGGAATGGAAAATTCATCATGGTCATATTAATGAGCATAAATGGATGAAAACATGAATATAATGTGGGAATAAATAAAGTTTGTAAATTTTATCATAATTTAATATTCATGAAAACATCTTTATCAAATTTTATTAATATGTTATGATAAATTTATTTTAGGAGAATCAAAATCAAATTGTGACAATACAATTTTTGTAAATAAGGGAGAATGTATCAAACCAATATTTAAATATGTAATTATTCCTTAATAAACACTATATCTAATATCATGTTTCACACACAACAATCATAATGAATGAACCGTGATTTACTATAAAATTATTTTCAGTTATATATAAACATTATAACCTATTTGTTGGTTTTGTGATTATGAATATGATTAACCATGCTAAGAAAAATATGTTCAAAACAATTTTTTATACAAATCCATAATTTAATCTTATAAAAAAATGAACTCAATTTTAATTGAAATCATTTAATATCAATGGAGATATTTTTTTGTAAAAGTGTTTTATATCTGCAATATATTTTTATCAAAATAAATTAATTTATTAAATATTGGAGAATGTTTTTAATGATATTTATAGACAATATATTTAATAAAATATATTAACAATCATCTAATTTTTTTTACTTGATAAGAAATTAGTCCAAATTAATTTTATACTTTAAAAATTCATTTTATTAAAAAAATAATTTTACATTGTTTGTCTCTGTGGATATCCCAATTAATTAATGATGATTTGAGAAAATGTTTAATTTTAAAATTGGAATATTTTTTTATATAATCATTTCAATATAATAATTTTATATTGTTTTAGGATTTTTTCTAAAATGGTTGTTTTATGGGATGAATAGTGAAAATACCGATGTGGAAAAACTGTCATTTATTATGTTTAATAAAAATAATTTCATTTTTCCATCTGTATTTATATTTATTTTAAAGTCACATATGATTAATTTTATTAAAAATAATAAAATTAATTAAATGGGAATAAAAATTTTACATGATTTGTGTATAAAATCATTTTTTGGCTTAAAAAATGCATATTTAAAAAAATATATTGTTTCATGGTGAATCATGTACTTTTATTAAAATTAGTTTTTACCAATTCTTGAAGTTAAATTATAGAAAATTATTTTCATGTTTTTAATTATAATTTTAAAATTAGGTAATAAGGACTAAAAAATTTTTAGTCATAATATATAGTAACAAAGGTAAAAGTTTATCAATAAGGTAAATGGTAAAATGGGTTAATCAAGGTTAAAAATATATGATAAGGTCCTGAATTTTTCCAGCACATATATTTCACGCATTTTATGAGTGAAATTTGAACAAAAATCATATTATATTATAATTTTATTTCATTTTCATGCCACTACAATGCGATTATTTCCTTTATAATATTTTATGTAGAGTAATTATGAAATGTCACTCTCTTACAAATTATTTTTTAATTATTTTGAAATGGATAAAAATGACATATTAATTAATATATATGGTAAAATTTATTAAGAATATATAATATATATGATTTTATTTTATTTTCTCAAAATTGGATAATTATGTTTAATTCTAGAAAAACAACATCCTAAAGCTTGTGTAAGCAATAGAAAAAAAGTAAATTATTTTTAAAACATTAAATGTAATATTTTTTGGATAAATTATTGTGTTACAAAAATTTATGGGAAAATTAAAATTTATTTTTTAGTGATCAATGTTTTATTGTTGTCATGAATTTTAAATTTTCTAAAAATTCATGAAAATTACATTACACGGTATTTAATGTTTAATTTTTTAAAATCACTAAAAATCATAAAATGTTATATTAATAAAAATGGATGGAAAATTTTTGACCTTATTATGAATGGATCATGAATGTTAAACTTGCAATTCATTAAATTACTTTCATGTCTATTATATATTATAAAATTTATTACAATGGTTAAGGATAATGAGGGGGTAAAAAAAGATATTGTTTAAATAAAACATAAACATGTATAAATTTTAGTTGATAAATTTATTTCAAAAATATCTTCACTAGAATTCACGTAACATTTTATAAATTTGAAATGGGTTAGACACTTATGATATTTTAATATTTCTGGTAATTAGAGGATATCTACCCACCTCACTTATAAAAGGGCACCTTCAATCCTCTCTTACCGTACTTCATGATCAATTTAATTTAGAAAATATATTATAAAATACCTTTATAGATTATTTATAAACATCCTATAGATATTTTTCATCCCCAATTACAATCCTAATAAAAATTAAGGTGTATGAAAAATGTGAATTTGTAAAGAATAACAATAACTCTTAATAGAGGGATTTATTTTTTCTTCTACATCCTTTATTTATTTCATAACCTTGATTATTTAATAACATCAGTATATTAAATACACAAAAATTTTATTAAAATATGTAACAACCCCTATTCATATCCATTTTCATCCTACGGGAAATGAAAACATCTCCCTTGTGTATGTGTGGACAACCACATCCCCAAAGCGTCATTTTTAGGTTTTCATCTCTATCTCAAAATGATCATTATTATCCGTGATTTGATGAATATATATGATATTAATGAAATAAGTTAAATTCTAGAATGAAAATATATTACCATTCATCTCAGTCTTCCAAACATTAAAAAATTATAATGTCACTCTGAATATGAGTGCACTACCACCTCCACGAAGGGATGTCATTAATTTATCATTTTCACATTTCATTGATGATTAGAAAATATTTTTAATGTATAATAATATAAATTATTACATGATTTATGTTTGGGTTATTATGGAATCATAAATGCTTTGACCATGGTCTACTATCCAAAGCGGTGTTTAGATTATGAATAGAATAGACTCAAAATGCATGATGAAAATGTAACTGATTTGATCATAATTTAATTCATTATAATAAATAAAATAAAAGGATAAATGATAACTGAATAAACAATAAAATGTATCTAAAGTAATTTTAAATTTTAATTTTAATTTATTTTTTTGGAATTTTTTATTTTATAAAATTATTAATGACATGAGGTAAATGATTTTCCCTAGAACCATATCTCCATGTTATAATTTAAATATCATTTTACAACATGTCCATGATCATAAATTTTTTCAATAATATTCTTATTTATGATTAAAATATTGATAAATTTAATTTTCAACTACATTTGGATTTTTCAATAAATTATTAAAATGATTATTTTAAATTATTTTCCATGTATCTCACTTTTTTAATTTTACAAATGTATGAACAAAATTATCTATTTAATGATATACATAAAGTACATATTTTCCCACCATCATAACCATTATTTGATTTGAAGGATTTCTTAAATGGTTCCACGATTATTTCCAAAAAAATATTTTTTCAAACGTTTTAATAGTTTTATTTATAATTATTTCTAATGAGAAGGATATTTTCTCATTATTTTAAACATAGGTTTATATGTTATTTTAAATGAATATTTATCAATGTTGACATATTTTTAGGATTATTATAATTTAATGTGGTATGATCCAATGCTACCATACACTTTATTTATCCTAATTCCAAATGATTATGTTATTATATTTATTTAATGGGTATATTATAGACAATTCATTTCCATGTTTTTCTATTATAATGTTTTTGTTCATTTTGTGTTGTATTATTTCATAAAATGATTGAATTAGGCTCAGTATGTGATGAGAGGGACATTTTAAATCCCCTCATTTCCTCAATAGGTCTAATGAGAAAAACAATACTTGCTATTTTGTATTTTCATACACAATTATTTATGAATTCTTAACATTAATCCACAATTATTTTTAGGCTATATTGGAAAAATGCCTTGGTGGTATCATTATGATGTATAAAATATTCATTTTTTCATTATAAAATTAGTTATTACTATCCATGTGATTATATATATTTTTATCCTTGATTATATTTAATGTTCTATTTATTGATGGTTTTTATAGAAATGATTTGGTTTCAAAGAATAAGAAAAGGAAAATTGAATTAATAGATTATTTATGATGTCTTATAGATAAAATGATTATTTTAAAGTAAAATATTTCATGATTTTCAAGACACTATAATGAATTATGTATTTTCTTTTATATTTTCTTATAATTTTTTTAAAATTTTCTAAATAAGTATATTTGAAGAGTAAATATGTTTTCATATTAAATTTAAAGACTATTACAAGTGAATAAAAACCTGATTACTGAATTTCATGAATTTTAAATGGATTAAAACGTTTTATTTTCTTATATACCAAACATACCATTGATTTTACCATCAAACGTTTTCAAATACAAGTCAAAGGGATTATTGATTAGTAGGAAATATATTATGGTGTATCATTCCATTAAAATGATCCATCGTAAAAGAGACTAATTTTTTCTGAATGAAAAAAAATCTATAATATATTAATAATATTTTTGAGAAATAAATTGTATATTGTGTGGATTTTTTCACATTGAATTGTAATAGTTAGTAATGTAATATCTTTTACCAATTCATAATAACTATAAACTGATAAGATTCTCATAATGTAAAAATTTGAAACCCCTATTATAAATTATTTAATTATGTTTTTTTATGTTTTGGGGAGAAACATTGGTCAAATTATACTAATTAGAATGTATGTGTAAGTGTGAAATGGAATGGTGTAGCCCAATCCATAAGGTGAAGTTGGGCTGAATGCTAATATGTACATCAGACTCTATTGCCACTCCCTGACTTCTTACCACCAATCATTATAGAATAATGGGATTATAATGATTTTGGTTACATAATTACATCATTTTAATTATGATTTTTTGAAAGGATTTATATGTGTCCCAAATAATGATAATTTTCAGTAATTCAACTTTTGATCATAGTGATGTTTATACCTCGCCATGGATATAGTAACATATCTGAACGAAAAAAATCCTAGTGTCCTATAATATTTATCTATTTATTTTTTTACCTTTTACTATTATATGAATAATTTTTCATTTGCTTGTATTGGTATTATCATAATTTATTGGTGACATGGTTCCCATTTTTATGTTTCTAGTGGAACACATATAATTACTCTAAAATTTCAAATATTATAAATTTATTACTCATAGTCAAGTGGGTCAAAAAAAATACAATACAATATATATGGGGATAAGGTACAAAATAAATTATCCAATAATATTTAATATTACAATTTTATGGACTTATCAAAAATGTTTTATTTATTATCTGAATTTACCATTTCCCATAGTGACAATTGTTTACCCCAATTACTATTCTTAGTGTCCAAAACTAAAGTTGAACTCATTAATAAATTAATACATCTTGGTTAAATATATTGAATCCATTTTTAATGTTATAATTTGTTTATTTAGAATAAATTACATTTAATATTATTGCACAAAAAGTAATGAAAAATATTTTTTGTGAAATTTTTGTCATTAAAATTGAATATATTCCAAAATAAAATCTAATTTTATTTGATATGAATTTATTTATATTTTTTTTAATAAAATTTATATTATCTTAATTTAACATTGATAACATAAAAGGATGATACTTTTAAATTTATTTATTTAAATAAAATAAATTGGGGTTTTCCAAAAAATCATATTTTTCACTATTTTGTAAAAAATAATACTTTTCAAAAAAATCCTAAAAATGTCATTATAATTTTTAATTGATATTGTAATGTCAAAAATAATTCCAATTTTATCAAATTATATATAAAAATTATTTATTTCTTGAATTAGAACCATCTTATTCGGGAAAAAACAATTTCGTTATATATAACAATTATTTTTTCAACTAAGAACTACTATAAAATTAGTTACAAAACAATGATGAATATAAATGAATAAAATGAACACATGTAACTCTTAAATATATATTTTTAATATTTCATAGGTATTCGAACACCCCCCTTTAAAAATTTCTTCTTCACAATTTTTTAATTACTTAAACATGTGAGGGTATTTTTACATTATAGAATTTTCTAATTTTGAAATTTCTTATTCACTAGTATGGTTCTATAATAAAAACATTACATTTAGTACAACCTTATTATAAAATAAATGATATCAATGACCCAAAAATAAGAACTGATTTTTCATTAAAATAGATATCCTTCTCTAACTACATCAATTCAAGACCCAAAACATGAGATACATATTGTATGCATTTGCATAGAAATGAAACCTAGAGCAGCTGAAGTACCAAGGATAAAATTGAATCTAAGGAAAAACATTGAGAAACCATACCAACATTCATTTAAATTTAATTGTATCTAATGAACTTAAGACTTTACCTTTTTATTTTTAACAAATAAACATTTTTCAAAGGTGATACTTTATGAGAAACATGATATCTAACCCCTAAAAACATATCTTTTTTTATTTTGGACATAAATATTTTATCCACTCTAAGAATCTATCATATGTTGTTAAATCATCATTACCTTATCAACTATATATTATATCAATTATAGTATCAAAAAAATCCATCCAATGAATTCATCTTAACATGATAGAGCTTGACACTTATATCCTTATCATGCCTATAATGTAGAAATTTAGACACTGGAATAAAATCAATTTTTATAATAAAATATTAATAATGACTGATACTGATCCTAACAACCTTTGTAATAAATATATCATGATTGATTTATATCATCTAGATTTTGAATCATTCACTCAAATTATAGATCATATTGAGGACTAAAGGTTGTGATGAAAATAAATTCAGTTACCAACAAATTTTGATTCCATTTCAAAATATATAAGGTTAATCTAGAATCATGATTAGATATAATAGAGATAGGGAGAGAATGTAATATTACTATCACATCAAGATAAATTGAATAAAGTTGATCCCAATACAATGTATCTCAGATAGGAATAAAATAAGATAATTTAGTTAAAATATCAAAATTATCCCAAACCACATTATTATATAAGGATATCTATGGTAATCCCACCAAAAAAATCCAATGATATATTCTCTCATTTCCATTTAGAAACTATAAAATTATAAATAATCACCTTTTATTATTTTAACATTGTATTTACTATACCACAATGATTGAGAAAACAATATCTATGAGATTTATTCAAAAACTTCCATCATTTTCCAAGAATAAATCATCATAAAAAACATATTTTGAATACTAAAAACATATTCACTATCAACATTAATTTTATGAAAAATACATTCTATAACCAATTATAATATTTATTTCAAATAATGAACCATCATTTAATAATTTATAATTCTTACTTCCAATGATTATTATATTGAAAAATGATCAAAAATGAAGTTGGTTAATGATTGAAAAATATCTTAGGTAAAATTTTATTAAATAATTTATGAAATAATAATGTTATAAACAAATAGTGGTTAATGATATAATATCATTTTGAGTCAAGTTATTATCTACCTTGTTTTTAGTTTCTAAATGATAGTGTATTGTGCAATAATACTCCATTATTAGTTATATCCATTTTCTCTACCTCATTATCAATTGTTTTTGATTAAATATGTTCTCTAATATTTTACGTTTAGTTTATATTTCACATTTTTTCCCATATAATTAATTCCACCAAATCATTAAAGATAAATTAATCACCACAATCTAAAGATCATGCATTGGGTATTTTTATTCAAGGAGTTCCAATTGACATGAATTATATAAATTACCCTGTCGTATTTCATTGGTACACAACCAAGCCCTCTCAAATAACCATCATTATAAATAATAAATTCTCTATTTCTTGTTTATAATTCTATCACATGATCATTAAAAAAACTCCTTTTAATTTAGGAAATATTTCATTGAATTAAATAATCTAGATGAATTTGACTCATTTTTTTGATAACAATCATAGTATGATATATAACTACTACATTTTGTTAAAAATGCATTAGTTGTAACAAACTAATCGAAGATAACATAAAATATCAGTGAAATTTATGGGTATTTCAAATTATTCAACAATTTTAATTTTAAAGGGATCAATAATTATTCCATATTTAGAATCATAATGACTAATAATATATATGATTATGATACAATTAATAGTTATTTAATTTTACATACAACATAATTTCTTCCAAATGATGAAAAAAATCCTTAGTTATTTCTCATGTTCTTCATACATTTAAAAAAAATTTAAAAAATGAAAACCTCCTCCAATGCATCCGAATAATCATCAAAAAATATATTTGTATGATCTATAAATATAGTGGGTGTATTTTTCAACCTCAATGGAATAAAAACTCATAAATACTACTCACAGTATGGAATGTTCAACAAAAAATGCCTCCCTCCTTCACCTACATCCAGTGATACCCAGATTTGAGATAAATCATTGAGAAATACTAAGCAAACTGTAGTTGATCCAAGAACTCATTAATATGAGGAAAAAAATATTTTTCCAAAATAATGATGACATTGAGTTCTCTATAATAAATTTAAAGTCTCATATAACAATACATGTTTTTAAAAAATAGAATAAGAGCACCCCCTAGTGAAGGTATAGGGTGTATGAAAACCTTATTAGGAAACTCATATAATTTCCTTTACAATTCTAACATCTTACCTAAATTTATTCAATAGTAATGTTTTGAAATTGGATTAACATAAAGAACTAACTCAAAAGTAATCACAACATCCTGATAAGGAAAAAATATTATCAAATCATTAGTGAATACAAATATATATTCATTCACTACTAACACATCACTATTTTTAATAGTTTTATTTTTTGGAAAATCTGTACAAGATATATTTCACTCCGATATTTGATTAGTTTATCGACATCATAAAATATTACCAAAGGTGTGAAATAATTTATATTTATTTATTTAAAAGAATCATAAAATTTAATTTGCCTTATTTAGCTTTGTAATTTATCTTAGCATAGGAATCTAAAACCCAATAAATTTATATAATAACATAAAAAACTATTATTATAAAGATTCCATGATTTCCATGAAAGAACATTAAATAAAAAATAAAAGGATGGTTATTATAAATTAATTTTTCCTTAATACTATCCATAAAAGTATTTATTAAAAGTTATAAGTCCATATCTTGAGATGGTATTTTCATTCTACTTGAAAACATCCATGATATAGAAGAATACGTAGATATTAGATTAAATAATATTTGGCATAATTTGAATAAAAAACTAATTCACATGATGACACATCATTTTATTATCTAACATCAATCATATTAGTAGAATAATACTTCTCATACCTTTTTCCTAGTAGTCATTATGATTTCAACCTTGTGTAACAAACCTCATATTTACATTAGAAAAATAACCCAACTCATTATAACATACAAAATACAATTACTAGATGGCTATCTTTTTCCCACTATTGGATTGACTAAAACTCTTTTACGTATTTTCGTGAGATAAAGGACCGAGCTTACCCCTTTGGGAAAAATATTATGATCTCAAAAAACACTATTTAAAATTTATTTACAATATTAAAGAGATTGGGGGGGCTTACCTATAGATTTATTAGTTCACTTTATCTCATTTTATAACCACCTTAAGAACTTCTAAATTATATTTTCATGAAGTATATATGTTTCTAAAAATTCAATCTTATCAATCTCTACACAATGAAGGGCTTTACCATAAAAAATAAATTCATAATAGGAAAAAATGAATTGTAAAAATGGTTTTAGACCTCTATAAAATCAATTAATTTTTCTATACTGTTCTAGAGAACAATTCGATGTAGTCCTTACCCTCTAGAATAATTGGACTCACATTAAGCCAATAATTCATCTAAACGTTTCTTAAACTTTATAAATTGTCATTCCATTATTAGATAAATAACATGAAGAAATTATTTCTCTATAAAAATATCAATAATGACTTCCCACTCTATAGAATCACTCACATCCTTTTCAAAGGTATTCTTAATTTGAGACCGCAATCAATTGTCTTGACTTTCATTATGATAATTATAAATAGATACATTTTGATGTTTTTTATATAAAAATACATCAATAAAATTCTATTTAATTGTTCCACCCTATATCTTTCACTATAAAATGATAACCACTAAAATTTAGGGGTTTTTATTTCATGAAATTCCCTAATATAGACATATGCTTCTATAGATAATTTCATTACACTATTTAATGAGTTCTATAATTAATATCCATTATAAACTATGTCAGTACTATCATAAAATGCCATGTTATTATAATTCTAGTTTTGGATTCATAATTTTAACACACTTGATGTCTTATACCTCTACATACCTCTATTTGAAAAACAATTTATAATAGACATGGATTAGATAATGTAATTTGAAAATCTGGAAATGATATCTCATGATAATTTAACCATAAATTAGAGTCTCTTTAATGTTTCATTTAACACTATCTTAACCCTTAAAGTTATCTAAAACACTGCTTTAATACCAACTATAACAACCCTTAACATTATCCACCCAAATTTTTTGATTTATAATAACAATTTCACATTCTTATATATATATATATATATTATTTTTTTGGGTTTATTTTTTAAATAGAATAAGCTAAAAATATATATAATACCGTTGAAACTTTCATAGAGTATACAATTTTTTACTCAAAATATGTTCTTTAATTTTATACACATATTTCATTCAAGACACTTTTTCTTCATTTTAGATTAGTCACAATAGTTAAACCATTGATATTAAGATATTTTATACCCATCCTTAGATCATGTAATTTTTTTGAAATCTATATATATGTAAAAAAAATTATTAGTATGGGATATAGAAAAAAAATCTCATTAGTCTACTAAAAAGCATAAAACCCAATGAAGATATTTTACATTTTCCTAATAAAACATTAAACATAGAGATAAAACATTTCCCCAAGTGAAAAACATTATTTTTTCAAATAAAATTATTGAAACCCATTTATACATCATAAGAAAAAATGTATTTAGTATCTTTTCATTTTTACATCTATGAATAACTCATTACCCAATGCATTGGAGAGCTATATCAGGCTCATCCATTCTCATGAGCTATATCATTCTCACCTATCATCATGTATAATGATAAATTACCATTTTATCAACAAAAAATATTATAATTATATTTTTATCACAAAAACCATTAAAAACAAATTTTTACCCATAAGATAACCACTATCCATTTTTTCACAATTATAATGATACAGATTATTTTTTATTGAAAATAAATAAAATTTATTAACATTAAATAATAGTGGGAATATTAAGTTCTATATAAATTCATTTTAACATATATAATAATATTGATTAGAAATAAAATCTATAATGGAGGGAAAAGGAGTTTAGGCTGCATATGTTAAAAAATCATTTTTTTTATTTTTTTGTAAAATGGAAATGATAATCCATATTGAAAAAAATGAAACGTCCCTTTTTTAAAAAAATTTAAATGAAGTAAAATATATGAAAAAAATTACCTTTAAAACATAGTAACGCAAAAATCAGAACATTATTGAAATATTGAAAAGAATATGGATATGGAGTATAACGATATTAAAATATTAAAAAAATTAATTTAAAGGAAAACCCAATATCTTAAGTGGTAAATAATTTCAATTATATTTCTTAAATTCCAATTATTAAAATTATATTAGTTTTATACTCTCTTTTTAACTTTTTTTAGTTTAATTAAATTATCATTAATAACTTTTTATCTTTTTTTTCCATGTTTGGTATAGTTACTAAAATGGTTATGTTCATATTTGATGTTTTGGGATTATTTGGTTTATAAACAAATAAAATTAATTCATTGAATATGGTAAAATAATTTATTGTATAATTACCAAAACAATCTTAAACTTGAGATAATAATCACATTTATATATTAATAAAATTTTAAAACCAACTATGTAATGTGGTTGGGAAAAATGAACCACATTTATTCATAGAGTTGGCTATCTTTATGTACGCAATTATGATGTTTTAAATTTTATAATGGGTGGAAAATATGTCTGATATATTTTATTTTAGTTTTTATTAATAATCAATATGTTATAAATTTTATATTTTTTAAATAATTTCATTCTTATGACTAGCTACGAATGGCGGAGATAAATTGAATAACATCACTTGGTGGGAAATGTAGTCCACAGGTACACACTAGTGAAATTATTGTTTCCAATAAATGGTAGTGTAACAATGTGAGTAATATCTTTCCTTAATTTATCTTTCTACATAATCCAGTGATAAAAAAAGGAACACCTTTTTTCATGGAGGTGGTAATCCACACATGTGAAAGAGTGATTTTCTCATTTACCCTAAGAAAAAAAGGGATTAAATGGGGTTTTATACTAATAATTAAATGATTTAAATATATTTAATATATTTATGTTATTATTTCACCATTTATGAGGATTATTTTATGGATTTAGAATACTAAATAAACACAAAATGTCTCGGATAATAGTTACACATAATCTTTGAAAAAATGCCTTCTGCTCACACCTTATACCTTATAGGTTTGGTATTTTGGTGATAAAAAGACTCCTAATACCTATATAAGAATTTTTTGAATGAATTTTGGTTGGTAATTTATAATTTATAATTTTAAAAAGGTTTTAGAAATGGAGGATATGAGGTCCCCTTTTATAAGTGAGAAGAGTGAAACACTTGTAATTATCTAAAAATTAATATATTATGGATATTTAACTATGGTAAAGTTACAAAAAAAACTATCCAATTCCAATGATAAGGTGATAATGTATGAAAACACTATCCAATATGATTAAATATTAATTTTTCTTTCCTTATCGGTAATTATTTACAACAAATACCATAATTTATGTCTTAATACATCGACACTTTTTTATGATCGTTAAATTCATAATAAAAAAATATGAAATTGATATCATTAATAAATTTTAACCTCATGATAAAAACTACGTAGTACATTTTTCATGATTTTTATTTATAATTTTCATAAATTACTTTTAATATAACTTGAAATAATACAACAAAAACAATTTTTATTCAATTTCTTTTTTTAAGCATAAAAATGATCATATAAAAAATCATATATATTTTGGATTAATATGGAATTATTTAGATTATTTTGAATTAAATTTATATCATTATAAATTAAAAACATATCTATAACATTATGGGACTTCAAAATTACTATATATATTGTATAGAAATAAATGTTCTGAAAAAATCCGCAGTTTCCCTAATCAGATAGAAACCAAAAAATTTAGAAACATGAAAAAAAACCGTCATAAAATATATTTGATATTATTATATATAAAAATATTTCAATTTTACTAAATTAAATTCCTAATATCATGTAAGTTTTCTTTTAAATAAAACCACGTAATTGATGGAAATACGATTTATCTAAATTAGAAATTAATTTCTCTATTGAGTTTTTTATAAATTATTTATAAAACTATGATGAATATAAATACATAAAATTAATAATCACAAATCATAAGGTTTATTTATTTAAAGTATTACATAGTTTTTTGAACATCTATATAGTTAACAGGTCTCATTTTATTTATTTTTTGACAGTTTGATATATGAATTAGTAATGATGGATTTTAAAAGGAATATGATAGTAACCTATTTGGATATCCTTAGTGGGAAAATAATTATATAATGACAAAAAGATACAAAAATATAAATATAAATCACTTAAGGATCATGTAATTATTGTAAGGTTTGCACTGATCTTTTTTAGGTCAATATAAAGTGTATAATATTTTGTCTTAAGAATATATCTATTATAGTGCATAAAATATATATATATTAGAATATATATTATATAAACTATTTAAACTTTAAAATTAATTATTCAAGTAATATTATTTCTTAATTTAATATAAAAATGGATTAAATATTTATATTTAAATTTTAATCTTCATAATAGGAAGTATTTTTTAAGACTTATATCCTATAAAATTAGTTTCATAGAAAAAAATAGAATAGTTGTTTACAAATTACATGAAGTGGATTAAAAAAATTTCCATGCCATGAATTTGGACTATTAAGGTTTTAATTAAAACTAATTAAACAATTTCATAAAGTCAAATTTGTAGTTAGTCTTAACTTCCTTATTTGAATTTAATTTTAAGCACTTTTCTTAAATAATTTTTATTTTAGTGGGATGTAAATTCATCATAAATATTTAAATAATAATAATTTGATCTATCTTATTTTATTATAGTTTAAGTTGTTTTTTTATTTTTAAATTTTTTTAGGAATTTGAAAAATATTAATTAACATTTTTTAATTTTTAAAATCCACTAAAAATATGAAAATATATTATGTATGTTCATTCCTAGACTAAGAATATTGGATCTCAAAGAATATTTCATTCTATGTTTACAGAAAAAATAAATTTCTCATATAAACATGCACTAAATATCTTATATTTTCGATAATCTCTTACAATATGAAAAAATATAATAGAATAAATGTTTATACTTGAGTATTCTTATGAATTCTATTATATATTAATAAAAAAAATTGGGTAACTTCATAGAGAAGTATCTTTTCTCATTTAAATTCATTTTGATTTTAATTTTAAAAAATAATTATTTCATCAACAATATTTGATTACTCATTTGAAGGATGCAAATTTATTTTTGAAATAACATAAAATTTGAATGTGCATTACTATTGAATATATTTTATCCCTCATAATAGAAGTGGGTTGAGTTATTGAATGTCGTGTTATATAATTTTGTGTATAAATTTTTATTTGTACAATAATTAAAAGGGTCTGAGAAAATTATTGAAGGAGTTTGATAAATAATAGTGTTTCAAATATAAATGATTCAAAGGACTCATTATTAATGATTTAGTAGGGAAATTATTTAGTGTACATTTCTCTCATGAAATGTTGAGTAAGTTCATCAAAGTAATGGAAGAAGGACTCATTTTAATATTTTTTCAATATGAGTATGTTTTTTATTTCTTTTCACGATCATTCATATGATTTATAATTTTTATATGTATGTGTATGGGGGATATACATGTGATATATATTTTAAAAGGATTATATTTTTATCACTTTACTCAAATGTTCATCATGATTGATAAAAATTGGAAGGTTGTGTGTATTGGGATATCACTATTTGCTGACCAATGAATAAATACTAATAATTTTTTTTAAACAAATAAAATATTAATATGTTACTAAAATATTAAAAATATTCATACGATTTTTTAATAATTGATAAAATTTAGTTAGAAATATTATCCATATTTTATAAAATGATATAAAAAATGTATATACATGAATTAAAAATAGTATATGCCAATGGATCAATTATCCCCTCACCACTCTCAACAATTACCATTAACAACTAAGAATCATTAAAAATACTGGATCCTTGTAATTTTTATTATATAACAACACATGGGAAAAAATGAAACGTGTAAAAAGACCACAATAATTTATAAAATATTAATTTCCCTTATCATTATTAATGAACCCATGATCCTTTATCTGATTAATAGTGGTAGGATATTATTTTTGGATTAATATCTTCTAAAATCCCTTCATTATAATCCCCAATATTATCTTTTATTTCACCAATATATCACACTAATTTTTAGATATCTTTCCAATCATATACATATATTTTTGCATCATTGAAATATGTATAATCCAAAAGAATCAAAATATATGGTTTATTATCTATAAAAAATCTTCTATTTGATGGCTTTGAGTTTCTATCTTGAATACCAAAGGGATTATTAAATTTTACTCCAAAAAATAATATATATATATATATATATATATATTTATACATATCAATGAAAATATGATTTTTCATTATTAATTAATTTATGAAGGGATAAAATTATCTTGATAAGACCACTTATAGTAATGTTATCTAATATACCTTTATTTATAAGCGAATAATATTTCCAAGGCGATATTTACACAATGTAAAAAAATCATTAATATATATCTTCTAAGGACACAAGAAAAATTAAAATATAAAAAATATCTATTTAATATGCACTAAGACAACTATATTAATATTCATTTATTATTTTTTGATATTGATAAAAAAAATTGAATGTTGAGAATAAATCCCATTCAAATAAAAACTCTTCATTATTTTTCAGAAAAACATGAATCAACCATTTTCATCATTTCAAATACTAAACCATAAAAAAAATTCCCATACCAATAAAATATCATATATCCCAATGATGAAAGATTATTTAAATTCTAAACCTTACCCATCATGGTAGGATTCAACTATATAAGGAAAATTAAATAAATAATATTAAAAAGGTTTACATATAACTTGTTTTTAAAAACTAACATGAAATATTAATAATGTGTGATTAGTTAATCCTTTATAAAACTACATTTTGAGTTATGGTCTCGTAATTATATAAACTACCAATGAATTACCAAGAGAAATCCACATATTAATGGTGAAAATACAATTTTGAAATTACTCAACCTTGATACTTAATGAATGACCTGATCTAAAATTGAAACAATACCATTGGTGTATTCATCTTTATAACCAGGGGTTGAAAAATAATAATGGGATTATTTTTATACTATGGTAAAAGATTTTTCCTCAATATATCCTAAATATCCATCATATTATTTTACTTAAAAAATTTCATAATTCATTTATTGAAATACAAAAACTTAATATGGTAGGAGGAAAACTGTTCCCCCAATTAATATTAAATGGAATATAATTAATTTTTAATAACTATTTTTTTGGGGACCTATAAAACCATAGAAAATTTCATTTAATCAACAAAACATTATCCTTACATGAAATAAAATCATTCCCAAAACACTAGCACAAAACTAAAACATGAAAAGAAAAACATATATTGACTCACAAAATAAATATACATTCAAAATAAAAATTAGGATAAAAATAAAAGGAATAATTTGATCAGTAAAATTGAATAAAAAGTCAAGTTACTGATTACAAACTATCTAACTCCATTGAATCCCTCAAAAAATTTCTATCAATATGATATAAAAACATTTTTAGGGTTCAACTAATCCCATCTATAATATATTCTCTATGTTGAATTAGTAATAATTATAAAATTATTCCCATTAAATGTTTCCTGATTTACAATATCTATATAAACATACGAGTTACACATTTAGTGGTGATTATAACCCAATAATATTCACCAGAGTGACTCCCATAGTTTCACATCCATATGAGAATCCATGTGTGTTAATGTGTTTTAAGACAATGGTGTATGTCCCTTCCAATAAAAAATATTTAACAGAAAACCTTATTTATAAAGGAATATGTAAGAAATGAAATGAAATTGTTAGTCCAATAACACATAAATTATGTTATAAATAAACTCATAATCATTTTCTTCTCCATAAGAAAAAAAATTATCCTAACTCATACCACACAAAATATTCTAAATAATGTTTCATAAAATAAGAAAAAAATTAGAGAGATGATTGGAGAAAACCATAAACCCCCATTGTTAAATATAATAATCATCCTAAACTGAAACATCACCAATCCTTATAACTGAAAATTTCTCCCTATATAAAATTTTGGAATCTATTTTCCTCAGCATAATGTTGAGTATGATGTTCTATTTAATAATTTTTCTTTCCTTTAGTTTTATAAATCATAAACAATTGATATATGTTCACTAAATATTTATGTCCCAAGTGTTTTAGAATTTTTTTTGAAGAAAGCATTATATTTTTTCATATATAGTATACGTTCTAAAAAAATATAATTTACATACTTCATTACCATCTTCATAATGGGTATGTGTTTGATTAATGAAACTTGCCTTTATCATACCAGAAGATAGACTTTTTCATATCAATCATACTAAACATATGTCTTAAAAATTAGACTGATATAGGTATTAATATAGTCATACAAACGATCATATAGTTAATTATACTGAATTTGTTAAATAATTTTATTATACTAAATAATGTTTAAAATGCGAATATATAAAATGTGTTTCTATTGAATGGAAAACCCATTAACACTTTAACGGTGTAAACCAATATGACATCAACCATTTAATTAATATGATATGTCATGTGTCAACTAGCAACATATACTACAACAAACAAGCAAATATGAATATTGGGAGATCACCTATATACATCAATTAATTTAAAGAGGTTGGTGCTCTTTGGTTTCTCACTTTGGAATAGAGTTCAACATATACAACTCGTTATTATTTATTGTTTTTATTAGTATGTTTTGGTTCTAAAGAATCCTCATAAGGGTTGTTTATATAAAAACATTTAAAAATTAAACTCACATTTGATCATTGTTATAATAATGAGATTACCCGGATAACAATATGAAGAATCAAATCCATCAAATTGAGGGATTACATGGCTTGAAAGATAGATCTGATCATCTTATTAGATGATTTTGTGGATTGGAAGACAAATCAAATCTGATCCTCGCATTAAGGAATTTTTCGGTAAGTAATCAAATTATTTACCCCATGTATAAAACAGTGGATACATTTAGTCAACATTACTAAATACATTTATCATAAGGTAAAAATGGTTATTTTTTTAAATAGTTTTCACATCATTATTACATTTGTTATATATTGTATTACTTGTTTTTTATAATGTTTTTATACTGCTGTATATAATAAAAAGTGAGTAATTGTATTCATCTTTATAAATTGTTTTTTATATGTACTATATTAAATATGATAACTAAAATACATTTATTTTATTGGATCTATCATGAATAACATATTTACACTCTAATAAATGGAATCTATGGTGATTATAATTTTTACTTGGATATAATCAGACTAATCTAAGTTATCCTTATGTGATTCTGATAATAGGATTGAGGGATAAAATGGATAATTTACTTTAAGTGTACTTGGGTTATATAGTTTTAACAAATTAAACTATTTTTTTAATAATAAAATTCAAACCCCTCATGAATTTACATCAATTAGAACAGATCTTATGATCCAACATTTGTTATTAATATAGGATTCCACTGCTCAAAAAATTTCTGAGTTTTTACATTCATTACTATTGAAAGTTATTTTAATGTTTTTTAGTAATTATAATTAATTTCATTTCTACACACAATCATATAGGTTTGAAATAGAATTTATATTACTTTTATGATGGCCGGCCTTAAAGTCATCTTGATAGACAATCTCAGTCTAAACAGACCACCTATCATTGAAGGTGTTGATTTTGATTACTAGAGAGATACGATGAATACTTTTTTTTATCAAAATTAATGTTTAAAATTATTATGTATTTATGGGAAAGTATAATATTTTTGATAAATATTTTATTGATTTTAAACTTAAATAAAAATAATAGTATCAGTAAAAATACAGAATAAGGAATATTCTGTTATGCTTCATGACAATAAGTACTTATAGTCAAATATAATCTTGTGATGCTTCAAACAGTATTTTGAAAAAGATTGAAGTCATAAATTTCAGTAAAACAATATTATTAGATACAAGGGGATCTATTCTTAGAGAATACTATCAAACCTTTGATTTCATAACTGGAGAATAAATTAAAAAGATTCACCAGAGGTTTATGACCATTATAAATAGTTTACAATCTATTGTCAAAAACGGGCCTGATGATGAAATCATATTTGATAAGATAATTGATGTCATGCCCGATGAGTGTGAATAAAAAGTACAAGAGTTGACAAGACTGAAAGTTGAATAATATTACATTAGATGATCTCATTGGAACCCTTATATAATATAGGGGAATATAATAAAGATATGTTGATTAAAAGAGAAATAAAATAGTGGTGTTTCCATTGTTACAACATCTACCTTACCTCCTAAAGTGAAATAAGTTGTGAAATATGTTAAATCATAAATACAGAAGAATGTTATTATTTAATATGATTCTAGTACTTCTGAATATTCTGACAGTGAGTTAGCTCATCATGTAAGAAATTATAATAAGATAGTTGTGAAGGGATATTATCAATACCATTACAAAAAGATTCATAAGGACAAAGGCGAAAATAATGATGAAGTCAAATTCTATAAAGGTATAAAATATTGAAATATCTAACAATATTGTCCAATGATGAAGTAGAAAAGAAGAAACGAAATAAATTTATAAAGTAATTACAAAAAGTATTATAAATCCAAAGTCAATATTGTATTAAAAACTTCTAATATAGGGAGTTCCATTGGTGGTGATTCTTCTAGTAATTCTATTACGAATGAATGTATCACAAATATTGACTTATTTGTTTTTGATAATCTAACCATTGAAATTTTTTTATTCATTTCTATGTTAAAAATATCAATATCCATTACCAACTTGTATTTGTATGTTAATTCTCATGATTAGAGAAATTCAACATCATCGGATGAAGAATGTTCCTCAGAAAAAAATAATTCATTACCTTCTTATGATGATGATTCTCAATTTAAAAAAATTTATATAATGAGGATTCTAAATTTTAAAAAATCATTATAATTATGAGGATAATCATTCTATACTATATTAAATATTAATAATTTTTTTAAATAAAATATCATGTCATTCTAAAGATCTTGATGTGATTGACTTAGAAAATTATTTAATTTATAAATATATTGAATAATTTATTTCTGACAAAGATGATTTAAAATCGAAACATAGTTCTAAAATGAACAAAAATAAAGAAAAAAATTATATTTAAAACTAAAATATGAAATATATTCCTTGAATAATCATTTTTCAATCGTTACGACTCAGAAAAAAGTTTGATAGAATATCCAGAAAATGATCCTTTTTCAAGAATTGACATTGTAGTGGGAACTAAAAAATAATTGTTTATTAAACTATTTTTAATCCCTAGTTTTTAATAAATAATATTTTTATAAATAATGTAGATTCCTTGAATATTGTTTTCTGGCATTACAGAACTAAAGAAGGTTTGGAATCTGAAGGCCTAATATTTTTTTAATAGATAACAAAGGTAGTAACGAGATCAATAATATATTTTCCATGGATAGTGGGTGTCATAAGAACATGACAAGAAATGAATACATTCTCAAATAGATAATCAAGATGAAAGGTGGTAAAATATCTTTCATAGATAATGGTCAAGGAGACATTATCAGAATATGGACCAGTTTTCTTCTTAAAAAATCATCTTTAATATATTTTGTTTGTAATTTTCATAAAGAAATACATAAAAGAATAATTCAATTATGTGATAAAGAATACATTGTGGTCATTACGTATGGTAATTTTTTAGTACGTAGTTCCAAGGATGAATATATTATTTCTACCAATCAGTAAAATAATTATTAAAAACGTAACATAGAAGAACATAAGAGTAAAGACTTACCTAAAGTTAATGAAATAAAAGATCGATATTTGTTATGGAATATAAGGTTAATACATTGTAATATTATAGACATATCTAAATTTTCATTGAAATGATTTTTTAATGATCTACTATAACTTATTTAAATACATAAAAAGACTATGACGATTTTAATATTGTTACTAACATAAGTTATGTTTTAAATCTATTAGTGTAGTCTCAACATCTGATGCTTTATAGTTAGTGAAAATTGAGTTTTATGATCCTACAAAAAGTGGATGTATTGGGGGAAGATACTATATATATTATTTAGTTGATTATTACAATAGATACACATGGATTTATTTTCTTACAAAGAAATTTATTGCCTTTAGTTATTGTAAAACATTTATAGCATATGTTAAAAATGAGAAAAACTCATTCTTTATAACTATTCATTGTGATTATGTAGAGAATTTGAATATTGTGATTTTGATACTTTTTTAGTATTAATGGTGTATATAATAAATTATCATTACCTTGACCACCCAAAGAAAAAACTTGTAGTTGAAATGAGAAATAGAATTCGTTAGGAAATCATAAGAACCATGCTGAGTGAATAATAAATTCATAATTTTTTTTGGATGAAGTGGTTGTTACTAAGTAATATACTAAAAATCATGTTTAAATCAGACATTTTTTTATAAAACACCTTATAAGTAGTGGATATGAAAAAAACAAACGGATTTTTTAAATCAATGATTGATATTAAAATGTATTATTCCCAAATAATACCGATAATTTACATAAATTTCAACCAGAATCCAATAGAGGAATATTTTTAGTATATTACACAGTTTTTATTTCTTATAGAGCTTTTAATAAAATTTCATGTACTATTGAGGAAACAGTGCATGTTTTGTTCGATGAAACCATCATTTTTTTTCAAACAACCCCCAAAAAAATCTTCTTATTTTATTTCTAAAATTAATCATCAACCATTGTTATAAAATCCTTAACATAAATAAGTAAATCAGTTTTTTTAAAGTCACTCCATAGGAATAATGTCCACCTATTGTTGAGGAACCGATTTTTTAGAACCCATGATGATTGTTTTTTCTTAGTAATCACCCTAGTGAATGTATCATTGCTGATGTAGATCGACCATTTAGGACTAGAAGTTCCTTAAGAAATTAAATTTTGAATCTGGATTTTTATCCTAATTTGGAATTAAGAATCCTTATGGTGCTTTATGTCATGAGAATTAGATTAAGAAATGGAAAGATGAACTCAATGAGTTTGAGAGGAAAACAGTCCATATTTTAATTAAATAACATAAAGAATATTATATAAAATGATTAAAATGGGTTTGAAAAAAAATGTATATAGAATGGAATAATTTTAAAAAATATAACTAAATTTGTTTTTGAGGTATATAATAAAAAATAATGAATTGATTATCAAAAAACTTATACATAGTAATGTAGAATACAATCTATCTTAATAATTTTGGTCTTTGCTGAATTTATTAATTTAAAAGTTTTTCAAATTGATGTGAAGTTTTATTTTTTAATTGATGTGATCATGAGGAATTTTATTTTGAACAAACCCGTGATTTTGAAAATAAAAAACATCTTTTATAGGTTTATAAACATACAAACGATTCACATGAATATAAAAAATCACTTACGTCATGGTATGATAGTTTAACAAGATATTTGTTAGAAAAAAAAATTAAGGGAGCTATTGATTCATATATTTTCAAAAAGTAATTAAATAAAAATAATATTATTAAATAAATTTATGTGGGTGACATAATATTCAGTTCAAATCAATAATCAAAATAAACGTACATTACAGATTTTATAAAACCTGAGATTGAAATGTGTTTTATGGGTGATAAAAAATATTTTCTTTGTTTTTGAATATCACAAAAATTATAAGGATATTTTATTTATCAAAATAAGTATATAAAATACTATATTATGAAATTTGGATTTATCAATACTAATCGTATTAGTACTCTTACCGGTACCTCTAATACCATTGATCTTTGTGAGGATGGGAAAATATTTGATCATAATAATTTAGGGTAAGGATACGAAGTTTAATTTACATAGATACTAGTCATAAAAGTTTAATATTATATATATTCTTACATGAAAGTTATTAATAAAATATGAACGAATCCCATTTAAAGGCTGTAAAATTTATTTTTCATTATCTTAAGGGAAATATGGATTTAGGAAATTTCCATTCTTATGGAAATGTTTTTTTAATTAAATAGTTTTTTTAATTCGGTATTTAGTGGTTATAAAGTAGATAAGAAAAGGTCATCCAAAACATTTCCTTTACTTGGAGACACTTTAAATTCTCGATCATATAAGAAACAACACTTTTTATTGGTTTACATTACTGAAGCTAAATATGTGTTATTTGGAAGTTGTTGTAATGATGTGTTGTTGATGAAACACACACCCACTGATTATGGAATGAATTTTACTAAAACTAAAATACTCTATGTTAATAAAATTTAGATTATATTAAGAAAAAACCAACACATCACTCAAATGATAAGCACATAGATATAAAAAACCATTTCAATCAAGATCACTCACAAAATAATGATATAATTTTCAAAATCATCAACATAAAATAACAACATGAAGATATTTTTAAAAAAACAATTCCTTATGATATATTTTAATACATTAAAGAGAAGATAATGATGATTAGTAAAAATTAATAATTCTTATATACCTATGGTTTACCCATCTGATTATATTATGTTACTCCTTTTTATAGGGGAGTACATAAGATTGATATTTTTCAAAATTTTATATTTACATAAAAACATATAGTGTTGTAAAATTTTCATCATCATAATTTTTAATAATTGAATCATTTCAAAAAATTCAGATTCATAATTCTAAATGTGATTCTTAGAAATTGAAAATTATATAAAATTACAAGACTCAAAATAATTTAAAATATTTTTTATTCCGATTTTTGTAATAATGCTTTACAGTAATCACTTTTTATTAAAAATAATATAAATATTTTTTTCAATTAAAAAACTACAATAATTAGTTTTTCAAAAAAAATATTATTTTCAATTCTTTTCAAACTATCAAAATATATTTTCTTTAAAAAAAAGAATAGGTAATTATACTAATGAAACATTCCACTCTAAAATGCACTCTTCTATTATGTTTTATTTTTTCACTATCTCATTCTGATTATTTATTTACATTCTATTGCTATAAATTTACTTAAAAAACTTGTTATGTTTTCAATGAATTAATGAAATTAAAAATTATATTCATCCTTATTCTGATAATACCATTAAAAACATAGGGAGTTCAAAAAAATATTTAAGACGTTCTTCAAATCAATTTCAACAAGAGGATAATGTTTATTAAATATCAACCATATATAATCTTTTTGAATATGAATCATTAACCTAAGGGTATTTATAAAATAGGGAAACCCCCATTTCTACATCAGTTGTTCATTGATATTTCTCCTGACTTGCTACACCCTAAAAGTATCTCAGTTTTAATGTTTTTCATTTATAACTGATATTCAGTACCAATCTCAGATATGATGGCCACCAAATAAGATTTTTAAGTGTTATTTATTCATGTAAATGTTGGTAGAGCAGATTGTTTTTAATAAATATGATTCTACACGTTAGAAGGTCATTAATTTTCAAGGTTGGGAGTTGCATTGCAAGGAAAAACATGACAACGATTTAAATCTTTCATATATCAATATACTTCATGATTTCAACACATTATTAAAATTTCATAATGAAAAATCAAAATCAAAATATTATTATTATCTATATATAAAAATGTATAAGGTGTCATGTAATATTATGTATAGCATGGTTGGAGTAACTTCTGATGGGGAAGCATATTATTTTCATATAAGTTTCCAAACAATATTGGTTCTTTTAGAAAATCCAAATCTAAAGATTCATTGTTTTATCATTATAAAAAATACAGGAAGGTTTTTCATTTCATAAAAGATAATCATGTAGTTGAATTGTGTATGGAAATATTTTTCATAATTAGAAATTGAGGTAAAGTTACACTAATGGTGTCTAATGTATTTTTATTATAATATATTTTAAATATGAAGAAAAAAAGATATGGTAAACCTATCTTTGTCACTTTAGAAAACATAAAAACTAGATAAATCGAGTCATGAATTATTAAGTTTCCATGATTTATTAGAAAAATTTCTATTGAATTTAGGATAGTATTAAAAGGTAGAAAAGAAGTATTATCTTATGAGGGAAAATATTTCATTTATCAGTGATGATACGATGAATAGAATGAGGTTGTACTTTATTAGTAAAAAAATAATATTTTTGAGAAAGTTGATAGAACTATATGGGAGGCACATTCATCAATAAAATAATAATTAATGATAATAAAATGAAGAGAAAGCTAGAAGAAAATCCTATAATGAAAAAAAGTAATAGAAAAAAGTTCTAAAAGATGTTTTGAAAACTGGATGAAAGACAAAAGTGAGAATAAACCATGTCTAATTAGAATTAATTAGATTCATTATCATAATTATAATCAAAATATCCCTATATGGATGATAATGAAGAAAAACATGGATGCGTTAATGATGAGGAATCATTATAAGAATAAGAAATACAATCCTCATCAAAGTAAAAAATGGTCATCATTATAAAAGATAGTTGTTGATAAGGCTGAGTCTGGTAAATACATAGATACTATTAAATTTTATGATGATAATTATGTTGATAAAAATGTTTCTAAAGTAGTTGAAATGGTTATTTCAAAGAAGGAAAATTATACTGTAAAGGAAACTGAACTTAGAAATAGTATAAAAAACATCCCCTTATTAAGCTAGAATAATCAAATTCAGTTAGAATTGATGATCCAAAAGGATTCGATTACATTGTCCATGTTTTGAGAAGACAATATGGAAAAATTTATTATTTTCCAAATAATTAGGTATGGTTTTAGGTAATTTAGAACACTATAAATGGAAAATTAGATATAACAAAATCATTAACATATAAATAAATTTGGAATAAAGTATAGTTGATGATTTTATAGGAAATTATTCGACTCAAAAAATCATGTAATCATATGATGAATTTGTATCTTCAATTTGATTCAGATATTTGGATTCATAATGAACAATTTGATGAAGTGAATAATCTGATAGTAGAATTATAAATCTCTTTTAATCTGTTTTCAAATGACATGGAAGACCATGTAATGTTTGTGGAAGAGTTTTGAGATACCACTGAAGAAATATATAAAGAGGTTAACGTTATGGAAAAAAAGTTTCATGATGTAAAGATACATATGTACTAAATTTGATCCTATTATGAATTACTCATTGTATTTAGGAATGAAAACATATAGATTTTTGAGGATTTCAATAATTTAAGAGAAATAGAAGAGATGGTTTAGAAGAAAGATAAGCATGGAAAGATGTTTAAAACAATGAAGGATTTTTTGATGACAAAAATGAAGAAAGAAGGAAATTTTTTTCCTATTGAACCATGATTGTTTTTCTTGGTAAAACAAAATTTAATTGTTTTTTATGAACACATAGTCTTATTCAAAAAATTACACTTATTCTGAATTTTTTCTAATTACAATTATTTATATGTTCTCTCATAATATTTTGGGAATATTAGTCAGTTCATTGTATTGGCATATAATATTTCTATTCTAAATTTTTTGGAAACATTGATCTTTTCCCCATTTTATTGAAAATAAAAAAGGGGAAAATAATTATATTTGGGAGAAATTTTTAAATGATTATAAAGAATAATCAAATTGATTACTAGTAATTAAGGGGGAGAATACAATAAATAGGTGAAGATATTATCTCAAGGGGGAGTTCGTATTATTCATCATCGTAATATCCATCATACTCAAATGAGTATTAATCTTAATAAGAGTTATAGTTTAAAGAATCAAATAGAATAAAAAATATTTAAAAGAATACTATCTATGTTTTTCAATTTTATTTTTAATTTATTTTTTGGAATCATTATTTTAAAAAAGGAGGATATTGATGAGTTAAATGTTATTCTTATTACTTTTATATTTTTTTTGTTTTTTAAATCTCAAACACTTACGTAATGAATGTTTACAAAATTATTATTCCCCATGTATTTTAGCATGATTTTATAGAAAACATTAAATTTTAACATAATTATATAAATACATAATGTATTATGACAATAAAATTTTTTTTTCATTACGATCATCATAATGAGTATGTTTACAATAAACCAGAAAGGAATTTATCATAGAAGAATTTATAAATTCTTCATGTATAACACACTGATATGTTGTCTTAATAATCATAGTGGTAATTGTACTGATTTCATCAGACTAATAGTCATAAGGATTATCATATTCACCTAGTTACGGATGTCCATTGAATTAATGATGTTAATTTTCGGATTATGGAATACATGTTTCTAATATATGAATAGCCTTTAATATTGTAATGTAGTAATAATTATGATATTGGATATTCAATTATTATGAGATAATATGTTCTAGAAAGTCATGTCCATTGCAAAAAATATGGAAATATTATTGTTGGGAGATCACCTATAAATACCGAGTCATTTGAAGTGTTTGTAGCTTTTTTAGTACTCACTTCTAAATTGAGATATGTGTGAAAAAATAATACTTGCACAGTGTTTTACTTTAATAAGTTTCCATTTTAAGGAATTCATATATGGGTTGTTTGATTAATAAAGTTTTTATATGTAACTCATTGTACGATCATTGTTAGGATCAATAGATTTTGAGGATAAGAAGATATAGAATTTGATCCATCAAAACGAGGACTTCCATGGCTAGGAATATAGAATAAATCTCCATATCAAGCACTTTTATATACAAGAAGATAGATCAAATCTGATCATCAAATTGAGGTATTTTTAGGCATGTAATGAAATAATTACTAAAAGTATAAAATAGTGGAAACCTTTTGTCAGAGTTATTTACTATTTTTCTCTTATCGTTAAAAGAGTTATCTTTTCAAAGATCATGTAATTAATTCATACAATTATTGGCAATTATATAACTATTTTCATGTTTTTTAATCCATTGCACATAATAAAATGTGAGTTGTTATATTCATATTTATATGTTGCGGTTATCTCTAATTCTTTGATTATGATAATAAAAATACATTGATTTAATCAGATCCATCATGATTATGGATTTTACACACTAATAAATTCTATCTGTTGTGAATTTAATTTTTACTCTTATATAATTAAAATGTTTGTAGTTTGGATTCAATAATTATGATAATTGGACTAAGGACTAAATCTTATTACATAATTTAAGAGGATTTGGGTTAAATAGTTTAATCTTATTAAACTATGTTTTTAATACTACAATTCACACCCTCTTGTAAGTATATACATTTGATAAGATCTTATGATCATATGGATAGGACTAGTTTTATAGCCTATATGTTTTTTTAAAATACCTTATTAAGGTACCCTTCTAAAAATTCAACTTTCAATGGTCCCTCATAAATCATTTTTTTTAAATTTAAAACACATTTTACATTTTCCAATTAATTTTTAAAACTATCAATTAAATACAAAATACTCTATCTTAATATCTAACACCAATGTTTTAAACAAAATATGGGGTTTCAGCGCATTATATTATAAATATTAACGTTTTTAATATATAAAAATTTTATAAAATACTAGAACACATTACTTAAATTATAAATGATAACATAAAGAGGTTTTAACAAAACATGGGATGAAAACAACCAATTATTCATCATCGATTAGTAATAATAAAATCTACCTATATAAAATTAATTTTTTAGATGTAATCCAAGTATTTTTCAGAAAGGTTCTATTCTCACAATTATTTTCTAACACAAAAAAAAAATATAGTTTCTTACTCCCATCATACTAAATTGTTTCTTAATTTTGCTTTTTAGAATATATGATAAAGAGAAGAAGGATGTGGAAAATGAGGGAGATATTTAACAATATCAAATATAGATTCACATTAAAATGAATGAATAAAAATTCTATGACGGAATAAGAATAGAGATAAATTCACCTATTACGACCCATGTAATCACATATGATGTAGAAAAGGAAAAATTGGATAGATATGAATTTTTTTAGTGTTTCAGAATTATGCTTCTTAAATTTTTGAAAATTTATTCCCAAATACAATAAAATTTTAATAAATAATATATCTAATCTTGAAGACTCTATTTTCATAAAACTTAACACTACATGATTAATGAACAAATGTTTTTTATTAACATAACCATGCATCTTATATTTCATTACCGATAATCCTCTAATTTTGAATTTTTACCCAAAAAACATTAACATAAAGAATTTTAAATATATAATTGAAATGAGTATATACTATAGAATTTAAATTAAAATTATGAAATTCAGACACTAGGAGTTGAAAAAACAATTATCAAATTATATGGCCCAAATACCATGATTTAGTTTGATAGAATTACTTAAATAATAAATATCTGCATTTATTTGTCACTATATGGAAAATAGAATATAAAGTGATATGATGTTATTTATATTAAATAAAACGTGATATATTTCAATGAGAAGTTATTTTTATAGTATAACAACCTATGTAATGTAAATAGTTGATAAATTTAATTTATTTCTAATATAAATGAATTTATAATAACATCATGTAATTTTTAGTTAAATAGAAATTAGTTTTATTCAAAATAAATATTTGGCTTTTATAATTTGGTATTTTAAAAGAATATTTTATAAATTTTAGAATTTTAATTTATAAAATATGATATCATTTTTTATATCATAAAATGAAAATTTTCTTAGTGTAAAATTTCGAGAATATCCAGAAAAATATTTTTTTAGGTGAATAATTGAAAATATCATTTTCAAGAGAGTTTTATTTTTGATATATTTTTTTTGAAAGTAACATTCTCTTTTGGGTTGATTTTGAAATAAAATTAGTTCTCTTGAAATAAAAAAAAATCCAAAAAAATTCAATTTATTTAACATTAATTTTTTTTTGTAAAAAAACATTTTTATACATAAAAATTCATTTTTTGAAACACCTTTTTATGTTTTGTAGGTTTATATATAATGTGTTTTCTTAAACTAATAAATAATTAATTAGATAAAATGGAATCCATAATCACAGTTATAATTTTATAATTTAGTAATAATTCGACATTCATTTTTGGAAATAGTGAACTATATCATTGGTAACAAATTAAGTTAACATAGGAAGAGTTAAAACATGTTTAAAGTGTTAAAACTAAAATAATAAGAGTTTAAATTACAAAAAAAACATTAACAAATCAAATTTTATGGTAATATTAAGATCATATATTAACTATTATTACAAAAGTTTCTATTTTGGAGGTATTTTTCTTTAGTAATACATAAATATATTTTAATATTTTTAAAATTTATATGTGTGTCTTCTTTGAATACTATAAAAGGAAACAACTTCTCCACTATTCTACAAACCCCGCGATATTAAAATATCAAACAATATCTACCAATATACCTTAATAAAATCTAAAAAAATATTTCATATTTCATTGATTGACTAGAATACCATTTTAAGAATGCTTAGTGTATATACCAAAGGAGGTTGTCTCAAACAAATGGTATTGTTTTTAACAAAGGGGATTCTTATTTATTTCTTCTTGTACCCCCTTAAATCCTCTCCTATGAATTTTTTTATATTAAACAAATATCTCATATATTTAAATGTTATTATTCCAATGTAATACCCCTTTTCCATCACCTTTTCTATCTAATAAAAAATGAAATACCCTTACTGTATAAGTGTAAACTTTCACCACATAAAGACTATGTATGTTATTTTTCATCACCGAATCATTTGTATTGTCATAATAATGGATCCAACCAAAACAATATGATATAAATAATATTTTTTTAGTTTTATATATATATTATAATTATTTATTTACCATTGATAAAAATGTAAAAACATCGATCATGTGCACTAAGAGAATTCTGCCTCATGAGAAGATGAATTTTATTTTTCAACACCAAATCACATGGTTGGTGTATATATGTGTATATGAAGACATATGACTATATTTATTATATAATCTAAGTCGTTATGTAGATGGACTAACCCATTGGAAGAAATTATTATTATTTAAAAGAGAAATTCATATTTCACAGTAGTTTTAGAAGAGGATTATGCAAGTCAACATGCCCAACCGCCTCTATAGGATGTGAATAGAAGTCTAGGATCAAAAAATAACATATAATGTGTGCCGCCTCTATTTCAATATTTTAAAGGTAATCCAAAACCTGGTTGGATCCCCTATAATCAGTAATGACATCAATGATTCTTCGGTCAATAAGCTGGAGACATTTAATCTACGATAGTAACATTCTATAAAGAACATCACTAGATCAGTCATTAAATATTCCCACCTACATAGTTTAATTAGACTACAACCAAAGGATCATCCTACCATAATTAATAAAATCATTACTATATTTAATCATCATCTATAATACATCTTCATGGACATAACTATTACCAATAATATGATAAATTCTTCCATTAACGAAGCCCTAATGGGTGTGGAAAACACTACCAATTCTAGAGTTTCTAGGTTCAACTAAATACACCCCTTATACATTACCTTTAATACATAGTGATATCATAGGGGTATATATAACGCAATTTATCACTATAAGTTTCTTGAACCATCTAGTAACATTGAATTTTCTAAAGACGAAAAGAGTTGGAAAATAAGTTTTCATTGGACATGATTGAATTTTGGTAGAAATCATATAATCGTTGTGAATGGAAGTGATAAATACATGCAAGAAGATAGAATTATTTTCAAAATTAAGATCATTTATTTATATTCATATATAGTTAATGTGATTAATGTAAACTAATATCGATAATTCCAAAATTGGATCATTATGGAAACTTTTTGTTATAAAAGACACCAACACTTCAATTTTGTCCATCATCATCCTGGTACTAAACACTACATGGATATATTACTATATCCAACATATGAAAAAAATATGGGAATGATACTCTCTTAAATCTTTATATAGAGGATATATGTGGGTTTAATTTTTAACATTGTATACTGCAACAAGCTGTGAATTGGTAGTCGTGACCTCTAGAGTCTCTATAATAACAGTTGGGATGATGGGAGAATAAAAGGAATCCAAAATTAGAGTATCCATAAGGAACCATGAAAACCACTTCACTATTTTACCTATAATAATACATTGCATTGAGATGGGCAATTTAATTTGGTACCAAGATAATAGTATCCAAATAGACATTAATAAACTTATGAAACTTCCGACTGATATGTGGTGGAAGTAATCAATGCACATCATAATTTTATTTTACCTTAGCATTTGGAATGCATCTCATGAATCATGGTACTACTACCTCCTCTTCAAATTTCATGAATTTCAATAGTGTGGTCCAATAATTAAGAGTGGAATACTTTCAAACAAAAAACTTTTATCATTGTAAGGGAAGAATGTATAAATGTTTAATTGATTACCAGAACGATTATAATGTTAATGGGGCATGCTCATTCTATAATTTTGTGATGAATCTATTGGAGGGGAAAACTATGGATTTATCATTGGAGGTAAGAAGATTCTGTGTTAATTTAGTATGGGTGCTTCATTAAAGAATCTTAGATTCTTAATTCCCTCGCCTCCAATATCATCACGTTTGAACTAATACTTATGGGCTATAGTAATAATATTCCTTCCATAAATGAAGACAGAAAGAACCAAATTTCTATTTAAAAAATGATTTTTCTTTCAATAATTATTTTTGTAATCTCTATAGTAAGAAGGAATAAAAAATTATTGATTTTATCACAGATTTGGCTAAAACATTTATTCCCACATGAGACATTGATTTCCCCTTATAGGTTACCGTTTGGACTATAATAGTAGAGTAAATATAACCTAAGAATCATCTCTTGAATTTACCCAAGAAGAGAGAAACAACAATGTATGTTAGAGGAATGAATCCTCTCTTCACTACAAGTATTATAGAGACATTTTTTCAAGATAAATCCACTCTATCACCTATGAAAAAATTTATTTATTCACACTAATAACTTATAAAACCACATCATAATAGTTTCTAATAATAATGTTTATGTTTTATATGTTTCATCTATCAACATTACAAAAAATAAGGATTCTGTCAACATAAAAGAGACTTAAGTGGTTAAAAATCCCTCTTCTAGCCTAAATTTTCTTTAACTGGGATGTCTTAAAATGATCATCGAGATAATGAATCATATAATCTTCAGCCATAAAAAAGAGGGGACCATAAAGGGGGTCTCCCATTATGACCCGCATAGAGAACTAAAAAAGCACTCTAGGGGACCCAATAATCCTAATAGAGAGCCTATAAATTTTATAATGGTGTTGATCAAATTGTTTAAAGTTATTGAAAATCCATGAATTTTGGTAATTGAAAAATTTAATATTTATTTAATCATGTCAAAGACTTTAGAGATATCAATTTTTAGAGAAATTTTTTTATCTTAGGAATTTTTCTTCTTGATGTTGCTAAATTATACGATAGTGAACATGAAATTTTGGATGCTCTTTACATGAAAATACCCAAATTGGTTCGACGTAATGAAACCACCAGAAATCTCTCTCAACCATAAATCAATTATTTTTCGTATGGATTTTAGAGCAATGATCCCAATAGAAACTAACCCGAAGTTCTTGATATCCAAAACAATTTTTTTTGGTATCATGGAATGAAGTTGGGTTAAAATATATAATGTATTAATGAATGGTGGAATAATTCCCTCATAGAATTTTAGACATATTCAATCAAAATTTCACAATTGAATATAAATAATTTACTAGTAAATCCACATATTTATACCATGTTTTCTTTGATAAAGATTGAAATAGATGAATTTAATTATATTTCATGAGGGGGTCAATTAGATTTATATTTTTTAAGTATCAATATTAGGGAAGATATTATCTATAAACATGGGGGTGTTTTCATCACCTTGATTAGAGAAAAATTCTTTAAAGTAGGTAGTCACCACATTATATATTTAGTTTTCTAAGTTAACCAATAATCCATTTACATTTAGGGGAACATCCAATATCTTGAACTTATATTACATTGTCAATAAATGAACGATATTTGAGTTTCTATCTCCCTCCTATAACTATATGATATAATATTGACAATGGGAGAAAATAACCATGATGAAATGAAAATCATCCAGTTTGGGGTGTTCATGGACCTCAACCCAAGAAGGAACAATTTGATTCATATTTACTTTTTATTAGTGAATAAAATGATTTGTAAAATCCATGATATCATTCTGAATGATAGAAAAGGTGGATTTTATCCATTATTTAAACATAATTTTCACATTCTCATCAGAGTACATAGAATATGTTGGGTGGTTTTAGGGGATAATTTTTTTTAATTCCTAATGACCTAACCTCATATAGGAACACAATTCCACACATTACCGAACTTGAAGAGAAATGGGGGATGACCATATCCTACTGGTGAAAATTTATAGCACTATAAGATTGTGACCATAATGGGACATAAAAAGGATTAGTCTAGAGACCATTATAGAATCATTCCAATCATTAAGGTAAAAAATCATTTATCATATGTGTTATATTTCCTCCCACTAATAGTGTATCTACTATAAGTGAAATCATATATAATAATGGAAACTTCAACAAGGCTACATATGTCAATGCAAGAGAGAATTTGAATTCTTACCACCTACTGAGGTAGGTTTTATTTTTTTGTAGGCCTTATAAAAGTATTTAATTCCAAATCATTAAACTAAAATTAAGAAATAATTTCAGAGATCATTTATAGCCCCCTCCAAAGACATCTATATTTTATTTAGGAATTATTGGCCTAGAAAAATTATATAGTGGAAAACCCTGAGCATGTGAAAATAAACTGGAGTAACATTATTAGTTTTATTTCATGAAATTAAAGGAATATTAATATTACTTAATACCTTTCAATTATCCATATATGATTCATGAGAGTTTATTGAAAATTAAAATTTTTAAAATGGATTCCCAATTTAGGTATTTAAAGTTGTAAACCTTAATTTTTGGTTATGAAAGACCAAAAAACAAGAGTTTTATTGTAACAATTAATTTTCTCAGGGTTGTGCTAGTGATAGTATTTACAATCCATTGGAAATTATAATAGATAATATTCATTTATTGAGTTTTTTCCAAACTCATATTTTAGGCCCCTCACCCTTTGAAAAATCAAATATACTCTTCTCCCCTGTCCCTTTTCTTTTTTATCCTAGATTTCTAGTCCTTAAGAACTCATCACTCTTCCTATGAGCCTCAATCCTATTATTAGTGGACTGAAGGGACATAGTATTATTATTCGAAAACCATACATTGCAGTTTTTAAATTTTTTGGTTGATTTTCCATGTTACATAGGCTTGTACTCAAGAATCCTCCTTATAGTAGCTTTTCGGTGTGGGGAGGGGGGGAGAAACTGAGATAAAAGATCTATATTCTCATGAAGAGAGACTAGAAACTCTGCTGATTTTAGCATGTGTGTATCCCAATGAGTTTTGGAAACCATATTATTTGAATTGATCGTATATGAGTTACTAAGAATTAGGAACATAAGTGAATACCAGTGTGTTATGAATAATTTATTCTTCTGTTTTATCCTATGTATGTTCATATGCCTTCTAGACATCTTTCAGACACAAAGGGGAGATACATCTTTCTATTCTAATAACATTCTAGTCATGACTAGTACATACTAGGAGGGAGATGCATTTTTTTACCCATGATGCTTCTCTAGTGTGTCAACATCCCAAAATTTAATAGGAACATCCAACACTAATGTGAGATTGTTGAAAATAGTCACATGTTTAGGTTCCTCTATATTATATTTTCCCTATATTTTGTCCTCCAATAAAGGGTGATGACTTGTTAATGGTGGATGGATTTGGATACCTCATTCACCTATAAAATTAAAATAAGAGTGTGCCCCTCGTTATACAAACTAATAACAATCTCACTAGGGTTTGTGTCATTAAAACTAGTTTCTTGTAGGTCCTTAGAGTGGTCCTTAGTCACTGTTTCTATCTAGGGATCCATTATCTAAATGGGTTGGACCAAGAAAACATTAGAGGTTAATAGGGGATGAACCTTCCACTTACCTTTATCATTGAACCTTATCCAATATAAATAATCATGAATCTTTTCATTTCAGATACTGAAAAATTTGGACCATTTGCATTCAGTTGCAAAATGGTCAAAAAATATCAATCCTTTCAAAACACTGGCTTCCTATCATATAAGAACTTTGGATTGACCTTTTTATCCATTGTGGTGTGGACCACATCACCAAATGGAATTTCAACCATGTAAACATTGACCATAACTCTTAAAAAATTCCAAAACATTGGATAATTTGTTTTCCAATCCACTCTAATCTAGTTTCCAACTAACGATGATATATTACAAGAGATTTGAGGATTCTAGTATAACCAGTTTACTCTATAGATGTGAATCTATAACTATGTCTTGGTATTTCAATAATTACTGGGATCTTAATTCTTATCCCATTCATGGGTACTAATTATTCTAGGCATTATGATGATACAACCAAAGAGCCACAAACTATTCTTATTCTCAACAAAAGGGAATAAAATGCGAAAGTCTCCCCTTTTGATGAAATTCATCAAAAAATATTAAAAACCCAAAATCTTATTGATTCTATTGGTATGATCATCAAATCTATACGTATTTTCAACTTTTGTAGTCAAAACATTTGTGATGATATTGTATTTTAAATACTTCATCCCCTCCTCAAAATTCACTTGGTTGGCTGAAAGCTGCATGACTCTCCCTTTCTAGATGAATCTTCATTGAGAGGGGATAATAAAATATGATAAGGAAAGGATTACTTTAGATTTTAAAAACATTTTAAAATTCTTACTCATACCATACCTTTCCAATGTTTACACACAATTAAATGGGATTTGAAAAATGGAAACGTTACTCATGGATACATATGATTTACTCCCTCCATGTTATAACATAATTAATTTTTCATAACCATATTTCATGGTTGGTAAAAAATGTTTAAATAATGGATAAAATTTTTATTTATGACATGATTGATATTTTGGAAATGATATACTCATGATCCATTTGTCCAAAGAGAACCTACCGGGGTCATTTTTGAGATATAAGTTGAATATCATCAAAACCTCTAATGTGAAATTAATTGATCAAGTAATTCAATATAACATGGTAATTAATAAATTTAATGGTACAATAATCTTTTAATAGGTTAGTCAAAATGTTATTAATTTACAAAATTTTGTTGCATATGAATATAATGAAATTATGTGATGAGTTAGACTCGAGGTAATGGATACTTTAACACAAATTCTCATTTTTAACGTTTAAAATAATTATTTAAAAATATTTCTTCATTATATCAAAAATATTAAGATTGTAATGGATGTATACATAATTATATATATGAATTAAAAATTCAATTTACTCTCTTATTTGAATTTATTACACCCCTCAGGATAAAAACTCAATATAGATGGATCTTATGTCATGGGTGTCAATTTGAGGAGGAAGTTTGGTATATGAAAACAAGGTTTATTTCCTCTTATATTTCACTAATTATTCTGATATTTCCATTCTCTCCATAAAGAGTCCATGGAAATGGAATTAGGTCTCCATTTATATATTAACATGGGAATTGATTTGGATGTAGTGGAAACTGATTTTCAATACACCATAGTTTCATACTAGAATCATTTTTCACCCGTTGTGGTAAATCATACATTACTTGGAAGTAAATATTCTATATTCATAGTCACAAAAAAGTTTTTCACACTAGGTATAAGTGAAATAAGGCATCATAATATCATTCTTCTATAATTGTTCAAAGTATTAGCATCACTTTCTTCATAATCATGGATTCCTGAACCCTTGAATGAAACAATATCATGAATGGTGATGCTCTTGGGATTCACCACAAATGACCCCATAATATTTGACCTTTTGAATGATGCATTCAATTTTCTCAGGTTTTCTAATAATTATCCAATTTTAATTTTTTTACTTATGTATTCATAAGGAAAGTTTTTATATATTTTATACAGAGTATTTTGTCATTCTTGACAAAAGTTAAAATAAATATTCAACATTAACTTATACATCATGGCAGATGTTTCCTGCCATCATAACCATTATTAATTATTTAGATTCTTTTATAGGATTCCATGTTTTTTAAATAAAAACTCATTTTCTATTTTTTATTTATTTTTAGTGGTTTTTTAAAAAATAGGGATTTAAATGGAAAGGTTATTGGGATATGTTAATGTTTTCTATATATGGGTTCATAAATGTTTTTACTTAATCATTGTAGATTATAAAAGTTGATCCTGATATATCATACATGATATTTTATCCCAATATAGCATAAATTGTAGGTGAAGTTGATATATCTCTCTAATGAAATTTTTATTATTATTTTACTATAATTGAACAAAGTTGGGAGTTAACAATGGAGGTTTCTCAAATTGATTTATGTAGGCTCCAATTATTTTTAGCATGATTGTACATGGGATTAAATATAATGCACCAAGATTCATACAATGGTTTCTATTTTATTTTTATGGGTTCTTACTATTTTCTTTGTGAATTTTCCCCCCATTAGAATATGGTTTATTTTTATGCTATAAATCAAATTTCAAAACGATAATCATTTTCTATGTTTTCAGGTTTTTCATTAAAAAAATGGATTTATTTTCATTACTTAATTTAATGATCTTTTTGTGATCAACACATATTATCAAATGTTTTTAAGGAATTATGGATGATTTTGAACAAATAATAAATCAGGTGGAATATTATAACACTTTTTCATGAAAATATGACATATTTCATTTAATAAGCTTTATATTGTTGAACAATGGCTAAATAAATGAAATTTCTAATTTTTTTATGTGAATCGGTTATGTAATTGTGATGATAATCTTCTCTATTAATCAAAACCTTAATGATCTTTTAGAAATCATGAATATAAATTCTTTTCTAAAAAATCAGGAATACTTAATATTTTTAGGAGGGGACCTTATAATTGGTATCAATTAAAAGCTTTAGATAAATTTTGAGTTTAGAAAAATTATATAGCAAACCCTCAAGAGGTTATACTGTTACGTTTTATTGGAGTTATATGTAATTTCAATACTATCAAATTGATTCATCTAATATATTTCCATTCATAATTTTTTAATAAAATAGAAATTGGGATGTTGAAGTTGGGTTTTATCAATTGGAATACATTCTTCCAAATTAGATACATGGAATGGATCGAATGATAACATTGGAGTTTTTTTACTAATGGATTAGTTGATGAATTATATAATTTTTTTCATTATAGTAAGAGATAAACCATAATTACGACTGAGGGACATTTTGATAGGTAATAATTTCAGGAAATAGCACCCTCTATCTTTTGTGGGAATATCAGTCACAATGATAGCTGACAATTGGATATATTCTCATTATAAAATATTCAATGTCATGGGATGTTCAGAACCTAAAACTTTCTCCCTATCTATTTATTAATTTGAAGGAAAATCAAATTAGTGGTGGTGTTTGGATAATAATAATAGATAAATATATATTCTCGATTCCAATGAAGGGGATAAGTTTATGGATAATTTCTTTGCCTAATATTTCTGTAAGGATGATCAACTCAGAATAATGAAATAATTTTTTGAATTGAAGAAAATAGAGCAGGATTCCAAAGCTGTGTATGAAATAAATTCTACAAGATTATCTCAGTACACAAATTTTTTTTTGGTACCATGATAATTAAATAAGTACATATTTTTAGGATTGAAACTAATTTTATGAAGCATTTTGGTCTCATGAGAATTTAAATTCTATGAAAATTTTGTTATTTTATTGAAAATTTCAATATAAGGTCTTTGATACTTATCTACCTCAAAATTATAACAATAATAAGTTTTCATGGTTCAGTGTTATGGAGATAAAAATAAATAATTAATATAGAGGCAATCCCTTGAAATGATTCATGTGGGAAAAAATTTAATTTTCTATTATAACTAGATAGTGTTTTCAAGGTTGTATGTTTTTCCATAAGGCACATTACTATAATGAAAAAATCTCATAATGAATCCAATAATGGGGTACAAGATAGTTAAACAATTTTGAGATATTTTAATTTTAATAATTTGGGGCATAATTCTAACATTCTTCCAATTTTAGTTACACATGGTTTAAATCATTATGATTTAATGAAAAAAGTTGTGGACAAAACATTCTTTTCCGACGATTGTTGATAGTTTATCTAATAATGGGATGAAGTCTCCGAGGAGTAAAGTATTTTTAAAATATTTATCTCAAATTAGGAATCAACTTTTTTAATGTAAAAAAGGATTATATTTCAATGATAGTGTTTAAAAATTGATATGGGAATTATAATTTTCGGGTTCTACCTTTTCGGTTTTTTCTAATGCACAATCTATATTCATAGACCACATGAACATATTTTTTCGGAACTATACTAATATGTTTGTGGTTTTGTTTATAGATGATACATTTTATATTCAAAATTTTCACAAGGATCCTAAAGTTAATATAAAGATTTTATTATAAACATTTAAATAAAAGTGGTTATATTATAAATTTAGTAAATGTGAATGTTGGATACATAAGATTTCATTCCATTAGAATATTGGTTTTAAAAAAGGAATAACTATTGAACATGAAAAATATAAATTATTTTAATAATGGACAAGAACTAAAAATTTCACATATATTCATACATTTAATATCTTAGTGGGTTAATAATGGTATTTATTTAAAACCTTTACTCAGTTATTTATCCCACATACTCTATTAACTCAAAAAGAGATAAATTTATCTTGATGAAACAATGTGATTAATGTTTAAATGATCTTAAAATATTATTATTTAATCCCTTAGTTTTTAATCATCCATATATAAATGGTGAATGTTTATCCACAATTACATATAATTTATAGAACATGGTTGTGTTGTGTTTTAAAATGTTTTGATAAATTATAATTATTCATATAAATTGTAACATAATGAGATATATTATCATAAAATGATGTTAAAATGAATTATATTTATTTTCCCTTTAATATATGGGGAACTATTTATATAGATTATAATTTAAAATATATATATGTATATATATTTATCATAATATTTTCAAGTGTATATTTAGTCAGAAATAGTTGAACATGACTAGGGAAGATGTATTGAACTAAAAAAGTATTATGAATGCATGATTCATTATGATGAAATAAAATAGAAAAAAATATCCACCGATTTGAGTTGAAAACATAATTCATCATTAAAAATACATTGCAACATGATCCTTCGGTAAAAAAATTATTAATGTCATCCATGAAATTTTTAATGAAGAAAAATCCTCTATTTTATTTTAGGTTTTAGTATAGTCATATTTTTTAGAATGAAAAAATAAAGATAAGAAGGATGAATTTAATGCTAAACAATAAATAGAACTGGTATATTAAGGTATGTTTTCATAATTTAATATTATAAGGTAATGTGTTCTTAGATTTAGAAAACGGTGTTTCGTGCCAGATATTACCCAGTTGAGAAATTAATTTTTTAGTAAGGCTCATAGAATACTATTTTTAATTCATCCAAGTAATTCTAATATGTATAGATAGATTCAGAATTATTACTGGTGGGATGAAAATAAGAAATATTTGAAATATTTTATTATGAAATGTTTGACATTTTAATAGGTTAGATTAAAACAAAAACTATATAAAGGAATTATTTTAAAAAGAATTTATACAAAAGTTGAAATTGGAAAAAATATACATGGATTTTATCAAGGTATTTCCAAATATTTCCCATGTTAAAAATCCATTTTGGATTTTATGATTAATTTTATAAATCTTCACATTTCATCTAAATCAAGATACTATTTATATAGATAAACTTATTTAACTATATCTAAAGGAGATAATTATTTTATATGGTGTTAAACCCTGTATTCTATCTAACCATGATCTCGGGTTTACTTATATTATTTGGAAAGTCCTTCATTGGTGATTGGGTATTAAATTCAATTTTTGTATATCATACTATATTTAATATAGTTTAAAAATAGTGAAAATGATTCATAATTTAAAAGACACTAATTTTTCTTGTTCAATGGATATCTAGTGATTTTGGGATCAATATAGTTCATTATCTTAATTATCATATAATAATAATTTTAAATCTAGTATTCAAATAGGACATTTTGGGAAATTATATGGAAAGAGGTTTCAAACTCTATAATGTTGAGAAGATTTAGTTGAATGGATTTTTTGGAACCATAGTTTTTATGAGAGACATAGGAAACGTTAAAGATGATTCAACTTCAAGTGAAAATAGTTTAGAGTAGGAAAAAGTTTTATAATGATAACTATAGAAAATAAATTTCAATCTATGTTGGTGCTCATGTTTTCTATACATTATATTCTTTAAAAAATTTATTTTGTTTTGGTAGAATGGGAATTTTAATACATGGTTAATTGGACCATATTAAATTATGGAGAAAGATGGATCTATTTATTCCAAAAAATCATTGCCTTTGTGTTTATCCCATACACTATATGTGTTTTATGTTTCATTATTAATGAAATATGTACCACATGAATCTCATGTTTTGAACCACAATATAATAATATTGGAATAGAATATTTCTTATGAGGAATAAAAAAGTCATATTATTGATAAAAATGACCAGTTATTGTGTAGTAATTTGATTCATAATGTTATAGTTTTTTTAAAATCTATATGTTTGAATAAGTTACATGTGAATAAAAAAGTCTATGAGGGAAAAATATCCCCACTTGTTTTGGCAGGGAATAAAAGTACCAATATGTAATTGGAAATAGGGGGAAGATTGTAAAAACCTTGATAAATTTAATATGGATAAAATTTCTTTACGTATTAATATTCATGAAATAATCCTTATAGAGTTATATTAATTATAACAATCTGATATAAATTGTCATAAAAAATGAAATATTTTAATTTTTACAATTTTTTTACATATATTATGTGGAATTATTTTATAGAATAATTTCAAAATTTTAGAATTTTAATTAAAAAAACATTACTTAATTTTTTATATCATAAAATAAAAATAATCATAGTTACTGTTTGTATTGTTTTTGAAATGATTATTTTTTAGTGAATAGTAAATAATTAAAAACAATTTCAGAAAAATATCTGTTATATTTCATGTATTAACTATGTACGATTATATTTATATTGACATTAAAATATTTTATACTTCTATTTTATAATACATGATCTATTAAGTGTCTTTTGAGTCAATATTTCACTTTATTTTGGTAGAAAATCATTTTTATACTTAAAAATGATTTTTTTCCAAAACACCACATTTCATCATACTTTTGGGTTTTATTTTCAATATAATTTATTGTAACTAAAAAAATTGAATTTGATAAAATAATATCCTTAATTTTTATTCAACATATCCTTATTTTATAATAATTCCACTTTCATTTTTGGCCATTATATATAGTAATATTCGTAAAAAGGAAATTACCATGGTAAGAGTCAAAACGGGTTAAAAGGGTTGAAACTAAACTGATAAGGGTTAAAATTACATTAAATCATTTCTAGATCCTATTGAATGATTTTATATCCTACTAAGTTATCTATTCTGAAAATATACATTTTGATGCATTTTATGTGAGTAAAGAATTAAAATATTTTAATCTTTTGGAAATTCCCTAGTGTTTTATCTCCCTCCCTTATAAAAGGACATCCAATATCCTCTCCTCTACAAACATAAATAGCCACAACTATCATAAAATAACTAACCAAAAACATTACTAATAATCATCCCAGCATCCTATAGTTTCTAGTTTGATCATAATTCTATCCAATAAACATTGTATGTGTAACACTAAAGAGGCTTTCCAAAGAAGTGTTATAGTTATTAACTGAGTGTTCTATTTTTATTTCTTATTTTATCTAATTATATCCTCTCATAAAATTTATGATATAATAATATATCATTCTCTCATATAGTGAAATACTATTAATTTTATTTCATAACCATTTTCATCTAAAAATCTAACTAGTCTAAAGTGAAAAACTCTATCATGTGTATATACATACTATCACCTAATAAAGATAATGTTTTTCAGTATTCATTTCCAAATCACATGGATAGTCATAATGTAGTATCAAAATTAATTAATATGATATATATTATTTAATTTTAACCTTTTAATAGTAAATAAATATATTGATATTTTTATTACCACTTAATTAAAGAAATAATAACATCACCTCTGTGGAATATTATTTTATTCTTGAAGATAAACAACTTACATGATGGGTTGTACTTGAGGTAAGGGAAAAATTACTTCAAATATTATTTTAAATATTTAAATGATTTTAATTCAAATATTTATATTATTTTACAAAATAAAAAATGTTTTTATAGATATATAAACACTTATATAAATTAATTTATAAAGTAATTTTATCCCTTCTATAAATCTCATAAAAATATATATAGAATGAATCATTTTATGTACTTCATATGGAATGTTTTTACATTATTTACAATAGAAAAATGGAATTTTATATTTTTATATACATATCAAGACAGAATTTTCCACTTTCATAACCATTATTCATTACATAGATCCCAATACAATATTTAATGTGTTTCAACGGAAAACCCTTTTCCATTTTTCTTTGATTTTTTGGGTGTTTTTTTTTAAAATGTGGATTTAAAACGAAATTTTATTTTAATATATGAAAAGTTTTTTGCATATGGGTTCATTAAAATTTTATACTTGATAATTATAAATAATTATGGTTTAGACTAATATAGCTTACATGGTGGGTGATCTAGAGACAAATTATATAATAGGTGAGCCAGAAATATATCTCTAATGCATTGGGTAGTTTTCCCTATTATCAAATGATTTAAGGAGGATATTAATTGGGAATTTATACCCTATGGATTTAATTCAGAACAAGTTATTTATAAAATAAATGAAGGAATATTATTAATTTAATGATCTAAAATAACTACAATTATTCGAATTTTTTATTATTGGGTTGTTAGGTAATGTTTTTTCAGAAACATTTTCCCGTTATGGATATAATTTATTTTCTATACTCCAATAGTAAGTTAAAAAAGTAACAATCTTATGGATTTTATTTTTTTCACTACTCTAACATATTTATTTTTTTCCCCTTTTTTATATTTATTTCTCATTCCAAGTTTTCAAATATTTTATATAGGGTTTTAGAATAAGTATGAATAAAGAAGAAATTAATTTTAAAGTCAAAAATATTTATCATGAAAATAAAATGTGTTTCAATGTTTAGGTTTTATGTTGTGGAAAAAATGGATCTAATATACAAGTGTCCAATTTTTAATATGTGGGTTTTTTTAATTTCAATAACATAATTCCATAAAACACTAAACCTATAAGGTATTTGAGAATGAAATAAAGTGAATTATTTTCATAAATTTAATAATATGTAATGTTTTAAGGTGGTGACTTTACAGAGAAGTGATCAAAGATTACAATTATTTAATTTATATGAAATATATTTGTTTTGACAAGTTAATATCTTAATAAAGATATTATTATGATTCCAATATTGATCACCTCGGATATATGAAAAGTGTATTCTAGTATGAAATCCTAAAAAGATAAGGGTGAATGTAGAACATAAACTCTATGTATAAATCCCATAAAAAATATGTATTATGAAAAATAGAGTTACATAAATAATTCAATTTTTGGATAGTGGGACATTAATGATTAAAAAAGAATAAACAAAAATAATATTATAATATATAAAAAATAAATGATATATTATTTCATGTTCCTATTTCCTAATATTGAGGACATTATTTTTTCTATGAGGTGCATTTTCTACTCTACAATTTCAAAATTAGAAGTATTAGGAGTGGTATCATCTTATCTCCAACATGGATGTATCTCAATAAAATGAACCCAATAATGATTTTTTTTTCAGTTCAATTTATTATTAACCAGAAATATATGTGGTTGAATCACTTTTTACTTGAATTAGTTGTCTTTTGTTTTCTTCCTCTACTTTTTATTACATCCTATCTTTTATCTGGTCTCCCATTGATACAATTGAAGGATTATTTTAATAAATTATAAATGATTGAATAATTTATTAATTTTAGTAACTTCAAGATTAAAAAAAATATAATTTAATCATTGGAAGATATAATTTTACGTTATAAAGTATAAAATTATAAATAAACATAGTATCATTAAATAATAATCTTATGTTATGTTTTAAATAATGATTCATTGTGAAATAAATTTAATGAAAATGTGTAAGAATGTTATCAATTAACTAAATAAACATACATTCAGATGAAAATTACAGTGTGTTCAAGAAAATAAAATATTCTATAAATTAAATTTTATTAATACGAAATTCATAAGTAATTTGAAATAAATAAATTATTAAATGCATTTACAGTGAAATTTTAAAATTTTGAAAGATACAAAATCCCCAATCCCATATATATTTTATTTTATATGTAAGGAAAATAATTTATTCATATTAATGTAAATTATTCATTAATAAATATTATTATTGGGTGGATCACATCCTTATGAATATTTTACAATTATTATCTCTATATAGAAAAAAATAAAATAGTATTGTACTATGCATTCTTTTAATATTTGATAATTTATAGTTCAATTTTACTAAAACATTTCAACAATACATATTCCTATCATAATATTTTGTAAAAAGATACCAAAATTTTCTTTTTATTGTTCCTCCATTGATTTTATGGAAATATAAAATTTTTATGAAAAACATTTCAAGATTGAAATCAGTCATGTTCATATATTTATATATAAAATTTATATTTTTTTAGAAATTATAATTCAGATAATGGAATTTCATTATGAATTAATTTAGTGAATTGATATTATGTACTCAAAAAACTATATGATATTAATTTTAAAATCTTATAGAACGTCATTAATTTGAAACATATACTTGAAATAATTTATTTTCCCTATATATATACAATTATAATATATATGATTTGGGGGATGATTATATAAATTTTTTAAATGTCAGATTTTTTTCTTGTTTATGTAAATATGGGAATATTTTTACTCTAGTTAATTATTAGGATTATTTTACATTCACTCAATTTAACTCAGGTAGATTTAACGTTTCAACCATGTGGATGTTAACCCCTATCCCAAAAACTTATACCCACATACTGGATTCATATAGATTTCTTAAATACCCGTCAAACACGAATTGTTTTGTTGTGGGTAATTAAGAATCGATCCATATCTACTAAAAATTTGATCCAACAACATGATATTCTAGTGGCATCAAAATTATCATGCTATAATACTGCTAATAGTGAAACAATAGATTTAACATTTATTAAAAAATAGTGGGGTTTATTGATTTGGAGTTTCCTTGCAGGATATGTAATGAAACAGACCAAGATACCATTAAACAACCACCCAACCTAGTCTATCATTATCTAGAAGGGTCTTCTTGGTTCTCATGGGTTAACATCAAGTGTATGATCATCTTATCAATAGTTTGGGAAGGATTTAACCATTTTTGAACCCCAAGTCCATCATATATTACCATCCATAAATATGAACTGATGGATTTGTTAGTCAGCTACCCCTATATATAAATAATTATCAAAAAATAAACAATCAGGCATCTAAATAGAAGAGTCTAGAACTGAAATAAATGAATAAAATAATCTCTAAACATAACCATTAAATAACCATCATCTCATAAGTTAATAATATAAACAATTTCTATGATATCATGGCCAATGAAATAATATATTGAAATAGAATGAAACATCACTCTAAAAAATCACCGTCATGTGACCTATCATTCACCCGCAAATACACCAAATATAATCATCAATCAAGCATGAATATAAATGGTTGGATCTCAAAGAAAGGAAACCTAGAATAAATTATTATATTGGAATTCATTTATTGGGTATGTGTGGTTTGAGTGAAATCAAACATTGTAGGATCTCTCTAATAGGTTTTCCCTTATTTCAAAAGACATTCCAATTTATAATAATTTTAAATAAAATTTCAAAATAATTTTTTAATTCTAATGCTATAAAAAAAAATATAAAACCAATAGTGTTTTAAAAAATCATTCTATTCTTATAGAAATGAAACCATTTTGAAAAAATTACTTTGAAAACTATAATTTTTATAAAAAAACACCCATTCCAAAATTAATTTTTTATTTCATTTTACAATACACTTTTGAAAATAGTTTGAAAAATAATTCTTAAATAATTAAAATGAATATTAATATGGAAATAACTTGAAATGAACTATTACATTAATGATATATAAAAATCATTACAATCAATAAAGGAATATCATGGTGAAAATATAGTTTAATCATACTAATGGATACAAGAAGTAAAATTCACTATCAAATGTCCTCAAATATCATGAATAACACCCTAATCTATTACCTTAATGGTGCATTACCTGGTTTCTTAGGTCACACAATATAATGTCACCCTAATAAAACCAAAAAATTACCATTTAGCACCCCTTAGTCCAATATGTACCGCATAAACCCCTAGGTGGGTGAAACTCCCCTACAAAACTAACTACAAAGAACAAACTGGGCTAGAATAACATACATCCAAACATTTTACATGGCTATATAAAATCCTATTATAAAATATTATTTATGTGATCAATCAACAATAGAAAATATAAGAATATAAAAAAAATCAAATAAATCACATTTTACCTCAAACACCCTAATAATACACATCTTTTATCACATGATAAGCAGACTAAAAAATAAATGAAAAACCCAATGGGAATTATAATGAAAACACATGGTGAATAATTTATATGTCCCAATTACACAATATGAAAACAATTTAAAAGTTTCAAATGGTCCTTACATAAAAATTAACTCAACATTCCAAACCATTTTGGAACATTTTGAAATTAATTTGTAAATATCATTGATATAAAAAAATTTAGAAATAATATTCAAATAATTTAACACATAAAACCCTTTTTTTAAATGAAAATCTCATGAAGAACCTTTTCCTTTTCATTAACAGAATTTTGGAATAAAATAGAGCCCAATGTGGTTAAAACTGCAGATCCATTTGAATCAATCCATTGAAATATTTTTTAAAAAATTTTGAATTTGAATATAATTTTTAGAAATAGTAAAAAAACATTTAATCATATTTAACACCATTTATGATAACTAGATACTCAATCTAAAACACATATAATCTTTTATATAATTATTATATATGGAAAAGATGAGTAGGAAATAATTTTAAACCAACCAGAATCTAATGTCATTCCAATTAAAGAAATATCACAAAACACCTTACTCATGCATGGTGGAATCATGCAATGAAATACTAGAATTAGTATCTTTAAAAAGAGAATTATCAGTAAATTTATGAAAGGTCCACTAGACCCCTAAAAACAAAAAAAACTATTTTTAGACCACCTTAAACCCTATTTTAAACCATGTATGTCCCTATGGTTTTTAGGAGGAATAAATAATGGGATAAAGAAAGAGAAAAAATTAAAAAAGTAAATGATAAGAAATAAATTATTACCTTGAAGGAATAACTTTCAAATCCATGATGGGTTGTAGAAAATCAATTAGGGAAGAGTTTAAGAGTACCTCCATGGAATATATAGTTTGTATGAATGATACGGTGGAAATAATAAGTGTTCTATCCAATAAATTGAGTATGTGAAAACTTAGATAATCATGTTTTTAAAATCCGGACAACTTGCACGGTTTGGCCACTTAGTTTATAAAACTCTACTTGACATTCCAGAATAACACATTCCAATTGCAAAACACATCACATCATTGTTTCAAAATGTATCAAACCATATGCATTTCATGAGCTTGAAAACTCCCCCAAAAATCTACCTCACATAGTTATCCCAAGGCATGGAAGATTCCACCCATGAACCATGCACTAATAATTTGAATTAACCATGCATGTTTAAACATAATCATAGAACTTACCTATGTAAGGGTAGTTGTATTGTATGAAATAAACCATGAACACCAACCATGATCCATAAAAGAAAATTTATAACATGAATCTTCACTCTAAAGAATGGATAGTTTCATGATTATTACCAACCATGGGTAGGATTTGAAAAAATTGTGAACTAATTAAAAGCAATAAATCTCAATGTTTAAATATAAACTATGAACCCTCCCATGTAAGGGTACTTGTACAGTTTGAACTTAAACATGTATACCAACCATTAACCATGAATGAACCTATGTGAGGGTCATATGTACACTATATATGGGTTAACTTCAGGGTTACTATTACAAATAAGTAGAGTATTCATAAACTATGAAACATAAAAATCATAAAAAAATATATTTAAAGGCAATTAAATTTTAAAATTTTTATTCATATTAAATAATATAAAATAAAAAAATGATAACAAGGTAGGAGTTAAAATTCTCTCCACCATTCCACATTATGCCTCTAAATGTCTTGAGTAAAGGTAGGAGGAATGAGAATGAACTACCAAGACCCCTCTGATATCATGGTGGAAGGGAGAGTATAAATTAGTGAGACTATAATGAATATAAACAATTGATATTAAAAAATCCCATAATCTAAAGAAATAAACCCATCAATACAACCACATTTCTCTTAGAACAACTCAAATATGATTAATAAACACAAAAAAGGATTATAACTCCTAGAATAGTTCTCTGCCCCAATAATAATTTATTAAAAATATTGAAATAAGAAAGACACACCACTATAACAAAAACATTGATAGGGGAATCTCAAGAAGAATTCTATTATATCCACCATCCAAAATTGATCACGATAACATTCATTCATATTCCGAAGAAACATTTCCCAAATAAAACTAAACATCCACAACCTTAAACGATAATCATGATTAACAACATGATCACCCTACAAAATCAATTACCTAATTTACCAATAAGACTTACTATGAATCCAAAATTGTGTCGCAATTATCAAATGGGTATATAAGGACCCCAAACTAAGAACATTGTCTCATAAAAGTCCCAAAAATCAAAAATTACACCATCATGTACTCAACTACACATTAGTAACATTCTACTTAGTCACATGATCAGCGAACTAAGTTTTCCCATTCTCTTCAATCATGAATCCAATCACCGAAGCATCCACATATCGACACACATTATGAAAAGATATTCCATGAAAAAAATCAATCATCAATCCATAATTTACAACTAAAGAAAAAGGAAAAATTAAAAAATCCTTGATACCCATCTAAAAAAATATCCAAATAAAAGTTATACGTATAAAACCACTTCACTCATGATATTTAATATTTCAATAACAATAAATTATAGATCATATGGAATGGTCCAAACTGACCACCTAGGGAAATCATGTAGTGATTTCTAATTAAATGATATAGATTACTCATGTTATCTATAATAGAAACACACCAAAATCCCAATAGGATAAATCCATTACTGAATCCAAAAGAATTAAAACTAAACACAATGAAAATTAACAACTAAAAGCTCCTATTTTGTAGAAATATTGTGTTCCTATGACAAGAATGAATTAACTCCACCAATTGGTATTTACTTTGGGTAAATATGATGAATTAATGAAAAATAATAAATCAATATAAATGGATTCTATGAATTCCTACAAAAAAAATCATACTTTCCAATTTTCTAAAATGATTTTCTAAGAGTCATAACATACATAACATCATATATGAACTAAAATCCATCCATATTTATTAAATAAATTCACATGAAACCAACACTAACAAAAAATACCTAATTTTTTATGAGAGTTCATTTACCATATTCGAAACTATAAAATCCCTATTTTTAAAACAAAATCACATTCTTTAATGTAATATTTTTTACAAAACAACCTCCTCTAATTTAATTTTCTATGAAAACATCATTTTCAATAAATTTTCTCATAAATTTTTTTAATTTATAACTTAAAAAATTAATTTGAATCAAGTTTATTATTAAATTTATTCTATGAAACCCAATTCATAAACCAAAATATTTTTGAAGTTCAATATAAATCAAAAAATTCATTTAATAAATATTTTAGTTATAAAAATGCATCCCCCAATTTTGTTTTAAAAATAT